>CM070073.1:42698472-43298472 GCA_036320875.1 Cotoneaster glaucophyllus
TAACTATACCCATGAAGCACAGGTAGTCGACTATCAATTATAAGTTACAAGATGGCAAGTAAATTTGTTCTTAGGCCTTCTCACAAGATATTTCATTAAATTGCTCAATTACACACAACTATAATATCAAGGTTCTAAAATACACTAGGCGCTAGTTGGGCGATGGGCTGGGGCCTAGTGCCTAGGCAGGGCCTAGGCGGACTAGGAGGATTTAACTATATTTATTGTACAAATAAGAGCTTGCTTATACTTAAAAAATACATAATTGCATTGGGATAAATAAATTGCAAAATAGAATGACATATAGATTATAAAGTATTAGAACATAATGAAAACATGGGGAACAAGCATATAATGTGTGTTCGTTATTCAACAAGTCTCTTACAATTTATTGAAAAAAATAAAATGCAAACTGAAAGTTATCTATTTTCTGTCTAAGTGAGAGTCACAATCTAGGTGGGTTTGGGCGGGCTAGGCGGGCGCCTAAGCAGGTATATTTCACTGTTTCCCTTTTCTGCTCTACCAGAGCCTTATTGTCCCGTTTTTGCTATAGTAGAATGAGATCCCTGCTAACAAAGGTCTCTTGTCACAGAGAGGAGCTATATATATTTCATGTAATAAGTTATATTAATTAGCTTATATAAGTTTCAAACCATGTACCAGCCAACTAGGTCTTGAGGCTAGTGGTAATGGTATGATCTTTTCTCAGCATTGGAAGTATTCTAAATTCTAATCCCAAGTTCCTTGATCAAAAAAGAAAAAGAAGGCAATTAAGTGGCCCGTTGTGAAATTCATAGTAATTTCATACTCAGTTGTTTTAAAATTATAGATTATACAATGATATATTAGGACACATAATTGAGAAATATATTGTGTGATGTTCTGATTATACTATAAAGAGGGTATTAATACATCGGACGTACACATCAAATATTCCTGTTGTTCCAGTAGTAGCTGAGTTCCAAACAAGGTCCCAGTACCTACAATATTTTCCATTCAAATTAACTACATAATAAATAAATGAAACATATATCAAATTAATCAGGACACTGAGAATTCTAAGCGATGACTGTTGTAAGTTGTGAAAATACCCTCTGTTAGATTCCTCGTTACGAATTTCAAGCAAGTTATCGATGCCATTGTATCGAATTCCAGTCACGATTCCCTCTGGCTTTGATAGCGTCACTTGGAGAATCCCATTATCCATCATTACCTGCAATTCATTTCACCATGAAAAAGTTTAAAACCAAACCAAAACATGCATGCATGCCTGCCTACAGATTTATCAAACTAACATGCAGCAAGTTAAGAAAAATTCACTGCAGATTTTATCAGGTAATTTACATGGTGATCTTGAACAAGCAATTCAACCCCAATAGGTGCCATGATGGATGATCGATCGAGCTGATTTCTGGAACTTATTTCACTACAGCAATGGAAATATATATCAGTTTTTGTCTAGTTTTATAGCACTGACCCTCTAAAAGAAATTAATCAATTAATTTATTCATAAAGAATAATGTGATTATTAAAAAGCAAGATATAAAGGGATAATTATAAGAACATATACGTAGAGAGTAGAGTAGTTTACTTGGACTAAAAACAAAGCAAAGCTTTTCCAGCTTTCATTTTTGTAACATATATATCATATATGGTTACTTAGTCGGCACCATTGCTTAATTGTTAGGCGTGCAAGACTCGTTTTCTAGGCCACCGCTCTTATCACATATAACTTTGTTGTACGAATACTTTTACTTCTTTTGTTGAACTTGAAAGGATTGATAACTAATTTATAGGGATAGGATTCTGGGATCAAATCATTTACAAATAGTGCTCCAACATTTTGATGAAAACAAAAACAACACAAGAAGTCTATAACTAGAAACTGCACTAATTAAAATCCCGAGATTAGCGTAACTTTACCCAATATTATTCATGCTCAAGCTCGGAAAAAAGCTCATAATCGCAAGCTCAATCAGATCAACTCGGATAATTTTTTGAAGCTCGAGCTCGGCTCATTTGTAAACTGTACATGGAATTTTTTATTAGCTTTAGCTCAACTCATTCTTTAACAAACTCAAGCTTAGGTTTAGTCCGATTTAAGTTTCAGTAAAACCTAATAAAATAAACATAACAAAACTGTTGATATTAATGTTGCAAGAGTGTGCACAAAATAATGAGTTAATACTTTAAAATGACTTCATATGATCATATCCGACATAAAAAATAGGAGCTGCTCACAAGTATTGTGAGCTGAACGCTGATCTCATTTTTCTAACGAGCCTAACATTTTGTTCAAGTTCAAATCGTTTAACATACAAACCGCGCTTGCATTTATTTTATTTTGAACTATAATTACATGTATGTATGCAATATTATTCAATTGTATGTATGTAGATATATGTACATGAAATATTTATTACACACGCAGATACAAACATATGAACTTGAATCTAAGATGAACTGAAACTACAAGGTGGGGGACCTTCAAATCGTATATAATCGTACATAATCCCTTGGAAAGGACTGGTGCATCTTGGTTGTCTAAAGAAGAAAGTATTATTCCCCTCAACAAGCTGAGCGCCTGGTACGTTAACGTTGTACAGCCAGTAAATCCCATGGATTCCATGTCTCGCAACCGAGTTATCCCTCCCTATCAATCCACTAGTAAATAGAGGTCGCCTTGAATCTGGATTGTTAATCCGAACCTTACGAAAAGAAAAGGAAAGATAGATCAGTGTGATTTATAATCTACCAATGAAAAAAAATCATGATGTACTTTACCTGCAATTCAGCAAGAGTTGCAGATGCAATTGCAACTCGCAATTTATAGCTACTGTTCCGATCCACATTTTTCAGTTCAAACTTAATCTGCCATGTTGTTCCTTCATGCCCGTTGTCTGTTTTCCTGCAGTACACGAGAACTTTAAGCACCGGGTAACCAAATGAGTGACATCTTCATTATGATTTTCACAATGACGGTCATTATTCAAAAGAAGTAAAGAACCATACCTGGGAACCTGAGCAAAGAACCAATCTTTAGCATAATCACTAACACCGACAATGTAAACCAAGTCTTCATCAGGATGTAATTCAGCATATCTGTTCCAGAGCCCATATTGCCTGAACCTGCCAGACGGACAATGTGAAGATTGTAATATATAAAAGAAGTTATTACCGAACTCTTAAGCATTAACATAGATCCTTTATTGAGGTCCTACTCCTATCTAGGTTTGTTTCCCCCCTCACCCACTATCGTTTGCGTCAAAGAAAAACATAGGTCCTCAATTTGGCTGATGGATCGTTTTAAATGAATAAATCCCACATATAAGGTGATACAGAAAATTTTCCACCACTTGCACGTTACGAGTACAGAAGGCTAGTTTTGATCACATTCATACGGCATTATGAAGATCCACAAACAATCAACTCTTTAACATTACAACAAAAGATGGCTTGCCTGTCAGGATGATTTATGAAAAGTCTGTTGATGTACTTTGGATCAGGATCGGGAACATAAAACTCTGCAGCAGAACGATCAGGAATGCCTATTTCCCACAATGTTGGCCCATCTCTTGGAGGTTCATACACAAGATCACCCATTTCGATAAAAGAACCTGTAGCCCAACACAAGTTATGAAACCAAAATGTGCAAGGAAGGGAAAGAAGAACTAGATAAGGTTTAACAAAAAAAACAATTGACTTTAGTATTTAGGAAGTTCAGAGAGTTAAAGAATATACCTGAGGTTATGTTAATGACAGCATCATACCGGTAATCTCCAATAAAACCAGGCACCCATGCATAAAGATTATAAGTGCCAGTACGAACGTTGTTAATAGAAAAATAACCACGGTCATCTGCCCTTGTCCAGAATTGATAGTCCTAAGAAGTGTGACAACCGTATAAGGATGTCTTTAGACATTGACTTATGGAATTTGAATCATGTTTCGGTATGTATGGTATATAATATGGTTTTTACCAGTCTAATTACTTCGTATAATTTCGATATTAAGAGATATAACAAAAGGGCATGTATCAACGGCGTATTCTATGCCATAAAATAGATCACTCGAAAAAAATCTATTTATAGGCAACTTCAGAATAGTTAAACACAGAAAAACAATATACTGCAAATAACTGATCCTGAGAACTCTAATAACTACTAATTACATAATCCCGGAGTTCTTATGAAACGAAGCACTAATTCTTAGTTTGCACCTACCCAAAAATGAACACAATTTATAGTCTTGTATGCAACAACTCATGTCTTCTAATAATTAGTTTGGTAGAAACCACTGTGAAAAATGAGAAATAGTATCAAACAATATGAAAGCAGAAGGATATTTTGTTTACTTGTCTTTTCTCAGTTTAAAGGTTATTCTGGTTTCACCAATGTCGAAATCAGGCCAATCCTTCAGGTGCTCGTAAATGCCATAGGAGTAGAAGCCCGAGGAACCACGAAGCATTACAAACCTAAATGAAATACAGATATCACTATCATTTGAAATAATAGGAATCACAATGTTACAGTCAGTTTAAATAAGCTAGATCCTAAAGTATAATTGGAATTGGCTGTACTCATAAGAATAGAAACTTTGTATGAATCCAGAAGCGGGGAACGTATTTCCTCTCAAGAGAGCGATCCCATGTATTTGAAAATGAGAGCACAACCTGTTCCTCACTCTCCACTATAACCTTAAAAGTTGTACCTTTTATCCTGTATAGTTATCAGATAATTTCACGCCATCAGATAACGTAAAAAAGTTGCTCCATTATATATAGAGAGAAAGGAGGGGAAATACATACACATCAAATATTCCCTTACTTCCTGGTGCACTCCAAACAAGGTCCCAATAACTACACAATCATTGGAATCCAAAGTCATAATCTTCAAAGACAACAAAGGCCATATATATATATATATATATATATATTAAATGACGAAGAAGGCGAGAGGAAGAAGGATAAGCGGGCAGAGGGGCAAAAACAGAAGCAATTAAACACCGTGATCATGTACCCTCTGTTGGTTTCCTTATTAAGAGGTTCAAGCAAATTGTCAATGCCATTATATCGTATTCCAGTGACAATGCCATCTGGGTTTGATAAGGTGACATGGAGTATGCCATTATCCATCACCACCTGCACACGGAAGCAAGTTCAAGCACAGAATGCAAACATTAACATAACCGAAACACATTCATTTTTCCTCAACAAAAATCTAAGCTGATCAATTGATCAATTCAAATTATATCTAATTTAGCAACTTCTAGCCTACAATAAGGCTGATCACTCACATGGGCCCCTTGAACATGCAACTGCACCGCGGCAGATGACATAGTGTACAACACTTGATATCAATTGGAGCTTGTTTGCCACAAACAACCCAGATTATGAATTTCTGAATCACAAAAAAAATCCAAATTTATGATGTTCTATGTGCAAGAAATGTGGCGCAATCCGATCATGGAAAATATGTAATTTGCAATAATTACCCAGATGGAATATCAATTTCATCCAATTGACTCTTTCCCAAAAACCAAAAACACATGTATTAATATGTAAAGATCAAAATTTTTAAGAAATGAAAACAATATCTGCATTTGTTAAAGCTGTGATCACTTACACGAGAGAGATGGGTTTGCTCGGGTTTGTGAGGTCACCAAGTTGCCCCGGAAGATGTCATCGTCTTCTTCCCTCAATGTTGGTGGGTGAGTGAGAGGGAGTAAGTGTGATGGGTGGTGGCTGAGTGAGAGTGAGTCTGATGGGGGGTGGGGGTGGCATAGGATGCTTAATTTGACAGTTGATAACTTGATACCTGCCGTTGCCGCGCATTTGGGAGAATGACGGTTTGCTATTGCCAAATTTTCTTTACTTATTTATTTATTTGTTATTATTATTATCATTATTTTTATTTTTGTCAAAAGTTATTATTATTATTTGGGTTTTTATCACAAATAATTTTTGAAATTGACCAGATGGTCTCTGAAATTGAAAATCTATCAATGTAATCCCTGAAAATAGGTGTCATAAATCAATGTGGTCATTCCGTCACAATTTTGTTAAAAATTCCATCAACTGCTAATGTGGCACATAAATGGGTCCCATAAGTCATTTTTCCTCACAAATAGTCATTGAAATTGACCCACAACATCAAAATGGTCCCTAAAATTGACATGCGACATCAAAATGGTACTTGAAATTGAAAATTGATCAATGTAGTCTCGTAAGTAAGTGTTTCAAATCAATGTAGCATTTACGTCATAATTATGTCAAAAATTTTGGTATCTATTGATGTGACATATAAATGGATCACATAAGTCTAATTAAATTAAAAAATTACAAATAAGTTTAATAATTTATAGGTATTTGTTGATATGCCCCTTGAACTTGTATGCAGCTGCCAATTTCCCCCTGAACTTTAATTTTAGTGATGACCCTTGTGAACTATTTTAAATAGCCAATTTCCTCCTTAAATTTTAATTTTAGCCGATTTCTCCCCTGAACTTTTATAAATAGCCAATTCTCCTCTTGGCGTTAAATTTTAGAAACTTTTATTCAATTTTTCATCCATCCAATTTTTTTCCCTTTTGCCCTCATATAGTTGTCATGTGTTGTTTTCGTGAACAAGATGAATGGAAAATTGGATGAAATTTTTTAAAATCTAAAGTCAAGGGGGAAATTGGCTATTTATAAAAGTTCAGAGGATAACTGGCTATAATTAAAGTTCAAGGCGGAATTGGCTAACTATAAAAGTTCAATGGGGTAATCGAAATCGACTAAATTAGAGTTCTGGGGAAATTAGTAGCTCCATATAAGTTCAGGGGGCAAATCGACAAATATGCCAATAATTTAATAGTTAATAAAAAGTTGTGAACCCAAAAACCCAGTCCTGCAATCACCTCCGATCCTTGTCCACATTCCTCTATCTTCTTATTTGTATATTCTCTAAAAAAAAAATCTCAATACACTCATCTTTACACACTTTGACACCTTTCACTGAATTGAACCTAGATCGAGATCACCTTTGGTGACGACTTGGCTGATTGGCAACAACTTCTAGGACATCACCATTAACATTTACGGGATCAACATCCTCACAACCTTAATCTTGAAGAGCTTGTTCAGCACTTCCTGGTGGTCTGGTGACTCAAAAAACAGCGAGTTCCACCTTGAGGTAATGAGGTTATAACCAAGGTGCGTCTATTGTTGGTTGAAAACTATTTTCAAACCCCCTCTTAGGCCTTGGTTAAGCCTTGTGCCTTTGAGAATTTATGGAAATGATCTCTCTTCGGAGTAGGTCATACTATAAGAAAAAAAAATTCTATTGTGCAAAAAGGTATTTAGACACCTTTTCAAATTAATTATTAAACCAACATCTACACATAACAAATTTTTTTTACAGAATTGTAGCGGAATGATCATATTGATTTGTGACACCTATTTTCAAGGACTATATTCATTGATTTTCAATTTTAGGAACCATCTTGATGGTGTGGGTCAATTTCAAGGACCATCTTAATGGTGTGAGTCAATTTCATGGACCATTTGTGATAAAAACTTGTAAATCTTGTGGGGTCCATTTATGTGCCACATCAGCACTAACGAATTTTTTAACAGAATTATGAAGAAATGACCACATTGATTTGTGACACCTATTTTCAGGGATTACATTGATTGATTTTCAATTTCAAGGACCATCTTGATGGTGAGGGTAAATTTCAGAGACCATTTGTAATAAAAACCCTTATTATTTTGAGTAGAGCGATAAGGAGTGTGGAGAGCCGACAAGATCGAACTCGCACTAAGGTATATAGAGTTAGTTTTTTACTGTTAATGCGGTACAGCAACATCTTTTTATGTATCTTGATCAAATGCCAAATTGTCCATTTAAAAAAAAAAAAAAAAAAAAAAATTATGGCTACAACTTAACAAATTTAAGAATTTTTTTAATACAAGTGATATCAGGAGGGAGAATTAAAATTGGAAGTTCAGATGCACGGTCTTTAACTCTTAACCAATTGAATTACAAAAATGGACAGATTCAAAAATTAAAGTTGGGCTGAATGAACTTTGAAGCCAAATTTATTAGTAGAAAGTTTTTCCAAAGGTTTGCATAGTCTTTTTTTTTTTGGAATATTTTTGCTCACCACCGTGAAGTGATAATAAGTAGAGTGATGATCACCATTCAATATACCACTCTTGGGTGAGTTATAATTTCGAGATTTGTAATGGATAGAGACAAATCTCAAAATTTAAACTCATCAAATGATAATAAGTAAGGTGATGAGTAATAACACCATTTAAGGATATGCACCCCTTAACTTGTTTAGTAATTGGAAACTAAGGCTGTCTCCAACCGAAGGGTCTAGAAGGCCGAAAATAGCCCGAAAACCGTCTCCAATCAAGGGCTAGGCCAGAGGGCTCGTGGGCTCCACAGAATCTGAAAGGGCCAAAGGGCTAGAGGGCTGACCCATTCCAGCCAGCTAGCCAGCCCCGAGCTGTGCTAGAATTTTGGTTATTCCTGTCAGATATAACCGACAGTAATAGTTAAATTATTCTTGTCAGATATTACCGACATGAATGGTAGGAAAAATTTGAATTTAACGGCTAGTTACAATTGGATTCAATTTTTTTTTTTTTGGGCCAATTTTTTTTTTATGAAATTTAAAAATTCCCATTTTTTTCTTATAAATACCTAAGTCATTCCTACACCATTTCTCACATAATTTTCATCATTCCATACTATCTCACTTCATTCTATTTCAATTCTTCACATTATATTTTTTAAAATTTTTCACATTATAGTTCTTCACATTATAATTCTTCACATTTCAACTTTTTCAACTTTTTTCAATTCTTCACATTACCTCTTCACATTATAATTTTTTTCAACTTTTCATGCTGACGTCACTTAGCCGTTGGATTATGATTATAAGTTGTAGTTTTTAAATAATAAATTATGTTTGGCCCTTGGGCCCTCGGTTGGAGACGGTTTTTTGTGACATGACTAAAACGAGCCCTATGGTCCTTTGGCCCTCGGTTGGAGATGGGGGTAAATATGGCCATGTACTGTTCATTAAAATATTAATATCCTGGAGGGCTATAGGGCTAAAACGAGCCATCTGGCCAGCCCTCGGTTGGAGATGGCCTAACAACGAAATTTAGAAACAAACTAGAAAATAGTACCCGCGTGTTGCTGCGGGATTACAAATTGTATGAAAAATTATATTTCAAGCATATAAACGATTAATATCATTTAGAAAAAGTTTGGACTATTTACATGAAAAAAAATATTAAGGAATATTGATTCAATCTAGCTAAAATGAACTGAAAATTTAAGCAACCGTACTCTGTGTCATGAGAATAAGGTCTTTTGTTAGAATAGCATTGGTGTGTGTGTGTGTGTGTGTGTGTACATTATATCGTTACTTAGTCGGCACCATTGCTTAATTGATAGGCGTGCAAGACTCGTTTTCTAGGCCACCGCTCTTATCACATATAACTTTGTTGTATGAATACTTTTACTTTTTGGTTGAACTTGAAAGGATTGATAACTAGTTTATAGGGATAGGAATCTGGGATCAAATCATCTACAAATAGTGTTCCAACATTTTGATGAAAACAAAAACAACACAAGAAGTCTAACTAGAAATTGCACTAATTAAAATCCTGAGATTATCGTAAATTACCCAATATTATTCATGCTTAAGCTGATCAACTCTGATAATTTTTTGAAGCTTGAGCTCGGCTCATTTGTAAACTGTAGATGGAATTTTTTAGGGAAATTTTATTTAGACCTATTTATCTTCTTTCTACATACAACTTATTATTTTTTATCTTGAAATTCCAAATGTACCCAATAATTCTCTTTCTACACCCAACAAGAACAAAAAGAAAATAATAATAATTTAGCGATAGGCACCTCTAACCACCCTATCTCTTCAAACCTCAACTACCCACAACAATTTGGAAATTAGAACATTATTCCCAACATCCAATGATTAAAAAACCCAAAAGAAACATGTCAATATTTTTTTTTTTTTTGGAAAAATTAATGATATTATTAACATGTGGTCCAACACAATTAAATTTGACACGTCGACAATTTCGGCATAATTCGAACATGTAAGAAAGACTGCATGGAAGAGAGAGCTATTGTGTGGACAACGAAAGGTCGGGAAAGGGACATTGATGGCTGAGATCTTTGGGGGTTTGATTGTGAGTGATAAGATGGTGGTGGGGGGTAGAAATTGGGGGTGGTTAGAGTTTGGAGTGATGGCGTGGCCCGGATTTTCTAGTGTTGAAATTTTATATTTTATATTTTTGTTCTTTTTCATTATGGGTGTAGAAAGAAAATTGTTGGGCAAATTTGAAATTTCAAGATTAAAAACTATAAGTTGGGTGTAGAAAGAGGATAAATGAGTCTAAATAAAATTTCCCAATTTTTTATTGGCTTTAGCTCAACTCATTCTTAAACAAATTCAAGCTTAGGTTTAGTCCGATTTAATTTTCATTAAAACCTAATATAACAAAACTGTTGATATTAATGTTGCAAGAGTGCACAAAATAATGAGTTAATACTTTAAAACGACTTCACATCCAACATAAAAAGATACGAGCTGCTCACAAGTTCTGTGAGCCGAATGTACAAAAGCTCATGCTCATCTCATTTTTCTAACGAGCCTAATATTTTGTCCAAGTTCATCTTGTTTAACATATGAACCGCGCTTGCATTTATTTTATTTTGAACTATAATTACATATATGTATGTAATATTATTCATTTGTATGTATGTAGATATATGTACATGACATATATGTACATGAAAATTACACACGCTGATACAATCATTCAAACATATGAATTTCAATCTAAGATGACCTCAAGTTACAAGGTGGGGGACCTTCAGATCGTACATAATCCTGAACTCAAGTCAATCAGGAATTTTTTTTTTATTATTTTGAAACCATTGAATTTCGTTGTACTTGAATGAAATAGATGTGAAGAATACATTTACATAAGGATTAATTTTAACCATTGAGTTTTATTTCATTTTTCCTTGGAGCTTGAGTAACAAGATCATCAAATTAATTTTATTTCATTTTTCCTTGGAGCTTGAGAATAAATACAGATGCATAACAATATTGTTACACTTCTATTTTTCTTGGGTTTTTATACATTTTGTGTCTTTGCTTAGTCTTGCCTTGGAGTTGGATTGCGATTTGTTTGAAAATATCTTTTTTTTTTTTTTTTTTTTTTTGGTAAAGGGAATACTTCATAGAAAAAAAAGGCACAAGGCCAAACAACAAGCAGAGAAACGACTCCGCAACACTAGAGAAACAGAGACAAAGATAAATAGGATCGAGAGAGACGCCACCACAACCGGTACCAGCGTCGCCCTATCTATCAGTGCACATAAACCCCTAACTTACAAAGGAGGACATGGAAGACCGTCTTTGTTCAAAATGCCCACTATCGAAGATGAAGGTCGTACAACCCAGCCGAAGCCGCACATCTCCGATGAAATATTCCTCTCGACAAAATCCGCTGCTAAATTTGCTGATCATGGAGTCCACGACTAGGAGCATGATTGAAAACTCCTCCCAACCTTCAAAACACGGCTAAGAATTGGGAGTAGGTCCCAATAAAAAAATCTGAGAAGGAGAATTGAGGGACCGAATAATGACTTGTGCATCCGACTCAATTACCACCTCCTGCACTTGTAAATTTTTTGCCAATAAGCACCCTTCCATAATAGCTAACGCTTCAGCCATCCCAACCGAAGACGCATGCACCCAAACACTCTTCACCGCCCTGCAACCCGAGAAACAGTCTTGAACCACAACCCTAATCTGCCCGCATAGAGAGTCTTTCTTCCAACACGCATTAACATTCACCTTAACCCAATTAATTGGGGGCGGAGACCAAAGAACAAGATGGTGCATACCTCTAGGAAGGTTGTTCCGGACAGTAGACGACAAATGCAGAGAAGATGAGGCATGCTTAAAAGACTCCAAGGCAGCGATGATAACCCGATGAGTTCTGAAATGAGAAGGTTTTACGCCGTTGAAAACAACATCGCAACGGGCTCTTGATATGAGCATATTTATGCGAATTAGTTAGCTTGTTCTCGTGCATTTATGTTAGTTATTTGTATTTAATTTAGTATTTTAAGCTATTTTCGTATGTTTGTAGGTCCCAAAGGATAAAGTATCAAGAAAGTGCATTTTGGAGTCTTTTGGAGCTGTTTTGGGCATGGAATGGATAGCTTATGAATGGAGCAAGGTGGATGGACAAAATTAAAGATCAAAAGAGCCTAGAAGGATGTTAGAAGTCAGTTTGGAAGCATAAAAGACACAAAATCAGCATCTCCTACAAAAGTGGCGTTTTGTCCCCTTTGTGTTCCCTCCTTGTCTCCTTTGGTGCAACAATTCCCCTTGCCATGTTTCCCTATCCTTAAACCAAGTAAAACACTTCCCTTATTCCTTTAGGATCTAGCCCCACATTCCCCTTTTATTTTCCACCTTGCCGCACAAGTTTTCCCATTCCCTTTAATTTAAAACCCAAAATCAGCAAGGAAACATCTTTCCTTGTACAGCCGCAAGTCCTAGCCCTTTTCCCCTTAGGTTTTTTATTTTAATTCCTATTTCCCTTTAGGTTTGGTTTAGTTTTTGTTTCCTAGAATGCCCAAACCGTGCCTTAACCTCTCCCCTATATATATGACCCCATTCCACCACCCATTCAATCATTCACTCAACAATTCAAGCATTCACACACTTTCAGCCCAAAATCTCTCTTTGCCGCAGCCTTTCACTCCCAAAAACGTCCATCCCTTCATCCAAACACATCCATACCCATCTTAGACTCTTTGTGCCGCAGCAAGGTGGAGAGGAAGGAACCTTGGACGTTTCAAGCTTGAAGATTGGAGCATTCTAGGTGTACTTCGTTCTTAATTTCAATGTTTACTTTATTATTCTCTAATCTTGTTGTGACTATGAGTGGCTAAACCCCTATTTAGCTAGGGGGGAATTCGAAACCATGAACATGCTTGAGATATGAATTGATTACTTCCAATTGCGACTTGATGAATCGTGAATGCAATTCAATTAACTGTTTTATTCATAACTTGTTCTTGTATGTTGATTGAGGATGCATACTTAGTTTTCATGCAGGAATTTGATGCTAGAATGTAAGGGAGTTTCACCTAATCGTTATGAACTTACATTCACAAGTAGTGAAGGTTGCTTGTCACAATCGCGTTAATTGGATTCTTGGCAAACGTATCATGCTCTCATAGTTACGAATGCCTCGTCAACACTTATGATTTTCATGGAACTTAATGATCTCTAACTGTATCTCTTCTATGCACTCATGTAGGGGACCGTTGGAGAATAATTTGGGTTGTTGTATGCTCTTCTTCCGATTCAATGACATAAGGAAAATCTGAGGGTTAATTTGTGCACGTACGGTTAATCTGGGGTGTTGAGATTCATGGTTCATTGAAAAGCAATTGGAGATCGATTTATGTACAAGTGTGTCATGTGTGGAGAAGGACCCTCTAGCTAGCCCATCACCCATCAAAGTTTTCAAATTCGTTTTCAAATCTGTTTTACTTTACAAAGTCTTTAATTTACTTTCAAATTCGTTCAAACTAAAACCCCCCTTTTACTTTCTTGTTTTAAAGTGTCCAAAATCTGTTTTCTTTGTGTTTTCAAGTGTTTTGAGTCAACCTAAAACCAATTTTCGTCCAAAACCTTCCCTAGTGTTTTAAATCTGTCTTTAAAGTGTTTTTAAACCGTTTTAAGTATTTTTAACTTGTTTTGAGTCTTGTAAACCTTTCCAAACGTTTTTAACTTTGTTTTTGTGTTTTTAAAGTCGATTAGCAATCCCTCCTAATCCCCGGTCCAGAACGATCCCTACTTGCATACTTACTACAATTGACAACAAGAGGGTTTAATTTGAGTGCTTAATATATATCACATCAAATTTTGGCGCCGTTGCCGGGGATTAGCAACTTTGCTAATCCCCCGTTGTTTCTTTTTGTTTCTTTTTCGTTTGTTTTAGTTTCTGACCTTGTTTTATTTTCTTGTTTTTAGGTACTAGTTTATGACTCGAAGTTCTCAACCAGTACGTGAGCACATCTTAGACTTTGACGACGATTTTGAGAGAACTTTGAGAAGGCAAAGAAATCAGCAAGCATCTAATCCACCTAGCCCTGAACCTGAGCTTGAAGAGCAAGAAGGAGAGAAGGAATTAGAGCCCACGGCACAGATTTTGAAAGAGGTCCTAGACATGGCAGCGGATAATCGAACCATCAAAGAGCTTTCCGCCTCGGGTGTGGACAATGCCATGCCCCTATGCATCCAATACCCCACGGCAGCTGAAGGGAAGACAGAGGAGTTTGAATTGAAATCCAGCTTATTGCACCACATCCCGAAGTACCATGGGCTGTCCATGGAGGATCCAAACAAACATCTCAAGGAGTTTGAAGTTGTTTGCTCGAGCATGACCCCAGTGAACGTTGATGGCAGCATCTTGAAGATGAAGGCTTTTCCCTTTTCACTCTTAGAGAAGGCTAAAGATTGGTTGTATGAACTAGCGCCCGGGACGGTTACAACTTGGGAAAGTATGAAACGAGCGTTCTTAGAGAAGTTTTTCCCAACTTCAAGAGTCATTCTCTTGAGGAAACGGATTAGTGGCATCGAACAAAATGAAGGTGAATCGTTTCCAGCTTATTATGAACGTTTTAAAACTCTTGTTGCTTCATGTCCACAGCATCAAATGAAGGAGGAGCTGCTCATTCAATACTTCTACGAAGGACTCCTTCCCCTTGAACGCCAAATGCTAGATGCCTCAGCGGGTGGTGCGTTGGTTGACAAAACGCCGGTGGCTGCCAAGACTCTCATTGCAAACCGAGCACTCAACGCACAACAATATGAAGGTGTTGGACAGAGGGGAAGTTCACGGCCACACAGTGTGAATGAGGTAAGTACAATTTCTGAAATGCAATCACAAATAGCTAATCTTACCGCTCTTGTGTCTCAGGTTGTAATTGGATCAAAACCACAAGAAAATCAAGTTTGTGGCGTGTGCTCCATCCAAGGTCACCAATCCGAGACATGCCCACAGTTGATTGAGAATGGAGGATGGGAATCTGCCAATGCTATTGGATTCCAAGGCCAAAACCAAACCCAATACGATCCATACTCAAACACATACAACCCCGGATGGAGAGACCACCCTAATATGAAATGGAGAGATGCCCAACAACCTTCACAACAAGGAGGATTTCGGCCAAACCCTCCTGGGTTCCCACGGCCCTATGCACCTCCACAACCACAACCTGCCCAAAATACCTCAGGTTCGTCTTTTGATAATGCTCAAATTATTCAATTACTAACAAATTTGACGCAGGGACAAGAAAAACAAGCCAAAGACATGCAAAAATACGCCAAAGAAATGCAAAATCAAGCCAAAGACATGCAAAATTACGCCAAAGAAGTGCAAAATCAAGCCCATGAGGTGACTGAATTGAAGAGACAAGTGGGACAAATGGCTGAATTCATGGGGCAATTTAGTAGAGAACAAGGTAAGCTACCTAGTACGACGAATATGAATCCGAAGGGAGGCTTCGAATATGTTAAAGCCATCACCTTGCGAAGTGGAAAAGAAGTTGGATCTGACCCCCACCCGTCCAAATCTGCCCAAAAGGAGGACGAAAAGTTGTTACAAGAAAAGGCAGAACAAGAGGAAGCCACGGCAAAGGGTGATGCACCCTTGCCGCAGCCTTCTAGTGCACCTAAACCTCCCAAAACGTCCAACACAAGTAAGTTGGGTCCAAATTTGATTAATTCTAACCCTATTCCACCCAATGTACCCTTTCCTAGCAGATTTATGCAATCAAAGAACGAAGAGGAGGAAAAAGATGTTCTAGAGACGTTTAGGAAAGTGCATGTCAATATTCCGCTTCTTGATGCAATTAAGCAAATTCCCAAGTATGCCAAGTTTTTGAAGAAGCTTTGTACAACAAGGAAACGGATTCGGGAGAAAGAAGTGGTCCAGGTAAGTGAGAATGTTTCTGCGATCTTACAAAGAAAACTACCACCTAAATGCAAAGATCCGGGTAGTTTCACGATTCCTTGTGTTATTGGAAATACTAAGTTTGAACATGCTATGCTAGATTTAGGTGCATCAATTAATGTCATGCCATATTCTGTTTATGCATCTATGAATCTAGGGGAGCTCAAAAAGGATGGTGTTGTTATTCAATTGGCCGATAGATCTAACGCATATCCAAAAGGAGTTTTGGAGGATGTTTTTGTGCAGGTAGACCATTTGATTTTTCCTGCAGATTTTTATGTGCTTGACATGGAGGAAACCGCCCACTCTCCATCACCGCCACTCTTACTTGGACGACCTTTCATGAAAACAGCCAACACCAAGATTGATGTGGCTAAAGGAGCAGTAACGATGCAATTTGGTGGTGATATGATTAATTTTAAAATTTCTGAATCAGTTGAGCATACTAATGATGTTCATTCTTGTTGTGCTATTAATGTAATTAAAGATATAAGGCAGGAATGTTCATCACTAATCAAGCAGAATGGATTTCAACCCACCAAAGAAGAAGGAATTGGAGTAGGAAATTCGGTCACAACCCTCAAAAAGCCCAATCTAGCCGAGAGCAACCATTGTGCAATTCTTGACAAATCTGCCACTTCAATGCAATACATGGGTAAGTCTCCAATTCCAAAATCAATTCCCATTTCGACTAATAGGTTGTTACCTTCTTTGGTGCAGGGACTTAATCGAACAAAAGGTGGTGAGAAAGTTCACCTTGACGTAAGGAAGCAAAACACCAAAAACAGAAAGGATCACTATCCGCTTCCATTCAAGGATTCAATGCCTAGACGTTTTAAGAAGTATGTCGTGAAGGCCATTCCCTTCCATGCCGTGGGCTCAAATGGAGAGTGAAATGGAGTTCTTCGTCCGGCTGGAAGACGTTAAAGCAAGCGCTTCTTGGGAGGCAACCCATGCATTCAACAAAGAGCTTTTGGATGATCCGGCATTATAACCAGGTGTTTATGTTCCTAAACTCTAATCTTTGTTGATTTTACTTTGCATTTCATGTTTTATTTGTTGTTTGTTTGTTTGCTTTTGTGTGAGTTTATGTTTGAAACATTGAGGACAATGTTTGATTTAAGTGTGGGGGGGTAAACAAGCTGTTTTTGCATGAATTTCGTGGGTTTTATTCACCTATCACTTGCAATGTTGTTTTTCACTGTTTTTATGTGTTTTTAGTGTGTTTTGAAGCATTTTGTGTGTTTTGACATAAAAATCCGAAAAATTCATAAAAATTTTAAAAATTGTTTTGAAAAAGCCAAAAAGAGTTGTTTTTGTGTGTTTGTTTGTGTCTTAGGGTACCTTCCAACCCAATGATGAGGATTTGGTTTTTAATTGCATGACTGTTAAGGAAAGTTGTAAACATGGATGGAAGTTTGATATACCTTTGGTTTATGCTTGGTTGTCGTTGTTGTTTATGAATTCACATATAATTACAAAGAAAAAAATCAGTTTTTGTAACATGCTTGAAGGAAGGAACCCAAATTAACGCTACAACCCTGTGAGACTTGAGCCTAAACGTTCTTTGGAGAGTTAAAAATCTATGCATTCATTGTTTTCTAAAGTCGTTGCATGATCTCATTATTCTGTGCTTGGTTACTACTTAGAAGGCGTTTCATCATTTAGTTCCAAATACTAGAACTCATATCCGTTTCATTCAAAGCATGGTATTGAGTGCATAACACATAATCAAGATGAAGTTGTGTAGTGAACCAAGAGCCAAAAAGCCATCCCCCGTGAATTGTGTTTAGGTTTAACCCCGTTGAGCCTTGTTTAGCCTATTTCATTGTTAACCCACATCATCCTTACCAAGCCTAGAATAGGACCATCCATACCCTTGTTCTTGAAGCATAGTAAAGCATGACTTAGAGGGAATTCTTTTTGAGTAACATGTTGCAGAAAACAAGTGTGGGGGAAGGGATTTTTGTGTGTTTAAGTGCAAAAGAAAAAAAAAAAAAAAGAAAAATATGTGAAAAAAAAAAAGTTCTAAAGTGTTGATTGTTGAAGAAAGGGTCCAAAAAGTGAAATTAGGCCCTAAGTGTTGCATGAATCTTCCCTTATGTTTAAAAGTTGATTTCTGCATTATAAATTGAATTCCAAGTGTCAATTTCATCACTTTGCTTGCTATTGCTTAAAGAACGTTTGTTTATCCTTACCTTTCCTTGTTAGCCAACACCCTAGCCCCGTTACAACCCTTGACTTCAATCTTGTGTGTTGTGTGTTCAATTTGTGGAGTTTGGAATTGGTATGAGCATATGGTGTCACTGGTTCTCGCATTTAAGTAGTAGCATTCCATTCATGAGATCATATTTAAAACATGCTTAAATCCAGAAAATGCTTTCTTTGTCATAAACATATGTGAGTCTTCGTTTTCATTTTTACATCAATCTTCTCACATATAACTAGTGTAGGGTGTGTAGTCAGAAAATCTGTGTGAAAAAGAGTGTATCTTGTAAGGAATTGGGTGATTTCTCTAAGGCATGTTACTACATTCAAATCATTGTTTTAATTGATTAAATGCGAGCTAATAAGTGATGACTGTGATTAAGTATGTGCTCGAGCGTAAGGATGACTAAAATCTATGTGAATGATGATCTTTGATATGTCATGTGCGTTGGAAATCCCTGAGGAAAGCGTTGGAAGGTTTAGAATATGTTTTGTTTACTTTACTTTGTTTTGTTTTGTTTCATTTTGCTCGAGGACTAGGCTTGTTAGGCCGATGCAGAGAAGATGAGGCATGCTTAAAAGACTCCAAGGCAGGAATGATAACCCGATGAGTTCTGAAATGAGAAGGTTTTACGCCGTTGAAAACAACATCGCAACGGGCTCTCCAAA
This sequence comes from Cotoneaster glaucophyllus, assembly GCA_036320875.1. NCBI lineage: Eukaryota > Viridiplantae > Streptophyta > Magnoliopsida > Rosales > Rosaceae > Cotoneaster > Cotoneaster glaucophyllus. The sequence goes on from CM070073.1 coordinate 42,717,431, forward strand.
TAAACCAACATGTAAAAACCAGGTACGTCATAGAACGAACAAGATCATCCTCACAACCCTGGTTTTGATTTATCCCCAAGCACAACCAATCAGCCAAAGTAGTGATTGAGCTTCGATTAATCTAAAGACTCAGCGGACCCCCAATCCAAACTCTGGAAACCCATGGACACAGTAGGAGAATATGCTCTATGGTCTCTTTACTTTCATTACAAATTGGGCGTAGAGGGGAAGAGGCACACCTACATCGAAACAGATTGAAGTTAGTAGCACAAGCATCCCGAAGAGCCCTCTAGAGGAAGTTTCTCATCTTTGGAAGGGCCTTACAACTCCAAATCCAAGCCCAAACCCGAGGGTTAACACTTCGAGAAAAGGAAGGGCGATCAATGTTTATACTGGGATGCCGACTTGGACATCTCCAATAACCGAACTTAACTGAAAAGGAGCCATTATGTTCAAACGGCCAAACAAGCTTATCAGGACTCATAATCGGCCCCACATAAACTCGAGAAATGGCATCACAATCTGTTTTCGAGATAAGGTTAGAACGAAGGTCAAAATTCCAATCCATCGAGACCAGATCAACGAACTCCGTAACCTTGCACTCCCTATTGATTGCCGAGTGATTAAGAGGGGTGGGGTGCCCCCCAGAGATGTCCGGGACCCAATTATCTTTCCAAAACCGAACCTCCATCCCTCCCATAATCTGCCATCTAGCATCCTTTAGAATAAGATCCCTCCCCTCCAACAAACTCGCCCACGCCTAAGAGGCCCTACCACCCTTCTTAGCCTCTAGGAAGGAAACATTTGGGAAATATCGCTGTTTCAAAACACGAGCCCACATGGAGTCAGGATCATGAATTGATTGCCAACATTGCTTCGCAAGAAGGGCAATATTAAAATCATTCAAGTTACGGAAACCCAAACCACCCTCAATTTTTTATCGACCCAATTACTTCCAATTAACCCAGTGTATCCCACGATCCCTGTCAGCTCCAGCCCACCAAAACCTCACCACTGCTGCATCAATATCTTTGCACAAACTCACCGGCAATCGGAAGACACACGTTAGATATATAGGAATAACCTGGACCACTGCTTTTATGAGAACTTCCTTCCCCACTTGAGAAAGAAATTGCCGCTTCCAACCCGCAATCTTTGTCAATATCCGATCCTTGATAAACTGTAAGGCCTCATTTTTCGATCTCCCCCAAATTGTTGGTAAACCTAAATATTTCCCTGGGTCTTCCACCTTTGGCATTTCTAAGATATTACAAAGCTCCGAGGCCAGATGGGCAGGAGTATTCGCCCCAAAATAAACCACCAATTTCTGAAGGCTAACCTGCTGCCCGGACGCCCTATAGTACACACGTAGAAGGGAAGAAAAATTCCTGCAATTATGTTTGGTAGCTAAAAGAAATATTAGAGTGTCATCAACAAATAATAAATGTGATAGCATAGGTCCTGAAGCAGATATCCTGATGCCCTCCAAATATCCCTACTGAGCCGCCCTACTGATTATCAAAGAAAGAACCTCATTGATAAAGAGGAACATGTAGGGGGATAGGGGATCCCCCTGACGAAAACCCCTTGATGGTTTAAAAGCTCTCCTAGGCCTCCCATTGATTAGAATATAAAACTTCACAGATTTAACGCACCTCATAACCATAGCAATCCACATTTGCTGGAAACCGAGATGTACCATAACAGCCTCCAGGAAGTCCCATTCAACCCGATCATAAGCCTTGTTCATATCAATTTTGATCCCCATTTCGAACTTTGTCTTCGTTCTCCTTAACTTAAGGAAATGAAAATTTTCATGAGCCAAGATGATATTATCTTGTATTTGTCTGCCTTTGATGAATGCATTTTGATTTGGCAAAATTATTTTTTCCAACAAAGGTTTCAATCGATTCGCCAAAATCTTAGACAGAACCTTATAAGAATAATTACAATGACTTATGGGCCTGAACTAATTTACCCCTTCAGGGTTTGGGACCTTAGGGATCAAAGCAATATTGGTAGAGTTGATAATAGAGGGACAACCATCATCCCCTAGGCAATCACCTCAGCCGCAATAATGTCCCAATAGGATTGGAAGAACAAACCCTGAAACCCATCAGGTCCAGGTGCCTTAGACATTCCCATGTTGAACACAGAATCTTTGATCTCCTCATCAGAAATGGGACTACATAAAGTCTCGTTCATTTCATCTGTTACCACCGGGTCCAGGCAGCTAAGGATATCCCCCAATCCCCATTGCCATCAGACGTAAATAATCTTTTAAAGTCATCTTCCACCGTCAGTCTAATAGTAAAAGGATCATCCTGCCACATGCCCTTTTCATTCCAGATTTGGGCTAATTTGTTCCGTCGACGCCTTAGAACTGTAGATTGATGAAAAAAGTAGTGTTCGAGTCACTGTCTTGCAGCCATCGGATTCTAGATCTAGCTGCCCAATACGCTTCCTCTTGAGCCTCAAGCCGGTTGATAGTTGCCGAGACCTCACCATTCTCCTCCCAATTCCATTGAAGATGGCCAAGATGAGAGTTCAACCTTTGGAGCTCGAACTTTCGAGCATTGAACTTATCAGAACTCCAACTTATTAAGCCTCTTCTTGTGGAGTTAATCTTCCTTTGCCAAGTTTCCACCCACATCAACATTTCCCACATTCCAGCATCTTTCTATAGTCTTTCTACATCCCTCATCTTTACACCAAAAAGCCTCGAGGCGAAACATCGGTTTACATTTAGGAACCAGCGGGTCTGTATTAAATACCAGAGGACAGTGATCTGACGAGCTGACATTTTCATGAATAATTACCGAATTTGGCCATCGAATCTGCCAGCTTCCATTAATTAATCCCCGGTCTAACCTTTCCTGCACCAAACAACCATTCCTAGTTCCTCTCCAAGTAAATTTAGGCCCTGAGAAGCCAAGGTCTAACAATTCCATTCTATTTAAAAAAAAAGATTGTAAATAGGGAATAGTCGTCCGATGCCATTGGGTCCCACCAGATTTTTCATCTGTCGATAGTAACTCATTGAAATCTCCAGCACATAACCAATGGACATCCGTCGGCTCAGCTCCTCTACAATCCACTGCCAAAAGTTTTCTTATTTCTATATGGTGTGCCATATATCCATGATGCATGAAACCACACATCTCCTGATATGCACATCTCTGTATGGATTAAATTCTTGTTTGACGACATTTCTTTAACCTCCAAATTGTCATCCCACCACAGACTCAAACCTCCCGCTGAGCCAACCTGAGGTACATCACACCCATTCGCGAATTCCATCCTCCTATGAACTCCAACTATTTTGTGGTTTTTCATTTTAGTCTTAAATAAGAAAACCACAAAGGGTCTATATTTCCTAATGAGCCCATGTAAGGCTCAAACTATAGTGTCCGACCCAAGACCATGGCAGTTCCAAATCAAATGAATCATGGTTGACTTGCGGCTGTTTCGGGCCAACCGCCACCGCCACAAAATTGTTTCTTAATCTCTGACTCTGCATATCTGCCTTATCTTCCACAATGTCCTCTAGGTGAGGCCATAAGTTTTCCTCCTGAACTAGAACCTCCAATAAATTTTCCTCCTGAAGAGCACAACATTCTCCCATCTAGTCATCATTCGCCGCACTAGTCCCAGCTGCATTACCGCTTAAACCTACCCCTCCTAGCTCGGCCATTGGGTCCTGCTTGTCTTCTAGTTCTTTTAGTCGGCCTTCGAGCTCTGCTACTACTCCTCTCACTCGTATTCCTCTTCAGGTCCATCCGTTGAAAGAGGCTTGCATCCTCCACTTACCCTAATATGAAGTTGTTCAGTTGTTGTTCCACTATCATATTCTGGTTCACCACCTGCTCTATTTAGCCTTGTTGTCTCCCTTGGTCTAACCACCCCATAGGGTTTAGTGAGTTAGTCTCCCTCGCACTCGCCCTTCTCTTAGCCTCCGTCTATATGCCATCTTCTAATACCCACCCGTCGATTACCAATAGCCCTTTCCATCTGTCCTCCTTCACCCTCAACACCCATTCTCACTAGAGGCAGCCCTTCAGTGATAGACTCACCCAACCCTCCCAGGAAACCATGAACATGAACACTGACCGTAGCCGTAGTTACCATAGTTGAATTAGTTGCCTCCCGCGATGCTGTCGCCCTACCCTTGGCTCCTACATTATTGTTCCTCCTCCCAAGTTGGGTCAGAGTCCCTCTCTCTCTACTAACCCCTGCATGCCTCCTCATTCCATGAGGAATATTTATTATCCTCGAGGCATCCGAAGTATCTCTAATCATTCTTGTTCTAGTCCAATCTCCGTAGCCTGGCCCCTCTCAGCTACCAACTGGTGCAGAGCACTCAAGACTAGCATGACCAATTACTCCACAATTATAGCAGAAATCCATCAGCTTCCCACATTTATTTGCCAGACGGTTTATGTTTCCTTCAGAGCACAAACACGGTGGGATTCCTTTCATCTGCACCCAGAAGGGAACCATATGCATTAGGATTTTTTCCATTGCAAGATCTTCCGTCCGCCTTTTCACAGAAAGATTTTGTTTCATCACCGTCCAAGGCACTTGCTCCAATATACGAGTTGCAATATTCTCATCACGAACCAAAATCACATACAAGTTATCTTGCACCCAGTTGACCTAGATCTCCCCAAATTCTTTCCACGCACTCTTCAGAATGTTTCTAACGCCCCATTTGTTGAGCTATTGATCCACCAGTACCTTTGCTATGAGTTTTACACCAAGTTCCATGTTTGAGAGCTCCATTCCACTTTCCAATTATACAACCAGATCCTCCACTTCAGTCGCCATATTCTCTTTGAACTTCTTTAACTTTTCTCTCTTTCTAAGTCCTATATTCTTACTCAGTCTGCCAACCCAATAGAAAAACCTATATTCCTGTTCTCATCTGAAAAAAGTAGAGAAGGGATACCAATTATCTTTTAGGTTGGTAAAGGCATGGTAAATGCTCTCCTATTTGTTACCCGCAGAACCACCCCCAAAATTATCTGATCCCACTATTATGCACCACAGTACAGCTTTAATCCAAGCATCAATCCACTGATCAGTTGTGGGCAGTTGAGATTCCATTAATGTTTCCGTCTGTTTCTTAGGTTCCATTACTTCCCTTATGTAAGATCCATAAATAACCACAATCAATTTAGAGATGGAGGTCCCATCCATTTCGCCAACCAAGCATACTTCAATAAAGTATCTGTCTCCCAAAACATTAAAATCTAGAGACCCAGACCCCAACTGCACCCAGATCTACTGCCAATAAATATAGTCGAGAAATGTACCTCAAGCAACCTACTTCCTTACAAGATCCAAGTATCATTTAGGACAAAAGCAATCAAGGCAGATTGCACCTTGCCCAACATGGAAAGCCAGCCTTACGTTGGTTACATCCTGGCAAGATCCGTGGTGCCACATAGAAAACTAGGCAGACCGCGTGAGAAAAACTAGAATTGAGTTCGAAATCAATCTACCAAAGTAAAGAGAAACAACACCCAGGCCAAAATTGAGAACCCCGAGAAAACGATGGTTAGCTCTAGACAAAACCCCAAACCAAAAATAAGAAAGCACAGTTGCAAAACCCAGGACCGACAGGGAAATAAAAGAAACGTACGAGTAACAGGAGGATCGCACAAAGATACCTCTCACCAGGGAGAGAAACACTCTCACGGAGGAGAGAACACTCTTACAAAGGAAAGAACCAATCCATTTTGGGTGGAATTGTAGTGGATGGTTTCGAGAAAATGATAGAGTGTGATGATTTTGAGTGTAATGTGTTTTCCTAATACTGTTTTTCTCCCTCTTTGTAGTTCAGTCGTGCAGAATACATCTCCATTAACCGGTAACAGATGTAATCGTTTGCAGTCAAGTTTCCCGTGCATACGAGGAAAAATACTACAAGTGGAGGATAGATAACAGCTCAAGACACATGGTATGAGGGTACAGGTAAACTGTAAATATGCATATGGAAAAAGTAAAAAGTAAAGGCAGTAGGAATGTTTAATTGCTTGATTAGTGATGTCGATTATGTGGATGCAAATTTTCTTTTCTTCGATCTTGGACGATTTTGCACCTACAAAACAACTAGCACTTTAGATTAAGGCCAAAAGCCTCACGCGCCCACGATGAATGGGGGGGCTTTGGCCGAAGAACCTCCGATGCCAAAGTTAGAATTTTAGAGAGAAAGAGTGTTTAGAGTATTTGGGATTTTTTGCAAGAGAATGGGAATGACTTTTTGGTGAAAATAGGTCCCTATTTATAGGATTGAGTTTGCCCATTTTCTCCAAGGTATGGCCGGTTTTCCAAGGGGTTTTGTGGTTATGGTTTTGGCTTAATTAGCCAATTTATTGGCTAATTAAGTATGAAAGAAGTAAATAGGAGGTTACAAAATTATTTATTTGAATAAATGGGGTAATAAAGTGGAGAAAAGTAAGAAAGATGAGGGTGAAAGGGTAGTGGCCGACCATTACCTATTTTTAGGGTAAATGGGACATATTTTGTGATTATTTGGGCAATTTAATTGATATTTAATGGATTAATTGGGTAATTAATCCATTAATTAACCAATTAATATTATTTTGTAGGTTACCTTGCAAAAGGGGATTTGATGAGATAGATTTTGAATTGGTTACCTCTTCTTGGAGAATTTTGATTTTGTTGAAGGATGATTGTCTGCTGCTCGCGTGTAGAAATCCCGGTGTACCTCATGGGTAGTTTGGTCCTCTTTTGCTAAAATGTCCACGTGTCGCCTTGTGATTATTTTTGGCTCCACAAATGCCCCCACACCTGTTGGGCTGCTCGCAAGAAAGGGCAACAGGTGTAGAGATTTCCTTGCTTTTAGGAGACTTAGGACTGCTTCCTATTTTGATGTAGATTCTCTCTTCAATAGGAAATTAGATCCTTCTAGGAAAGGGAAATAAATTTCTCTTAAAGCCTATTTAAGTCCACCTTAAGTGGGTTATTAAATCAACTTTGTAGAGCGATTTATTCTACCCTACAAGAGAGAGAGAGCTTAGAGGATATTTGTTCCCCCTCCTCTAGCAATCTTCTACATCTTGCCCGTGCAAAGGACCGTCTTTCGTTGATTTCTTCGTCTTCTTTTTGGATAGTGTTGTCGCGAGGCAGCCGTCGGGGTGGTGCAACACGTCGGCTAGCAGGGGCCAGGAGTCGGTTCGGCATGGGTCGAGGAGGTGTTGTGGCAAGGGCCACTGCTTAGGTTGCTTGGCTTGGCTAGAGCCAAAGGCAGCTTGAGCGGCTAGGGCGCAATGCTAGGGTAGTCGCATGGCTCGTATCCTTTAGACCTTTGGACCTGACGCGGGCCAAGCTGGCGATTGAGAGAAATGAAAAGGTCGCGGGTTTCATGGGCTGCTGGAATGTTGGGCATGCAGACCTCCTGCCTGCTAGAATGCTGGGTTGAGCTCATCTGCTGAGTACCGCGAATGGCATTAGCTGCTTAGTCCTCTTTGTCGAGAGAAAAGTAGGCTGCTCTCGAGAGAGAAGGTCAAGAGGATCAAGGTGAATCCATTGGCTTGTCTGAACGTTGGTGTGTAACCTATTACGAATGAAGGTGGAAAGAAGAGATCTTTCCGCCTGCTCAAGAGATACCGGTTGGGAAAAACTGAAGACTTCATCCGCTGCTTGTGAGGGTCTGCCTGCTGCAGAGAAGTCTGTGATTGACATGACTTCTTTCAATGGGAAGAGAAATGAGGCTGCTAGATCTGAGCATGTGGCCCTAGCCATGTCGAGAATGGCTTGTACGATTGCTGATAAAAGTGCTCAATGTAAAGGTCCCTTCATGCCCCTAGTGCCGAAGTCTGTACCAAGACTTCCGTTGAGAGCCACGTCTGGTTCACATTTGGAGAAGCTTGCCATTATAAAGAGCATTGAGATGAACTCTATTGCTAAGGTGGCGCCAAGGGCCATTTCCTCTGCTACCAAGACTGATTCGCCTGCTGGGAAGGAATAGACTGTTTGCGTGGGCAGCTGTGAGAAATCCACTAAGCCGGCTTCTAGGGAAGCTGATGAGATCTGTGTGCTCTTGGAACCATATCTGCTTGTAGACATGGACGCTTGTGCCAAGTTTGTTGATGGCGTTAGAAAGGTTTGCTTGCCCAAGTTCCTTTGCGAAGCATACGACATAATATAGAATGACTGATTTGCTTGCTATGATGCAGATATAGCAAAGCTGCCAAAGAGGTGGCGAAGACTATCGCAACTGAAGCTTATTCCTCGACTGAGGAGATTAAGACATTGGATTCTGAGCTCATTACTTTGAAAGGGTCTAATATCTCTGCCCCTTACTTCTTTGCGGCTTGAGACCGCTCACCAAGAGAGCGTTGACTCAGATTCAAGATTTTGAGGGTGCCGTTTCTGAGCTTCGTTCCGCTGCTTATGCAAAGGATGAAGAGTTGATTGCTGCTTATAATCAAGTGATCCACTTCAAGAGAATCGTTGATAGGCTTGATCCCCAAGTGTTGGAACTTCAAGGTGTACTGAAGATCAACGAAAGTCTGAAGAAAGAAGTGAATGAGCTGCAGCGCGTCCGTGTTGGTCTGCTCGATGAGAATGAGCAGCTGAAGGGTGATAAGGATGGGCTCGAGGTTTCGAGACCTTCTTTATTTGTCCGGAAGACTTGTTCACCTTTACTTTTGAGGCCTCCATTGGTGAAGTAGTCGGAGATGTTGGTGCCCAGGCAGGAGCTGCCGGGGTGAAGCGACGGATGGTGCCGCTGCTGAGAATGTCGCGACTGCTGAAGGTGTGGCGACCGAGTAGTCGTGGAGTGTCCAAGCTGCTGAATAGTCTTCTAGGTAGTCTTTAGGATTTTCTTTGTTTCCCTCATTGCTTTTTGCCTTGCTTGAACTTCTTTGGTTTTTGCTAGTTGTTTATCAATTTGGCTAGAAAATTTAATAAACTTGCTTCCTTTGCTTTTCTCCATCTTCGCTTATTTTGTTCATGCCCTAACCTTTAGACTTTATAAACCAGTGGCAGGCGTGCTACTTTTTTAAAAGCAGACAGACCGCATAGCCTATGCAGTCGTCGGTGTTGGTGTAGATCTTTGCAAAGTTGTTAGCCATAGGGTCGGCAGCCGGACGCCTTACTTACAGAAGTAGACAAGTCCGCGTGACCACTAGGCTGTTAACCTTGGCTTTCTCCAATTCCGTAGGTTGCATAGCAAGTATCACAACACTTTAGGACTTGGTGCAAGTCGTTCCGTGCTTGGCTGAGGTGAAGCTTATCGACTACGTAGCATGTCGGTAGTGGATAAAACTTCGTATATGCATGCTAGCTTGTTTAACCTTTCACAAGAATGTGCGGTTGTATAAGTCTAGCGCGGCTTTACTGCTTGAGGGGCAAACCGTAGGCAGTCTTCCGGAAACCGTAGGCTACCTTTGTGCACTCGGTAGCGGCTTTAGGGTTCCAGGGCAGCCGTCCATCGGATGTACTGCATAATGTGCCCCCTCCGTCTCTAGGGCCCGGTTCCCCGCGGATTAGGCCAAGAGACCCAAAATCTTTCAATTAGCTAAGCCTTGAAAAAGACCATTGTGGCTACTTCTAGGAATCCCGGCGCAAGCCATCGTGCATCTAGTTATACTAGGGCAGCCAGGCTCATCCACGTCTGGATATTCGGAGTGTAGAGTTTATCCTCCCGCTTTGGAGAGTGGACCCATGTGGGTGTCGGGGAATTAGTTTACCTTCTCGCATTGGAGAGCATGGTTAGTCCCTCGGGGGGTGCAATTCTTGCGGTGAGTCCCTAAGAAGGGCGCAGTCTTCTTTTGAAGTGCATGAGTGATCAGTTGTTGTAAACATGCAACTAAGCTAAGTTGTGATTACTTTTGAATTCCTCATTGAAAAACGAGTGAAATGAACGAGAACTTAGCTGTAAGGTAGGAACTGCATAACAACTGGATAGTCCTTGGCTTGTGAGGTGGTGCCCATCGAGCTACTTGAGTCTTTGGGCTTCTGATGTAACGGGAGGTCACACATGGTACTTCCTCAGATTGTAGGCGTTCCATTGCTTTTTGATAATTTTGTCGTTCCATGGTGGCGAGGGTATAATTACTCTTGCCGCCTACTATGCTGATCTTGTACGGACCTTCCCAGATATGATCCATCTTTTGGGATCCTTCTCTGCGGGCAGTGATGAATGCTTTTCTTTGGACTAGATCTCCGGTCTGGAATTGCCGGACCTTGGCCTTTTTGTTTTAGCTGGAGAGTAGTTGCTGCTGGTAGGCTGCGATACGGGTGATGGTCCGCTCGCGCTTTTCCTCTGCCAGATCTAAGCTTGCGGCCATCTCCTTTCTGTTCTACTCAATGCTTGGCAGTAGAGTGCTAATACTTGGCATGATGACGTTGGAATGAATGATTGCTTCTGAACCAAATGCCAAAGAGAAACGAGCTTCACCGGTTGCTCGTCCTTGGGTGGTGCAATGTGCCCATAGACATCCGATGCCAAAGTTAGAATTTTAGAGAGAAAGAGTGTTTAGAGTATTTGGGATTTTTTGCAAGAGAATGGGAATGACTTTTTGGTGAAAATAGGTCCATATTTATAGGATTGAGTTTGCCCATTTTCTCCAAGGTACGGCCGGTTTCCAAGGGGTTTTGTGGTTATGGTTTTGGCTTAATTAGCCAATTTATTGGCTAATTAAGTATGAAAGAAGTAAATAGGAGGTTACAAAATTATTTATTTGAATAAATGGGGTAATAAAGTGGAGAAAAGTGAGAAAGATGAGGGTGAAAGGGTAGTGGCCGGCCATTACCTATTTTTAGGGTAAATGGGACATATTCTGTGATTATTTGGGCAAATTAATTGATATTTAATGGATTAATTGGGTAATTAATCCATTAATATTACAAATTAATATTATTTTGTAGGTTACCTTGCAAACGGGGATTTGATGAGATAGATTTTGAATTGGTTACCTCTTCTTGGAGCATTTTGATTTTGTTGAAGGATGATTGTCTGCTGCTCGCGTGTAGAAATCCCGGTGTACCTCAGGGGCAGTTTGGTCCTCTTTTGCTAAAATGTCCACGTGTCGCCTTGTGATTATTTTTGGCTCCACAGATTCAATTTGAAGAAGAAATAGGACTTTTGTTCAATAGGATTTGAAATAGGAATTGGCTGTCTAACATATGAGTAAGATGTCCCAATTGTTCATTGGTTCTTAGGTGCTACAACGTTTTTTTAGTTGTTTTGTGTGGAAACTATTCATGCATGTTGCGACTGACACGTTACTGGTGTTGTACGCATAATTTACTGAACAATTATAAGGCCATAGAGAGAGAAGGGTGCGGCACATAGAGAGAAGAAGAGAGAGATCTGCAGTTGTGAGGTGTGTATTATCTCATCCCATTGTGCCTTTATTTATAGTAGTAGGTGTTTGGGTTTTGGGTTAATATTTAACATTGGACTATGTGTTAGTGAAAGCCCAAAGGTGCCAAAACAAATGAAACTTGCCCAAGGCCCAATCGATAGGCCTGAAGCAAATTGAAGCCATTTCAACTAAGGCATAGGCCATGTGCCTATGATTGAAGTGATGGGTGACAGAGACCAACGCATCACCAACCAAAAATCACTTTTCAATGGCATGACAAGTAAATAAAGGATGATCCATTGCCCTCGAAGAGATACCAATTAAAGGCAAGGCAAGAGGGGTCGGGCCAAATTGTCTATAAAAGGAGAAAGGAACATCAGAGACAAAGATACTTAACCAACCAATCAAAAGACATACAAACTCTGCTCTCAAGCCAATTCGTACCCAGAAAAGCTGAAACTTGTCCAGATTCAGTTTTTTTAGCTATAGTTCCCTTAGGAAAAGCCATTTTTTGTCTAATGTAAAAGCTCAGCTACCCTTCCTTTAGTATTGTAGTATTGATTCCTTGTGTAAAACCTATTTATTTTCCATCTTCCTTAGCATACAAACGTCTGTAAACACAAAGAGAAATGGGGGTGCTGCTGTCGTTCTCTATAGTTATGGGTGTGTGTGCGTGTGTGTGTCTTGGTGCACGATCAGAAATAAGGGAGTGACAGAGGGAGATTAGAGAGAGAGTGTGTGTGTGTCATGAAAGAGAGAGCTCGGGAGGGAGAGTGAGCTCGAGACAGAAAGAAGATAGATGAGAGAGACCCGGAAGATAAAAAAAATCAAGGGTGGGCCCCTTGGGCACACCATTTAAGACCCTAGAAACCATTTTAAAAGGAAAAGTATGCCCAAACTTAGTGAAAACATAAAAATACCCTTTTTGTACAGTAAATATCGGGACGGGTTGTTACACTGTATTTGGATTCAAAACAAAATAAGCACCATGTTTCTTAAATATAATCAACTGATGCATGAAAGAAAAGAAACCGTCAAAGATTAAAACATAGACTGTTTCTGGAACTAAGTCACTGTTTCTGGAATCTAAGTCACTGTTTCTGGAATTTGAGTCACTGTTTCTGGAATTTAAGTCACCGTTTCTGGATTTTGGTTCTTTTTTTTCCAGATACAGTGTTTGTTTGTGCACAGACAAAACAAACACTGTATCTGATTTTTTTTTTTCCAGAAACAGTGTTATGTTTTGGGTTATCTAGAAACAGTTTTATGTTTTTGTTCTTTTTTTTCCAGACACTTTTTCACTGGTTTCTGCCATTAAACTTCTTTGAACTTGTTTCGGCGGCTTTGTTTCGATAAGTGCTTCCTTTTTCAATTTTGATTTGAACTTTGATTTGGTTGTTTTTGAAATTGGGGAATTACCGGGCAATTGGCAATTAGATGATGATGATGATCCCCCTGCCGCGGGGACATGATTCTACTGCAGGTAGCAGTGGGCAATCATCAGGAAAGAAGAAGAAAGCTTCATTTAAAGAGAAGTCAAGTAAGAAGGGAAAAGAAAATGGGGAGGTGGGGAAGAAGATCAGATATGAAGAAAATGGCTCAAGGCGAGAGAATAGCAGGCATGAGGAAAGTGGCTCCAGGAAAGACGAAAGGGAAAAGAAGATGAGGAGGCAGAGACATTCCCAAGATAGTGCCAATAGTTTTGGTCCTTATGGTGGTGCATGGACTCGGTAGAATATTTGTTGGCCCGTGGACAATAGTTTTGGATGGTTTTTTTTATTAAACTTTGAGCCCTTTTGGTTAGATAACATTTTGGGATGGTTTTTGGTTAAATATTTGTTGGCTCAAGCCTTTTTCATTAAAGCTCCTAATTGCTTCTAATTTATTTCGATTCTTTGACTCATAAATTCCACATAACAAAAATTGCTTAATGCATGAAACGTATATATATATATCGGAAGGTAAATAGAAATGTAGGGGGTTCATGCATCATGAGGAATGTTTTCATGATTCATGGTCGTTTCAAATATCTTCCTTTATTTTAAGCATACCTGATTAGTAGAAAACGATAAAAGCCTTTGAATTTGTAGAAGATTCTTCTCTGAAAGACGGAATTGCATCTCCAATGCGTTGTATCACGTTCAACAAAGAAAAATTGAATTGAATTGAATTAATAGCATGTAGATCAATTCAAAATAATAAATTAATCATAAAAAGAATTATTAAAACGAAATACTCCCCTGATTAAATATCAAACACACGTAGTGCAACGTTAAGAGTGTGCTGATAACATGTTGTAGGCATAATTTACTGAACAATTATGGAGGTCATAGAGAGAGGGGTGCGGCACATAGAGAGAAGAAAAGAGAGATGTGTAATTGTGAGGTGTGTTATCTCACTCATTGTGCTTTTATTTATAGTAGTAAGGAAGATTAATTATTTACCATAATAGGATTACAACTCTAATAAGATAATATCTTGTCTGAGAGATGTGGTAGGATCCCTTAAAAATAGGGAGCTTTAATAAAAAGGGCTTGAACTAAGTTTATTTTAACCAAAAACCATCCTATAACTTTTTTTAACCAAAAACCATCTCATAACAAAGTAAAACCCACCAAACCAACAGACAGCTCGACCACCAGCCAGTCACTCATGGGCTCTCCTTTGGCCCTCATCCTCCTCCTCCTCCTCTTCTTCTCGCTGAGTACTACAAATTTCCTTTTTGAATCACCCTATTTCGTTGAGTATTGAAGAAGTTATATCCATTTGAATCTTACCCAGTTTCCGGCGACCTCCGAGGCTTTCGAGGCATTTTTCGGCCAAACCACAACGAGTTAGCCATCGTGCAAGGTATCATTCTCTTCGTCTCTTCGAGAACTACGATTTTCGTTTTTGAATCACTCGATTTCGTTGAGTATTGACAAAGTTATGAGCGTTTAAAGTTTGTCCAACCCAGTTTCCGGCGACATCCGAGGCTTTCGAGGCGTTTTACGGCCAAACCACAATGAGTTAGCCATCGTGCAAGGTACCATTCTCTTCTTCTCTTTGAGAACTATGATTTTCGTTTTTGAATCACTCGATTTCGTTGAGTATTGACAAAGTTATGAGCGTTTAAAGTTTGTCCAACTTTCCGGCCGAAATCCGGCCTTCCCTTCCGTTTAGCTCTGGCGAGCAGCAACCACACCAAGCCCTTTGGGCCATGCACAAACAAACACTGTATCTGGAAAGAAAATGAATAACACTGTCGCTGGAAAAACATAACACTGTGGCTGGAAAAATAACACTGTGGCTAGAAAAATAACATTGTCGCTGGAAGAAAATAACATTGTTGCTGGAAAAAATAACACTGTTGCTGGAAAAACTAACATTGTCGCTGGAAAAAAAAAAACTGTTGCTGGAAAAACTAACACTGTCGCTGGAAAAAATAACACTGTCGCTGGAAATAAACTAATAGTGCAGTGACTTAAATTCCAGAAACAGTGACTTAGATTCCAGAAACAATGTTACTTGAAATCCATAAACAGTGACTTAACTTATAACATGGTTTTTTATTAAACAAAACTTATAACATGGTTTTTTATTAAAACTAAAACTTATAACATGATTTTTTATTAAACAAAACTTATAACATGGTTTTTTATTAAAACTAAAACTTTTCAAGCCCTTTTCATTAATTTTCCTTTAAAAGTATCTTAGATATATTAGAATTTACACAATTACATTCATAATCTAATAAGACTGCAACAACCCGCACATTTTGTATATTTTCAAGAGGGTTCAATTGGACATTTCGGTTAATTTACGGAATTGCCATCCTTTAAATTAAATAAATTTCGTATTCGGGGGCTTGGGTGGTAAACGATGCTGATGGGCAATTGACTGTAATAACCACGTTTTAGATCCAGAGGACGGAGGTAAACGGTGGTTTATGTAATTCGCGCTTAGGAGGGGTTGTTCCGTTGGTCTCAATCATAGTGGGTTGAGGGCAGTTTGCAGAGTAACAGAGGGTGGGTCTCGGGTTTGCACAGAGGGTGGATGGGCGATTCGAGTGAGGCTGGCTAGGGGTAGAAAGATGGGGTGGGTGCACGAATCACACTAAACTTGGGGATTTGTCGTAGAGACGAAGAGATGGTTTTGGGGATTAGTTGCAGAGACTGAGAGATGGGCGGAACGGGTCTAAATCGAAACAGTGAGGGAGGTAGGGGAGAGGATTTTTCGGCGATTTCTGTCTGGGTATAAGTTTACTTCTTGAATGCTCTTCTGTGTGTGTTCTGTGTTTTGTGTTTTGTGTGTTCTGTGTTTTATTTGGCTTTTGCTTCAATTACATTTCAATCTTTAGACTAAATAAAACAAAGAACATGAAGAGATTGTTTATGGATTTACTATGTTTGGGAATTTCAGGAATTTGCATCGTTGGAGGGAGAAGTTGGTCCCTTGGAGAATGCAATTGAAAATGCATTACAGAATCAGAACCGCAGTAGCGCGCATGTAATTTTTCTAGTAATAACTTATTAGAGAATCCAAACCTCCTTTCGCAATTTGCTTTCCTTTTAAGCTGACAATTATTCGCCCACATTATCCACCCATGATCAAAAAGGACCCTTTTGCAATTTGCTTTTCTTTTAAGCTAACAATTCCCATCGCGTCAAAGCGTTTCCATAACGACCCGAATTGAATTCCCCCACATTATATAAAGAACCCACTAAAACCCACCGCCCATATGCAAGATCTCAACTACCATTTTCTGGGTTCTGTAATTTCTAGGGAGAGAAGGCAAAACCATTCCAGAGAGAGAGACTCGAATCGGTGAGTTCCCTCGGAAGAAGAAGAAGCAGCTTAAAAGCCTAAAAATTCCCCACATTCATCAGAAACCCAGTAAAACCCAATTCCCAGATTTCAAATTCCAGTTCCTGGGTTCTTAAAATTCCAGTTCCTGGGTTCTTAAATTTATAGAGAGAGAAAAGCAGCCAGTAACCCGTTTTCGAGAGAGACCCAAATCAGAGGCAAATATGTGCTCTTCGGGTAGGGTTTGCATGCTGGGCACCTGTTTGATTCTGGTGGGTATGCTATTCGGATTCGGAGTCTTCCAGAATATATTTGCTTTCTGTACCGGAGTGTTCCGGGTTCTTGCTTTCTGTACCCGAGTGTTCCAGGGACTTTCTACGGGTCCGGGTCGGGTAAGCCCTTCTTGGTTTATGCTGCTCCACCAAAGGACTAGGTGGCTTGGTTTAGTTTGGTTGTTTATCTCTTATTATTTTGGAATGTAATCTGTGTTGTGACATACGTTCTAATACATATGATTGTGTAAATCATAAGTAGATATAGATTAGAAATCTTTCGGGATCAGTTTCCGGAAAAAATAAAAATAAAAATTTCTGGATCTAGACTTTGTATTCCTTGGAGAGTAAGTTTCTCTCCTCCTTATTACTATAGATAAAGCACAAGAACTGGGGAATAACGTACATA
Organism: Cotoneaster glaucophyllus; assembly: GCA_036320875.1. Lineage (NCBI taxonomy): Eukaryota > Viridiplantae > Streptophyta > Magnoliopsida > Rosales > Rosaceae > Cotoneaster > Cotoneaster glaucophyllus. Next base: position 42,734,239 of record CM070073.1, read on the forward strand.
ATTTCTCAAGCCTATTCTCCATCTCTTTTCTCTACGTGCCTTGTCCTCTTTTTCCCTCAGTTAAATATAGGCTACAACACGTTATCAGACTGTTGACACTACAATAAATTGAATTTATTCATTGTATTACGTTTCAATTATTCTAATTTGATTAATTTTGAATTTTATTGAATTTATATACTTTTATTGATTCAATTTATTTTTCATGTTTAAATCTAATAAGATGAACTGAAACTACAAGGTGGGGGACCTTCAAATCGTTTAACATACAAACCGCGCTTGCATTTATTTTATTTTGAACTATAATTACATGTATGTATGCAATATTATTCAATTGTATGTATGTAGATATATGTACATGAAATATTTATTACACACGCAGATACAAACATATGAACTTGAATCTAAGATGAACTGAAACTACAAGGTGGGGGACCTTCAAATCGTATATAATCGTACATAATCCCTTGGAAAGGACTGGTGCATCTTGGTTGTCTAAAGAAGAAAGTATTATTCCCCTCAACAAGCTGAGCGCCTGGTACGTTAACGTTGTACAGCCAGTAAATCCCATGGATTCCATGTCTCGCAACCGAGTTATCCCTCCCTATCAATCCACTAGTAAATAGAGGTCGCCTTGAATCTGGATTGTTAATCCGAACCTTACGAAAAGAAAAGGAAAGATAGATCAGTGTGATTTATAATCTACCAATGAAAAAAAATCATGATGTACTTTACCTGCAATTCAGCAAGAGTTGCAGATGCAATTGCAACTCGCAATTTATAGCTACTGTTCCGATCCACATTTTTCAGTTCAAACTTAATCTGCCATGTTGTTCCTTCATGCCCGTTGTCTGTTTTCCTGCAGTACACGAGAACTTTAAGCACCGGGTAACCAAATGAGTGACATCTTCATTATGATTTTCACAATGACGGTCATTATTCAAAAGAAGTAAAGAACCATACCTGGGAACCTGAGCAAAGAACCAATCTTTAGCATAATCACTAACACCGACAATGTAAACCAAGTCTTCATCAGGATGTAATTCAGCATATCTGTTCCAGAGCCCATATTGCCTGAACCTGCCAGACGGACAATGTGAAGATTGTAATATATAAAAGAAGTTATTACCGAACTCTTAAGCATTAACATAGATCCTTTATTGAGGTCCTACTCCTATCTAGGTTTGTTTCCCCCCTCACCCACTATCGTTTGCGTCAAAGAAAAACATAGGTCCTCAATTTGGCTGATGGATCGTTTTAAATGAATAAATCCCACATATAAGGTGATACAGAAAATTTTCCACCACTTGCACGTTACGAGTACAGAAGGCTAGTTTTGATCACATTCATACGGCATTATGAAGATCCACAAACAATCAACTCTTTAACATTACAACAAAAGATGGCTTGCCTGTCAGGATGATTTATGAAAAGTCTGTTGATGTACTTTGGATCAGGATCGGGAACATAAAACTCTGCAGCAGAACGATCAGGAATGCCTATTTCCCACAATGTTGGCCCATCTCTTGGAGGTTCATACACAAGATCACCCATTTCGATAAAAGAACCTGTAGCCCAACACAAGTTATGAAACCAAAATGTGCAAGGAAGGGAAAGAAGAACTAGATAAGGTTTAACAAAAAAAACAATTGACTTTAGTATTTAGGAAGTTCAGAGAGTTAAAGAATATACCTGAGGTTATGTTAATGACAGCATCATACCGGTAATCTCCAATAAAACCAGGCACCCATGCATAAAGATTATAAGTGCCAGTACGAACGTTGTTAATAGAAAAATAACCACGGTCATCTGCCCTTGTCCAGAATTGATAGTCCTAAGAAGTGTGACAACCGTATAAGGATGTCTTTAGACATTGACTTATGGAATTTGAATCATGTTTCGGTATGTATGGTATATAATATGGTTTTTACCAGTCTAATTACTTCGTATAATTTCGATATTAAGAGATATAACAAAAGGGCATGTATCAACGGCGTATTCTATGCCATAAAATAGATCACTCGAAACTTTTTCATGGTAACTGTGACCTGTAGTGAAGCCCAGCTATATTAAAGAATAGAACCCTACCTAGATTTCAAATGAATTAACATAATCATAAAAAATAAAAAACCATAAATTTTCTTCGACGTAGCACATAGCTAATCAGCAAACATTGTGCAGCCCAAGATTCAAATAGAGGTTCACAAAATTCACCTTGCATTCTCTTTGCCACGATCCTGCATCTCCTGGTGGGGCAAGACCAACATACGCACCATTTGCAGGTGTGTATTCTTCACTTATGTACCTGGACATTGTGATTAAAAAGACAGATCAATTTAGCATACTCGGCAAAAAATTTCAGGAAAATAAAAGAGGACATAATCAACCATTAGTTTTCTTATTTTTGTTTCTGGCAATGGGAGCCATCAATTTGATACTTGGAAATTAATTTATCATCCACTCATGTTAATTAATTGCTTATTTTCTACTGAAGTTTTCAAATAAAGATAAAAAAGAATAGAAAAGAAGTGAAACTGATAGTACACGCCAGCAAATTAAGTTTTCAATACTCAGATTTAGTAATTAATAGTACACACCATAAAAGATAAAACTAATAATACAAACAAGTGTAGCTAAATTCGAACCTGTCCAAGACAAGTAGACTACCACTCACATTACCCCGTTGACCGGACTTTTGAAAATCCTCAGATGCGGGGAAACTATATGGCCAGCTTTGTACTTCTGTCATCATCTGAATACCATATTGTGTAAGCAATTTTTAACTAAAAACTTACTTTCCTGATTTTTCATCTTTAGAATGAAAGCAGGGTTGTTTTCCACGACAAACCTGTATTTTAGCATCCTCCCATAGCCAAAACGGATCATCTTTAATTGTGGAAGAATTGAGATAGATAAAAACAGGGCCAAAAACCTTCTTCCATGGTTCGCCACCTCTAAATTTTGGCACCAGATCTTGTCCCGCATAATGACTACTAAGAAACATCTGATGACACCAACAGAAAGGTCATAATCAGACTAATGTCCCAAAGTTATACCAACATTTCTGATGAGCAAGAATAATCACATACAGCAAGAGTGGTAGGGCCGACATGTGAGGTTAGGTTCTGTTTTAGAGGTCCACCAGATCGAAATTCATCACTGGGCGTGATTTGCCAAAACCCGACTGGTGGGTTGGTGCATATCCACCCATGAACCTTATTATCATTGTTGTCACATGAGTACTGGTACTTGTCATCCACCTACAGCTCGAGAAATTATAAGAAAAGAACCGATGCATAACAAAAATATAACAGAAGAAATGCACTTAAAACCGTACAGAGGTTAGAATAAAGTCTTATTTAGTATGTGTATGGCCTTCAAAGTTCACAACTTTAGTTTAGAAAGATCTTGACCCACTAACGGGTTATTTCCACCAAGAAAACCAATGACAATAGTAAAATAACTTGGAAGAATATGTTTGAAAATTGGCTCAATAGTCCCATGCCACCATCACCCCCAAAACAGAAAGAAACTCCAACACAGTAATATACAGTAGGAAGTTGTGAGAAAATACCTCTCCTGCGAGGTCCTTCATCTTGGGATCGACAAGTAGGACAGCCTCTGGGTAGGCAAGGGCTTGACATCGTCCTGATGACCGATCATCAGGTAGGGGCATGTATCTCTGCCTGTTGTCTGATACAGCCATGTATTGGAACCTATCAACTCAAATTGTACCATTGTTAATAACTCGTATGCAAGCTAAAATACTTATATTTATTACTAACTTTTGTTATGGCATATGCTGACTAGGTAATGTAAGACACACACACACACAAACTTTTTCCTTACTACAAGTTTGAAACGTCATTACGAAAAAAAATCTATTTATAGGCAATTTCAGCATAGTTAAACACAGAAAAACAATATACTGCAAATAACTGATCCTGAGAACTCTAATAACTACAAACTCCATAATCCCGAAGTTCTAATGAAACGAAACACTAATTCCTAGTTTGCACCTACCTGTAAATGAATACAAAGTATAGTCTCGTATGCAACATCATGTCTTCTAATAATTAGTTTGGTAGAAACCACTGAGCAAAATGAGAAACAGTATTTAACAATATGAAAGCAGAGGTATGTTTTGTTTACTTGTCTTTTCTCAGTTTAAAGGTTATTCTGGTTTCACCAATGTCAAAATCAGGCCAATCCTTCAGGTGCTCGTAAATGGCATAGGAGTAGAAGCCCGAGGAACCACGGAGCATTACAAACCTAAATGAAATACAGATAACACTATCATTGAAATAACAGGAATCACAATGTTACAGTCAGTTTAAATAAGCCAAGATCCTAATGTATAACTGGAATTGGCTGTACTCATAAGAATAGAAACTGTATGAATTCAGGAATGACCTTTTGTCTATGTTTAGGGGAACGTATTTCCCCTCAAGAGAGCGATCCCACGTTTTTGAAAATGAGAGCTCAACCTGTTCCTCATTCTCCACTATAACCTTAAAAGTTGTACCTTTTATCCTGCATAGTTATCAGATAATTTCACTCCATCAGATAATGTAAAAAAGTTGCTCCATTATATATAGAGAGAAAGGAGGGGAAATACATACACATCAAATATTCCCTTAATTCCTGGTGCACTCCAAACAAGGTCCCAATAACTACACAATCATTGGAATCCAAAGTCATAATCTTCAAAGACAACAAAGGCCATATATATATATATATATATAAAATGACGAAGAAGACGAGAGGAAGAAGGATAAGCGGGCAGAGGGACAAAAACAGAAGCAATTAAACACTTTGATCATGTACCCTCTATTAGTTTCCTTATTAAGAGGTTCAAGCAAATTGTCAATGCCATTATATCGTATTCCAGTGACAATGCCATCTGGGTTTGATAAGGTGACTTGGAGTATGCCATTATCCATCACCACCTACACACGGAAGCAAGTTCAAGCGCAGAAAGCCGAACATTAACATATCCGAAACACATCCATTTTTCCTCAACAAAAATCTAAGCCGATCCATTAATCAATTGAAATTATATCTAATTTAGCAACATATAGCCTACAATAAGGCTGATAATTCACTCACATGGGGGCCTTGAATATGCAACCGCACCACGGCAGATGACATAGTGTACGACACTTGATATCAATTGGAGCTTGTTTGCCACAAACAACCCAGATTATGAATTTCTGAAGCACACAAAAAACCCAGATATATGATGTTCTATGTGCAAGAAATGTGGCGAAATCCGATCATGGAAAATATGTAATTTGCAATAATTACCCAGATGGAATATCAATTTTATCCAATTGACTCTTTCCCAAAAACCAAAAACACATGTACTAATATGTAAAGATCAAAACTTTAAGAAATGAAAACAACATCTGCGTTTGTTAAAGCTGTGATCACTTACACGAGAGAGATGGATTTGCTCGGGTTTGTGAGATCACCAAGATTCCCCGGAAGATGTCATCGTCTTCCTCCCTCAACGTTGGTGGGTGTGTGAGAGGGAGTGAGTGTGACGGGTGGTGGCTGAGTGAGAGGGAGTGAGTGTGATGGGGGGGTGGGGCTGGCATAGGATGATTAATTTGACAGTTAAGTTGATACCTGCCGTTGCCGCGCATTTGGGAGAATCATGACGGTTTGCCATTACCAAATTTCCTCGTAATTATTTATTCATTTATTATTATTTTTATTAGAGCGGTAGAATTATTAGATTGAGGTATTCATCAATTCCTCCTGAACTTGGAATCATTGGCCAATTTCTCACCTCAATTTTAATTTTGGCCAATTTTTCCCCTCCACTCTCATAATTAGTCAATTTCCCCCTCAACTTTCATAATTAGTCAATTTGCACCCTACTGTTAATTTTTTAACTTGGTCATAATTAAATAAGTGTGTGTAAGAAACTAAATAAGATGTATGTTAATCATTTTCCTATATCTTTATCCTATTTCAAATAGATTAAAATTTAGAATTTTACAATTTATCATAGATAGTATTATTAGCACTGTTCTAAAAATCTCCGCCTAGCGCTGCCTAGGCGCTAGGCAGTTGGCCACCGCCCCGATTAATGCCTAGGCGTTTGAAAATTAAGAAAGGACGCCTAGACCTGCTGAGACGCCCGCCTAGACCGCTTAGGCACCCGACTAGCCCGCCCAGACCTGCCTAAGTTGCGACTCAGTTAGATAGAAAATAGATAACTTTCATTTTGCATTTTATTTTTTCCAATAAATTGTAAGAGACTTGTTGAATACTTAAATGAATACACATTATATGCATGTTATCCATGTTTTCATTATGTTCCAATACCTTCTAATATATATGTCATTCTATTTTGTAGTTTATAATGACATTATATATATTCTAAGTATAAATAGACACTTATTTACACGAAATATAATAGATTTACTTAAATCCGTCTAGTCCGCCTAGGCGCCCTCCTAGTCCCCGCCTAGCTGCCTAGGCGCTAGGCCCCAGCGCACCGCCCGACTAGCGCCTAGCGTCTTTTAGAACCTTGATTATTAGTCATAATAAATCAGTATGGATTAATTTTATTTGATTTTTTACTATATAAAATTGATAACGAAAAGGATTGATGTGTAAATTTTTGTATGTGAATACATTTTCCTTTATCAAGCTATGTTCAAGTAAATTGCAGATAATCAAGCTTTAATGCAAAAATGGCTAGTCAATTCATAATTTCCAACTCCTTATTAAGAATAACCCATTTTATTGAAAATAGGTCTGATCCATGGGTTTAGGATTATTATTTCTCTTTGTTATTATTTCTTCTTGTACATGCTTTAAACCCGATTCATAACTTTTTCTTATAATCAACCCACATCACATACTAATTGTATTATGTTTTTGTACATTTTACCCTATATTATGCAGCTGAGTTTATGTTAATTTTAGTATTTTGTTGGAATTGTAAGATCCCACATCGCCCAGGGGTGTGGATCCTATAAGCCTTATATGTATATTCTCATCTCTACCTAGCACGAGACCTTTTGGGAGCTCACTGGCTTCGGGTTGCGTAGGAACTCCGAAGTTAAGCGAGTTCGCGCGATAGCAATCCCATGATGGGTGATCCACTGGGAAGTTCTCGTGTGAGTTCCCAGAAACAAAACCGTGAGGGCGTGGCCGGGGCCCAAAGCGGACAATATCGTGCTACGGCGGAATCGAGCCGGGAATGTGACATAAGTTATTAGAAAGATTGATAAAAAAATAAAAAATAAAAATAAAAAATAAAAAGAAGAAGAAGAAGATGGGAAAAAAAAAATACAGTAGAGTGCAAATTGACTAATTATGAGAGTTGAGGGGGGAAATTGGCCAAATTAAAGTTGAGCGGAAAATTGGCCAAATTAAAGTTAAGGGGGGAAATTGGCCAAAATTAAAGTTGAGGAGGGAAATTGATGAATACCTCTTAGTAGATTAGATATTTAATTGTTAAGGAGTGAGGGAAATTGACAAAAATTAAATGCGTACTAAAATAAAGATTTGTACCCTCTCTTGAGTTAAAAAATCTGAGCCTCCTGATCAAATAACACGAGCCGTTGGATTTTGATCCAACAGTTACAAACAAGAGGTCTCTCTAAAAGTTATAATAATTGCAGTCGTTTGATCAAAATTCAATGATCTATGTGATTTAGTCAGAAGACTCATATTTCTGAACTCAGGAGAGGATACAAATCCCAAAAATAAGGCATAGTTCTTTTACGTTGTAGTAAACAAGATCATTAGTCCCCACCACTTTGCTTGGACGTGCAAGTAGTACTATTGAGAACTCGAATCTCGTGTCCTCAACCTGGAGCTCTATCCAGAGTATAGAGCATAGGGCCATAGGCTATAGCTAGCGCTCTGCATTGGCAATTGACCAAAACTACATTTTCCTTGCAATTCTTGACCCAAGCAACAAAAATATTCAAATAAGTGCATAAAGTTATACCATCAATTGAGATCTTACTCTGAAGTTCTTTTTTGGTATATAATATTGGATTTGAATGAATAATCCTCTAAGTTCGAAGATCTATTGAAGATATATGAGAATGACCTTTCATTTTACGGAAATTGGAAGGGGATTAAGCATGAAGAAAACTTCCCCCTTCCTCATCCTACCATTTCGGAATGGACTGGAACGGATAAGTTTACTTTTTCCAAGTTGGCCATATATTTTTCATTTCTTCCTTCAATGTACGTTGAAACAGTAGGTTATACATTCCACTCCAATTCTCAATACCAAGCTTCAATAATACGTAAAAGTTAAAACAGCATGCCAAGGAAACAAGGCAAACAAGAAAAAAGCATAACAAGTACAAACCCTGCTTAAGGAAAGTCCTATCCGAATAAATGGGGTCGGCTATATGAATAAAGGAGAAATTGGTATGGAAGAGGATCGTTGTATATCTCGTGTTTACTTTACAAAGGTCATATTTATTCCAACCGAAATGACTAAATTAATAAGTACAAAACAAGCATATGGCAGTACGGCATAACCAGTTAGTGTATTATCACAATCTCAATGGAGTTTAATACGGTTACAGCAGTGGGTACGACTTCAGAAGATTTAAGATACATATAAACTGAAGCTTAAAAAAGATTTACATAACCCAATGAGTACATCTTCTCCGTTGCTAATGCACTCGACTCTCGTCTGGCTTTCTCTGGAAAAAAAGAGACCCTAATAGAACAGCAATACCGGTTAGTGCAATGGTGAACATAAGCCGCTTCCGTGAAAACTCGTTCGCCTGTCTTCTTGGAGGACCCTGCCTTCTTTCAGCTGCCCTATCATCCCTTTAGATAAAAATCCAAGGATTAATACCCACGACAGATGAACACAACAGGGACAACACTTAACCAGTCACCGTAATTCTAAGATTAGACTGTCTCTAATGTCAACCAATGACTACATGTGCTAAAATGGTTAGGCAGTTTCAAATGAGGTAAACAAAATAAATTCTTTCCCAGCTAATTCAAACACGGTGAAACGCTGACAGTGCAGGATTACAAAAGCGGAGGTTTTCACAAGATCAACCAACCCGAAGAAATCTAATGAATCTGATCCACTCATAATCAGATTGTAACACCATGCTAACTAAAATGTAAATCAGCTTGTACTGCAAGCATGAGCTAGCAATCACAATATCGTGACTCAATTTCACTTCTCTTGTTACTTTACCGCACCAAATAACAAAAAGTTAGAAATGAACCCCAAATTAAAAAGAAACAGACTTCAAAGACTGATCGGTCAGTGTGTGATCAAACAATTGGGGACACTTTTCATTCCCTTTTTCTTTCCAAATAATTATTTACGCAGTTTTGGTATCTAGGATTCAATTGGATAACTCACTAGATTCAAGGTATGGTGAAGTAAGGAAAGAAGGCCAACATCCAAATTTTATCCCTGATGAAGGTTCTAATATGGATTAGTCATGAAGGAAACTTAATTCCTTCTAATCCTACCATTTTGTGGGGATTGGAGGGGATTTTCCTTCATGACTACTCCATCCTTCCACTTGGACAAAATTAAGAAATTGACCTTCAATTCTTACTTCGACATAGATCGAATCTGGTGGGTTATCTAGTTTAATCCAATCTTAGGAACAACCGAAAGTGACAAAAAAAGATAAATTTGTAATATTACTATGAGTAACTATTACTGATACTAGTGTTGGAACCCAGAGGACCAACATATTCTTCCCAAACCAAGTGAAACTAGTGGGGGGTAGGGGGGAGGGATATGAGATAGGCATGTCCAAGAATCTATAACTATACCCATGAAGCACAGGTAGTCGACTATCAATTATAAGTTACAAGATGGCAAGTAAATTTGTTCTTAGGCCTTCTCACAAGATATTTCATTAAATTGCTCAATTACACACAACTATAATATCAAGGTTCTAAAATACACTAGGCGCTAGTTGGGCGATGGGCTGGGGCCTAGTGCCTAGGCAGGGCCTAGGCGGACTAGGAGGATTTAACTATATTTATTGTACAAATAAGAGCTTGCTTATACTTAAAAAATACATAATTGCATTGGGATAAATAAATTGCAAAATAGAATGACATATAGATTATAAAGTATTAGAACATAATGAAAACATGGGGAACAAGCATATAATGTGTGTTCGTTATTCAACAAGTCTCTTACAATTTATTGAAAAAAATAAAATGCAAACTGAAAGTTATCTATTTTCTGTCTAAGTGAGAGTCACAATCTAGGTGGGTTTGGGCGGGCTAGGCGGGCGCCTAAGCAGGTATATTTCACTGTTTCCCTTTTCTGCTCTACCAGAGCCTTATTGTCCCGTTTTTGCTATAGTAGAATGAGATCCCTGCTAACAAAGGTCTCTTGTCACAGAGAGGAGCTATATATATTTCATGTAATAAGTTATATTAATTAGCTTATATAAGTTTCAAACCATGTACCAGCCAACTAGGTCTTGAGGCTAGTGGTAATGGTATGATCTTTTCTCAGCATTGGAAGTATTCTAAATTCTAATCCCAAGTTCCTTGATCAAAAAAGAAAAAGAAGGCAATTAAGTGGCCCGTTGTGAAATTCATAGTAATTTCATACTCAGTTGTTTTAAAATTATAGATTATACAATGATATATTAGGACACATAATTGAGAAATATATTGTGTGATGTTCTGATTATACTATAAAGAGGGTATTAATACATCGGACGTACACATCAAATATTCCTGTTGTTCCAGTAGTAGCTGAGTTCCAAACAAGGTCCCAGTACCTACAATATTTTCCATTCAAATTAACTACATAATAAATAAATGAAACATATATCAAATTAATCAGGACACTGAGAATTCTAAGCGATGACTGTTGTAAGTTGTGAAAATACCCTCTGTTAGATTCCTCGTTACGAATTTCAAGCAAGTTATCGATGCCATTGTATCGAATTCCAGTCACGATTCCCTCTGGCTTTGATAGCGTCACTTGGAGAATCCCATTATCCATCATTACCTGCAATTCATTTCACCATGAAAAAGTTTAAAACCAAACCAAAACATGCATGCATGCCTGCCTACAGATTTATCAAACTAACATGCAGCAAGTTAAGAAAAATTCACTGCAGATTTTATCAGGTAATTTACATGGTGATCTTGAACAAGCAATTCAACCCCAATAGGTGCCATGATGGATGATCGATCGAGCTGATTTCTGGAACTTATTTCACTACAGCAATGGAAATATATATCAGTTTTTGTCTAGTTTTATAGCACTGACCCTCTAAAAGAAATTAATCAATTAATTTATTCATAAAGAATAATGTGATTATTAAAAAGCAAGATATAAAGGGATAATTATAAGAACATATACGTAGAGAGTAGAGTAGTTTACTTGGACTAAAAACAAAGCAAAGCTTTTCCAGCTTTCATTTTTGTAACATATATATCATATATGGTTACTTAGTCGGCACCATTGCTTAATTGTTAGGCGTGCAAGACTCGTTTTCTAGGCCACCGCTCTTATCACATATAACTTTGTTGTACGAATACTTTTACTTCTTTTGTTGAACTTGAAAGGATTGATAACTAATTTATAGGGATAGGATTCTGGGATCAAATCATTTACAAATAGTGCTCCAACATTTTGATGAAAACAAAAACAACACAAGAAGTCTATAACTAGAAACTGCACTAATTAAAATCCCGAGATTAGCGTAACTTTACCCAATATTATTCATGCTCAAGCTCGGAAAAAAGCTCATAATCGCAAGCTCAATCAGATCAACTCGGATAATTTTTTGAAGCTCGAGCTCGGCTCATTTGTAAACTGTACATGGAATTTTTTATTAGCTTTAGCTCAACTCATTCTTTAACAAACTCAAGCTTAGGTTTAGTCCGATTTAAGTTTCAGTAAAACCAAATAAAATAAACATAACAAAACTGTTGATATTAATGTTGCAAGAGTGTGCACAAAATAATGAGTTAATACTTTAAAATGACTTCATATGATCATATCCGACATAAAAAATAGGAGCTGCTCACAAGTATTGTGAGCTGAACGCTGATCTCATTTTTCTAACGAGCCTAACATTTTGTTCAAGTTCAAATCGTTTAACATACAAACCGCGCTTGCATTTATTTTATTTTGAACTATAATTACATGTATGTATGCAATATTATTCAATTGTATGTATGTAGATATATGTACATGAAATATTTATTACACACGCAGATACAAACATATGAACTTGAATCTAAGATGAACTGAAACTACAAGGTGGGGGACCTTCAAATCGTATATAATCGTACATAATCCCTTGGAAAGGACTGGTGCATCTTGGTTGTCTAAAGAAGAAAGTATTATTCCCCTCAACAAGCTGAGCGCCTGGTACGTTAACGTTGTACAGCCAGTAAATCCCATGGATTCCATGTCTCGCAACCGAGTTATCCCTCCCTATCAATCCACTAGTAAATAGAGGTCGCCTTGAATCTGGATTGTTAATCCGAACCTTACGAAAAGAAAAGGAAAGATAGATCAGTGTGATTTATAATCTACCAATGAAAAAAAATCATGATGTACTTTACCTGCAATTCAGCAAGAGTTGCAGATGCAATTGCAACTCGCAATTTATAGCTACTGTTCCGATCCACATTTTTCAGTTCAAACTTAATCTGCCATGTTGTTCCTTCATGCCCGTTGTCTGTTTTCCTGCAGTACACGAGAACTTTAAGCACCGGGTAACCAAATGAGTGACATCTTCATTATGATTTTCACAATGACGGTCATTATTCAAAAGAAGTAAAGAACCATACCTGGGAACCTGAGCAAAGAACCAATCTTTAGCATAATCACTAACACCGACAATGTAAACCAAGTCTTCATCAGGATGTAATTCAGCATATCTGTTCCAGAGCCCATATTGCCTGAACCTGCCAGACGGACAATGTGAAGATTGTAATATATAAAAGAAGTTATTACCGAACTCTTAAGCATTAACATAGATCCTTTATTGAGGTCCTACTCCTATCTAGGTTTGTTTCCCCCCTCACCCACTATCGTTTGCGTCAAAGAAAAACATAGGTCCTCAATTTGGCTGATGGATCGTTTTAAATGAATAAATCCCACATATAAGGTGATACAGAAAATTTTCCACCACTTGCACGTTACGAGTACAGAAGGCTAGTTTTGATCACATTCATACGGCATTATGAAGATCCACAAACAATCAACTCTTTAACATTACAACAAAAGATGGCTTGCCTGTCAGGATGATTTATGAAAAGTCTGTTGATGTACTTTGGATCAGGATCGGGAACATAAAACTCTGCAGCAGAACGATCAGGAATGCCTATTTCCCACAATGTTGGCCCATCTCTTGGAGGTTCATACACAAGATCACCCATTTCGATAAAAGAACCTGTAGCCCAACACAAGTTATGAAACCAAAATGTGCAAGGAAGGGAAAGAAGAACTAGATAAGGTTTAACAAAAAAAACAATTGACTTTAGTATTTAGGAAGTTCAGAGAGTTAAAGAATATACCTGAGGTTATGTTAATGACAGCATCATACCGGTAATCTCCAATAAAACCAGGCACCCATGCATAAAGATTATAAGTGCCAGTACGAACGTTGTTAATAGAAAAATAACCACGGTCATCTGCCCTTGTCCAGAATTGATAGTCCTAAGAAGTGTGACAACCGTATAAGGATGTCTTTAGACATTGACTTATGGAATTTGAATCATGTTTCGGTATGTATGGTATATAATATGGTTTTTACCAGTCTAATTACTTCGTATAATTTCGATATTAAGAGATATAACAAAAGGGCATGTATCAACGGCGTATTCTATGCCATAAAATAGATCACTCGAAACTTTTTCATGGTAACTGTGACCTGTAGTGAAGCCCAGCTATATTAAAGAATAGAACCCTACCTAGATTTCAAATGAATTAACATAATCATAAAAAATAAAAAACCATAAATTTTCTTCGACGTAGCACATAGCTAATCAGCAAACATTGTGCAGCCCAAGATTCAAATAGAGGTTCACAAAATTCACCTTGCATTCTCTTTGCCACGATCCTGCATCTCCTGGTGGGGCAAGACCAACATACGCACCATTTGCAGGTGTGTATTCTTCACTTATGTACCTGGACATTGTGATTAAAAAGACAGATCAATTTAGCATACTCGGCAAAAAATTTCAGGAAAATAAAAGAGGACATAATCAACCATTAGTTTTCTTATTTTTGTTTCTGGCAATGGGAGCCATCAATTTGATACTTGGAAATTAATTTATCATCCACTCATGTTAATTAATTGCTTATTTTCTACTGAAGTTTTCAAATAAAGATAAAAAAGAATAGAAAAGAAGTGAAACTGATAGTACACGCCAGCAAATTAAGTTTTCAATACTCAGATTTAGTAATTAATAGTACACACCATAAAAGATAAAACTAATAATACAAACAAGTGTAGCTAAATTCGAACCTGTCCAAGACAAGTAGACTACCACTCACATTACCCCGTTGACCGGACTTTTGAAAATCCTCAGATGCGGGGAAACTATATGGCCAGCTTTGTACTTCTGTCATCATCTGAATACCATATTGTGTAAGCAATTTTTAACTAAAAACTTACTTTCCTGATTTTTCATCTTTAGAATGAAAGCAGGGTTGTTTTCCACGACAAACCTGTATTTTAGCATCCTCCCATAGCCAAAACGGATCATCTTTAATTGTGGAAGAATTGAGATAGATAAAAACAGGGCCAAAAACCTTCTTCCATGGTTCGCCACCTCTAAATTTTGGCACCAGATCTTGTCCCGCATAATGACTACTAAGAAACATCTGATGACACCAACAGAAAGGTCATAATCAGACTAATGTCCCAAAGTTATACCAACATTTCTGATGAGCAAGAATAATCACATACAGCAAGAGTGGTAGGGCCGACATGTGAGGTTAGGTTCTGTTTTAGAGGTCCACCAGATCGAAATTCATCACTGGGCGTGATTTGCCAAAACCCGACTGGTGGGTTGGTGCATATCCACCCATGAACCTTATTATCATTGTTGTCACATGAGTACTGGTACTTGTCATCCACCTACAGCTCGAGAAATTATAAGAAAAGAACCGATGCATAACAAAAATATAACAGAAGAAATGCACTTAAAACCGTACAGAGGTTAGAATAAAGTCTTATTTAGTATGTGTATGGCCTTCAAAGTTCACAACTTTAGTTTAGAAAGATCTTGACCCACTAACGGGTTATTTCCACCAAGAAAACCAATGACAATAGTAAAATAACTTGGAAGAATATGTTTGAAAATTGGCTCAATAGTCCCATGCCACCATCACCCCCAAAACAGAAAGAAACTCCAACACAGTAATATACAGTAGGAAGTTGTGAGAAAATACCTCTCCTGCGAGGTCCTTCATCTTGGGATCGACAAGTAGGACAGCCTCTGGGTAGGCAAGGGCTTGACATCGTCCTGATGACCGATCATCAGGTAGGGGCATGTATCTCTGCCTGTTGTCTGATACAGCCATGTATTGGAACCTATCAACTCAAATTGTACCATTGTTAATAACTCGTATGCAAGCTAAAATACTTATATTTATTACTAACTTTTGTTATGGCATATGCTGACTAGGTAATGTAAGACACACACACACACAAACTTTTTCCTTACTACAAGTTTGAAACGTCATTACGAAAAAAAATCTATTTATAGGCAATTTCAGCATAGTTAAACACAGAAAAACAATATACTGCAAATAACTGATCCTGAGAACTCTAATAACTACAAACTCCATAATCCCGAAGTTCTAATGAAACGAAACACTAATTCCTAGTTTGCACCTACCTGTAAATGAATACAAAGTATAGTCTCGTATGCAACATCATGTCTTCTAATAATTAGTTTGGTAGAAACCACTGAGCAAAATGAGAAACAGTATTTAACAATATGAAAGCAGAGGTATGTTTTGTTTACTTGTCTTTTCTCAGTTTAAAGGTTATTCTGGTTTCACCAATGTCAAAATCAGGCCAATCCTTCAGGTGCTCGTAAATGGCATAGGAGTAGAAGCCCGAGGAACCACGGAGCATTACAAACCTAAATGAAATACAGATAACACTATCATTGAAATAACAGGAATCACAATGTTACAGTCAGTTTAAATAAGCCAAGATCCTAATGTATAACTGGAATTGGCTGTACTCATAAGAATAGAAACTGTATGAATTCAGGAATGACCTTTTGTCTATGTTTAGGGGAACGTATTTCCCCTCAAGAGAGCGATCCCACGTTTTTGAAAATGAGAGCTCAACCTGTTCCTCATTCTCCACTATAACCTTAAAAGTTGTACCTTTTATCCTGCATAGTTATCAGATAATTTCACTCCATCAGATAATGTAAAAAAGTTGCTCCATTATATATAGAGAGAAAGGAGGGGAAATACATACACATCAAATATTCCCTTAATTCCTGGTGCACTCCAAACAAGGTCCCAATAACTACACAATCATTGGAATCCAAAGTCATAATCTTCAAAGACAACAAAGGCCATATATATATATATATATATATATAAAATGACGAAGAAGACGAGAGGAAGAAGGATAAGCGGGCAGGGGGACAAAAACAGAAGCAATTAAACACTTTGATCATGTACCCTCTATTAGTTTCCTTATTAAGAGGTTCAAGCAAATTGTCAATGCCATTATATCGTATTCCAGTGACAATGCCATCTGGGTTTGATAAGGTGACTTGGAGTATGCCATTATCCATCACCACCTACACACGGAAGCAAGTTCAAGCGCAGAAAGCCGAACATTAACATATCCGAAACACATCCATTTTTCCTCAACAAAAATCTAAGCCGATCCATTAATCAATTGAAATTATATCTAATTTAGCAACATATAGCCTACAATAAGGCTGATAATTCACTCACATGGGGGCCTTGAATATGCAACCGCACCACGGCAGATGACATAGTGTACGACACTTGATATCAATTGGAGCTTGTTTGCCACAAACAACCCAGATTATGAATTTCTGAAGCACACAAAAAACCCAGATATATGATGTTCTATGTGCAAGAAATGTGGCGAAATCCGATCATGGAAAATATGTAATTTGCAATAATTACCCAGACGGAATATCAATTTTATCCAATTGACTCTTTCCCAAAAACCAAAAACACATGTACTAATATGTAAAGATCAAAACTTTAAGAAATGAAAACAACATCTGCGTTTGTTAAAGCTGTGATCACTTACACGAGAGAGATGGATTTGCTCGGGTTTGTGAGATCACCAAGATTCCCCGGAAGATGTCATCGTCTTCCTCCCTCAACGTTGGTGGGTGTGTGAGAGGGAGTGAGTGTGACGGGTGGTGGCTGAGTGAGAGGGAGTGAGTGTGATGGGGGGGTGGGGCTGGCATAGGATGATTAATTTGACAGTTAAGTTGATACCTGCCGTTGCCGCGCATTTGGGAGAATCATGACGGTTTGCCATTACCAAATTTCCTCGTAATTATTTATTCATTTATTATTATTTTTATTAGAGCGGTAGAATTATTAGATTGAGGTATTCATCAATTCCTCCTGAACTTGGAATCATTGGCCAATTTCTCACCTCAATTTTAATTTTGGCCAATTTTTCCCCTCCACTCTCATAATTAGTCAATTTCCCCCTCAACTTTCATAATTATTCAATTTGCACCCTACTGTTAATTTTTTAACTTGGTCATAATTAAATAAGTGTGTGTAAGAAACTAAATAAGATGTATGTTAATCATTTTCCTATATCTTTATCCTATTTCAAATAGATTAAAATTTAGAATTTTACAATTTATCATAGATAGTATTATTAGCACTGTTCTAAAAATCTCCGCCTAGCGCTGCCTAGGCGCTAGGCAGTTGGCCACCGCCCCGATTAATGCCTAGGCGTTTGAAAATTAAGAAAGGACGCCTAGACCTGCTGAGACGCCCGCCTAGACCGCTTAGGCACCCAACTAGCCCGCCCAGACCTGCCTAAGTTGCGACTCAGTTAGATAGAAAATAGATAACTTTCATTTTGCATTTTATTTTTTCCAACAAATTGTAAGAGACTTGTTGAATACTTAAATGAATACACATTATATGCATGTTATCCATGTTTTCATTATGTTCCAATACCTTCTAATATATATGTCATTCTATTTTGTAGTTTATAATGACATTATATATATTCTAAGTATAAATAGACACTTATTTACACGAAATATAATAGATTTACTTAAATCCGTCTAGTCCGCCTAGGCGCCCTCCTAGTCCCCGCCTAGCTGCCTAGGCGCTAGGCCCCAGCGCACCGCCCGACTAGCGCCTAGCGTCTTTTAGAACCTTGATTATTAGTCATAATAAATCAGTATGGATTAATTTTATTTGATTTTTTACTATATAAAATTGATAACGAAAAGGATTGATGTGTAAATTTTTGTATGTGAATACATTTTCCTTTATCAAGCTATGTTCAAGTAAATTGCAGATAATCAAGCTTTAATGCAAAAATGGCTAGTCAATTCATAATTTCCAACTCCTTATTAAGAATAACCCATTTTATTGAAAATAGGTCTGATCCATGGGTTTAGGATTATTATTTCTCTTTGTTATTATTTCTTCTTGTACATGCTTTAAACCCGATTCATAACTTTTTCTTATAATCAACCCACATCACATACTAATTGTATTATGTTTTTGTACATTTTACCCTATATTATGCAGCTGAGTTTATGTTAATTTTAGTATTTTGTTGGAATTGTAAGATCCCACATCGCCCAGGGGTGTGGATCCTATAAGCCTTATATGTATATTCTCATCTCTACCTAGCACGAGACCTTTTGGGAGCTCACTGGCTTCGGGTTGCGTAGGAACTCCGAAGTTAAGCGAGTTCGCGCGATAGCAATCCCATGATGGGTGATCCACTGGGAAGTTCTCGTGTGAGTTCCCAGAAACAAAACCGTGAGGGCGTGGCCGGGGCCCAAAGCGGACAATATCGTGCTACGGCGGAATCGAGCCGGGAATGTGACATAAGTTATTAGAAAGATTGATAAAAAAATAAAAAATAAAAATAAAAAATAAAATGAAGAAGAAGAAGATGGGGAAAAAAAATACAGTAGAGTGCAAATTGACTAATTATGAGAGTTGAGGGGGGAAATTGGCCAAATTAAAGTTGAGCGGAAAATTGGCCAAATTAAAGTTAAGGGGGGAAATTGGCCAAAATTAAAGTTGAGGAGGGAAATTGATGAATACCTCTTAGTAGATTAGATATTTAATTGTTAAGGAGTGAGGGAAATTGACAAAAATTAAATGCGTACTAAAATAAAGATTTGTACCCTCTCTTGAGTTAAAAAATCTGAGCCTCCTGATCAAATAACACGAGCCGTTGGATTTTGATCCAACAGTTACAAACAAGAGGTCTCTCTAAAAGTTATAATAATTGCAGTCGTTTGATCAAAATTCAATGATCTATGTGATTTAGTCAGAAGACTCATATTTCTGAACTCAGGAGAGGATACAAATCCCAAAAATAAGGCATAGTTCTTTTACGTTGTAGTAAACAAGATCATTAGTCCCCACCACTTTGCTTGGACGTGCAAGTAGTACTATTGAGAACTCGAATCTCGTGTCCTCAACCTGGAGCTCTATCCAGAGTATAGAGCATAGGGCCATAGGCTATAGCTAGCGCTCTGCATTGGCAATTGACCAAAACTACATTTTCCTTGCAATTCTTGACCCAAGCAACAAAAATATTCAAATAAGTGCATAAAGTTATACCATCAATTGAGATCTTACTCTGAAGTTCTTTTTTGGTATATAATATTGGATTTGAATGAATAATCCTCTAAGTTCGAAGATCTATTGAAGATATATGAGAATGACCTTTCATTTTACGGAAATTGGAAGGGGATTAAGCATGAAGAAAACTTCCCCCTTCCTCATCCTACCATTTCGGAATGGACTGGAACGGATAAGTTTACTTTTTCCAAGTTGGCCATATATTTTTCATTTCTTCCTTCAATGTACGTTGAAACAGTAGGTTATACATTCCACTCCAATTCTCAATACCAAGCTTCAATAATACGTAAAAGTTAAAACAGCATGCCAAGGAAACAAGGCAAACAAGAAAAAAGCATAACAAGTACAAACCCTGCTTAAGGAAAGTCCTATCCGAATAAATGGGGTCGGCTATATGAATAAAGGAGAAATTGGTATGGAAGAGGATCGTTGTATATCTCGTGTTTACTTTACAAAGGTCATATTTATTCCAACCGAAATGACTAAATTAATAAGTACAAAACAAGCATATGGCAGTACGGCATAACCAGTTAGTGTATTATCACAATCTCAATGGAGTTTAATACGGTTACAGCAGTGGGTACGACTTCAGAAGATTTAAGATACATATAAACTGAAGCTTAAAAAAGATTTACATAACCCAATGAGTACATCTTCTCCGTTGCTAATGCACTCGACTCTCGTCTGGCTTTCTCTGGAAAAAAAGAGACCCTAATAGAACAGCAATACCGGTTAGTGCAATGGTGAACATAAGCCGCTTCCGTGAAAACTCGTTCGCCTGTCTTCTTGGAGGACCCTGCCTTCTTTCAGCTGCCCTATCATCCCTTTAGATAAAAATCCAAGGATTAATACCCACGACAGATGAACACAACAGGGACAACACTTAACCAGTCACCGTAATTCTAAGATTAGACTGTCTCTAATGTCAACCAATGACTACATGTGCTAAAATGGTTAGGCAGTTTCAAATGAGGTAAACAAAATAAATTCTTTCCCAGCTAATTCAAACACGGTGAAACGCTGACAGTGCAGGATTACAAAAGCGGAGGTTTTCACAAGATCAACCAACCCGAAGAAATCTAATGAATCTGATCCACTCATAATCAGATTGTAACACCATGCTAACTAAAATGTAAATCAGCTTGTACTGCAAGCATGAGCTAGCAATCACAATATCGTGACTCAATTTCACTTCTCTTGTTACTTTACCGCACCAAATAACAAAAAGTTAGAAATGAACCCCAAATTAAAAAGAAACAGACTTCAAAGACTGATCGGTCAGTGTGTGATCAAACAATTGGGGACACTTTTCATTCCCTTTTTCTTTCCAAATAATTATTTACGCAGTTTTGGTATCTAGGATTCAATTGGATAACTCACTAGATTCAAGGTATGGTGAAGTAAGGAAAGAAGGCCAACATCCAAATTTTATCCCTGATGAAGGTTCTAATATGGATTAGTCATGAAGGAAACTTAATTCCTTCTAATCCTACCATTTTGTGGGGATTGGAGGGGATTTTCCTTCATGACTACTCCATCCTTCCACTTGGACAAAATTAAGAAATTGACCTTCAATTCTTACTTCGACATAGATCGAATCTGGTGGGTTATCTAGTTTAATCCAATCTTAGGAACAACCGAAAGTGACAAAAAAAGATAAATTTGTAATATTACTATGAGTAACTATTACTGATACTAGTGTTGGAACCCAGAGGACCAACATATTCTTCCCAAACCAAGTGAAACTAGTGGGGGGTAGGGGGGAGGGATATGAGATAGGCATGTCCAAGAATCTATAACTATACCCATGAAGCACAGGTAGTCGACTATCAATTATAAGTTACAAGATGGCAAGTAAATTTGTTCTTAGGCCTTCTCACAAGATATTTCATTAAATTGCTCAATTACACACAACTATAATATCAAGGTTCTAAAATACACTAGGCGCTAGTTGGGCGATGGGCTGGGGCCTAGTGCCTAGGCAGGGCCTAGGCGGACTAGGAGGATTTAACTATATTTATTATATATCGTACAAATAAGTGCTTGCTTATACTTAAAAAATACATAATTGCATTGGGATAAATAAATTGCAAAATAGAATGACATATAGATTATAAAGTATTAGAACATAATGAAAACATGGGGAACAAGCATATAATGTGTGTTCATTATTCAACAAGTCTCTTACAATTTATTGAAAAAAATAAAATGCAAACTGAAAGTTATCTATTTTCTGTCTAAGTGAGAGCACAATCTAGGTGGGTTTGGGCGGGCTAGGCGGGCGCCTAAGCAGGTATAGGCGTCATTTCTTAATGTTCAAACGTCTAGGGATTAATTGGGGCAGTGACCAATAGCCTAGCGCCTAGGTGTGGCCTATACGGCGCTAGGCGGGAATTTTTAGAACAATGTATAATACTATAACATACGATTTAATATATGGAAAATGCTAAATGATAGTAACCAACCTGGAAGGACCGGCGGTATTATCTGAGATACCATTACACCTACTTTCATGGTTATAGCGTTCTCGAAGTCTGATGTATCTGTTACAAAGATGACAAAGTTCCGTTCGATTCCCGCATACTTCCTACAATTACAAAGAAGCACTGAGATAACAGTAACACTCATTTGGTGATGAAGTATATTATCCAATGTCATCAAATTTACAATTTTGTTCAGTGTTTACCTGATGCTCAGCAAGATCAATTGCAGGCAATGGGAACTCACAGAAGTCACATGTGACAATTCTCTGAGGACAGTTTTCACCTTTGTGGATAGCTAATATTTCACGTTCCATTGTCTCACTACAAAGTGAACAGGCTACCTGCAATAATACACAACAATTCGGATGCAAACTATTTACAGTTAAAAGGTATATCTACCCAATTTAATATAATAACCAAACAAAATGCGTTGTTAAGTAATTAAAAAAATAAGACAAAATGGGAAAGGTGTGTGCTCAGGCTACAATATAGATGGAAAAGCTTTCACTCTATATTAAAATGAACAAGCAAGAGGCATAATTAATGATTTGTATGCTTCCAGAATAATATGAACCTTTTGTTTCAATTTGACTGCTAAGTAAACTGACAAGGAGCTTGATACAGAATGCAAAAGTAACCTTTAGGATCATAGACATGTTTTAATCATAATATATCATAAATAGCATATTAAAAAGCTACTTGAGACACTTAGTGCCCCTACAAGGAGTTAATAAATAATGACCGAGTAGTAAATAATTTCCAACATTGTACTACCAATAGGGTTTCCACAATGACCGAGTAGTAAATAAGGAGACAGGCAACTACAGAGGTGGAAGAGAAATGAGGAGGGAGAAGCCAATTTGGATTTTGCAATGGCATATGAACCCTTTCTAGCCAATACCTTCTTTAAAAAGAGTGAAGAGCATGTGATTACTTTCAAAAGTGAGTCATCAGAAACACATATAGATTTCTTCTAATGAGGAAGGCAGGCCGTATAACTTGTAAGGATTGCAAAGTTATACCAATGGAGAGCTTGGCTAACCAACGTCGATTGTTGGTGATGGATGTACATATCAAAAGAGATAAAAGGAAGAACAAGACCTTCAAGTGTCTAGATGGTGGAATCTAAAAGGACAAAAACAAATTACTTTCAAAGAGAAAGTACACGCCCAATGCATTTGGGATATATAGGGGAAAGCTAGCCAAATGTGGGATTACATGGCTAGTTGTATCCGAAAAGTTGCAAAAGGGGTATTAAAAAAAAGTCCAAGGGTTTTGCTCCACATCAAAAGGAATCTTGGTGGTGGAAAGTGGAGGTACATGAAAAGGTTAAGGATAAGAAGCACAAGGATAGAACCAAACCGATGAAATAGCGAAGGAGGCAAAGAAAACCATGTGAGAAGCGAAGCTAGCAGCTTTTGACATGTACAAGTGATTAGATACCAAAGAAGGAGAGTTGGATATCTATAAACTGGTTAGAGCAAGGGAAAGGAAGACAAGAGACCTGAACCAAGTAAGGTACATCAAGGATGAGGATGGAAATATTCTAGCTACGGAGAATGACGGTTAAAGACAAATGAAGAGCTTATTTTCATAATAAAGGACACAACATGAGTACTTCTTTGGTGAGTTGAGTAATTCTGAATAGTGTAGAAATTACTCCTTCTACCGCCGAATCAAGAAAAAGGAAGTGGTTGTGCCTTTGAAAAAGATGAAATATAGAAAAACAGTGGGTCTCGACAATATACCAATTGAAGTGTTGAAGGTCTTCAGAAAGACGGGTATAGCACGGCTCACAAACCTTTTCCATAAGATTTAAAAAATGAAGAAGATGCCAATTGAGTGGCGAAAAAGAACATTGGTGCCTCTCTACAAGAATATGGGCGATATACAAAATTGCATGAACTATAGGTATTAAGTTAATGAGTCATAAGTCAACTCGACAAAGCCCCGAACTAGAGGGAGACAAAATGCATTCTCTTTTGCTAACTATCCCAGTTGGAAGAGACATTGTTTATAAGATACTTACCATGTTATATGTACAGGCTACAAGCATGAAAGTTCTACACAAAAGTGCCTATCAACTTATTGTAATAAAGCAACCAAATCACTCTTAGCGTCAAGACAAGAATAATGGTTGGCTGTACATGGATTCTCATATGCCTCCAATTATCATAGAGAAGGCATCTCCGTATGCTCAAATACTTTTAGAATAAAACTAAAGACCAGGTTACATATGTTAACATGGTGGCCTAGGACTTGGAGAATTTAGGTTTCTGAAAGTTACCATGGTGGAGTGACATCTGAAGGGTTTAATTTAAATGAAAAAATTTAGTAAATCAGGGAAAATTTTCTTATAAAAGTGTTCAACAAACAAGTAGCTAATACAATTGATAAGATAACAGAAAAGCGAATGAGATCCTTCACACCAGAGCATGGGAACACTCACCCAAATTCAAATATTGTAACCTAACTTTTCACATTGAATACTCATAAAAACTGGAAAACTTTATGCCAAACAAAAGCAGGGCAATTGTAGGCTTTAACTTAAAACTAACAGGAGAAACTGCCTTTTGTTTACAGTTTCATGAACTGCACCAGGGAGAAAAAGCAAATATGGAAACACACGTACCGGAGCATGAGTGTTAGAGTAATGTTCCTCAGCATATTTTTTTGGAACCATATCACCACAGACTTTACATTTTTCTAGATTGCGGAAGCAATGAACAGAGTGCAAGTCAATATTTGATGAGGGGATAGCTCTGTCACTGGAAACAAAAACAAAAATATGTCCATTAGGAGAGTACAGTTAGTGTAATGAAGCACCTGGATGTTTACAAACCATTAACCAAAGTAAACAACTTTGAGGCATACAACATATAAGGAGTGTGTTTGATCTTGTAAAAATTAAAATCGAACACACGGTAACGCATTCAAGAGATCGTAGAGGGAAAGCAAGCCGGATTGCCTCAATGCCTAAATGATCTCAGCTCAAGGTAAGAAAACACCCAACTATGTCAATTTTTAACAACTTCAGCATCAATCAATTGGGTATCTCACAAAATTCAGACCAACTGCTAAAAAATTAAAAAACACAAGAACCCACTTCATAATTATGCTAAAATCATGGTTTTCTCTAATTGGGGTATGCCAGATTTCTCAAATCATTACAATTAAAACATAGAAATCATGCATAAACATGGTACCAGAATTACAAAATTCAAAGACAGAAACTCTCAAAAAAGATTAATTACCAGTGATTGCATATTGTGGTTTCTTCTCCAGATGCAACAGCCATATCGATTAAGAAAATTATGCCTTATATCTTGAAAAACGAAACCAGATATCTGCAGGAAGCAAATTAGGCAACAAATCACATGAAATTATTGGGGGAAGAAAAGAAGAAGAATTTGTTGGATGAAAATTACCGAGAACAAAAGAGCTTCTGGGTTTCGGTAGACTTACAATTATTGTTAATTTTTTGATCAAACGAAAGGGAAGGAGCAGAAGAGTAATATATGAGGCAGAAGTCCAAGTCTAGCGACCCGGTTTCACTTTTTTTGTTTGAAGGAAAATGAACAATGAACTTTTGCAACCTAATAAAACAGAATGAGTATTGACTATGGGGATTTGAGAGAGGGCTCAGCTGGCTGGACATCGTCTGTATCGAACCGGGTTGGGCCTTCTGACATGGGTTTACTCCGTTTGAAGCCTACTGGGCTGCCGAGACTTTGAGATCATATAAAATAGAAATATTTTTACACTAGCGGATCTAATTTTAATTTTTCAATACTACGAGATATTTACACTTAAAGTAGGAGGAATAAATTAGTATCAAACTCTCAAATCATAAAATTTGAATCTTAAAACTCTCAATTACAAGTGACGAGATGAGTGACACGACATTAACGCAACCGTCAATCACATTCTTCTTTGCAGGATACTAATGAGATCATGCAAAATGTATGTATGTTGAAATAATCTTTGGAAAATCAACCAATTATGAAAATCACAACGCATGAAAAATATGAATTTCCCCTTAAAAAACACATGCTACTGCCGACTGTCTTAAAACCCTCACTCAGCTGCTAAAATATCGCATGCAAATATATTATAGCAAATGCAAAGTACACTATATATATTCGATGCAAGAGACAAACACTAAGGCTTCGTTTGGCACACCGTATAAGACACCGGATAGTACTAATAATACGGAGTACGGTGTTTGGTGTCCGTTTGTATTAATAGCCACCGGATTAAACAATCTAGTCCCACCTACTTTATACGGTAAACACCCACTTGTTTATCCTCTCCAAAACCACGGTACAATTTAGTCGGGTCCTTCCTCTCCAAACACAGCCGTGTCTCTGCTCCAGCATAGTCCTTCTCGACGATGATGATGTTGCCTCCCACCTGGTCCCTAGCCTCAGTGACTATGACAATCGGAACTGCGTCGCAGTGCTTGGTAGCCAACACCTGAGCGATGCAGAGCCCACTGATTCCACCGCCCACCACCACGCAGTCAACAGAGATGAATATCTTCTTCTTCGTTTCCCCTCCCTCCGCCGGTGAACCTGCAAAGCAGAAACGCAGGTTCTCTTACATCGTATTCTTCTTCTTTTTCCTCCTTAGTTCTTCCAGCGAACCCAGTCCTCCTACTCCGGTTTTTGCAATTTGAAAGGTGGGTTTTGCTTGGTTTCTTGTTGCTGCCTTTGTGGTGGGGTTTGGTTCAGGGAGCAAACGGGGAAGAAGAAGAAAGGATAGAGAGGGAGGGAGTTTGGGGGGTGCGGCGGAGAGATCTGGGAAGAGGATTTCTTTTTTTTTTATTTATTTATTTAATTTTAAGTTTGATTCCTCATATCCGGTATAATACCAAACACAGTATAAATAATACGGTTATTAGTCCGATACTGCACCAAACGCCCGACTAATTTAGTCAGTACTATCCGGTGGCTATTTATCCTATTCGATAGAAATAGTCAGTACAGTCCGAGCTGCCAAACGAGGCCTAAGGTAAAATACAAAAATATATATAATAATGAAACAAAACTTGAATATGCAGCATAAGAGAAAAACGAGGAGTGAAGGTTTGATACAGACGAGCTAAGGTCCGATACAGACTTGTGGAAAACTAGAGCATGCAGCCAGTGGCGAAGCCACATAGGGCCGAGGGGGCGCCCCGCCGCTCGCTAGAAAACAAGGGCAGGAACGAGTCTTAAGCCCCTTTACTTCGGCCGGAAACTGGAAAAGACGGTGGCTCTTCTCTTCTCTATGTTGCTGCGCAGCTCCCCTGCGCGCAGGGTTTTATTTTTTATGTTTATACTCAAGCAAAAAACGACATCGTTTTGGGCTTTCGGAAAATAAAATTAAATAAAGAATCCAAAGGCAGACAACACACAGAACGCTCCACCATGAAAGTAAACCAAGATGGGGAGCTTTTAGGTTTTGTTTTGATGGATGTATGGGAGGTAAAGGCGAGCCGAGATGTTGGGGTTGTCTGAGATGGTGATGTCTTTAGACGAGACACCAGTTTTACGGATCTTGATGAGGAGATGGGGGCACATATATGACTCTAATTCCATGGGTCACCGTTTAATTGTGTCATCATCATGGATTTTGAAGAAAGGTTGGTTTTTAAAGGTGAATTCAAAGGTGATGGAAGTCATTACCCATTAGAGAAGATGGACAGATTATGAAGATGTGTGAAACAAGAGGGAGTGAATGTACCAATTAATACATTGAGCGTTTTGCATTAACTCATTAAAAAACAAGTAAAGAGAGATTGCATGTTTGACACTTGATTACCATGCAGTACATCAAACAAATTAACCGCTAGGTGTCTTCATCTAGCACTCACACCCATCATTTTTTTTTCTTTGGATTTGTATCACAAATAGTGACGTTTGACTAAGTTGTTTTTTGTGTTTTTCGTTATGAATTGTCAAACATCACTACATTACGAAATGAGAGATTAATAATCGAATGATAGCTTGGTTGTTTATATTGAGGGAGATGTTTTATATTTTTATTGATAATGAGCTTCGTATACAACGTTTTCATGACATAAAAGTGATGAAACATTGACGACAACAATTATAACTTGTTTGTATTAATAAATTATAAACGATATTAATATTGTCTACTATTAAAAGGATTTGGTTGTTTACATTATTTAAATTTTTTTACCCTTTTATATTTCGCCCCTTCCCTCAACGATTCCTGGCTTCGCCACTGCATGCAGCAGATGGTCTTTGAATACAATGAAGAAAATATGATTTCCTTTTCTTCCTAATGCATGGTTATCGACTAACATGTAACATCATAAGGAAGCTGCAAAAATCTCTTTTTAGCGGTGCATGTATACGACGGCAAATGAAAAGTAGAACGTGTAATTCCAATGCACGCGGCAACGGCAGCAAAAACCCTAATCTAATGCATCTATATATGTTGCAGTAGAAGATTTCAGAATGACTTAAAAATCTACAAGATTAGGATTAAATGGAATGAAATACGAATAGCAAATTATCACCACGTTTTTCTCAGCATGTGAGAGGCACCAAATGAGCTTCAAGTTTAATCAGATAAAACCTAATTAGCTAACAATATCTACTAAGTAGCCATGACAACCAAATAGGTTGTTATTTAAGTCCAAACTTAATAACCATAACAACCTATTAAAGACTAATTTGTAAGCCCAAAACCAAAACAGGCTAGTGAAAACAATTAATTCAAATCGGCATAAACCTAGACGATATGGATATGCATGCTAAATTTACCTGGGTGGATGTCTCCGAAACGTTTGTCATTTTTGTGATCGAAAGCACGAGAGACAAGCTTAGACTAAAATAATTATAATTGGTTATGTACCAATCAATACTACATGAATATACACAAACAATAAATGAAAGAAAACGTGAGGAGGTAAAAATAACCCATCAGCCACTTTACTACGGTCCAATGCTATTTTTCTTCACTTGTAAGTGAGATGTCTTATGTTCGATTCTCGCCAAAGACGAATGTGAACCACATTATTGCTAGCCAATTGTGAGGTTTAGCTTATTCTCCCATCTCATTAATGTAAATAATATTGTTTGTTCATAAAAATAAAAAAAAGTAACCCATCTGAAATAAAATTAATTAACGGATGTCCATACCCAAAAGAAAAAGAAAAAAACTTACGAAATTTGAATAGGTGGCCATCTGAAATTGTAAAAGGTTATTTGTCTGCCATCAACTTTGAAATGATATAGAGCGGAACAGTTGTTTTTTTGTAGGACGACGTGAAGAAGATCTTGGGGAAGAAAGAGATATGAATACCCAGATTTGAAAATAGTATTTGGCTATAATATTCACATGTATTTGAAATAAAATAAAAAATTTACAATCTAATCTAAATAGATAAATAAGGATTATTGAAAGAAAAATAAATAAAAGTATTGTTCGGGCAATAAATTATGGCCGACGGAGGTTCTTGGCTCGAGCACACAGCTTCCCGAGAGATTGGCACTTTGGTTCGTCGTTGGGCTCCTGCTTAAAAGAGGCTTGTACAGGAGTTTATAGTTAATTCTGAAATGTGCCTTTGTGGGGCCTTAGGTATAGGCCTTGAGGCTCACAATCAATACTAACTATATGCAAAGGCGTGCCACTGCCATCTCTTATATGGCAAACGTGAAACAAGTAGATTTGAGTCGATTACTTGCGCCCCAAGTTATCTTAACTTCTTGTTTATCAAAGGATTGTAGTAGATGGGTTAAGTCTACATTAAGTTCTTTTTTATGCCTTGAGATCAAGGACTTTCATCTATCTTGTATATTTAAAGGAAAACAATCAGATCTGTTCATAAGCTATAGCCCGTTTTGTTCTTCTTATGATAACAACGACTTTTAGATCTGGGTTTTTGTGATGCTTTGAACAAATGAAAGACCGGAAATGACTTGCATATATGCTGAAGGATACATTATAATGCTAAATCCACTGAAGGAAAGACAAAACAAAGAGAGTTGGGCAAGGTTCAATCTCGAACAGCTTCTCTTCTTTTATGATTGCGAAGGTTTCTAAAGGTTAAAGGGAAAGAAAGTGAACTGATCTCTATGAGGGAATCGATACTACAACATTTGAGGAAAGGTAGCAGAGCATTTACATGAGAGGAGGTTATCCTAATCTCGGAGTTCTAAAGCTTCGAGGAGAGCAAAGTTTGGGAAAGGTGCAGCTTCCTTAGAAATTTGGCTTGAATGAGAGAGACAAGTTGTATGTTTGTTTGATTGGTTGAGTGTCCTTATCTCTGGGCCATCTTCTTCCTTTTATAGGCAAACTGGCTTGGCTGCTGGCGGTTTGATCTCTGCCCGAAAGTCACTGAAGTTTACCAAACCGCTAGTAATTTACTAACACTGCCCCTGTAAAGTACTTTTTGGGCTGGCAGCTGGTGGGTCTCTATCACTTGTCTTGTCTGACTGCAGGCATGTGGTCTATGCATTAATGGGGTCGTCAAATTGTCTTGAAAACCTGGCGCGGGTTTGCCACTGGGCTTCGGGCAACACTCTTCCTTTCTTCTTCTCTCTGGGCCTTTCTTTCCTGAAGCCCAAAGTCCAAATATTAGTCAAAACAAGTATGACGTGAAATTAAATAAATAGTACAAATTATGAAGTATACAAAGTTAAAAGACTTAGATAAAAACTGAAAATTAATGAGGTGTTAGAAAAAAAAATTGTGATTAAGGGCCCAATCCTAATTTTCTTTTTCCTTTAAAAATATATGCTAGCTCTTATAATTACAAAAGAGCAATTTTGGATTTCAATTATATATATTTTTTTTCCAACTCCACGTTTTTGTTTTGTAGCAATCCTAGAATTGGGTTTTGTGCATGTTCAGCTACATGGTGAGATCAAATCCTTGAACATATATTTTGAATTTCAGAGGAGTTTGCTCTTAGTTGGTTAAGTTTGTTTCAATTGTAATAATCACTCATATTTTTCATTTGCTTCTTTTAATTACCTTTTATATCCTCCTTTTTCCTTATAGGTTGTAACTTTTTCGACGTCCTTTCATGTTCTTTGACAAGCATAGCTTGGATTTGACATAAAAAGACAAATATAGGTTGGAGATCCTGATTGACATGTCACATCCCGACCCGGGCCCCACCACATCCCGAGCTCGACTCCGTCGTAGCACAATATTGTCCGTTTTGGGCCCCGACCACACCCTCACGGTTTTGTTTCTGGGAACTCACACAAGAACTTCCCAGTGGGTCACCCATCATGGGATTGCTCTCGCACGAACTCGCTTAACTTCGGAGTTCCGATGGAATCCGAAGCCAATGAGCTCCCAAAATGCCTCGTGCTAGGTAGAGATGAGAATATACATATAAGGCTTACATGATCTATACCCCTGGGCGATGTGGGATCTTACAATCCATCCCCCTTAGGGGTCCAATGTCCTCGTCGGCACACTTCCGGCCAGGGATTGGCTCTGATACCAAATTGTCACATCCCGACCCGAGCCCCACCACATACCGAGCTCGACTCCGCCGTAGCATGATATTGTTCGCTTTGGGCCCCGGCCACGCCCTCACGGTTTTGTTTCTGTGAACTCACATGAGAACTTCCCAGTGGGTCACCCATCATGGGATTGCTCTCGCTCGAACTCGTTTAACTTCGGAGTTCCGATGGAATCCAAAGCCAGTGAGCTCCCAAAATGCCTCGTGCTAGGTAGAGATGAGAATATACATATAAGGCTTACAGAATCCATACCCCTGGGCGATGTGGGATCTTACAGACAGACGAAAAAGTAGTGGTACGTCTAGTTTGATGCTCACCAATTAATCACCATCCATCGTCCACCAAAAGTTACTTTTAATGTATTTGATAAGTTAATATATAGAAGCAAGAAACCAAATGTAAGAAATTATTTTTTTCGATGCATCCATTTTGAGGCCATTCTAACAGTATATGCTTCTGCTAGAGATAGATATATGTTTAAAGGAATAATTGGAATTGGATTTCTCTACACGAGTACACGTCTTTGTTCTAGATTTGATTGATTTTTTTTTTGGACAAAGGGTAACCATCATTACCAACAAACAACAAGTACAAACATAAGCCCTAATACAAGATAAGCACAAAAGAAAAGACGGGCATCAAAACATAGGGGACAAGGCCCAAAGCAAACTTTAGAGCCCAGCCCACGTAAAAAACACAACATTGAAACCCAAATGTACAGCTCCTCAGATGCCTGCAAACGCCATCACCAGAAAACCGTACAACGATCACCGCGATTTGTCGCCCACCACCATCGCCTGAGATCACACCAACATGAACTCCAGACTTGATGAAGAAGAAGAATGCATCATCCACAAGGGACCACCATATCGACTGTGGCCGCGAAACAAAAGAAGCAAACCAAAAGAAAGCGAGCAACATCGTCACCAAGGGCGAACACTGGGGAGGGCCAACAAGGGTCAACAAGGATGGCAGTGTGAACACCTGAGCCAAAGCTCTACACATCCTCCCGTAAATTCGCGAATTATCACGGTGAATATGTGTGGAAGATGATCAAAATTAATTCAAACTGATGAAAAAAGATGGAGGGATATGGATGGAGGGGGATGGAAGGTAGATGAAGGGAGGGAAATGGAAGGGGATGGATCAAGGAGATGGAAGAATCGGATGATTGGGAATTAGATTTAGAGATGGTGTGATCAAAAGCAAGGGAATACTTCATATGAGGAAATCGAGAATTGCAGGGATGGGGAAAAGTGCAGACAACAGAGAGAGCAAAGAGAAAAGGAAAAGAAAGGAAAACCATGGGACTACCACCGACCCTAGCCATAGCTAGGGTCGGCGATGATGCGAATTTGACAAAATGAAGAACACTCACACAAAGGTAAGAAAGATTCTCACAAGAGGAGAAAAGGTCTCTCACGGGAGGAGAGAAAAGTGCTTACTTTCTAGATTTGATTGATTGGTTCCAACTTCTGGCATTTCAAAAATCATTTTAGCATTTTTTGGAGGAACTTTTTCATATGTCAGACATATTCTTAGGGTTATGTATGAATCTTGTAACGATTAATTACCATGATCAAGAATGCGTTGCATACTAGTGAGCCTCACTTATTAATGCCCAGCGCGATGCTTTAGGCTTCTTGAATAAATATTTTATCAGGGCCATGTTGACAATAGATTCAATAAAGAAAATTCTTTATAGATAATTATATATGCCAATTAGTTATTATCATATTTATAATGAGTCAGTAAGAGATATTGACAACTCCTTTATCGTTATGTCGTTAAGTAAAATGTAGACTGTATATGTGCACATGCATATGTTACACGCATGGTCATTTTAAGTAGTAGAAAAGAGTCATTATTCCTAGCACTTATGGATAAGTCGTATGTATAATGTGTTAAATGTTTAGATAATATCGTTTGTAAAAAAAAAATACGTTGAATGTGGTTGGCCAAAAAAAGCGTTGACTGTGTTGATTATTTGGTAGGCATGAAAGTGCAAGTGGGTCAATGTAAATAGTTGTTGCTACCCACTTTGGAACTTGTTTTCTCATGTGAGGGACACATTTCAGATTTGGAAAAGGGATCAAGGTCACTCAGGTGCTTTGGCAACATCAACAAAGTGACCTGAAGTGAAGTCTTGGCAACTTTCCTGTTCGGTAACCTTGTGGAAAAAAACAAAAATAAAAGATGTAGTCTTTCATACCACTTCCGACTTCCGACATTGTCTGTTCTGACTTCTAACCCACACAGTACATAACCCTAAACCCTAATATATATATAAGGGTGATGAGAGAACAGTGCTACTGCTAATGCTACTATCGTGAGGCACTGAGGCGCCGAGTATTTGTTTAGGTGGTAATCGATCTCAAATTCTGAATCATACTTTGATTTAAGTATTTGTTTAGGTCAGACTTTATATACAGTTTAGCTTCATGGTTAGACTTTTGAATGTCTTAGGTCATCTTCAACTGAACGGTTCAGAGGGCCAGATGGCCGAAAATAGCCCGAAAACCGTCTCTAACCGAGAGCTAGGCCAGAGGGCTCGTGGGTCCCACAGAATCTGAAAGGGCCAAAGGGCCGGCCCATTCCTGCCAGCCTCGGGCTGGCCAAAATTTTTTCTTTAAATTGTCGAATATAACTGACAGGAATGAGAGCAATAGTGTCGGTTATAACCGACACGAATAGTTGGGAAAAATTTAAATACAACGACTAGCTGACGTCAACAAGCCGTTATTTTTGAATTTTTTTTTACAGTTTATTTTTTTTATTTACAAAATTTTTTTCCTATAACTTTAATTTTACAAAATTTGTTTCATATTTTTTTTTTCCTGTAACTTCCTAAGCCATTATACAACATTAAATTAAATTAAGTAACATGAAACAACATTAAATAACATTAAATTTAAATAATAAATTATGTTTGGCCCTATGGCCCTTTGGCTCCAGGTTGGAGATGGAGGCAAATATGGACATGTATTGTTCATTAAAATATTAAGGTCATCTCCAACCGAGGGTTGGCCAGAGGGCTCGTTTTAGCCCTCTGC
Source organism: Cotoneaster glaucophyllus (assembly GCA_036320875.1). NCBI lineage: Eukaryota > Viridiplantae > Streptophyta > Magnoliopsida > Rosales > Rosaceae > Cotoneaster > Cotoneaster glaucophyllus. The sequence goes on from CM070073.1 coordinate 42,769,109, forward strand.
CCTCTAAGATATTAATATTTTTATGAATAGTACAAGGCCATATTTGCCTCCATCTCTAACCGAGGGCCAATGTAAGATCCCACATCGCCCAGGGGTGTGGATCCTGTAAGCCTTATATGTATATTCTCATCTCTACCTAGCACGAGGCCTTTTGGGAGCTCACTGGCTTCGGGTTTTGTAGGAACTCCAAAGTTAAGCGAGTTCGCGCGAAAGCAATCCCGTGATGGGTGACCCACTAGGAAGTTCTCATGTGAGTTCCCAGAAACAAAACCGTGAGGGCGTGGCCGGGGCCCAAAGCGGACAATATCGTGCTACGGCGGAGTCGAGCCAGGGATGTGGTGGCGGCCCAGGTCGGGATATGATAATTTGGTATCAGAGTCAATCCTTGGCCGGAAATGTGCCGACGAGGACGTCGAGCCCCTAAGGGGGGTGGATTGTAAGATCCCATATCACCTAGGGGTGTGGATCCTGTAAGCCTTATATGTATATTCCCATCTCTACCTAGCACGAGGCCTTTTGGGAACTCACTGACTTCGGGTTCCGTCGGAACTCCGAAGTTAAGCGAGTTCGCGCGAGAGAATAGCTAAAAAGAGGGGACTGGGGGAAATTGAGGCGCATGAGTCTGCTAATTTGATGATCACTAGGAGGGTGAGACAGCGAGCAACAAAAAGCTTAAGTGAGGCGGAGGAGACCAACCTTGAGGGTCTCCCAAGTCCCCATGAAGCTAATCGTTTAGAACTGTCAGGGTATCGGGGGTGACCTGACAGTTGACAACTTGCTGGAGCAAAATAGGCTCCACACCCCTGGCATAGTGATCCTGCTTGAATCAAAAAACAAAAGTGGTCGTTATGGTCATCTTAAGAAGAAACTCGGGATGGAATTTATGCATGTTGTGGAACCTAAAGGTATTGGTGGAGGTCTGTGTTTATTTTGGCGTGATGTCTCACAAATTCTACTGGTGAAACACTCTGAATTTATGATTGAAATCAAAGTATGGGACGAAGAAAAAATGTGTCACTGGAGGCTTTTTGGAATTTACGCTAGTACTGATGAGAAAAAAAGGAGAGACCAGTGGAAGAGTCTTGGCAATCGGATCGAGAAGGAGAGTGAACTCTGCCTCCTTATAGGGGACTTCAATGATATCTTGTGTAATGGTGAAAAAGAAGGGGGAAATCACAGGTCAGTGGCTAGCATGAGGGATTTCAGGGAATTTGTTGCTAACAATGAGCTTTTGGATCTTGGCTATGAAGGGTATCTGTTTACTTGGCGAAACAACCGAGACTCCTCACCCATTCAACAGAGACTTGACCGGGGTCTTGCAAGCTCGGGTTGGCATGACCTTTACCCGAACACAAAAATCCTTCATGTTGTTTTAGAAGGCTCTGACCATTCAGTGTTGCTTCTCACCACGAAGAAATCTGAGGAGTGGAGAGGAAGAAGATTTATGTATGACGCAAGATGGAGTAAAATGGCGGAGTGCATGAACATTGTGGCTAAGGATTGGGTTAGGGAGGGTCGGGGATCTTATGTGTTTCGATTATGTGAGAAGTTGAAGTCCGTTAGAAGGAGCCTAAAATGATGGTATAGAGAGAAAGGAAGAAACTCCAAAAAAGCTATTGACAAGCTAAAAGGGGAGTTAAGGGAGGCCTATCAGTCGAGTGCTTTTGCCTCGGTTGAGGTCCACCAAATGGAGAACGAACTAAGGGAAGCAAATAGGAAGGAAGAGGCTTTTTGGCATGCTAAGTCGAGGATCCAGTGGTTGAATGAAGGAGACAAGAATACCAAATTTTTCCATGCACAAACGATGAAGCGGAGGAGATCTAACAAGATAAAGGGCTTTGAGGATTCGCTGGGAGTCTGGCACTCGGATGCCGAAGGAATCTCTTTGCTCATGGTGAACTATTTCGCTGAGCTCTTTCAATCCTGCCAGCCGAGTCAAATTGATGAGATAACGAGTAATGTGAGGGCCATAATTGCGCACGAGGACAACCTGATGTTGACGGCACAGGTTACTGATGGAGAAATTCAGATGGCGGTCTTCCAAATTCCTCCTATGAGAGCACCGAGGCCGGACGGTTTCTCCGGGAGCTTTTACCAGGATCACTAGGAGGTGGTGGGTACTGATGTGATTAACACTATTAAAGCTTTCTGGCACTCGGGCAAATTGCTTAAAAAGCTAAACCACACTAATCTGGTTCTCATCCCAAAAGTCTCATGTCCAAAAAACCTGCTGCAGTACCGCCCCATTGCTTTGTGTAATGTTTGTTATAAGGTCCTGGCTAAGGTTCTCACTAATAGACTGAAGAGAGTGATGCCAAAGGTGATTAGTGATAACCAGTCAACTTTCGTGGCAGGGAAGCATATACAAGACGACATTCTTGTGGTCCATGAAATTTTACACTCCCTCATGCATCAGACCAAGGAGGATCGGGGTGGCATGGCTTTAAAGTTGGACATGGCTAAAGCTTACGATCATGTTGAGTGGGGATTCCTTTGAGTTATGATGGCTAAACTGGGTTTCGATCCTGTATTCTGCAATTGGATAAAAGAGTGTGTCTCTTCTGCTTCCTACAGTATTCTGGTGAACAGGGCTCAAACGGGATACATCTTGCCGCATAGAGGGCTGAGACAGGGCGACCCTCTATCCCTTTATATGTTCCTTCTCTGTACTGAAGGGTTCTCTACTCTTATCAGGAATGGAATGGAGAGAGGGTCCATTCACGGGGTAAGGGTGAATCCAACTGGGACGCCTATTTCGCATCTATTTTTTGCTGACGACTCCGTTTTATTCTGTGATGCGACTGTTGAGGATGCACGGGGAGTGAGGGAGATTCTGAACTCCTATGCGGAGGGTTTAGGGCAAGAGATCAATATGACTAAGAGCTCCATCTACTATGGATCCAAGGTCAAGAAGCGAGAAAAGAAAATGATTGAGATTACTTTGAACATTCAAAGTAAATCGGGCTTTGGGAAGTACCTGGGACTTCAAGCTGATTTTGGCCATTCTAAAAAGGTAGTTTTTGAAGATGTCCGGGAGCGGATTGAGACAAGAATGGCGGGCTGGGCTGAACAATTTTTAAGCCAAGCAGGAAAGGAGGTCCTTATTAAGGTCGTTGCTATGGCCATGCCAAATCACACAATGAGTTGCTTTAAGTTGCCCATTGGTATATGCAAAGATATTGAGAAAGCCATTCGTTGCTAATGGTGGAAGGGGAGCATGAACCAGGGATGTCCATTGAACTTCCTAGGATCGGCTCCATAAGTAAAAAAGTCGATGGGGCTTGGGGTTTAGGGACATTCAATGCTTTAACTTGGCTTTCCTAGCTAAGATTGGGTGGTGGCTTATACTTAACCCGGAGTCCTTACTTGCAAAGGTGATGAGGGAAAAATACCACCATGGGAAAACTTTTAGGGAGGCGTCTGGAGGAAGGAGATCTTCCTAGGGATGGAAGTGGGTTCTTGAAGCTCGCAAGCTGCTAGATAAAGGTATGCTATTGCGTGTCAGTGATGGAGCGAGTATACGCATTAGGGAAGACCCGTGGTATCCAATGTCTTCTATGTTCAAGGTCAAACCTAAGGAGAATCTGAAGCGAACTTAGTTTGTGATTTGATTAATCCGGTCTCTTGGACGTGGAATATCGATATGATTGAGGCTAGTTTCAATCGCGAAGAGGCGGATGTGATTCCTAGCATCCCGATAAGTAGAACGGGTTGTACTGATAGGCTGGGGTGGTTTCATACTACAAATGGTATATACTCAGTGAAAACCGGGTACCGGTCTACCATGGAGCTAATGGATGATGGTGCTCTTGGAAAAAGAGGTCGTGGATCAACTAGTGAAAAGACAAAATCTGACCAGATTTGGAGGTCTATCTGGTCTCTGGATGTACCCAATAAGATGAGATTTTTCATTTGGAAGTGCTGTAATCATGCTTTGGCGGTGAGAATAAATCTAAAGCGTCGGCATATGAGAGTTGATAACGTATGTGGGGTGTGCAGTCATGTGGATGAAACGGAGAACCATCTTTTCTTTCGCTGTCAGACTAGCCACCGTTTCTGGTTCTGTTCGCCTCTCTAACTTAACTCCTTTGAGCTGGAGGGCTCTGACTTCTTTCAAAGTTGGTCTAGATTTTGTAGCCGGGTTGATATATTAGATAATAGAATGGAACTTTTGCAGGAATTTGTATTTGGCCCCTAGCGGTTATGGAAGAACAGAAATGATGTGATTTTTAATCGAAGGAATCATTAGCCAACTTAGATCTTAGAGGACTGGAAAAGAAGCTTAGCTGAATATAGAAATGATGTGGGGTCGAGGGAGCAAATTTCGAAGCCAGGTACGATCACAGTGGTTCCGGTGGAAGGTGTAGGAATGACTCATTGGCTGAAACCTTGTTTTGGGAAGATTAAAATTAACACTGATGCTGCTTGGTGCAAGGAGACGCAGTTGGCGGGTTTGGGATGGATGGCTCGGGATTTTGCAGGTGTGCTCCAGGCTGCGGGGGGCTCGGGTTGTATTCGATTCCATTCTGCTGCTGCAGCAGAGGTGGCTGTAATCCGGGAGGCCCTTGAATTTTGCTTGGTGCAAAATTTTGAGAACGTAATTATAGAATCAAATGCAAAGACTATTGTCCAAATGATCATAAATGAGCTTTCCCATGATTTTAGGCTTGAATGTTTGCTTGGCGACATTGAGGCTCTAGCACGTAGGTTGAAGTCTGTGGCTTTCGTTTTCGTGTCTAGGGAAAGTAACAAAGCTGCTCACTCGGTGACCAAGTATGTTAGGAAGAAAGATAGGACTTTTGTTTGGGATTGTATCGGGCCTGAATTTTTGTTTAATATCTTGGCCCAAGATATTAACCTATCCTTGAGAATCTAATATATTCTATATTTGACAAAAAAAAAAAAAAAAAGGTTGGATTTGACATAAAAAGACAGTATAGGTTGGAGATCCTGATTGACAGATGAAAGGGTAGTCTGGCAGTGGTGATGGGTCTAGTTGGATGCTGACCATCATCCACCAAAAGTTACTTAGTTTTAAAATATTTGGTAAGTTAATATACGGAAGCAAGAAAACCAATAAAGAAATCATTTTTCTCGATGCTTCCATTTTGAGGCCATTCTAACTGTAAGCTTCTACAAGTGAGAGAGAGACATATTTCAAGGAATACTTGTAATTGAAATTCTCTATAAGAAATCACGTCTATTGTTCTAATTCTGATTTACTGGTTCTAAATTTTAACATTTCAAAAATCATTATAGCATTTTTGCCAAGCAACTGTTTCATATGTCAAACATATTATTCGGGCAATGAATCCTGTAATAATTAATTACTAAGATCATTAATCCTTTGCATACAAATAGGTCCCACTTATTACAGCTTAGTACGATGCTCTGGGTATATTGAATAAGCAATTTATCATATTCTTGTTGACGAAGTATTCAATAAAGAAAATTCGTTATTGATAATTATATATGTCAATTAGTTATTATCAAATTTATAATGAGTCTGTAAAAAATAATGACAACTTGTCTATCATTATGTAGTTAAGTAAAATGCTGATTGTATATTTGCCGTGCATATGTTACTTTTACATAGGGCAAGTTATCTCACGTTATTTGTCATTTTAAGTAGTACAAAGAGCCATGATTCCCACCACTTGTGGATATGTTATAAGGAAAACTAACGAAAAATCCAAAAAAACTTCATTTTTAACGAAAAGCCATTTTTAAAGGTATAGTGAATAGTACCAGGTAAATGTAAAAATATAGTTTTTCGTTAAAAATGAACAGTACCAGAAATGTTCCGTTAAAACTCCTTATGTTCTATGTATAATGTGTTGGATGTGGTTGGCCCAAAAAAAAGTGTTGACTGTTGATCAATGGTTATCTGGTGGGCATGAAAGTGCAAGTGGGTCAATGTATATAGTATATGTGCCAACTTTGGAACTTGTTTCCTCATGTGAGGGACAAATTTCAGACATAGGGAATCAAGGTCACTCAGGTGCTTTGGCAACATCTACAGAATGAACTGAAGTCATGCCAACTTTCCCGTCTTGGTAACCTTGTCCTTTGGAAGAAAATACAAAAGCGAAAAAAAAAAAGCGAAAAAAAAAAAATGCAGTCTTTTCATACCACTTCCGACTTCCCACGTCGTCTGGTCTGACTTCTGGCCAGCATTACACAACCCCAAACCCTAATATATATATATATATAAGCATGATGAGAGAACAGTGCTACTGCTAGTGCTACTACCGTGATGCGCCTATATATAGTATTTGTGTAAGTGGTAATCTATCTCAAATTTTCAATCATAGATACTTGATTTAAGTTTTTTTTTTGGATGTGCTGTCTTTTATGCGCCTGGATAGTATTTGTTTAGGCCAGAATTTATATACAGTTTAAATGTCTTATTCCTAGTTGGCCTCCTTAGTTCAAAGGTTAGGCTAATAGCCAGAGTTTGAATTCGCCTTCCTATATATTTGGCGGCTTCTCAAACATATGTTGTTGATGGTATCGATATTAATATGAGAAAATTGTTATGGTCGAGTGCCACATTTTCCACTTAGAGCAAGTCCACCGTTGTGGATTGCTCGGGGGACAGGCCAGGAAAAAGGGCCAGAGAGCCCGGGCTTCAGTCTTCAGCGTGGGCAGCCCGAGGGACAGGCCTGTGGGGAATTGCCAGCCCGCGAGCCCGAAGGGGATCTGACGCTGGGCTGACGTCAGCCTGGCGTCAGACCAATTTTAAATTTTTTTCTGTTAGGTGCGTGCGCCTCACCCGCTCGTAGGGGCGCGTCACCCGACCGTTTTCAGAGCCTTGGCCCGCGTCGCAGCGTCTGCAGATGTTACCGTTGGGAAGCCACGTGGCTTCCCACGGTCCGTTCGATCTCAACGGCTCTTTAACTTGGACCGTTCGATCTCAACGGTAAAAAAAATAAAAAAAATCTTATTTAATATCAACCGTTCGATTTGAGATCAACGGTTGATATTAATCTGCTTTATAAATAAAAAAAATAGTATTAAAATTAAGAAAAGTTACCGTTTAGACACGTGGCACAATCTGGAGTTTGGAATTCAAATTTTTTTTAAATCCAACGACTGAGATTAATTAGTTGAATAAATTTTTTTTAAAAATTGTAAAAAATCCGAAAAAAAAAATCTGAAATTAAAAAAAAAAATTGTTTTCACTTTTCTATAGATACCTTCTCATTATCATATACCTTAAACCACAATTTCATATTTTCTCAACTACTTTCAATCAAATTCCTATCTTTCTCTCAAAGTTTCAATCCAAATTTTTTTTCCACAAAATGATTACTGATGCAGGTATGAATTGGTCGCTTCTTGAAGATGTTGCGTTGTGCACTACCTGGGTTGAAGTTACTCATAGTTCGCTTACGGGTAATGAGATGCAGTTGCGAGAAATGTGGAGTCTTATTCATACCAATTTTCTTGAGAGAATGGGTGGGAAAAGAACCAAAGAATCGATGTCCAGTAGTTGGAAATTACTTAGCCAATCCTTTAGTACGTGGAGAGACGCCTTGGCACAAGCTAGTACCAATCTTCAAAGTAGGGAAAATTACGCGGATCAGGTAACAATATATTATTTATTTGTTACCTAATTTGATTATAATTATTTGTTACCTAATTTGATTATAATTATTTGTTTGTATTATTTATTTCTGAAAAGGTAACGACACGTGGCGTGATGACTTTGGATAAAAATCTTATCGAAATCCATCACTAAATAATTGTTTTTTTTTTATAAAATGACACGTGGCGCAACGAGAACAATTTAAAAAATCTTATCCGAAATTACAAATAATTTTATTTTGTATTATTTAAACAAAAAAAACTAATATTTTATTGCCTATTGCTAGGGGGAGGGCTCCCACGCTGGAGATGCAAATGGAATTTACTGTTCATTCAGTTACTGTTCACTGGGTGGATTGAATAGTGGATTGTCTATGGGGAGGACTCCCACGGTGAAGTTGCTCTTACATCAAGTATGAAAAATCGGAGTAGGATTCACAATCTTTTGAGAGCTCCACAATTGTATTAAAATTTGCATGCTCAAGTACGTACTCTTTACTAACAAAAGCACTAGCCGTATCACTACAATTGTGTTAATAATGAAGCACTAGCTATAAGGATACGATCTTTGTTCTCATATAACTTTCTTAACTTCGATATTTTTTAGTGTAACAACAGCTCTAGTCTTATTCAATATTACTTATATCACCAAATATGTCCAACCATTTAGACCTTAAAGTGTGTGGGTAATTCAACTTCACAAGCATCTATTGTTTTGCTTTTTTTCCCGGAATGAAGTCAATCATACAAACATTTCTGTCATCATACTGTTTCATTCATAATGAAAATACTGAAAAATAACTTCTTTTTTTGTCAAAAAAAAAAAAAAAACTATTTTAAAGTGCTAAAACAATTCATAACAATAACAGAGAATAGATTTTATACTTACTTTTTTTTTATCGAACCATTACTTACTAGACTCTTCAAAAACCATACTTAATAGATGAATATTTTACCAATTGTACAGAGTGATTATTGGTGAATATACAAAGTAATTATTGGTGAATACATAGATGTATCTAAGCTGACTAGGATATTGTGCCCTCGCCACATATTAAGTTCATCCCCTTCTTCGTGGTTTAGACTTAGATTAAAATACTATTGAATCATTAGAAAGTTTGATTGACACCGTACGAGTAAAATTAGAAGAACGAAAGAACGTGGAAGTGGAAAGAAATAGGTTGACATAAATTTGTATATTACGAAAACACAATATACAAATATATGTATAATTTTAAACGACTTTGAGTATATATTGTATAGTTATAAGTATACTGTATATAGTTGTATACTATAATACTTATAAGGAAAGTATAAGCAGTTGCCTAAACATTAGCATTGTCTTGTAGAAACTTGCATCACTTTTTAATTCAATTTTTAAATATTAGCTTTGACTTGTAGAAACTTGCATCACTTTTTATTAATCCTTTCATGTACAAGTATCCGCTCGATAAATAATATGAAAAACCAAGTATTAACAGTTGATTTAATACTGAAAAATAATCTCACCCATTGATGGAATTCAAAGAATTCCTTTTGCTTTTGTATTCCCTCTCGTCAATGATTTGGTAGCATCGTTGGCACTAAATACTATCTTGGAGTTGTATTTTCATGTATCCTTCTTTTTATTGGTAAGGTTTGTCCGCTCATCTTGTATATGTATCTTGTATATGTTCTCCATTGCATATAATATACATTTGATTTTTCCAACATTATCACTTTCACTTAGAAAAAAACAGTACTCTGACACACAAATTATGATAATTTAAGTCTTATATATGATTAGCACTGTATAGATTCTCTTGTTCCCAACAAAATTTAAAGCTTTTTAATTGGTTTAGTGGTAGTTCAACTTTTACCCAAATCATACAATTATAAAGGTCTGAATTCCATATGCTTAGTCTAGGGAGGAGAAGAGAAGACAATAAGAGAAGAAAATTTCCATCACGTAGAAGCTAGCTATAATAATGAGTTTCGAGCAAGAAGAAACCTTGATAAGTTATGCTTTATAGTTGGGAGGAACAGTCACAAAATAAGGCTGGTGGATCCATATATATACGATCACTAGTAGAAAAATCTGTTTGACGGAATCTTGCGCGACAGACCAAATTTCGTCGCGCAAACATGGTTTGCGCCACCCAAAACAGCAAACGTCGCGCAAACATACTTTGCGCAACGAAACTTTGCGCGACGCAGGGCCTCGTCGCGCAAAGTTTTGGCGCCAAACAAAGATTATTTTACCGCTTTTTCCAACTTTGCGCGACGCACGCTTACATACGTCGCGCAAAGAAGCTTTGCGCGACGCCACCTTCATCGCGCAAAGTTAACGATTATTGTAGTTCGGATGAAGATTAATATAAACTTGTAAAGGAATATGTTGAAATCAGTTTTTGTATTACCATCCGGAAATCATACCATGTACTTGTTTATTTTTTGTGAATTTTTGCGTATGCGATCTCGAAGTGTATACAAACAAGTTTGACGGTTAGATCGTTGAAATTAGCTTCGTACAATGCGTATCCCATCAACTTCAATGGTATATATATTTACTAAGTAGATTTTAATTTATTTATTTTGTACTTATAACACTTAAGAAGTTGAATGATATATATGTAAAAAAAATTAGTTGTTGAGAATTCAATATTTTTTTCTTCTTTAGAAACGTGAATTGAATACTTTTGATGGCTTATATATATAAAGTTTCAATCATTTGTTTTGAATGTTTATTGTATAACGGTATAGAATCAGTTGAATTTGATGAGAGAATGCTTGTTATTTGTTGAAGCTTTACATTTATTTATTTCTTAAACCATAAGATTAAAAATTAAAAAAAAAAAAAAAAAACTACTTTGCGCGACGCAAGTGCTCCTAGGTCGCGCAAAGATGTTTTGCGCGACGTAAGAGAACCTGCGTCGCGCAAAGTAGTTTTTTTTTTTTTTTTTTTCCCTTCTCTTGTTTTGGTTTTCTTTTGGGGTTCTTGCATTACCTTTTTCATTTGTGGTATCCACTTATGTAAATGTGTTAACACATTTACGATCGAATTGGTTCATTGTATTCATACAGGGTTAAAGAGTGTATCTGTAAAAAATCATCAAAATCGGAGTTAAAATAACCGTTAATTTGGTGATTTTTCGTTTATAGCCGTCGAAACGTTTTGTCCCGTTACTTGATCTCTGAATGTGTGTTTTTTTTTATTTTTGGCGTATGCGATCTCAAGGCATATACAAACAAATTTGATGGTTGGATCGTTGAAACTAGTTTCGTACAATGCGTATCCCATCAAAACATTAGATTCACCAACACTTGGAAGTTTATTTATACTTTCATTGAGTATAACATAAGATTTTGTGGTATCCACTTATGTAAATGTGTTAAATTTACGATCGAATTGGTTCATTGTATTCATGCAGGATTAAAGAGTGTATTTGTAAAAAATCATCAAAATCGGAGTTAAAATAACCGTTAATTCGGTGATTTTTCATTTATAGCCGTCGAAACGTTTTGTCCCGTTACTTGATCTCTGAATGTTTGTTTTTTTTGATTTTTGGCGTATGCGATCTCAAGGAATATACAAACAAATTTGACGGTTGGATCGTTGAAACTAGTTTCGTACAATGTGTATCCCATCAAAACATTAGATTCACCAACACTTGGAAGTTTATTTATACTTTCATCGAGTATAACATAAGATTTTGTGGTATCCACTTATGTAAATGTGTTAAATTTACGATCGAATTGGTTCATTGTATTCATACAGGGTTAAAGAGTGTATCTGTAAAAAATCATCAAAATCGGAGTTAAAATAACCGTTAATTTGGTGATTTTTCGTTTATAGCCGTCGAAACGTTTTGTCCCGTTACTTGATCTCTGAATGTTTGTTTTTTTTTTTATTTTTGGCGTATGCGATCTCAAGGAATATACAAACAAATTTGACGGTTGGGTCGTTGAAACTAGTTTCGTACAATGCGTATCCCATCAAAACATTAGATTCACCAACACTTGGAAGTTTATTTATACTTTCATTGAGTATAACATAAGATTTTGTGGTATCCACTTATGTAAATGTGTTAAATTTACGATCGAATTGGTTCATTGTATTCATATAGGGTTAAAGAGTGTATCTGTAAAAAATCATCAAAATCGGAATTAAAATAACCGTTAATTTGGTGATTTTTCATTTATAGCCGTCGAAACGTTTTTTCCCGTTACTTGATCTCTGAATGTTTGTTTTTTTCGATTTTTGGCGCATGCGATCTCAAGGCATATACAAACAAATTTGACGGTTGGATCGTTGAAACTAGTTTCGTACAATGCGTATCCCATCAAAACATTAGATTCACCAACACTTGGAAGTTTATTTATACTTTCATTGAGTATAACATAAGATTTTGTGGTATCCACTTATGTAAATGTGTTAAATTTACGATCGAATTGGTTCATCGTATTCATACAGGGTTAAAGAGTGTATCTGTAAAAAATCATCAAAATCGGAGTTAAAATAACCGTTAATTTGGTGATTTTTCGTTTATAGCCGTCGAAACGTTTTGTCCCGTTCACTGTTCTAAAAATCCCCGCCTAGCGCCGCCTAGGCCCCGCCTAGGCGCTAGGCGGCTGGTCACAGCCCCGATTAATGCCTAGGCGTTTGAAAATTAGGAAAGGGCGCCTAGACCAGTTGAGGCACCCGCCTAGACCGCCTAGGCACCCGCCTAGCCCGCCCAAACCCGCCTAGACACCTGCCTAGGTTGCGACTCACTTAGATAGAAAATAGATAACTTTCAATTTGCATTTAATTTTTTTAATAAATTGTAAGGGACTTGTTGAATACTTAAATGAGCACATACTATATGTTTGTTCCCCATGTTTTCATTATGTTCCAATACTTCATAATACATATGACATTCTATTTTGTAGTTTATGATGAAATTATATATATTTTAAGTATAAACAGACACTTATTTACACGAAATATAATGGATTTAGTTAAATCCGCCTAGTCCACCTAGGCGCCCGCCTAGACCCCGCCTAGCCGCCTAGGCGCTAGGCCCCAGCCCGCCGCCCGACTAGCGCCTAGCGTCTTTTAGAACCTTGGTCCCGTTACTTGATCTCTGAATGTTTATTTTTTTCGATTTTTGGCGTATGCGATCTCAAGGCATATACAAACAATTTTGACGGTTGGATCGTTGAAACTAGTTTCGTACAATGCGTATCCCATCAAAACATTAATTACTAAGTAGAATTTAATTTATTTATTTTGTACTTATAACACTTAAGAAATTGAATTTTATATATATATATATATATAAAATTATTTTGGGTTTTTGTTAGAAAAATATATTATTGTGGGGTTTATGTAAAAAATATTTTAATTTCAAAGGAAGAAAGTCACATTTTCATTAATTTTTAGAATAATTTTTTTTAAAAAAAAAATACCTTGCGTGACGCTTAATGTGGTCGTCGCGCAAAAGTACTTTGCGTGCGTCGAATTGTATACCTACGTCGCGCTAGTTTTGATAATTTTGGCGGTCCAATAGTAAAAAATAGGCGGGTTTTTTTTTGTTTTTTCAGATTTCCAAGTTTTCTTTCCAACGGAACCTCACTCACTCTCTCTCTCTCTCTCTCTCTCTCTCTCTCGTTAATCTCAGACCCTCACACCCTCACCATACTCGACCTCACTCGGTCACTCTCTCTCTCTCGACCTCACTCAGTCACTCTCTCTCTCTCGACCTCACCCTCCTCGCCGATTTCTCTCCTCCTCCCACATCAGACAAGTGACTCTCATCCCTCACTTCCTCCCACATCGCCGATTTCTCTTTCGACCTCACTGTGCACAGATTCTCCCCAAATTAATTTAGGGTTGGACTTCGAGATTACGATTTGTGAAATTTAGCACAAGGTCGAATACGAGGTATGATCCACACCTAATTCCCCTTTATTTCAATTGATATTAATTTTTTAATTGTAATTTCTGCTTCAAGTTTCGAAATTTCTAGGGTTTTTGAATTCGATGGTATTTGCAGGTTCATCGTTTGGTGGTCAACAGAGATCCCAAGTTCACAAATTTCGTCGAGGTTTGTAATTTAATTTGCCTTTTTTTTTTTTGCGGTGTTTTGCAATTTTGGATTTTCTTCTGAGAAGCAATTTTCTTACATTTTCTCTCTGGTTTCCTGGCGAGAGAGAAGGAAGTAGAGGAAAACGATTTGTCTTGCTTTAGAAACTTGATGCAAATTAGTGTAGCATATAGAAAACGATTTGTAAAATGAAAATGCAGAAATGCGATTTCTGAAATGTTGTTTGAAGTTGCAGGGTCAATTAATAGAAACCCTGTAATTTTATTTATGTGAACTTCTCTTTTATTTAGTATGATTTCTGAAATGTTGTTTGAAGTGGCTTGAAGCTGGTGACAAGCCTATATATATTGGCTTTGGTAGCTTGGTGAGTTTTGTTATTTATTCGATCCTTACTCGTGAATGTATACATATTTCTATATCTGCAAGATTTCCTATATAGTAAAGCAAACTTGAGCAGCCTTGGGACTTGTTTGAGTTTTATCCAAACTTGAGGTTGGCCTCCATAATTATCCATCAATGATAGAATAGTTGACTTGCTCAGGACACCGTTTATTCACTTTAAAACCTAGATCTTGTATATGGAGAATGCAATGTCGTTTTCAATCAGTTTGAGTTTATTGTTATGTTGTATAATTATGTAGTGATCCTTGGAACTTTGTACATAATTGAGATTGCTATTTGTTTTTAGTCTACTGCAAGCTAAAAGAATGGATCTGATTAGTCAGACAACCAAAGTTATTTATCATCTCAAGGATAAATGAAAACTAGTGTTCGGAGATATCATTTGACTGCTTAAACACAGAGTCACAGACACACTTACATTTTGCACATGCATGGATGTGTGCATAGCTGACACACAAACACACATATGTAATTATGCTCATACCTACATTCATGCATACATATGTAGCTTTCGTAACCAGAATCTACTTCCATGTGTCAGCCTGTTCAAGAGCCCCAAAAAATGACCCAAATAATCGTGGAAGCATTGGAAAAGACGGGGCAGCGGGGCATCATTAACAAAGGATGGGGTGGCCTAGGGGAGTGTTAAGTTCTTAATTCCCACAAGCTTAGTATGATTTCAATGTTGTTTGGAGCTTTCTGTTATTCTCCTTTTTCCCTGTCTAGCGGACCTTTTGGAATGCACTGATGTACTTCACTTGATTTTGTCTCCTCAGTGGCTGAACCAAAGGACTTCATATACCTTTTGGACAACTGCCCTCATGACTGGCTGTTTTTACAATGCAAGGCTGTGGTGAGACTTAACACCTTAGTTTGTGGTTTTCTTTCTGTCGTTTTAAACTGAGAAGAAAAGGGGGAAACAGAAAAAAGGAACCACACCATTTGGTTGTGTCTATTTTCGTGGTTGGATAAATGGGAATCAGTTGGCAATTTTTTTAGGAAAAATTGGATGGCAATTTTTTTAGGAAAAATTGGATGGCAATTGTTTTAGTTGGATAAAGAAGAAACACCACCTTTGAGCTGGGTCCTTTATCTCTACTATGCTTTCGTGACCTATAAGAGAATATTTTCCAATGGGCAAGTGGATGTCATTAGGATGGTTGCTTGTTACTTGTAAAATTTCATTTAACGATCTCTTAATATTTCCAGTCTTCAAGTGTTTGTTTCTCCACATGCTTTAGAGTAGTTTTAAATTTTAAACGGTTCTTATGGTTTTCTGCCTTTCCTTCAGGTGCATCACGGAGGTGCTGGAACAACAGCTGCTGGTCTATTTTATCTTGGACTTCTCTTTTTCTATTAATGTTGTTTGAACTTCTCTTTTTCTTGAGCTGGCTGATGCCCTTGGTAACTTCTTTTTTATTTATGTGAACTTCACTGTAATTTTATCTTGGAAAAGATTTTCACAAACCCCATTTCAATCTGAAATCATCCTATCAATTTCTGTCCTAATTTCTAGAAGTTGA
The DNA here is from genome assembly GCA_036320875.1 of Cotoneaster glaucophyllus. Taxonomy (NCBI): domain Eukaryota; kingdom Viridiplantae; phylum Streptophyta; class Magnoliopsida; order Rosales; family Rosaceae; genus Cotoneaster; species Cotoneaster glaucophyllus. The sequence goes on from CM070073.1 coordinate 42,784,692, forward strand.
ATGGTTGTGCAAGCTGTTCTAATTTCTGTTTTAGATATATTTCATATCATCTGATTTTGTTTCAAGTTTTAAATGTGTTTATGGGTTTGCATGATGCATGCATTATCTGTTTATCTTTCTTTAGCTACATGCTTGCTTGAGAGTTATTAGAGGATGAGCTTTAGGATTAATAATTGGATTAAGGCAGATTTCCAATATATAAATCATGTACAAATTGCCAACTATGATGACCTCTTATCCTTTCGAACTTTCTCTCTACCTTAGCTGGCTAGCTATGAACTTGATGATATTATCATGATGTCAATCAATTTGCTTTGAGAACTATTAAATGTAATGAACTTTGGTATTGCCTTTGTTCCCTTAATCTTTATACTGCCTTTGTTTCCTATCTTATCTGCAACCTATTGGAGTCTAAGTGAGAAATGGCTCAATTATTACATTTTATCACATGGCAGCTCATATTTAGAACAAAGAGGGTGTGTGGTTTTGGTGTAGTGATATTTGTATCATAATTAAACTTGTGGTTGTGTGGTTTTGGTGTAGTGAGACATGATGAGTGATGAAGGAGCTACATAAACTGTAGCGAGCTACATGAAGGAATGATGAAAAAGCTATATGAAGGAGTGATGAAGGAGCTTCATACACTGTATGTACAAGGGAAGATGCTTTTATCTGCAGGTCATCGAAAGAATTCAAGTTTGTATTTTTGGAATTTGAGGACGTGTGTTAATATATTCGAACACGTATCCTAGGTTTGTAACGAATGTATTGACTTTACCACATGAATGTTATATGCGTTTGTTTTTATTAATGATAATACAAAATATTCTTTAAACAATGCTTATTGGAAATTTTACCAAAAAACATATATTTCTTGCATCAATTTCCATTGGTTTATTAATTATTGTTTAGAATTTAATTACAATATTTATTAAAAAATTAAATAAAAAAAAAATTTGGCAAAAAAAAAGGTTTGCGCGACGCAGGCTACGTCGTGCAAACCCGCTTTGCGCGACGTAGCCTGCGTCGCGCAAAGTGGGTTTGCACTACGCAGGTACCTTTACCGTCGCGCAAACCCTGGCGTCACGGCCTTTGCGTGACTGAGAATGCGCGACGAAGGTTTGTTGCGCTATCTTTGCGTGACCTGTTTTGACTTTGCGCGACGAAGGTACCTACGTCGCGCAAAGTGTTTTTTCTACTAGTGGATCAATATATGCTTCCGTACAAAAATGAGATCAAAATTTTCTTTCCATTAAAGATAAAGTTCACCTGGATCTATCCAACATCAGGATTCATAAATAAGAGAGAGAAAATTTAAAAGGAATGAATGAATCAGTAAAGTGCCATTTCCACTCTTTAGATAATAAAGCAAACGATGAAAGTGATATATTATCTTATATATCCAATAAAGGTGGACAGAGAAGACGTATGTTATACATACTGGGGAGGTGAATGACTTATATCGAATGGTGATAGATACGTGTAAGGATTTCAACACATGACATTATATATATATTTTTTTAACAAGCGATATTATCTACGCTAAAGAGAGGTGGTGGGCTTAGCCTCATAATGAGGTAGTAATAATGTGGTTCAAACTTATCTTTGGTGAGAATCGAACCTAAGACCTCTCACTTACAAATGAAGAGGAATACCACTAGACCGTATTACTAAATTAGATTAGAACGTTAAAAAGCTGTAAACTCGTTACATGTAAGTTACCATATGGAGAGGATTAACTGTCTTGATTTATCTTGCATAGTATCAAATAGTGATTGACACGTGTAAATTTTTTTAACGCGTAACATTATACTATTAAATTAGAACGTTACATGATAATGAACGTATTATGTGTAAATTGTTATAGAGAACGATTAACTTTCTTCTTGCTTTATCTGCTTATTATCATTTGGCTGATGATTGACACTTGTACTCCTCCTTATTGGTTGATTCCTTAGTACTCATCGAATCTCTTGGTCCACTCAATATCATTCACGTGATTGAGCCAATCGAAACAACTACACAAGAAAGAAGCACCATCTTCTATGCAGTTTTTCAATTCGAGATTCTTTGAGAAATAAAAAATAAAAGAAAAACAAATAACATTAAAAGGGAATTCTTTTATGCATTATAGGAATTTACAAAGCATACTTGAAGATATTCTAATTTTTCAAGGAGATGTTATGTTGGAAAATTTGAAGTTTGAGTGCAAATTTCATTTGTCCCACATTGGTTGTGGATGCAAATTTTCTCCTCTTCGGTCTTGGACGATTTTGCACCTACAAAACAATCAACACCTTAGGTTAAGGCCAAAAGCCTCACGCGCCCACGATGAATGGGGGGGGGGGGCTTTGGCCGAAGAACCTCCGATGCCAAAGTTAGAATTAGAGAGAAAAAGTGTTTAGAGTGTTTTTGCCAAAGGATTGGAATTAGGTTTTGTGAGAAAATGGGGTAGTATTTATAGGAGAGGAGGGGTGGCCGGCCTATCTAGGGTTTTTGTGGGAGATCTAGGTTTAATTAGCCTATTTATTGGCTAATTAAACCAAAAGGGGTATGTATTTGTATTTATGAAAAGGGGTAATAAGGAGTAATTGAATAATTGACTTAAAAAGGAGGAAAATGGAAGAAAAATAGGGGAAATAAAAGGGGAGTGGCCGGCCTCTCTTTGGAGAGAGAGGGCCGGCCCTTTGAGGTATTTTCTTGGTCTTCAATGCTCATTTAATTGACAAATCAAGGAAGAATAATCCCATTAATTTGCCAATTATCTTCATTTATGTGGGATAATTGGTAGATTTATGAGATAATTGCCTTAAACGAGGATGGATGAAATAATTCGGATTTGTTTACCTTTTATGGGCGTTTTTGACTTGATCGACGATAATTACCGGCTGCTCGCGCGTAGGAATTCTGATGCACCTCAAGGGCATTTTTGTCTCCTTAATCCGAAAGTCCACGTGTCGCCTTGTGATTATTTTTGGCTCCACAAATGCCCCCACACCTGTTGGGCTGCTTGCAGAAAAGGGCAACAGGTGTAGAGACTCTCATGCTTTAGGAAACTTCAAGCTGCTTCTCGTTTTGTTGATTTTCTTCTTGTAATAGGAAGATAAATGCCTTTAGGAAAAGGGAAGTAGACACTCCCTTAAAGTTTATTTAAGTCCACCTTAAGTGGATTATTAAATCAACCTTCAGAGAAGAATTTACTTCACCTTACAAGAGAGAAAGAGAGCTTAGAGGATATTTGTTCCCCCTCCTCTAGCAGTCTTCCACATCTTGCCCGTGTAAAGGATCGCTCCTTGCTGCTTCTAGGTAAGAAAAAATTAATTTTCTTGTCTTCCTTGAGATTTTTGTTGAATGAGGACCCGAGACTTGCGACCGGAGATCCATGAGTCCATGGAAAAATACATATGAATATACATATTTTCCCTTTGCTTTTCCTGGGCGCGGGGCGCTGGTGAGAAAGAAACCAGGCCGTGGGGCCTGGCTGGTTGCTGGGTCCTGCGGCAAAAATTTAAATTTTTTTTTTTTTTTTTTTTTTGCCAAGAGGCCTGCTGCCTTTTTTTTTTTTTTTTTTTTGCAACCTCTTAACAGATCTTTCTCGTATCTTTCTTTGTAGAATCTTTTCCTCCATGTCTTCTTCGGGCCTCAAGAATGATGACAGCGTGCCGCCGTTGTATCGTCAAGGCGGGTCTTTGAGCAAGGTTGGCTACTTCAAGGCTGCTCACTTCAAGATCAATTCTGATGACTCTTTTAGGGACTTCCTTGAGACCTACTGGCATGCCATTCTATCCGGGGTGCGTGTGAGGCGAGTCAAGGATGGTAGCAGTCATGAGCCATGTGATGAGGTTCGGAGGGCTATCAAGTTCCACCCTTACTACTTTGTATTGGGGTTCACCTTTCCCATGCCGCATTTTTTCCAAGAAGTGCTCTGCTCCATGAGATGTGCGCCTGCTCAATGCTCTCCAAATGCGGTTCGAGTGATGGTGGGGTTCCACAACTTGAGCCAATTCTTTGATTTGGGACTAACCACCAACGAGTTATGGTACTTCTTCGACATAGGCCGTGTTGATGGAGTTGGGCAGCTGCGGACTTGTCATAGACTCTTTGACAATTCAAGCAAGGGTGACCATGACTGGGCCAAAGAGACCTTGGAGATAAGCGGCGAGTGGGAGTCCGATCACTCCCCCGAGCTGCGGGTGTCAACAGTCTTCATATCCGGTAAGCAGGCTGTTTTAATTTCCTTCTCGGCTGCTTGATTTTGACGTTGAACTGCTCTTCGATTTTTTGATTGCTCTCTGCCATATTCGTAGATTCGGAGTTTGGTTCAACTCCTAAGGTTTCTCCGGACATGAAGAAAGTGCATGTTGCTATGGGCATTCCTTCCGAGTATCGTGAATGGCGCTGGCTGCTAAGTCTTCTTCGTAGGGAGAAAAATGGATTGCCCCCAAAGGAAGAAGTGAGACGGATTAAGGCAGCTGCATTAGCTCGTCCTATCACCGTGGTGGAGCCTGTTGCCAACGAAGGTGGAAGAAAGAGGCATTCTCCGTCCGCGCAAGAACCACCTGCTCAAAAGAAGCCACGGGCCGTTCGTGAGGGTTCGTCCGCTGCTCAGGAGGGGTTTGATGTGAAGAGGCCAAAGACTTCCTCCGCTGCTCCCGGGGGTCCACCAGCAGCTCCCAAGCTTGTGATTGACTTGACTTCAAAAGAGACTACTGGACCTGTGCCAGTGACGCCTGCCGTTCCGAAGGCTGCTAGCTCGATCGGCGATAGGATTGCTCAGCGCCAGGGTCCGTCAGTGCCGAAGTTTGTGCTGAAACGTCCGCCTAGGGTTAAGTCTGATTCTCCTTCAGAAAAGCTTGCGTCCGTGAAGAGTGGCACGACCTCCTCGTCTGCTAAGGTGACGCCAAATCTGGTTCCTCCTGCTGCTGAGGCCAAGCTGCCCGCTGAGAGGGATGAGACTGCTTGTGCCAACGGCCCTGGTAAGTCCGCCAAGTCTAATTTCAAGGAAGCTGCTGAGATTTGTGCGCTTTTGAGGCCAGACCTTCTGGAGGATGTGGACGCGTGTGCTAAATTTGTTGACGGCGTCAAAGGGATTATTGGTCCAGGCTCATTTGTGAAGCATACGCCTGAGTATAGGAGGGCTGCTCTGCTGACTATGATGCAAAAGACGGCAATCTTGGCTGCCGAGTCCGTGGTTCTTGATCAAGAGGATATCAAGGCTGCCCAGGAAGTGGCGAGGTCTATGGCTGCTGAAGCTTATTCCTCGACCGAGAAAGTTAAAAATTTGGAGTCTGAGCTTGCTGCTTTGAAGGGGTCTAACGTCTCTGCCCCCACTTCTCTGCAACTTGAGACCGCTCACCACGAGATCGCGAACTTGAAGGCTAGGCTTGATGCGACTCAAGTAAAATATGAAAGTGCAGAGAAGGAGATTGAACGTCACATACCTCAGATTCAGGATCTCGAACGCTCCATCTCTGAATCTCGCTCCGCTGCTTACGCTAAAGATGAAGAACTGATCGCTGCTTACAACCAGGTGATACACCTCAAGAAAATTGTTGACAGGCTTGAGTCTCAAGTGCTAGAGCTTCAAGGTGCTTTGAAGATCAACGAAAGTCTGAAAAAAGAGGTGGAGGAAATGCAGCGGGTCCGTGCTTGTCTGCTTGAGGAAATGGAGCAGCTGAAGATCGAGAAAGCCGGGTTCGAGGCTTTGCTGACTCAGAATCAGTCCGACTTCTACAAACTTGGTTATGTTGATCATCTATTTGGGCGGCCGTCTGATTTTGAGTTTTCTGAAAAAGACTTTGAGACTTTCTCCATTTCTCTAGAAGACCTGCTTGCCTTTACTTTCGAGTCCTCCATTGGTGAAATAGCTGGAGATGGGAGTATCCTCGACGGGGCAGTCGGAAGTGAAGCGCCGGATGGTACCACTGCTGGAGCTGCCGTGGCTGACGAAGGTGTGACAATGGAGCAGTCGTCGGATGGCCAAGTTGCTGAAGAGTAGTCTTCTAGGTAGCCTTTAGGATTTGTTTTTCCTTGTTGCTTTTGTTTGAACTCCTCCAGTCTTTGTCAGTTGTTTATCAATTTTGCTAGAAAATTTAATAAACTTGTCTCCTTCGTTTCTTTTGTTCATGCCTTAACCTTTAGACTTTATAGGCCAGTAGCAGGCGCGCCACTTTTTAATAAGCAGACAGGCCGCGTAGCCTACACAGTCGTAGGTGTTGGTGTAGAACTTTTCCTTGCAAAGTTGCTAGCCGTAGGGTTGGCAGCCGGACGCCTTACTTACAGAAGCAGACAAATCCGCGTAACCACTAGGCTATTAACCTTTGCCTTCTCCAATTCCGTAGGTTGCGCAGCGAGTGCCACAACACTTTAGGACTTGGTGCAAGTTACCGCAAGGTCGTTGGCCGCAGGATTGTAGCCGGATGCCTTACTCACTGTAGCAGCCACATCCGCACGATCCCTAGGCTGTTAACCTTGGTTTTTCCCAATTCCGTAGGCTGCGCAGCAAAGTGCCACAACACTTTAGGACTTGGTATAAGTCGTTGCAAAGTCGTTGGCCGCAGGATCGACAGCCGGATGCCTTACTCACTGTAGCAGCCGCATCCGCGCGATCCCTAGGCCGTTAACCTTGGTTTTTTCCAATTCCGTAGGTTGCACAGCAAGTGTCACAACACTTTAAGATTTTGGACAAGTGAAGCTTATCGACTACGTAGCATGTCGGTAGTGGATAAAACTTCACATATGCCTGCTAGCTTGTTTAACCTTTCACAAGAATGTGCGGTTGTATAAGTCTAGTATGGCTTCACTGCTTGAAGGGCAAGCCGTAGGCAGTCTTCCGGGATCCGTAGGCTACCTTAGTATGCTCGGTAGCAACTTTAGGGTTTCCAGGGATAATGTGCCCCCCCCCCCCCGTCTCTAGGGCCCGGTTCCCGCGGATTAGGCCAAGAGACCCAAAATCCTTCAATTAGCTAAGCCTTGAAAAAGACCATTGTGGCTACTTCTAGGAATTCCGTCGCAAGCCATCGTGCAGCTAGTTACACTAGGGCCATCAGGCTCATCCACGTCTGGATGTTCAGAGTGAAGAGTTTATCCTCTCGCGTTGGAGAGTAGATTGGTCCCTCGGGGGCCGTTGTTCCTGCAGTGAGTCCCTAAGAAGGGCGCGAGCTTCTCTTGAAGCGCAGGAGTTGTCAGTTGTCGCAATGGAATCAAGTTGTAAAAGCGTTCCTTATTGAAAAACAAGTGAACAAATAACTTAATTGTAAAGATTGCGGAACAACTGGTAGTCCTCGTCTTGCAAGGGTTGTGCCCGTCTGAGCTGCTTGAGCCTTCGAGCGTCGGTGGAGATCACACGTGGTATTTCCTCAAATTGTAGGCGTTCCACTGTTTTTCGATCTCCTTATCATTCATAGTGGCGAGGGTGTAGCTTCTCTTGCCGCCTACTCTGCTGATCTTGTAAGGTCCTTCCCAAATGGGGTCCATCTTCTTCGATCCCTCCCTTCGAGCAGTGATGAAGGCCTTCCTCAGAACTAGGTCTCCGGGTTGAAATTGCCGTATTTTGGACCTCTTGTTGTAGCTAGAGAGGATCTGCTGCTGGTAGGATGCGATGCGGGCTATGGTCTGCTCGCGCATTTCTTCCGCCAGGTCTAGGTTTGTGGCCATCTTTTATCTGTTCTGCTCGACATCTGGCAGCAGGGGTGATGCTTGGCATGATGATGTTGGGAGGAATGATTGCTTCCGAACCGAAAGCCAAAGAGAAAGGGGTTTCTCCGGTTGCTCGTCTTTTGGTGGTACGGTACGCCCACAGACATCCGGGGAGCGCGTCTGGCCATTTTCCTTTCTTGTCGGCAAGGGATTTTTTGAGGCAGTCGAGGATCGTCTTGTTGGAAGCTTCGGCCTGCCCATTGCCTTGCGGATACCTTGGTGTAGACATATGTTGCTTTATACCGTATTTCTGGAAGAATCCCACCAAGTCTTTTCCTACGAACTGCGGGCCCTTGTCGGTGACGATAGATTGAGGGATACCAAAGCGGCAAATGGTGTTCCTCCATATGAACCGTTCTACGTCTGTTTGAGTTGTCGTCGTCATGGGTTCCGCTTCTATCCACTTGGTGAAATAATCGGTTGCCACGATCATCATTCCTCTGCCCCCAGCAGCGGGCGGCATGGGCCTAACCAGGTCGATCGCCCATTGCATGAACGGCCCGGGACTTGCTTGTGGATGTAGCTCGCTGGCGGGCAGGGCCGGTACAGGCTTGTAACGTTGGCAGCGGTCGCACTTTTGCACTAACTCCCGGGCATTTTGATGCATGGTTGGCCAGTAGTAGCCTGCGTTGAGAGCTTTTTGCGCCAAAGATCGTCCTCTAGAATGGTTCCCACAAACGCCTTCATGGATTGAACTTAAGACCTTCAAATCATCGGGAGGTGCCAAACATCGGAGGTGCGGCCCGGTGTAGGATCTTCGAACTAAGATGTCCCTCCACATGTAGTAGCGTGCTGCTCGGGTTTGAAGTTTCCTTGACTCCAATCTCTCCGCAGGGAGCGTGCCGTTGACCAAGTAATCTATGATAGGACTTTGCCAATTTGGAGTTGCACTAACCTGTGTCACCTCGGCCACTGGCTCGGACTCTATGCTCGGCTTATCTAGGTATTCCACCGGGATTGACCGCTTAAGCTGGTGATCAAGGGCGGAGCCCAGGCCGGCTAGCGCATCTGCATGGGCATTCTCCGATCGTGGAACCTGAGTGAGCGTGTAAGTCTGAAATGCCTTCAGCTGCTCGCGTACCTTCTCAAGATATTGCGCCATCCTTGGATGCTTCGCCATATATTCCCCCGCGGTTTGGCTAGTAATCAGCTGAGAATCAGAATAGATCGCCAGCTTTTTCACCGCTAAGTCTTTCGCCATTCGGAGGCCTGCCAGTAGGGCTTCATACTCTGCTTCGTTGTTGGATGCCTTGAAGCCTAAAGTGATCGCCTGCTCGAGCAGTGAGCCATCTGGGGTAACAAGAACCACGCCTGCCCCCGAGCCTTTATGATTGGATGCGCCATCGACGTGCAGATGCCATTTATCGCTATTGAGGGAAACGGGCAGAGCTGGGGTCTCGGCTGCTTTTGGGACATCGTCGGGCTCGTCTGCTGCGTTGCTTGGGCCAGGTGCGAACTCTGCTATGAAATCTGCCAAGGCTTGGGCCTTTATTGCCGTACGGGGTCAGAAGACTAAACCATACTGGCCTAGTTCGAGTGCCCACTTCATCACTCGTTGAGAAGCATCCGGACCATGCAGGATGGATCGTAGGGGGTACTGAGTCATGACGATGACTGTATGAGCTTGAAAGTACAGTCTGAGTTTCCGAGCTGCCACAACTAGAGCCAAAATTAATTTTTCGATCTTCGGATATCTTGTTTCCGCATCGAGGAGAGCTTTTGAAGTGTAGAACACCAGTAGTTGGGCCCCCCAGCTCTTCTCGTATGAGGGCAGAGCTCACCGCTACTTCGGAGACTGCCAAGTAGATGTACAAGTCCTCCGCAGCTTCCGGCTTGGACAGTAATGGAGGCGATGTGAGATACTTCTTTAGGTCTTGGAAGGCTTTTTAGCATTCTTCATCCCATTTGTCACGCTGCGCCCTTTTGATGGCTTTGAAGAAGGGCTTGCATCTATCGGTGGATCGCGATAGGAAACGGTTGAGGGCGGCTGCTCGTCCGGTTAAGCTTTGGATCTCCTTCAAGGTTGCGGGAGACTTCATTTCCAGAATTGCTCGGATCTGCTTGGGATGCGCCTCGATCCCTCGTTGGGTGACCAAGTACCCTAGGAATCGGCCTGAAGATACTCCAAATGTACATTTGGCAAGATTGAGCTTCATCTTGTATGCCCTAAGGATGTCAAATGTTTCCGCCAAATTACGGATGTGGTCTGACCGCTGCTTGCCTTTCACCATGATGTCGTCGACATAGACTTCCATGGTAATCCCGATCTGCTTTTTGAACATCATATTCACTAACCTTTGGTAAGTTGCTCCTGCGTTTTTGAGGCCGAAAGGCATGACTTTGTAGCAATATGTACCTCGCTCGATTACAAATGCGGTTTTCTCCTTGTCAGGTTCATGCACGGCTATTTGGTTGTAGCCAGAGTATGCGTCCAGGAAGCTGAGCAGCTGGTTTTGCAGAAGTCGAGTCCACCAACAGGTCGATTCGGGGGACCGGGTAAGGATCATTCGGGCATGCTTTGTTGAGGTCGGTGTAATCTACGCAAACCCTCCATTTGCCTTTCTCCTTCTTCATGACTAGCACGACGTTGGCGAGCCATGCGGAGTGTGCCACCTCTTCTATGAATCCGGCCTCCAGCAGCTTGTCTATCTTGGCCTCGATGATTGCTACTCGCTCGGGCGCAAAGTGCCTTCTCTTCTGGATCACTGGTTTAGCAGCGGGGTCAACATGTAACTTGTGGCAAGCTACATTTGGGTCGATGCCGGGCATGTCTGAGGGTGACCATGCAAAGATGTCTCGGTTCTTCCTGAGGAAGGTAATGAGTTCTTCTTTCTCGGTTGGGTTTAGGCGAGAGCCAACCCTAGCGGTCATTTCTGGCTGCTGCGGATCGAGAATGATTTCTTCAGCGTCTTCTTCGGGTTTCCAGCCTATCCCGTTTGCTTGAGCGCCGTCTTCTCGATCCTCCTGTTGTAACTGCTATTTGGCAGCTTCGTCATCTTTTTGAATCTCGGTGACCTCCGCGGGAGTGAAGGTCTTCTTCCTTGATTCTTTCAGCATTTGCACGGTGCACCGTCGGGATGCGGCTTGGTTGGACTTAATTTCTCCAACTCCTCCGCCCGGGATGCGGAAGCGGATTTTTTGGTACTTGACTGAAGTGACAGCATCTAGCTTGATCAACCAAGGCCTCCCAAGGATCCCGTTGTAAGGAGACGGGTCGTTCACAATCGTGAATGTTTGCTTCGAGACCACTGGCGATGTCTTCACATCAAGCGTGATTTGGCCAATTGCGGTTGAGGTGTGCCCATTGAATCCAGTGAGTACCTCTGCTCGTCGTGTTATCGTGCTCTCCAAGCCTATTTTCTGGATGACCGAGAATTGAAGTAGATTGACCGCGCTTCCGTTGTCCACCATCATTCGATCGATTATGGCATGAGCTATTTGGACTGACACCACTAGCGCGTCGTCATGCGGTAAGTCAACGCCTTCTGCGTCCTGCTCAGTGAAGCCGATGATAGGTCCTGGTAGTGCGCCGGCCGTCTGGACTTGTGAGATCAATAAGGCTTGCTGGATCTTCCTCTTTTTCGAGTTGTTGGTGGCCCCCAGGTGTTTGGATTCGGCAAAGATACCATTAATCCGAATTATCTTGCCAGGTGGCTCATCCTCCCTCTCAGCGTTCCGTCTGGGCTGCGCTGCTGGCTTGTCCAAATACCTGTCGACTTTGCCTTCCTTCACAAGCTTCTCTAGATAATTCTTCCAGGTGTAGCAGTTTTCTGTGGTGTGACCTGGACCTCGATGGAACGCGCAGTACCTGGTGTGATCCAGCTTGGAAGTATCTCCCATCGGCTGCTTCGGCGGTTTGAACCACGGCTCGTCTTTTACGTCGCGAAGGATTTGATGGATTGGGATTGAAAACTTCTAGTAATTCCTGGCCATCGAGCCGTCTCTGGTCAAGGGCCTGTCCCTTCGCTTGGCCTCCTGCCCGCTCTTGTTGGGCAGCTTTCCATCTTCCTTTCTTTGAGCCATCACCAATTCTTTTTTAGGCTGCTCGGGCACCCTGTCTGCTCGTCGGGCCTCGTCCCAGAGGGCATGCTTCTCTGCTAGGGCTAAGGAATCGGTTAGAGTCAAGTCTTCCTTCATGATCATCTCTCCAAATAGGGGGTGATCTGCAGGGAGGCCTTTCTGAAAGGCTGCACTGGCTATCGAGTCGTCACACCCCACGATCTTTGCCTTCTCCGCCTTAAACCTCTTCACGTAGTCGCGAAGTGATTCCCTCGGGTTCTTCTTTACGTTGAACAGGTGATCGGATTTTTTCTTGATCGAGCGTTAAGACGAGTATTCTTTGGTGAAGACCAAGGAAAGATTGTCAAAGCTCGAGATGGATCGTGGCGGCAGGGTATGGAACCAATCTTGTGCTTCGCCTTGCAAGGTGGTGGCGAATATTTTGCACATAAGGGTGTCATTACTCCGGTAGAGGACCATTGCACTTCGGTAATGCTTCAAGTGCCTTTCTGGATCTCCATCTCCTTTGAATGAGGTAAAGTGCGGCATGCTAAACTTGCGTGGAGGTTCCGTCCGCTCGATCTCATCCGTGAAGGGGGTTCGGCTTATCTTGGCCATCTCCCGCCGCAACGCCTCATCGGCAGTGTTGCCACGTCGGAATTCGCACAGCCGCTCTTTGAAGAGCTTCTCCACTTCTTCTTGGATTTGTCTCCGGTGGGGCAGCGGAGCCCTAAACTGTCCCAAGTCTTGATCTATCGGTCTAGGTTGCTCCTCCGGGCGCTCCATTTGTCGTTGTCTCAGCTGCCTAGCTGGTGAGGGGTCCCTTCGTGGGCTGCCTGTGGAACTTGAAGCGGATCGAGTGGCTGCTCGCCCCCGTGCATCATGCGGCATCCTCCGAGGTGATGTGGAATATGTTCCTTGCCTGGAATGGACGCTCTGCCTGGAAGGTTGCTCACGTGGCTCTTCAACATGTGGCCCCAACCTTGACCGTATGCTCACTCGCGGGCCTAACCGAGAGTGCACGCTCCTCCTCGCGCTAAGACGGGAGTCCACGCTGTCTCGGGGGCCAGCCGAGATTGCACACCGCCTGACTGCTCAGTCTGATTGATCGGCTGCTTGCCAGGACGTTGCTGGAAAGGTTCCTCGTCTGCCCTTGTCATACTTCGGGATAACTCGTCCGGAGCGCGTTGGATCTCGGTGCGCTGCAGGAGTCGATTCACCAAGGTTGTCTGTTGTGCTAGGGCGCTCGTCAACTCCTTGACTTGTCGGGACAAGTATTGCTCGCCGCTCAGATTGGATGAACTGGATAGGAAGACTCCTTCTTGAGCGGTGGACGGGTGGTTGATTCCAGGCACGACTCGGGCTGCTTGGGACACCACTGGGGTAGGCCGGGCTGCTGGGGCAGGCTTGGCTGTAGGAGCAGGCTGCTCAACACGAGGTGCGCGCGAGTGCGAGGCTTGGACTGCAGCAGTGGTACCATGGACCTCGCCGCGGGTGGTCACCGCGGTGGTTCCCATGGTGGAGCCTCGAGGTAGTGGCGCCATCTCCCCTAGAGCCACATTCAATCTCGTAGATCGACACGGTCCCACGTCTTGAATGTTTGAATTGTTACTCATCGAATTTTCTAGATTTCTAACCATTATGTATTTTTCTTGTTTTTTATACGCTTTACCAAAGAACTTTTTAGAAGTAAAAAAATTCTAATAATAAAAACGTACGAAAGAATACAAATGGACTAGAGATCGAAGGAAAACCTTTGTGTGCGACAGTCTTTTTCGAGCGTAAACTTCTTCTCTCAATGAAAGCACCAATTTGTGGATGCAAATTTTCTCCTCTTCGGTCTTGGACGATTTTGCACCTACAAAACAATCAACACCTTAGGTTAAGGCCAAAAGCCTCACGCGCCCACGATGAATGGGGGGGGGGGCTTTGGCCGAAGAACCTCCGATGCCAAAGTTAGAATTAGAGAGAAAAAGTGTTTAGAGTGTTTTTGCCAAAGGATTGGAATTAGGTTTTGTGAGAAAATGGGGTAGTATTTATAGGAGAGGAGGGGTGGCCGGCCTATCTAGGGTTTTTGTGGGAGATCTAGGTTTAATTAGCCTATTTATTGGCTAATTAAACCAAAAGGGGTATGTATTTGTATTTATGAAAAGGGGTAATAAGGAGTAATTGAATAATTGGCTTAAAAAGGAGGAAAAGGGAAGAAAAATAAGGGAAATAAAAGGGGAGTGGCTGGCCTCTCTTTGGAGAGAGAGGGCCGGCCCTTTGAGGTATTTTCTTGGTCTTCAAGGCTCATTTAATTGACAAATCAAGGAAGAATAATCCCATTAATTTGCCAATTATCTTCATTTATGTGGGATAATTGGTAGATTTATGAGATAATTGCCTTAAATGAGGATTGATGAAATAATTCGGATTTGTTTACCTTTTATGGGCGCTTTTGACTTGACCGATGATAATTACCGGCTGCTCGCGCGTAGGAATTCTGATGCACCTCAAGGGCATTTTTGTCTCCTTAATCCGAAAGTCCACGTGTCGCCTTGTGATTATTTTTGGCTCCACATTGGTCATTCCCAAAAAACTTCAACACTTTATAAGGGTTTGTGCCTTATAGAAAGTGATTGGAGTGTTGGACTTGGAGAATAAAATTGGGCTCACATTTGGGGTTGGGCTTTGATGTGTGCTAATTAATTGGTAATTAATTGGTAATTAATATATAATTAATATATATTTAATAGAACATTCAAAGATATGATTAATTCCATGTTAAATAGTTCTGGGCTTCCGCACAGTTTGTGGGGTGAAGCTTTACTTACTGCAAATACCATATTGAATAAGGTTCCTCTAAAAAAGATTGACGAGTCACCTTATGAACTATGGAAAGGACATAAACCCACTTATAAAACCCTCAAAGTGTGGGGTTGCTTAGCAAAGGTGCAAGTTCAGTTACCAAAAAGAACGAAACTAGGACCTAAAACTATTGATTGCGTATTCATTGGTTATGCAAATAATAGTGCTGCTTATAGGTTCCTTGTTGTAAAATCTTCGATTTCTGACATACATGTTAACACTATATTAGAATCAGCGGATGCATAATTCTTTGAGGATATATTTCCTTACAAAGAGAAAGAATCTGGTCCTAATACAAAGAGGATTCATGATAATAGTCATGATCAAGCCTCTTCTTCTGGTGTCCAAGAAAATGATGTGGAACCAAGAAGAGGAAAAAGAACCAAAGTTTCTAAAAAATTTGGACCAGATTTCATTGCTTACTTGTCCGAGAATGAACTTGGAACTTTTAAAGAAGCAATGTCTTCTTCCGAGGCTCCTTTATGGAAGGAAGCAATTAAAAGTGAAATGGAATCCATTATGGAAAATAACACATGGGAATTGGTTGATTTACCTCCTGGTAGTAAACCAATTGGTCATAAATGGATTTTCAAGAAGAAACTTAAGGCGGATGGAACCATTGACAAGTTCAAGGCACGTTTAGTAGCCAAAGGTTATCGCCAAAAGGAAGGGTTGGATTATTTCGACACTTATTCTCCAGTTTCTCGTATAACGTCAATTAGGACGTTAATAGCAATTGCGGCTGTGTACAACTTTGATATACATCAAATGGATGTAAAAACAACATTTTTAAATGGAGAACTTGATGAAGAAATATTTATGGAACAACCTGAAGGGTTCGTGCTTAAAGGACAAGAAAGCAAAGTGTGCAAATTAGTTAAGTCATTATATGGACTTAAACAAGCACCAAAACAATGGCATGAGAAATTTGATCATACTTTGTTGACACATGGGTTCAAAATAAATGAATCCGATAAATGTGTCTACATTAAGAGTAATGATAAAACTTGCGTTATTGTCTGCTTGTATGTGGATGATATGCTCATAATGGGAAGCGAAAAAGATGTAATAAACAAAACAAAGAAAATGTTGAATTCAAGTTTTGACATGAAAGACTTAGGTCAAGCTGATGTCATTTTAGGAATTCAAATTAAGAGAAATAGTGAAGGGTATGTCCTTACACAATCCCATTATGCAGAAAAAATATTACGAAGGTTTGGTCAATTTGACTGCAAACCTGCTGCAACTCCTTTGATGCTGCATGCAAGTTGGAGAAAAATAAAGGTCATGCCATATCTCAACTTGAATCTAATGTACTTGATGAATTCAACTAGGCCCGACTTAGCTTATGCAGTAAGTAGGCTTAGTAGATATACAAGTAATCCTGCACAAGAGCATTGGGATGCTTTAGTAAGAGTGTTAAGGTATTTGAAAAATACGCTTGACTACAGATTACACTACACAAGGTATCCACCTGTTGTAGAAGACTTCAGTGATGCCAATTGGATTTCTGACACTACAGAATCCAAGTCGACAAGTGGATATGTTTTTACCTTGGGAGGTGCAGCAATATCTTGGAAATCCTCTAAACAGAAATGTATAGCTCGTTCCACCATGGAGTCAGAGTTTATAGCTTTAGACTTGGCTGGAGAAGAAGCTGAGTGGCTCAAACATTTTCTGGAAGATATTCCAATGTGGCCAAAGCCTATAACTGCTATATGTATACATTGTGACAATATGGCCGCGCAATCAAGGGCCAAAAGTCATGTATACAATGGTAAATCGCGACACATCAGGCGTCGGCATAATACTCTTAAGAAGTTGCTCTCCAATGGAGTAATATCCATTGATTATGTGAAGTCAAAGGAAAATATAGCTGATCCTTTGACAAAAGGCCTACCAAGAGAGCAAATATTATTTACATCGAGAGGAATGGGTCTCAAGCCAATTCAATGAATCGGACTGGGCGGAAACCTAACCTAGCTGATTGGAGATCCTATGGTCTAGGTTCAATAGGCCAACTGGTTGAGTTTGATTCAAAAGTTGAACACACAACTTACCCATTCTTATGATAAAATGTGTGTTGTCTGTTGAGTTTGAGGGGTTATGTTTTATACATTTAATGACATTAATATCTTGTTATCAAGAGGAATATGGCAGACTATTCTTAATTAATGTCACCTATATAGGAGTAAATGGGGCCACATTTATGAGAATTGAAATGGCTAAATTCTCTAAAGCTCCTACGAAATCCGGGATCTGTTCAGGGCCAAAATGAACACAACCGTATGAATTGACGTGTGGCAGACATGATATGTGTGTAGCATATTGTCTCGGTTTACTACTGCGGTGAACAGTTCAAGATCTTCCACATCCACTGCGTCACCAAGTAAACCCGATATGTTTTCACTAGGGTAAGTTCAAGTCCAAAAGACACTTCACCCGATGCATATCATGTCTATTCTCTCTCAGTTTTAGGCAGCCTAGTTATACATTTGCATTTACATTTGCATTCAAATGTGGGGTGATTGTTGAAGTTTGAATGAAATTTCAACTCAAATGTGGGGTATTGTTGGAAAATTTGAAGTTTGAGTGCAAATTTCATTTGTCCCACATTGGTCATTCCCAAAAGACTTCAACACTTTATAAGGGTTTATGCCTTATAGAAAGTGATTGGAGTGTTGGACTTGGAGAATAAAATTGGGCTCACCTTTGGGGTTGGGCTTTGATGTGTGCTAATTAATTGGTAATGAATATATAATTAATTATAATTAATATATAATTAATATATATTTAATTATCAAAAGATGGGCCTTGGGCCTTGGGGCTCTTGGGCTCTAATAATTAAATACTTTAATTAATTATTTTTCGGATTTAATTAATTATTATTATTTTTAATTAACTAAATTCGAATTTAATTATTTAATTATTTATTTATTCCAACAGACTCATCTTTTCAGATGAAGTCTGAAGAGTGAAAGTACGCAGAACCAAAAACACCTCTCTGAAGAGGTGTCTTCCAACAGATGCATCATTTCTTCTTACCTGTTGCGAACAGACATCATTCTATTATAAATACATGCATCTGCATATCATTTAAAGGACTGACAATCATCAATCCTTGTATACCAAGCATACTGAGAGTACCACAAACAAATTCGTCAGAAGTCTAGTTTTCCGGTGCTGGAATTCTAAACTTAGATCGTTGAATCCTGGTGAGGCAGACGTCCGTAGAACTACAAGCACTGAGTAGGGGCGAAATTTCTGTTTCAAGGACATTGCGGTACGCAAGCCTCGATCTTCAAGTTTGTATTTATTTTTCCCATTCTTGTTCATATTGTATTAAGTTTCTGTTCGCATTTAGTATTTATTAGCATATATAATTATCACAGATTGTTGATATTTATCCAACATGTTATTGAAACAAAAAAAAATTAGGGTAATGCTTAGGAGATTAAAATATTAAATTAAATTATGTGTCACTAATAAGTAATAAGCATGTTAATCAACACTTAAGTAATAATTCTATTATCAACAACCACTTCATTTAGTTTATAAAATTTAGTTTAGAAATATAGTCCCTAATATTACCCAAAAAGTTATTGTCACATCCCGGCTCGGGTCCCCATTACATCCCAGACTCGACTCTGCCGTAGCACGATATTGTCCGCTTTGGGTCCCTGCCACGCCCTCACGGTTTTGTTTATGGGAACTCACACGAGAACTTCCCAGTGGATCACCCATCATGGGATTGCTATCGTGCAAACTCGATTAACTTCGAAGTTTCGATGGAATCCGAAGCCATTGAGCTCCCAAAAGGCCTCGTGCTATGTAGAGATGAGAATATACATATAAGGCTTACATGATCCACACCCCTGGGCAATGTGGGATCTTACAATCCACCCCCCTTAGGGGCCCGACGTCCTCATCGGCACACTTCCGCCCAGGGATTGGCTCTGATACCAAACTTTCACATCCCGGCCCGGGCCCCCACCACATCCCGAGCTCAACTCCTCCGTAGCACGATATTGTCTGCTTTAGGCCCCGACCACGCCCTCACGGTTTTGTTTCTGGGAACTCATGCTAGCAGAACTTCCCAGTGGGTCACCCATCCTGGAAATGATCTGGCCCCCTACTCGCTTAACTTCGGAGTTCCGATGGAATCCGAAGCCGGTGAGCTCCTAAAAGGCCTCGTGCTAGGTAGAGATGAGAATATACATATAAGGCTTACAGGATCCACACCCATGACGATGTGGGATCTTACAGTTATTATAAGTGATTTTTTGTTTTTAAATTTAAAAAAAAAAAAAAATTGGAGAGCATAATATTTTTTTAGAATGCCAATAACGACACCCACTTTTTAAATGAACTATTATATCACTCAAAATTGTTATAACAAAGAGTAATGCTACATTTATCATTTAGTTGTACCATCATTTGTTTCATCTCCCTAATAAAGATAAGACCCAACAACGAATGTGGGTCCCTCCTATAAGAGATAGTGGATATAATAAATAGGTAATAAGACTAGCATTTTTGTATAACAAAATCAACACCTCAAAAGTTGTTTTCTTATTAAAGAGTAGTTACTAAAGCTGGTAGAGTCAATTGACGGGTGAGAATGAATAAGGTGATAGATAATAGTAGGCAAGAAATATAAAGTGAATAAAAGTAGTGAGTACATACAAATGGTTTCATTGTAACCTGCAAAACCTTTTTTAAGAAGTGGTGAGATGTTATTGGCAGGATTGTGATTTTTTTGGAATTCAAAATCTTCTGCACCCGTTTTATTGTATCATCTTTGTAGTCTTCATTAGGGTCGGTCTAGAGATTTTTGAGGCCCGGAGCGACGCCAAAAAATATGTCCTCACTTTATATAAGAAAATCATTTGTTTTCACACGTAAGACATCGATAAAATTATACTTAGAAAATCACTTCAAACTTAATAATTTAGACACACGGAAAAACTAATTTATTTTGTATCGTGAGAAGGAAACAAAAAAACTTCGAGTTTACAAGTAGATAGACATGAGTTTTGTTTTCCATCTAAACTTTTAAAGTGTTTTTGAATAAATCGTGAGGTGTTTTTTCTTATTTAGTATTTACTAACCTTGTCAATAGGGGATTAAAAAAATAATGATGTTTTTGAGTCTTTAATTGATATGTATAAGTAATAAATTGGTACTAAATTAAACTTTTTGATGACACATCATATGATTTGCTCATTTGGTCTAAAAATTTGGTCAACACATTACTCTTTGTTGAAGATTAGACTTGAATCGGAACAAATGTTTAAGAATAACAACCCACATAGCTACTAGCTACTAATTAAAAATAAATTAACAACTAAACAAAAATTCGTAAAAATTGAAAAGAATAAACATGCACTTAGCATCTCGAACTTAGGACCTCTCGTTAATTTTAAACGACAAAAACCATTGATTTTAATTAAACTTCTTAATCATTTAGCCAAATTTTATATATTTATACTCTTATGAAAAGAAATTTGTAAAAGTTGAAAGGTAAATAAGCACACATGGTGTTTTGAACCTAAGACCTTCTCATTAATTTCAAATAACAAAACCACCAGCTCTAGTTAAATTACTTTGTCATTGAACCAAATTTTATAAATTTATACACTTATGAAACATATGTAAATATATCACCCTAATAATTTGGGTGTCCCCAATTATTTTGGGTCTCGGACGGTCGCCCTGCCAGCACTGGGCCTGGACCGGGCTTCATTATTGATTAACACATATTAATAAACTTAATCATTTTTAACTTTGTTGTTTTAAACTTAACACGTGTCATTAATGATAAAGGCCATAAAAAAACCACTCACAAACAGGTGCAGAAGATTGAGAAACCAGTCGAATGACATCGCACTATAAACCCACTAACGGCGTGCAAACGGCTCTCTCGATTAGCTATTTTGTGCATTTGCACGTGCGGGGTCTTTCAATCATATTTTGACATCTGCTATTGGCTCCCATGCGTTTGGATACAATATCAGATTATATGGAGATTGTGACATCGACTTCGAGCCTGTAATTACATAAAAAGTAGTTATAAATATGAGTTAACTCAATGGTGAGAGCAATACTAGAAGTGTGTTTTGCGCATGTCCAAGTTACATTCGTTCTGAAATTTTTTTAGAGCCATATATTAGCTTTGGCGAAGTTTGTTTCAATGGTAATATCACCCATAATTTTTCATTTGCTTTTTGTCTTCTACATCCTCCTTTTCATTCTATAATTTGTACCTCTTTCGACATCCTTGCATGTTCTTCTACAAGTATGGGTAAAAGGTCCGGATTTACTGATGACAAACTAGTGGTAAGTTCATATATAGAAGCAAGACATCATTTTTCTCGTTGTTTTTAAATGAGTAATTGTAATTGTAAGTTTGCGGATCAACAAGTCATTTGTTCTAAATCTGAAAATTGATTTTAACATCAATAATCATTTTATCATTTTCGTGGAGCAATTTTTTGGTATTTGGAATTTTGAATCCTGTAAGAATTAATTATTATGATCAGGAACTTGTCGCATAATAGTGGATTTCACTTATTGAGCCCAGTGCGATGCGCTGGGCATATTGAATACATAATTCTTTACTGGGACATTTTTGGCGAGGTATTCAACAAGGAAAGTTCATCAATGATAATTATTTCGATGAATTACTATCAGTTTTATAATGAGTCGATTAGAGATAATGACAACTCATCTGTCACTTTGTCGTTAAGTAAGATACTTTTACATAGCATAAATGATCTCACACACTTAGCCCTTTTTAAATATCATAATTTAGTCACGAAGGAATAAACTACATTAGTAACAGCTAGCAAGATAATATAAATATATTAGTGGGTCACATTATTGGATGCTCGATATCATATCGCCAAGAGTATTTAATTTTTTTAGTAAAGTAATTGAGTAAGAAGTCAAGAAACAAAACATTGTTAGATGCAGCTGAAAAGTTCAAAGTCGAGAAGAAACATATTGAATAGAAAAGGAGGATTATATAAAATTGATATCAAACCAATCAAACTTTTTAAGCAAGAAGACTAAAATACATGAATATTTATCGAGATGTGTATATATGTTTTGCTAATTACCGAGTGATTACCAGGTTTAGTATCCTTGAAAAGTACAGAAGCCATGACCCTTACCACTTATGGATAAGAGTCCTACGCTGTGTTTTTTTGTTCAAAGAGTCATATGCTGTGTTGAATGATCTTTTGGTGGGCATGAAACTGCAAGTGGGTTGATGTATGGATTACATACATATTTGATGGTGCACACTTTGGAACTTGTTTTGTTTCAGGTGAGGGACAAAATTAGCAATTGGCAGACAGAATCAGGTGCTTCATGTCATAGTTGTTAACCAAAAAGGAAAAAAAAAGAAGAGAGAGGGTCGAGGTCAGTCAGGTGCATTGGCAACATCAAATTAAGCGGTGAGAGGTCATGAGCGTGGCCAACTTCCTTTTCCAGTAACCTTATTTTTCTGAAAAAATAAAACGAAAGAGGAAAGTTGGTTTTCATAAGTCTGATCGAGGCCCCAGTCCGCCACGTTTTTATGTTCCTGACTCCTGACTCCTCACTCGTCCCACACCACACATATCATGGGAACTGGGGACTCGTGATGCACGTGAGTCGTGACTTTCTTCTCTTGGTTGAATAAAGTGGCAAATGCACCCTTCAGTTTTTGGAAATTTACCAGGATGTCCTCCTTTTTAATAATTTGAGCGAGTCGGCAGGGGCTGGTGGGGCTGGTAGGGCTGGTATTTGATTTAGGTGGGAAAGGAAGGAAAATTAATAAAAAAAAGTTAGAAAATTTTGAGTTCTAACACTAAGGAAAAAAATGAAAGGTAATATGAATAGTATCATGGTTGACATTTTAATGTAAAAATATAATTTTTCATTAAAATAAATAGTACCGAAAATTTTTCGTTAAAATTTCAAAAACATCTTAGTTGGATATGACGGTAGCGACGAGGCCAATAATCGCAATCTGTCTCAATCATGGATGCTTACATGAAGTGATACTATATGCGATTTTTGAACGTGCCTGGTCTTTTCATTTGAGTACTTCACCAGTAAGGCACTTGCAACCCTTTTATGGAAGAGGTTCTTCTGTTCGGAACCCGAACAAAGTTCTCTATTAGACCTACTTCAACTTTTATAGTAAAATTTAAATTTTAGATTATAAACTTATCCCAACTTGCTTTAATCATTGGGCTAAATATGAGTTTTAATCAAAAACTCATTTTTAGAGCAAATTTAGTCTAGAATTTTCCCTTTAAATTATGGGCTGACCCACCATATATTTGTATTTTTTTATAGTTTTATATTTATAAATTCATTGAATTCAACGGCTAAAATCTAATATAATCAACCAACGGTAAAATAAAGATCTAACGGTCTAAATTTAAATCCAACGACTAAAATAATTAAAAACATTCTTTCATAGTGTTTCACGAGTTTCATAGTATCAGTTTAGTTCAATAGTTATCAGAATCTAAATATTTTTAGGTTTAAAATGTTCATGAAATTAAATTAGTATAGCCTACATTTTTTTAAGTTACTTTAACAATAAAAATTATCCTAAATTCTCTAGCTAAAAATTTAACCCAGAATAATTGTAGCAAAAAAATTGTTTATGGGTGAAAACCTAATTTGTTTGGGTTAAAATTTTTAGGTTTTAATCCAAGGGTTGAAGATGATCTTAGAGGGAGGTGGGACTAAAATTTTAAAAATGGTGGGTCTGATAAACCAGCAGAATGAAATATAGGTGTTTATTGAGAGTGGACTGTAAAGAATACATGGTTCGGTCTATGTATCCCAAAATTTCCCCTTTTTTTGGACTTACAAATCTAGTTCTAGATTGATATATAGACCTAAGAGAAGAAGGATTTTCATGGACGGATGTAGTATTGCACTCGCCTTTTTTTTTTCTTTAATAAAAAGGGGACAACTTGTGACAAGTCATGATTATTCACCATTTCCGGGCTCAGAGAGGCTATGGGAAATTTCGTTTTACTCGTGCCCACAGTCAAGCAGACTCACCAGCTCGGAGCATCGAACCCGTAATTTCCTACATTTTATTTATTTATTGGGGAGCTGCAATCCGCATCCTGAGCCACCTACTGTGGTTTAGTATTCCACTCACTTGCAATAAGAATAATGTGGGTATAGCAAACTTCTTCAAGTCAAATGATATTTATTGGAGATATTTTCACCTCTGTTAGAGACGTGAATATATACGGAGATGTTTCACCTCTAATATTAATGGTACACATCTATATATTTTTATTCATTTTGTTTGATATAGAATTGTTCTCAAAATTACTCTATGCTTTGAAAACAATTTTGTAGATAATTTTTTAACTCAACCTCTAGTTGGTGGGAAAAAATTATTTAATTATTTTAACCTTGACAATTCGCATTGTACACCTAGGAGTTTTAATATTAGCAAGAGATCCACTCTTTCCGTTTTAGACCATGATCATATTCAATAGTACTTTATATGTTTACAGCACCACAAAAGTCCAACCGATCAGACATCTATTTCACTAAAAAGTTGTTGGTGGGTAGGTAAAGAATTAACTTCGTTGCTGAAGAATTCAAAGGTAGCTGCTGCTTACATCCAATTTCAGCTGGATACGTGTCCGAGTTTTGATTAAAAAAATCAAAATTTAGATACATGCTCAGCCGGAGTTGGATGTAAGCAGCAGCTGCTGCTGAATTTGTAGCACCCAAGTACAATTTGGTAGATATTTGTAATTCAACTTCAAAGTATCTGTTTGTTTTGGGGTTTTTTTTTATTTTTTATTTTTTATTTATTTATTTATTATTATTATTTATTTTTTGAGAATGATGTCATCTTACTAGCATTTTTTGTGATCATCATTGTGGTATCCAAATTTCGTCTTCATGTTAAGGACCAAAGCCACGCTCCCAGAAGGTTGGTTTGGCCAATAAACCTCTAAAGCCTAAGTCAGAAACTCCGTAGAAAGAGAGTGATTTAGGCTTGAATTGCATAGAATCAACTGATCAGAGAATGAACTGGTGATGTGGTATTTATAGGAGTTAGACCAGTCACATGTGTAGGGTTTTCATGCCACGTGTCGGTGATTGATTAGGAGAGTTTGCCATCTCTTGGATACAGTAGAAAAGAATCTTTATGATGTTAAAATATCTTAAAGATGGTTGAGAATAATCCTTTGAGATACTATTAAATATATATAATCTAAGAATTATCTTTAGAAAATCATTTTTTCTTTTTCTTTTTTACGATTATCTTGGGAGAATCCTTGATTGGATTTCATTGAATAAAGGAACGTGTCTTCAATTAGGAAAACTTAAAGGGTAGGAATTAGTTATTAATTCCATCTTTAGTCCTTTGCCTTATTCCTTGCCATTGGAGAAATTATAGGCAGCACCCCAGGGCTCCTTGGTGGTTGAACGACATGTGGAATGAATGTGGGTCTCGCCAATTAATGAGGGCATTCCCGTTAATAGTGAATAAATGTCCACGTGTTATCTGCTCTAGGATTTTCTTAATATTCTTTGCTCCATAATCATAAAGCCTTTTTTTTTAACGAAAAAGACTTGCATGACACATGTTCAGTGCCATGTGTCGTCTCGTGCCAATAATATAAAGACATGCGTTTTTTTCATATGTGCTTGTGTTATTAGCACAGGACTCCACCATGATGATGATCATGTGCCATACAAGTTGTTTTTCTTTTTTTAGGTTACAAACTTAGCCAAAATAGACAAGGAATCCAAGCCTGTGGTCCTTTCTTCCCGACCACCAGGTGAGGCCGCTCGACCTTCTGGCCCGGCTGTGGTCGAGGCGGTCATGACCACCCCGGCTGCGGCCGACGTTGCTCCAGTTATTGCTCCGGCCAGGACGAAACCCATTGCTCCAGTCGAGGCGGGGATCGCTGCCCCGGGCGTGGTTCCCCCTACCGAACCAGAAGCGACTACGGAGACTCCGGTGCATCCGTACGACGTCGATCTCGGCATCCCACCTCAGGAGGTTTCGTCGACTTATGTAAGGATTCCTCCCCTTCTTTTTCTTAGCTAAGCTTTTCCTTTTAGATTTATGAACCAAGGATGTACTAACTGTTAGGTGCCCCCCATTCTTTTTACCGAAAATTCTACGAGCCAAGGGGAGTTGTTTATATTTCTTGGCCGCCCCAGTGGCCATCGAATGTAGATAACCTCCATCGGCCGCATGAATTGAGAAGCTGTCTCAAACATTGGGCTCGGCCTTTAAGCTCTTTGGGTTCGAGCAATGACCCAGGGGATATGGCCGAGGTCTCGTCGCGTCAGGTCTATCATCTTATCTTACTTTATCTTTTTTGGCTTAACTTGTGCTAATACTTATCCCTTCATGCAACCTTCCTGGGAGGCCGAGTTCGACGCCCTTCTGGCTAGTACGTCGAAGAGGGTAGCTGGGCCTTCCACCTCTGCTTCATGGGACCCAGCCGACTCGGACTCTGCGGCCAAGCTACAAGAACTCTTTTCTCTCTCGGCTTCACAAGTCCTTGAGCGAAAAGGACTTGATGCTGTCGGGGTTTGCTTGAACGACCTTGCTGCCGACGGCCATTTGGACAGCGCTGCCGTCACTCGAGCCTCGTCGATGCTAGAGCGAACTCGAGAATACTTCGGTATTTTCGAAAGAGCTCTTCGAGCCGAGGACGACTGGAAAGCTGCGTCGGCTTTGCAAGAAACGCTTCGTCCGAAGGTGGATGTACTCGTAACGAAAAAAAAACAACTTGCCGACCTCGACCGTCAAATTGCCGAACTTCAGAGTCGACGATCGGCATTTGCTTCTGAGCTTGAACAAGAGTTTGAATCGAGCAAATCTACCCTGATTGAATACGCATCTAACAACAAACGGGTCGAGCAGCTGAAACTGGACAGGAAGATTCGGCAGGCTGAGGTGACGATGGGTGAGGTGAGATGGCTGGAGTTGAAGGCCTTCCTAGGATCCGTTCTCCCTTCTTCGCCTTAGGGCTTTTAATTGTAAAATCAGCTTGTATTCTCTTTTTGCAAATCTTAATGAAAAACTTATCGAATCTTGCATTTGTTGGATCCGGGATATTGTTTTTTTTTTTTTTTTTTTTTACACGATCTGCCCTTCTTGTCGAGAACCATTTACTATTCTTGCATTTCCTAAGTAACCGGGTAATATTTCTTTAAGAATTTCCCATTAATTGGTAACCTATGAATTAAACCCGTTCGATCCTTGAGACGGTATGCCCCCTTGCCGAGAACCTTGTGAACAACGAATGGTCCTTCCCAATTCGGCGACCATTTGCCGAACCTGGGATCCTTAACACCAACCAGTAATATAGTCTGCCAAACTAAATCTCCTTCGCCGAATGTTTTCTGTCTAACCCGTTGATTATAAGCTCATTCGGCGATCTTCTTTTGTGCCAATAATAGGTTGTATGCATCAAGCCGAGCTTCTTCTAAATCTTCTAACTCTTGCCTCATGGCTTGGTTGTATTCGGCGTTGAACAGACTACTCTGTTCAATTATTCGCAGCGAATTTACACTTAGCTCGACTGGCAGCATCGCGTCATGCCCGTAAGTCAAGGCATACGGCGTTGTTCCAGTCGCCGATCGTGGTGAGGTTCGATAAGCCCACAAAGCTTCATTTAGCTTTAGATGCCACATACCAGGTTTTTCCTTCACCATTTTCTGGATGATGCCGATCAGAACTTTGTTACTCGCCTCGGCTTGTCCGTTCGCTTGTGGGTAATACGGCGTAGACTGTTCAAGTCGAATGCTCAATCTACTTGTATATTCTTTAAATCGGTCGGACGTGAAAATCGTACCATTGTCTGTTATGATCGTTTCTGGCCCACCGAATCTTGTCACGATGTTTTCTTCCACGAAATCACATACTTCTCTGGATGTTAACTCGACGTATGATTTTGCCTCGACCCATTTAGTGAAGTAATCTGTCGCCACTAATATCCATGCATGTTTTGCTGCTTCGGAAGATGGTGTGATTTTGCCAATCACATCCATAGCCCAGCCTCTAAACGGCCAAGGTTTAGTCACTAAATGTAGTGTCTCGGCTGGTACTCTTTGTATGGGGCCATGGATTTGGCACTGTACACATCCTCGGGCGAACTCGATGCAATCCTTCAGCATGCTCGGCCAAAAATACCCGTGGCGGCGTAGGAGCCATCGCATCTTTCGGCCTGATTGATGGGCTCCGCATATCCCTTCGTGCACTTCTGCGACTGCTTGGACGACCTCCTGTGGTCCGAGGCATAATAGCAAAAGGTCGTCTTCACCTTTTCGGTATAGCCCATTCTGATAGATGACGTAGTTCGTGGCATGCACCCTTGTCTTTCGATCATGCTTGCCGTTCGGATTGTCAAGGTATTGCATAAGTGGTCTTCTCCAATCGTCTGGTAATGCCTCGACCGCACAAACAACCAACGATTCTTCTCATTCCAATAACGATGGCAAAGACATCACGCGCGTTCGAATTACTTGGTCGCGATGGAGGACTTGTTGATTGACCAATGCCATATATGACTGGTGCACTGTGGGTGTCATCCGGCCTACCTCGCCCCCAAGAGTTGTGCTCCGGAGGCTAGCTGGGCGAGTTCATCAGCGATGGTGTTTCGGTCTCGAAAAACGTGGCTAAATGTAATACCATCGAATGACTCGGCCAGGTAGCTAGCAACCATGTGGTATGGTGCCAGAGTGCAACTCATGCAACGAAAAGTACCATTGAGCTGGTTGATGACAAGTTCGGAATCGCCGAGAACAAATACGCGAGGGGCTCGAAATTCATGGAGAACGTTGAGCCCGATGACAAGGGCCTCATATTCGGCCTGATTGTTGGTACACGCAAAGTCGAGTTTGAGGGAGAAATACCAACGATGTCGTTGTGGTGATTGGATGACGATGCCGACGCCGGCCGATGTTGAGGTACTAGAACCATCGAAATACAACGTCAAGAAATTATCGCGTGCTTCGATCATGCCGATCTCGACATCGTCCTCCCCGAAGTTGTACGGGGATGGATGTTGAGCAAGAAAATCGGCGAGAGCTTGCCCCTTGACTGCTTTCTGAGGTACATATTGTAAGCTAAATTCGGATAATGCCATCGTCCATTTCCCAATTCGGCCTTTGACTATTGGCTGAGTGAGCATGTATCGGATGACGTCGGTTTGAGCGATGACATGAGTAACCGTCGGTAGCATGTAGTGCCGGAGTTTGGATGCAGCGAAAAATAGAGCCAAGCAAAGCTTCTCGACGGAGGAGTAATTGATTTCTAGCGAGTTGAGCCTCCGGCTGAGATAGAAAACGGTCTGCTCGCGACCGGCGTCATTGTCTTGAGCGAGGAGACAGCCAATGGATTCCTCGGCCGCGGATATGTAAAGTTTTAGAGGTTTATCGCGCCGAGGGGGGACGAGAACAGGATGTTTTGTAAGAGAGACTTTGATTTACGTGAACGCTGCTTGATGTTCATCACGCCATTCGAACTTGTCGGAATCCTTGAGTTTCAGGAGTGTGGAGAATGCCTTCATTTTGCCTGCCGAATTTACTATGAATCGGCGGAGAAAATTTATTTGGCCGAGCAACGATTGGAGTTGCTTTTTGGTGGTTGGTGGTTGGTGGTGGAGCGCTCAAAATTGCTCGAGCCTTGTTCTCATCTATCTCAATGCCCCGATGGTGAACGAGAAAGCCCAAAAAATTACCGGCCGATACACCGAAGGCGCATTTAGCAGGGTTCATCTTGAGATGATGTCGGCGCATACGAAGGAAAGCCTGCCGAAGATCATCAAGATGCGTTCGGCAGCTCTTGGATTTTACTACCACATCATCGATATATACTTCAACGGTCGTGCCAATCAGATCGTGAAAGATGGCGTTCATGGCGCGTTGATACGTGGCACCAGCGTTTTTAAGGCCGAACAACATGACTACCCATTCATAAGTGCCGAGTGCGCCCGGGCAACGAAGGCAGTCTTATGGACGTCGGCTTCAGCAATGAAGATTTGGTTGTAACCAGTGTGGCCGTCCATGACGGATAATATGGCATGATTGGCCGCGGCGTCAATGAGTAAGTCTGAGATCGGCATTGTATACTCATCCTTGGGCGTTGCCAGATTCAGATTGCAAACATCGATGCATATGCGGAGAGCGCCATTTTTCTTGAGTACTTGGACGATATTTGCGAGCCATTTGACGTATCGAGCTGTCCGAATGAACCCGGCGTTTAAAAGACGAACGAGTTCATCTTTGATGCCGAGTTAGACTTCGATCGAGAATCGTCGGGGTGGTTGTCGAAAGGGCTTGCAACTAGGCCTGATACGTAATTCGTGTTCGACGAGCGTGCGATCAAGACCCGGCATCTCATGATAGCTCCAAGCGAAACAATCTTTAAATTCATGAAGTAGCTTGCAAAGCTCCGCTTTCATAGATTGGGGAAGCAGAGCACTAATAAATAACGGCCGAGGATCCTCGGCCGTTCCAACATTCACCTCCTCCAATGGATCCTTAACCTGAGGCCGAGTGTCTTCAAGGTCGGCCGGAGCGGCCGGAATATTATCAAAAGAGAGCATGGGACTGCTATCGTCTTCGGCCAGGAACTCCACAAGATTAATACCCGAATGAGACTGTTTGGATATGATATGCCAATGAGCCAGCAGTCGTTCCATAATCGATGAAACCGCGGCTCGGCGTTGGGTTTGACTGGTGTCAGACATAAGGATCGACGATAAAGTTAGCCAGTCCGAGTCTCGCCGAATCCTGATAGACAGTTTCGACGCCAATCTCGACGGCTTTCTGAACGGAAATACGAGTCGGTCGTCCTTCGTCATTGAGTCCCTGTAAAGTAATGTAACCAACGTGGTCGTCGTAATACCGTGCTTGGACCATGCTGGCTTCAAAGGGCTGATGGTCGGCCGGGTGGACGACGATAGATTTTCCATCCCAAAAGACAAGGACTTGATATAACGAAGAGGGAATACAACTTGTTTGGTGAATCCAATCTCGACCGAGCAGTGCATTGTACTCGGTCTTCGAATCAACTATGAAGAAAGCTGTCATGTGGTTGCGACCAGCAATGCTTACTTCTAACGGTAGCATTCCTTTGGTTTGAGACTTATCCCCGACGAAGCTGCTCATGGTGATGCCTGATGGGATAAGTTCGTCGTTGGAACGGTGTAAGGCCTTCATGATGGACACAGGCATTATATGGACAGTGGCTCCACAGTCGACGAACATTTTTGAGACTGGGTATCCTTCGATGTGAGCTGTGATGTATAGAGGTTTGAGGTGACGAAGATTGGCGGTCGAAGAGCGAGGAAACAATTCGGCCAAAGCTGCCTTGAGATTATCATCCTTAGTTATGGGCTCGAGGTCGGTGAGAGAAACAAAGTTGACTTGGGTAGCTTCTTCGGCTACTACATCGCCGTCTAGGGAGCTTGGTTGGGACGTGGTTGACTGAAAATCGGCAGACAAGACATGGACCATGCTGATTTCCATGTTGTCGAGGATTGAAGGGCCCATCGAATTGAGATCTTCCTCTTTCGTCGGTTCCTCTTCCTAAGGAGTCTCGTCCTTCGGAATTTCTTCCTCGTCCCCTGGGTTCTCCTCTGCATCCCCAAGGTTCTCCTCATCCTCAAGGTTCTCCTCCTCATCCCCAAGGTTCTCCTCTGCATCCCCAAGGTTCTCCTCCAGGCTCGCTTCCTTGTCCTTTGGGTTCCTTGATACTGGCGCTGGGTCTGGGACTTGCACCGTGACCTGGGTTTGTTCTTGGTATGCAATTCGGGCATTTCCGATGTCCAGGTAGGCGTCCAAGTGTTCGACACGAAGTATTTCATCGGACGTAAGGCCGAAGAGGGAGACGGCCGAAAACACCTCAAAATGGTATCGCAAGTACTGGAGATATTCTAGGGAAAAAGGGAGCTCACCTGGGTTGACGTCCGTATATGGATCGACATTGAAGCCGAGAACTTGGGCCTCGTGTATGTGTTGGAACCTAGCTTTCAATCCGAGATCAGAATTCTTTTGGATGATTCGTTCGGCATCTGGGCAGGTTAGAACAAGGTCGATCGTGTCTTGACATGCTTTCGGCAAGCCATATAAATCATTGGCCGAATGAGTTTTGTGGAACTCTCGCATGTACTGTAAGGCTTCTCCGAGGAATGGTGGATGTAGATTCTGACGGACTTTAATCAACGGTTCTTCTACAGGCAATGGAAGAAGGTTAACTTCGGCCTCCTTCTGAAAATGCTCAAGTCGTGCCTTCATTTCTCCAGGCCGAATAAGAAGTTTGATTCGCTTCTCGGCCTCCTCAAATGTGGTTTCCAAGGCATGATCAACCGACTGTTTACCTTGTACCAATTCTCTCATAATTGCTGGGGTTTGCCGATTATCGTTAGCGCTAACTTTCTCTTTTGGCTGCCATTTATGGCCCGAAGTAGCCGAAGTCTCTTGTGCCGCTTGCCGGCGGGCCAGGCAATTGATTCTTTGGCGTCGGCGCTTCTGTGATTTGGATAACGTGGTGTACACACCCTTAGTCGAGTGATAAGTATACCATCGTTGGTCTTGAGGTTCAGGAGGTTTGAAGGTTCTTCGACTTGCGGAAGAACTCGAGCTGCTAGAATTGCGGGAATAATACTCTTCATTGTAGAATGGAGTATCAAAGTCGAGTCGTCTTCTGGCCGAAGATGGCTTAACCTCTTGTGGGCCGAGCCTGTTGAAAACGGTATTGCGCGGACTCGAGCCGGGCGTTTTCTGGAGTGTCGTCGTGACTGAGCGCACACGTGGCACCTCTGTTTCCTGTCGCCGTACTCTTGGTTTAATCGGGACATCCGCTTTGCACTGTGTGCACACGACTGCAGATTCAAAGGCTTTTTTCGGCGCCAGAACTTAACACAGATTCGACGATGGCCGTCTGACCGAATCTCGAGGCGATGAATTCGAGAACAGATCGATCTTGAGTCGAGGTTGGCCACCTCTTGTTAAGAAGTGCTGAGCTGGGACGATCTCGACCTTTGAACTTGACATGGGTTCAACGATGGCTGGTCCGATCGAATCTCGAGGTGGGGAATTCGAGAACAAATCGATCTAAAGCCGTGGTTTGGTCCCCTTTCTTGGGATATGTCGTGCCGAGACGATCTCGATCTTTCCTTTCCCTTTGTCTCGAGGTAAATGAGCATTGACCATACCCACCGTCGTTGTAGGGAAAGGGTCAGTATCAACTCCCATTCTTTTCTCTGGAAACTTAAGTTTTCCATCGTCGATCCATCTCTGAATGGTATCTCGAAACACGACACAATTGTTTGTCGTGTGTTTGCTCGAATCGTGATACTTGCAATATATCCGCCCTTTCAGTTCTTCGGCCTTGGGAATGTTGTGTCCCGGCCGAAGTCTTATAATCTTGGCGAGTAGCAATTGATCGAAGATAGCGTCGGCCTTAGTAATATCAAACGTATATACTTTTGTCGTTTTGACAGCGCTTTCTTCAGATATTGGCCGAGCTTTGACGTCCTTAGGATTGATGTGGGTCAACGCCTTGCATATATACGATTTATCAATCACTATTCAGCTGCATCGATGTTGGCGTACTCTTCAGATTCTGCCGATGCATAACTGAAAATGAGATTTTTATAGATGGTCCCTCGGGATGAGGTTTTCGAGACTTTCTCTTCGCGGAGCAGATAATTGTATTGCTCGACATGCTGAGCTAATTTATACATGTCGCGGAAGTTTGTCCCCAGGAATTTCTTCTTATATTCCACATCCAAATCGTTCAACTCAAGTCGAACAAACTCGACTTCTGGTAGTGGTACTCGGCACCAGTTCCTGGCCGATTTAAATCTCGTAAGATAATCCATCGACGATTCATCGGAGTCTTGTGCCATTCGGGCCAACGAAGAGACTGACATTTCCATCCCCGGTCGATAGAACTGCTCGTGAAACTTCTCGACCAATTCTTCCCAACTTTGAATGGAATTGGGTGGGAGGTAAATGTACCACGCGAATGCCGAACCTGTGAGTGAGAAGTTAAACAGTCGCAACTTATAGAGGTCATTACTGACGTCTCCACACTATGCAGTGAAACGGGCGACATGCTCTAAGGAGGACAAAGACGATTCCCCAGCAAAAAGGCTGAAATCTGGGATTTTAAACCCTTTAGGATACTCGAACTTCTCCACATAAGCTGGATATGGGTGGATAAATTTTGGGAACTTCGGCCCTTTCTTCAGAGCCGAATCAATTATTCTCTGAACTTCAACAACGTCCACAGACGTTGTTCCCATACTTGAATCAACATCGCCTGTCCGACTGCTTGATCCACCTCTCTTGTCTAGATCGACCATTTTGAGCCGAGCAGATCCTGCCTCGGCCAGTGATACTGATACGAAATTATTTTTTGGCATAGGTTGTCTGGAATGATCAGAATAGCCAATATGCTGGGTGTTGTTAACCACGGCCTCGAGCAATCTCGTATGCATGGCGTTTTGACTATGTATTTCTTCAAGTATTCCTCTTATTCCTTGACTGAATGTCTGTTCGAACTGCCGAGACTGTTCTTCGAGCCTTCGTCGAAAAAATGATCTGGTTGGTGGGTCGGATCCCTCACCACCGTCTTCATCATAATCCTCCACTATGCCTTCGATCACGGGTCCCTTTGTTATCTTTGCGAGGGTCCCTGTGTCTCGAAGTAGTTCGCTAACGCTCGTTTCTCTTTCTGATCGTGTCCATTTCGATGCCTCAGGTGTTCCGGCAGCAGTGGGCTGTATCCGTAATGAACCTTCGGCCCCAAGGTTCTGACTTGAGTGAGTGGCGACCGATTTTCCCATGGTTGATTTCTTTGTCACTGACCGTGTTTCAATGGTCATGAACTTCGAAGGTTTAGCACTTCGTCCCACTAGGCGTGCCAAAATGTTGACCCTAAAAACTACCAAGCCTACGTGGCGCGCAGGCCGAATAATTTATGAGCTAACTACGTCATTCGGTAGAATGCGGGGCGTGCCAACTCAACGGCCGAACTCGGCCGGTGAGTAAAATGTTGATGTTGCGTTGTGTGCGCGGCTGACTTCTAAATCTTGCGATCACGGCCGAGGAAGGAACGCACCTCGGCCCTTGGGTTCTAGAGCCTGAAGACAAGGCTACTAGTCTTGCGAAGTTCACGACTCGTCGAGGTATAAGCACGCCGAATCGACACCAACGTATAAGGGCACAGATACTCAAAACTGATGTAGGTCTTGATTGTGAAAGTGGTTCGGCCGTCTGAATGCCGAACTCTAAAACCAACCTGTGAGTATCCAATCATAAAACAACTCGGCGTTCGATGTGCCGAGCTCGATAATTCGTAATACCTCACTTCGCCGAGAAGGTTGGTGAGATAACCTCTGCCAATAAGGATTCGAAAATCGTTCTCGACCGAGACTTGGATAGGTAACCAACCGGCCTCGACGCAGTGCTGTTTATCCAAACTGAAGGTGCTTCGCGATCGACTGGTTCTACGACGATAGTGCTGTTTATCCAAATTGAAGATATCACCGGTTGCCTTCACAGTGCTGTTTATCCAAACTGAAGATGTGTTGGCAGACAAGAAAATAAAAATCTCAAAGGTTGAGAGAGTTTGCGCAGGGCAGTTTTGTGTGTTGAGTTTGAGAGAGCTAATGTTATGCTCCCCCTCCCTATTTATAGTAGTGCAAACACTCCGAACCGTCCTTGGATAGAACTCCTCGTCCTAATCCAACTCTACTTCGGCCGATACCAATCCAATCCTATCTCGGCTGATCCCAGTCCGACTAGGACTCTGAACCTGACTCCAATCGCAGAGTTTGATTCATTTTCTTCTCGAGACTCCTTCTCCTAATGGGTCTCGGCTTCTATCAGCTTATCTGTTCCTCCTAATCTGCGGCCCATGGTGCCAATTTACTCCCTTTGCGCGAGTCCTGGGCCGAGAATGATCTGAGCTCGGCCCAATCGTCATTTTGGGCCCAAACACATACATAACAAAGTTCAAAAGAACGAATGTGTAGAGAAAATATCACTTTGTGCTAAAATCTTTGTTTTACTTCCTTTAAACTCATATAATTATTTTGCATAGCTGATTATTTACAGTGTAGACTTTAGAAGTTATATTTTAGATCAATCTCAAAAAATTTAACGCTCTAGCCTCAATTTAGGTGGAGCTTAAAACTTAATTCTAAGCTCTGTAATTCATGTTATACCCTATATAATCAACTCTGTAGTTGAAGATGATCAAAGTTAAAAGTATAAACGTCTATGATTTTTATCGTAAATGGCTTATGAGATTGACCCAACTCATCATTTTAGTCCGTCAATTTGAAATCAATCAATAATTTCCATGACTTTAAATACCACACATCGATGTGGTCTCTGCTGTCCAAATTTGTCAAGTTTTTTTGTTAGTTTGCTAATGTGGCACACAAAAAGCCCATACAACCAATTAATGGTTGTCACGTAGATCATTTCTGGCTCAATTCAACTGATCAGATGAGATCCAAGATCTGCTAGAGAAACACATTCAAAAGTGTGAGAAGTGTGAGGAGAATAAAAAAAGTATGAGTAGCGAAAAAAATTCTTGATGCCTATGAAGAGATGCGAAAGTCATTTGCACACATGTTGAAAATGAAAGTTCCAAGTACCTACAAGAGGTAAAAGAGGACAGAGCCTGCTTCAATACGTGGCTAGATGAGAAAAACTTTCCTTACATTTTTGCATACAAATCAAATCCATTTGAAATATGGTTGAATCAAAAGGTCGGGAGGGCAATTTTTAGATTCGGCTCCAATTAAGCGTCGGCCTAAAAAGATTGTCAATTTGGTCGAGAAAAAAGTTAGGCCACTTGTTTTTTTGTTTGTAATGGAAAATTTGGTTTGCCCAGAAGAACAAATTGAAATTTCTGAGCCAAATACAAAAGGTGATATGGTTGCTGGAGACAACGCCAGTAATAGCGCAATATCGTTCTACGGTGTTATTTGAGTTAAGCTCAAATTGTGAAGTGATTATGTTAAGGGGCATAATAACTCGGCCTACTTTGCAACCGAACATCTATAATATTTTTTCGAATATCGTTGTGATTTAATCTTAAAACCTGAAACAAAACTAGATTGGCGACAGTGATACGACAAAATTCGGCCAATGGCGAGAAAATAGGGGACATCGTGTTGACATGCAAAAAGAATATAATTTTAACGGCCACCACTTTAATTGGAAGACCTTCATGTGGATTAAGACTCGTTTGGATGTGCTTTTAAAATGACTGAAAGCGCTTTTGGTGAACATGTTTTAGAATTAATTCTTAGTAAAAATGCAAGTAAATCTTGGAAAATCACTTAAAGTGCTTCCTGGAAGAAGCACATAATTGGTGCTTCTTGCAGAAAGCACTTTAAGTGCTTTTGGAATCCAAAAATATTTTCTCTAAAAGCGCTTTTAGTCGTTTTAAAAACACATCCAAACGAGCTGGTTAATTCGGCGAAAAGGCTCATATTATTGTTTCGTCAAACTTCAATAAATTACATTCGGATGTACAAGCCAATACTTCAGAAAATAAAGGTGCTGTGTTAGGTAATAAGCTAAAGACATGATTACTTTTCTTAACCATCAATGTGCAGGCCGAAGCTCAAGGAAACTAGAGAGCAATGTTTGGACCCAATTTTGCATGCATTCGACCCATATATTCTAAGTTTTTGGATGAGAGAAATATTAAGGATCAGGATTGGTTTCCGAATAAAGGCTGAATCAATCTCATAATCTATCTAGGTTTAGAGTTCAAGTCGAAGATGACAAGACTCGGCGACAATAGAGTTTCAGCCGAGAATAATTTTGAGTATATTAAGATAATATGCCGAAGAATCAGAATATTATCAGAATTTTGTCCTTCGGTAGATTTGGCCACCAGGGAATTCATCCCTATGAATAAAAGAGGTTTTGCAAGTGGGAAGCAACTTCAACTTAAAAAACAACTCAAAACACTCTACATAAAAACACTCGCTCTATGCGAAAACCGTCTCACATCCCTAAGAAAAATACTAACTATCTTAAACCCCTCATGTTCAACACCCTATTAGTTTGTATAAGTAAACAGCAATAGAGCCGTAGAACCAGGCGATTCAGGAACACCTTCAGTTTGGACAAGTAAACAACATTGTTTTTGGTCGGTTGATTATCGATCCAAGTCTTGGACGGAGAAGAGTTTCATTTCTTTCACCTAAAGAGGTCACTACATTAGCTTCCCAGTGAAGTAAGGTGTTACTAAGTTATTTTGTGTTCGGCACATTAAAAGCTGAACTGTTTATCGAACTTCACAGTGAAAGACAACCTATTGTCTTCAGGTTTCCAGAACCCTAGGTCGAGAGGTGTTCCTTCGTCGATTGTAGTTGCTCAGGTGCAGAAATCTATGAATTCAACACGACCAACACCTCTATTCTGTTGGATATTTGTTACAATCTGTGATAAATTATATATGCTAATAAATACTAAATACGAACAGAAACTTAATACAGTATGAACAAGAATGGAAAAATAAATACAGACAACTTGAAGATCGAGGCTTGCGTACCGCAATGTCCTTGAAACAGAAATTTCGCCCCTACTCAGTGCTTGTAGTTCTTCGGACGTCTACCTCACCAGGATTCAACGATCTAAGTTTAGAATTCCAGCACCGGAAAACTAGACTTTTGGCGAATTTGTTTGTGGTACTCTCAGTATGCTTGGTATACAAGGATTGATGATTTTCAGTGATATAAATGATATGCAGATGCATGTATTTATAGTAAATGGATGCTTGTTCGCAACAGGTATGAAGAATGGATGCATCTGTTGGGAGACACCTCTCCAGAGGGGTGCTTTTTGGTTCTGCATTTTTACGCTCTTCAGACTTCATCTGAAAAGATGAGTTGGAGTCTGTTGGTAATAAAAAAAATTAATTAATTAAATTCCAGTTTAAAAAATAATTAATTAAATCCGAAAAATAATTAATTAAAGTATTTTAATTATTAGAGCCCGAGGCCCATCTTTTGATATTAATTAGCACACCCCAAAGCCCAAACCCAAGGTTGAGCCCAATGTTGTTCTCCATGGTCCATCACTCCAATTACTTTCTAATAAGGACAAAGCCTTATAAAGTGTTGAAGCTCTTTGGAAATGGTCAATGTGGGACAAATGAAATTTTAACTCAAACTTCAAAATTTCCAACATATTCTACTCAACCGACCAAACTCGGTTGCGAGTTGGAACACTCATATTCAGAAGGACATAAATAGCTCATAATTCAGCCTGTGTGCCATGTAGGCTGTGTAATTTTTAAGAACAACATTAGTCATCTTACCAATAATAGTCTTATTCTTTAATTATGACAATTCTTTTATACCTTGTTTATTTTAGCCAATAAAAAGAATTAGAGTTTCTCATAAAATTTCTTTTTATTTCTCGTTCTTTGATTTGTTAATAAATGTTTAAATATTGTTTAGTCCATTATGGTTGTATAATTGTATTTATTAACGATAATTTGTCAAGCATTTGCCTACCCAACGTTAGGATTGTCCTCTAGCAAACTTGCATGATTTTTTAGTTTTATTCTGGACCCAATTAGGCAAGTGTGCCAATTTTTATTATGTGCTAAAAGTACCACTTGTGTTAATTTATTTTGAAAAATGCGAAAATGGTTTAGACTTTGCCCACCATATCTCTTTATGGAAAGCTCCCATCCTATGTAACCAAATAATGAGATATTTTATGTGCATATATAAGCAAGGTTCTAAAAGACGCTAGGCGCTAGTCGGGCGGCAGGCTGGGGCCTAGCGCCTAGGCGGCTAGGCGGGGTCTAGGCGGGCGCCTAGGCGGACTAGGCGGATTTAAGTAAATCCATTATATTTCGTGTAAATAAGTGTCTGTTTATACTTAAAATATATATAATTTCATCATAAACTACAAAATAGAATGACATATGTATTATGAAGTATTGGAACATAATGAAAACATGGAAACAAGCATATAGTATGGGCTCATTTAAGTATTCAACAAATCTCTTACAATTTATTAAAAAAATTAAATGCAAATTGAAAGTTATCTATTTTCTGTCTAAGTGAGTCGCAACCTAGGCAGGTGCCTAGGCGGGTTTGGGCGGGCTAGGCGGGTGCCTAGGCGGTCTAGGCGGGCGCCTCAGCTGGTCTAGGCACCCTTTCTTAATTTTCAAACACCTAGGCATTAATCGGGGCGGTGACCAGCCGCCTAGCGCCTAGGCGGGGCCTAGGCGGTGCTAGGCGGGGATTTTTAGAACAGTGTGTATAAGGTACAAGTCCACCTTCATTGTTGACAGAGAGGGAAAGTATTAAAAAAACCATTATATTTGATTTGGAAGTACATTTTTGCTCACTATTCTAAAATGGTTGTAAAGTTCGTCACTCTATTAATTGCCGTTAAGTTAGTTTGATTTAATTTATTACTGTTCAAATTCCAAAATCACGCTCATTGGACAACAATCAATAAGAGGTGATCACCACTTCACGATAGTGAAAAAATGTGTTTACATAGATCTGGAGATGCCTGCCAAATTTGACATTGACAGGCATGACAGCACCCCACATGTAAGTTTAGTGAGCACTCCCATAGGGGACACCACGGCCATTCCAAAACTCTGCTAGGGCAACTTTGTCTGCTAAATTTCTATTCGTCCAACGTTTCCCGTCATTTGACAAAAGGAGAAAATTCCTAAAAATAGGATGTGCGTATTCCTCCTATACACACGCGTCAGCGATCTATACGATGTGTGGCTTACGGTCTCCTAGCACCGATTGGTCCACGTGCCCAGAACATGAAAACCACTAGTGGTTTTGTACGTTAAAAGATAGCGGTTTCATTGTCCTCAGGTACACTTTCCTTATATAGCTTTCTGCTGAGGTGAATCATAAGTCCAGCCAAAGCTATTTTGGGCGAAACCTCGGTTTGTCTCCATTACTTAAAAGCTGTAGCTCCTTCTTTGAGAACCAGGTAAGTTTTAAGTCCATTTTTTTCTTTCTTTTATTCTCTTTAATTTTCTATTTTTTCCATAAATTTAAACTCCTCAATTCCTTCCTTTATTTTATTTCATTGTTTTCTCTCTATTTCCTGGAAAATTTGTTCCAAAATCCACCATTTTGACTTCATACCTGTCCGATCTTGAACTGATTGAAAAATGAATTAGGTTCCTCATCTAGCCGGCTAATCTGTATTGTTCTTCTTCATCTTGTGCATATACATTTATTGGAGTTAGATGATTCATTTTGAAGTAGTGAATTAATTAATTAATTAACCCAGATTTGGTAGGTCATCGATGGGGAGGGGTAAGATTGTGATAAGGAGGATCGACAATTCGACCAGCAGGCAAGTGACGTTTTCAAAGCGGAGGAGCGGGCTGTTGAAGAAGGCAAAGGAGCTGGCGATCTTGTGCGATGCTGAGGTTGGAGTCATGATCTTCTCCAGCACTGGCAAGCTCTATGATTTTGCAAGCACCAGGTCTTACTAATTCTATCAACTTTAATTTAACAATATTTAAGCTTGATTGCATCAGTTAGACATTGTATTTGAT
This sequence comes from Cotoneaster glaucophyllus, assembly GCA_036320875.1. Taxonomy (NCBI): domain Eukaryota; kingdom Viridiplantae; phylum Streptophyta; class Magnoliopsida; order Rosales; family Rosaceae; genus Cotoneaster; species Cotoneaster glaucophyllus. The sequence continues at coordinate 42,825,847 of CM070073.1, forward strand.
GATATGGCATTCATTCATAGCTTGAGATCCATGTGGAAATGAAGTTAATATGGTTGATATTTAGCCTGTAAAAATGCATGCCTTGTGGTGTTGCATTGCTCACAAATGCCCGACAGATTCTGATTGCAATTAGATTGGGAATCGCATAAATTATAACATGCAAGGACTACTCATTAGTATATTAGAACTAGCAATTCATTCTTCACTAACTGAGTGGTGTCTTTTTAAATTTAAATTCCTTTTCTAATTTTATACCAGTCAAAGATTATTGGCACAAGAATTAACATAGATCTCATAATCACTTCCTCCTCTTGTGTACCATAATGGTATCTCTTATCATTATCTAAGAAAAAAAAGTAACAAAAATTAGATATAACTTCTAACTAAGGGAGTACATAGTTAATCCAAGACACCGCTTAGTCTTAGGTCAAACGAAGATTACACCCTGTTCTACTGGCAAAGTCAACTTATGTTAAGGAGAGTTTCTCTTTTGACTAAAGGTGAACTAATACATTCTTTGAAAAAAAGGGTAAATTAGTTCTAATGACTACTTAACCAAGGGTTTGTTTCATGTTGTTCCCCCTTATCTTTTTGTGCCTCTGTGAAGGAAATTTCTAATTGCTTGTTAGTAACTTTACTTTTAGACAAAAACAGTTAACTTAGTTCTCACTAACCCTATTGTGTAGACTTTGCATTCATTTTAACAAGAAATGTAAGAAGCCAATTTTAAATTAAGTGACAAACTTATAAAACTATACGATAATAGCTTCTGTTTTTTTTTTTTTTTTTTTTTTTTTTTGAAAGTTTAAAACGACCAAAGACTTAGAGGAAAGTGCATGCATAATATCTATGATTGAACAACTATTTCCTAGTTAACTATGTATGCCATTTAAAAATGCATGCATGCATGATATTTAAGAAGCCAAGTTTAATGCATGATATCTATGATTGAACAATTATTTTCTTCCTAAAAATACCCCTAATTAACTATGTGTGCCATTTAAAACAATACGGGTAACTAATATTTTAATTATTTCAACACACATTTCATAATAATTTGAGTTGTTTTGGGATAGATTGGTTGAGGATCCTCCCTTGTATGTTACTTCATATTTCAAAAATTAATAATGTTTCGCTTTAAAATGACCAAACAATCATCAATTTCTTTAAGAAAGACTCAAATTTGACTGCGAGAAAAATACTTATTAATGAGAAACCAGCAAGTGAAAAAGGCCTTGGCATTACGTAACATTTAGCCTCCATTAGACAAGAGGTAATTGATTATACCATTTAATTAATGTGGCAAGTCGTTTTTCTAAAACTTAAGCTTTTTAAACTATTTGAATTGCCTCAAAATTAGTTTCAAAAATTTGCAATTAAATCATGTAGGTCATTGTGATTGTTTTTGCCTTTCCTCAAAATTTACCCATGTAGAATTGTGGCTTTTTGCCATTATCAACCTCTCAAACCTAAAGCTGTTGAGGCTTGATCTCAAACAAACTGGAACTGTTATTGGACAAAGCTTGACTGGGTTCAATAGTATTTGTCCCGAGTGTTGCTTTTGGTCTCAATGCTATAGTATGACTTGAGAAAAAGAGAGAATAGGCGTGCCACTGTTGGAGGTTACCAACAAAAAGTAGTGCATGTGTTTAGAGTTGTGTTGTGTGGTGTTTGCGCGTAGATCTGACTTCTCAATCAAATGATTGTGCATAGAGTGGGACACTGGTTCAGTTAAGTTTTCTTTTATTCCTCAAGTGAACGAGGACTTGAAATCCAGTGCAAAATAAGTGTTTGCCTAAATTAAAAACAAAAGTGAAATAGAAATATAGACAAGAAATTGGATGTAATCATTTCATGATAGTAAAAAATACAAACATTTACAAAAGTGAATGTAGGTTGATGAGCCGGTCTACATAACTTGAAAAGTAAATGGACTTGAAAATGTAAAGAAAGCAGTAAACTCTAGCAAGACTCATATCTTGTAAGGCGAGATAATACTAGAAGAGTCCATGTCAGACTAGACTGAAGGGAAAACATTGCCTTAAAGAGGTGATCAAGTTTGGTTGGAATGTTCATCAATTGAATCATACCACAGGGTGGCAGAATTAATTAGATCTCAAGGCGATCGTAGACAATCGTAGACAATGTTTTCTTTGAAGAAAGCTTGGGTTTGTAGATGAAGAGCTGAGAGAGTTTCTGAAGAGCAATTGGTTTGTGCTTAAAAGTAGTTTGGTTGATTGAAGAATTACTTGATGGTTGTATAATCGTAGAGATTGAAAATGGACGACGATGGTCTTGAGCTTGAAGGCATATGGTACTATTTATAGGCGTATAGGGAAGAGTAATCTCAATCATATCGCTGAGCTGGAGCAAGATTAGATTGGTCATTTGATGCTAACAATAACTGCAATTTTTGGTTGGTGGCTCTCTGCTGGGATTTACGGTGCATCGCATGATTGTTGTGGTGACATCGTGTCTAGTGACACATTCCTTGCTATTTAAGAAAGCAAGAGATTCCCGAAGCTGGGCATCCATGTGGCAGACACGCTTCGGAGAGGATCGAGTCCAAGCACCCGGACGATTGCAGAGTAGTGAGAGCAGTCGCCCGATTAAATACTATCTATTTTTCATCCCACAAAAGTATGAGAATTAAAGTCATAATTAAACATAGATTGGTCCTATATCAGGCCTTATTTTTATTTATGACTTTAATTCTCATACTTTTGTTGGTTGAGAATTTGATATAATGACTTGGTTTTATATCTAATTTAGATTAAATCCTTTCGTCTGGAGGAATGATTTCAGGAGCACTAGCCAATCGAGGTTAATTCATCGATCCTTATTTTAACATCGACTTTTTTTGTTTTAGACTCTCGACTTGCAATAGTCATTCTTCAACTACTTATAAGTGTAAAGCATTAAACTTTTGACCGCCTACCAATTTGCTAGTGACCTTTTTTGTCCACCTAGATTTCACAAAAACTTTATTTTCTCCAATTGTATCACCAATGCGCCATGCATGGTGCTGCAATTGGTTGGACGGATTCATTTGGACGGGATTAAAATCTCTTTCAATATTTTAAAGAGAAGTATTCCGTCAGACAAAAAGCTACTTAGTTCAGCGGTAGGAATTATTAAATTGAGTCTAGTGTGAGAGTAGTGTGACACTGCAGAAATGGAAGTTTGTCATTTGTCCTCTATAAAGAACTAGTGCAAAGGCCGTTCTTTCCCTCGAACCCGGTAAGAGAACGAAATATGAATGGGATCATCTATCGTTTGATTAAAAAAAATAAAAATTAGATGATACGATTTCCTGATTTTTAGGTATTAAATTACGTATTTTACAGTTAATCTCACACTTTTTTTTTTTCGATTTCATTATTTCCATATATGTTAGTAAACACAAGGAAAGTTAGGAATAAGAAAAATTTGAACACTCATGTTTTACTAAAATATGAATGATTTAAACTTTAATTTGCAGTAAGTTAGGAATAAGAATGATTTGAACACTCATGTTTTACTAAAATCTGAATGATTCAAACTTTAATCCTCCATAGAGGCCCAAAGGTGGCTAGTTGAGAAACCCTAGAAGCGTAGGTGATAGATTAACATACGCAACTTCACGGAAACCAAAAGCGACTGACAACCTCTATTGCCAATTCCACATCACAAAATAACACTTGTTCATCCATACATTATGTCATATACAGACCTTCAAAAGCCCCAAGTAATAAACAAAGCTAAACCACAAACATACAGTGTCAAAATATATATTATCAAAATACCCCAAACAAAACAGAAATTTATCACGAATTAACCTACAAACTGAAAGGAGCAGCTAAACCTCATAATTATATCCACCGCCGGGGACTAGCGAGAACATAGTTCTAATGCTGGCAAAGTAAGACATGAATTCAGAACCATAAAAGGAGGTGGGGGCAAAGCTCCACTCTGAAACCAAGGTCTTGGTTTCACACACCTTCACTTGAATGAGCGACAACTCGCTCTCGGGGTGGGCAACGGACACATGAACTTGATCAGAGTTCTCAATCGAAAGTGGGCAAATTGACGTCAAAAAAGAGTTTTTAGGGCTGGATCTGTAAGGTTACTGCCAACCCCAAGTCGGAGCAAAGGGTGATGGCTAGGAGGCTTTCAAATCTAGGTTTTCGGGGAAAGTAGGCACAAGGCTACTTTCAGAGGTCAGGGCCTAAAAAGTAGAAAATTTTCATTGTGACGGGAACATGGGTGGTACACCACGTATTTTTATTTAAGTGGTGGAAATTTTTTTTTTTTTAGCTATTAATTTTTTAACACACAAATCCCACCATTTGTATAATGATACATTGTGTACCACCTCGTATCCCGGTCATATTGAAAAATCTCTCTCCAAAAAGATATATTATTAAATTAAGAGAAAAAGGAGGTTGAAAAGTGTTAAGGAAGAGAAACAAAAGGAGAGAGTAGAAGAAAGAAAATGGCAATTAATAGTTTTTTAATGGAAGAAGGATTATGGTTTTGATATTTTTGAGTTTTAGAAGCGACAGGGTATTCAACTTCTAGTAGAACCAACCACACCTTCTAGTAGAACCAACCAACCGCCTACGTACAAGATAAAGCCTCTAAAACCCCTCCTGTTCGACTCAGTTCATACATATTTTAACACAAAAACTATGGACTGAAGTGGTAAGCTAGGTTTAGTTCAATTTTTTTTAATACATACGGTATTATGTACATTAAGGAGTGGGCTAAGCATCAAAATAAGTTAGCCATAATAATTTGGTTCAATTTTTTCTTTGGTGAGAATTGAATCTATGAGCTTTCACTTACAAGTGAACAAGAATACCACTAGACAGTAATACTAAGTAGCAGTTTAGGTTGACTCTTAAGCATGCTGACTTAAAAAATTGGTCAATTTCGATTTTACATAGGCGGTTGCCCAGGCTCCATTATACAGGTTCTCCGGTATATATGCACGCAAAAAAGAGATACCAAATAGAAGAGTGCTTTACATATACAAATACTAAAAACTTATCAATGATTCATTGTTGTGTTAGGATCCACTTTTCTTTTTACTTTTTCATTACTCATGAAGATGATATAGATGTTGTCTCGAATTTAACCACCAATTTCAATACATGGTTGATCTAGGTTATGAAAACTTGAACGTGTGGGGTTTATCCACAAGGAACCCGGTGTCATAGACAGAGCCAATGAAGGCTCACTGGGGGCATATGCTCCCACTTAAGTAATTAGTTTGCTTAGCTGCAGACTACAATTATATAATATGCACGGGTTATCTTTAAAGAAAATATATGTATCTAATATCTAACATACATTCATTCTACTTATACTCTATATCAAATATTATATGAGCAATAGTCCTCTTGTTCTGTCTTTCAAACATAAAAAACCCTCTCCCGCCTATCATGTACTTATATTTTTCTCATCACTTTGTCATTTTCTACTATTATATTGAAATTTTTTGTAACATTGAAATTGTGATACATCGTCATTTGAAATCATCCTTATTATCATATTCCGTATAACCATACTATAATAAGGTTTTCTTAGTTGTTTTTGGTTGCCCCCACTAGAAGAAATTTCTGGCTCCGTTCCTGCCCGGTGTAATCCAAACAGAGTTACCACATAATATACAATTTTATGGATAATAACTTATCTCATTTGGACAATTTTATTTGATCTACTTTCCAGTGTTGATCGAAAGCGCTTGACGTGTTTTTTTTTTTCAAATTAGAGTAGGTTTGGAAGTTATTTTAAAATGGCTGAAAGCACTTTTGATTAAAGCTGTTTTAGAACCAACCATTTGTAAAAATGCATGTGAATTCTAAAAATGCACTTGAAGTGTTTCTTTTAGGTAGTTTAAGTGAGTTTGATTCTTACATATAGGAATTAGACACATTAAATTTGATGTTTGATTCCTATAACATTGTTGCTATGGTGGTGTGTTCTAACTTCTATCTACCAATTCAATAAGCCATCTACTTTTTTTTTTCTTTCCACTTTGTTTTTTGTTGTTCTCATTTCTCTTTCAAATAGTTAGTCATTTACAATATAAGAATCACAGTTTAACATATGGGTGCATAAAATGAAAATTGTGTATTTTCATGAGTAATTTATGAAAGAATATATGTTAAAACGCAATTTGCAAGAATTAGATACGACTTCTTTCTTAGACGTAACTAAGAGATGAGCATTGTCCTTTATTATATGGAAATTAAATTCATACAACAACAAAGCCTTATCCCATTAAGTGGAGTCAGCTATATGAATCCTAAAACGCCACTTCGCTAGGTTTTGCACCAACCCTTCCGTTAACTCCAAATATTTCATGTATTTTCTTAAAATATCTTTCCAAGTCTTCCTAGGTTTACCTCTACTGCATTTTGCCCTGGGCCTCTATCTCAAATTCAAATTTTCTAACCAGAACATTTGTAAGTCTTCGTTTCACATGTCCAAATCACCTTAGCCGATTTTCTCTCATGTGGCAACTCCTACTTTACCTCGGATATTCTCTTTCTTAACCATGTCCTTGATTGTGTGCCCATGTATCCAATTAAGCATTCTCATCTCCGCTACTCATTTTTTGCATGCGTTGATGCTTGACGCCCAAAATTATGTGCCGTAAAGCATTGTTACCGGTATTACTATCTTATAAAAAAATTCCTTGAGCTTAGTAGCATACGAAGGTCGCACAACACACCTGATGCACTCTTCCACTTCATCCATCCATCTTGTATTCTATGGTTGAGATCTCCATCTAATTCTCCATTCTTTTGCAAGATAGATCCAAGATAACAAAAGTGTTCACTCTTTGGTACTTCTTGGTCTCTAATATTCACCCTATCTCATTTGGGACCCCATTTCCACTGGACTTGCATTCTATATACTTTGCCTCGACATACTTAGCCGAAGATATTCCAACACATCTCGCCAAAGGTTGAGCTTCACATTTACAACGTCCCGCGTTTTATCTATCAGCACTATATCATATGCGAGAAGCATACACCAATGGATATCATCTTGAATATGTCCTATTAACTTAGCCATTACCAATGCAAAAAGGTAAAGACTTAAAGTTGCGCCTTGGTGTAACTCTATGGTTATCAAAATACTTTTAGTTTGTCTTTTGTGAGTTCTTAATGCAGTCTTTTCTCCATCATACATATCCTTAATTGCTTGGATATATGCTACTTGTACTTATTTATTATCTAGAATCATCCAAAAGATTTCTCTTGGGATCCTATCATACGATTTTTCCAAATCTATAAAGACTATTAGCAAATCCTTTTGCATATCTCTATATCGTTCCATCGATCTCCATAAAAGATAGATTGCCTCAATAGTGGAGCGCCTTCCATAAACCCGAATTGATTATCTGAGACCTATGGTTCTTGTCTAAGTCTATGCTCAATTACTCTCTCCCAAAACTTCATTGTATGACTCATTAATTTAATGCAATTTTGTATGTCGCCCTTATTCTTGTAGATACGCACCAAAGTGCTGCTTCGCCACTCATTTGACATCTTCGTTTCTAAAATCTTGTTAAAAGGTTTGTGAGCAAGGCTATACCCACCTGCTTTTCTATGCTTCATCTTTTTCAAAGGTACAACCACTTCCTCTTTCATGATTCGGCGGTAACACTCTTCCGAGTTACTCAACTCACTCAAAGAATTACTCTTTTCGTGTTCTTCATTGAAAAGATTATGAAAATAAACTCTCCGTATATCTTTCACCCCATTCTCCGTAACAAAAATATTTTCATCCTCATCCTTGATGCACCTTACTTGGTTCAAGTCTTTTGTCTTCCTTTCCACCCAACTCTCCTTTTTTGGTATGCAATTGCTTAAAAATATCGTCAAAAGCCACTAGCTTCGATTCTCTCACAGCTTTCTTCGCCTCCTTCGGTATTTTGTACCTCTCCCAGTTTCCATCTATTCTATCCTTGTATAATGCTTTACAACATTCTTTCTTAACCTTAACCTTTTCCTATACCTCCTTCTTCCACCACTAAGATTCATAGTATAATTTATTGAACTCAAGAATGAAGATCACTTCTATAAGACTCAAGTTGTTTGATACACTGTAAGACTCTTTCCTAAAAAATTGAAATCATACCTAACAGTGGTGTGTGAAGCCTAACTGAACACATGAGGCTTTCATCAAAGTAGTTTACGTACATATACAATGCACGTCTACATTATCGGGACGCATCCATTCCCAATGTATGCAATTTTGTTTGAGTGCTTTGACAAGGATTAGGGCTTTATCTTATACCACCTGTTACATGTTAGACATTTCAACCTCACCTTAGCCCCTCATTTGGTCTTTAGGATTGGTTTATAATGGACAATTCTTTCCACATATTCACTGTATGCACGCACAATGCCTCAGTTGAAATGGACAATTCTTGCAGTCAAATGGATATACTTTTTAATTTGGTTGTTTTTGTAAGGGCAATTAACGAAAAAAAATTAAAACTGAAGTTCATTATTTGTCTTTCTGTCTGTATGTGTGCGTGTACGTGTGCGTGTGCGTGTGCGTTTGAGCCTGTGTGTACGCATGGATGACTTACACTAGCATTTAGCAACATGTTACATATGTATTAGGTTAAGTCATGCCAAAATATGTGCTGCCTATCTGGAATAATATTACATGTCGTTGGCACACAAGAAGCAAAACACTTTACCTGATTAAACTTCACTACCATTTTGTAGAACCCGCAGCACTAGAAAAGCGACATAGTTGAAAACTGATGAGCTTCTATGGAATCAAATTAGAAACTGCAGAAACATTTATACCCGCAGGTGCAAAAACAAAATATGGACCTCCATCAACAGTGTTAGTATATACGACATTTACCAATTACCACTATTATCGTATCCTAGCCCTGTCCAGAAAAAGTTAAAATCAAGTCCTAGGTACTTCCGTAGATGTACTGGTTCAATCGTACAAAAGGTTCACCTCACAAGCAACCACCCCTACACCACAACAGTTCAAAGTGTGGACCTATTCCCGTTCCCATTCTACTCAAGAGCGATGCAGATTATCGGTTTAACTTTGGAGGAACTATATAAGCTCATTGTAGAACGTAGTTCAGATATTAAGGAAAACTATTGTACATCTGTGTGAAGACCACACATCATTATAAAGTATGCAGTTCCATTTAATCCTGTCCATATATATCAGTTATTTTTAATATGGAAATGACTAACTTGCAAGATGAAATTATAAAGTAGCAAGCTTACAAGAAAAATAGTTCTCGTGGTCTTCAGTTGCCGTGAAATGACTAATGCCGTCTAACAATCCCAGCTATAGAACTAAGAGTTTAGATTAGACTTCTCAAAGTGAATTGTCTAACAAGTAGTTAGCAAAGGAAACGGAAACTTCTCTCTAGTTCCCTGCTACAACGTCGTCTGCAAGCAGATATGAAAACCATATGTTCATCAGTAACAACAGCTTACGAAACATATTGCTTGCAGGGAAGTGGATTAAAAAGTTAGTCGAAAATTTTACCATGATATCAATTTTCTTTTGTTGTCCATATACAGATTCTTGCAAAAATATTCCAAAATGTTTCTTGTGCTAAGATGGCAAAAAGCAAAAAAGTATCTGACGTAAATGTATCCTCTTACCAGCATAAAATCAGTAATCGAACGATACAACAAAGCAAAAGAGGAGCACTACCAATTTGGGAATCCAGCTTCTGAGGTTAAGGTATTCTTCAGATCCCTGTCCTGCAACAGTTTCATTGATAACTTATCTTCAAAACATTGTTAACATGTGAATTTCTTTTAATAGACGGCTCAGAAATAACAAATAGATCATTTTCTAGTAAACCATATTCATCAAAACATACAGCAAGATATGTATGTAGACATATATCTTTCTTCTATAAATCTACTGTCTAACTAGATTTTTTTTAAAATATGTGAGAATAAAGTGGAAATTAAACTCTATATCTTTCTTCTATAAATCTTCTCATGCTATGCTGATTACAACGCATCAGAAAGCTATTGCTAAGTAATTTAATGAAGTACAGCAGCCACCTCAAAGATTTGTAGGACAGCCAAAGGGTACTGGAAATGATGGTTGCTCTAGCTTATTCTCAAACATAAAGCATAGCATCTCAATGACGCTGCTTTTCAGGAAAAACACATTTCAGAATGACTCACAACTGTAACTTATGCTAGTCGACTTTTCTACAATCGAACAAAACACAAAAATGAAAGCAAACGAAGAAACAACTATTCTTCATAGTTCATACACAACCTGAACTCGTGGTTGTATCATGGAAGATAGAAGTTGGAACAAATCATCTAAAATAAAATCTCCATATAAATAGTTCAAGTGATCCCATTGGTGGTATTGAATTTCATATCAGCCCTCCAACCTGGGTATACAAACTTCTGCTGGTAAATTGTATATGCGCTCGAATGAGATTGCACCCTCACCCATCCTAAGAAGTAAATGGCATATATTATTAATAAACATTCCAAAAACATATGGTTGGTAGATAATTAATGTTTATTTGATGAAAAACAAATATTTCTGTAGCGAAGACAAAGAAACTAGACAACAGGGGACAAGATATTTACTGAAACTGCATCCATCTCAAGAACGACAAAACAGAAAACCAATGAACACAAAAGAAAAGAAAAGGAAAAGTGACTTATAACAGCTTTCCAATCAGAATAGATAGCATGAGAGGACCAATTCTTACCATATGAGGAAACTGAAGCCTACCAAGATGTCCAGAGTCGACTAATTAAAATAAAACACATTCCGTTTGAGTTTCTGTAACACCATTCCATTTATTTGTTAGTGGAATACTACAAAAGGCTTCCTTGCATATTCTTCCTTGATATACAAGCATCCAAAATCTCAATCATCCAGAAGTACATTTCCAATCACAAATGCCGAAATTTAATCACAATACAAGTGCTTCATTACATTGAACATTAAATTAATAATATGGTATAAAAGATGAGAAAACAGAGATGTAAAGTGATTGGGAGTCCAGATGAGTATAAAACGTACCAAAATCTATTAAAAAAATACAAGGTACCAGTAAAAAAGAAAAAATATAAATTATTCTGCTCAATAGATATGTTGAGGTGCCATTTTATACAGAAAACAAACACTGTTTCTGGATCCTTAGAAACAAACATCCGGATTTTACTTCTATACTATCACGAGAAAGAACATACAGCGAGCATACAGCTTCAAACTACTTACTCCTTCAAAACTGTCGACTCAATTTCACCACCTTCATTTGCATACCAAGTCATGGTTAAGGGTTGGTCACAGAAAGAAAACTGTGATAGAAGAGGACTTCCTTGCATAACTAATTGCCAATTCAATGTGCATGTCTATTTCGTGAGCCATAAGCCAAGCTCATGGATTTGAAGAACTCCAATGACTTTCTCTTCGTTTATAGGTAGAGATCAATCAAGAACAGGACTATTATTCTTCATTCTTGTCAAGGAAACATTGGAGATGGCAGGAAGACAATGAACGAAGTAGATTGCCAAAGTTAATTCATAACTTAATGTTGTTTCATCAGCCAAAGCCGTGATGCTCTTCATTTGCAATTGCAGAGGAAAATAACCGGCCAAGAAACCAACTGATGCATCACAAGGACGGAGTTCCAATAGATGCACACCTTTCGAAATTATTCCATTAAAAGATAGTTCGTTATTCTTGACAGATCATAGCAAGAAAGTTGCAATATCTTGGAAGCTCAGGCATAAATAATTCCAAACACAATATTGGAACCAAGGAGCAAAGGCTGAATTGCTAACCTCCCAATTTAAGTAACAATGGGACAAGAGGTTATTGCTATGACAAAGCATCACATATGCCGGCTCCCATATGAGTGAAGTTGCTTCAGTAATAAGAAATTTGTTCCCAATCTACAGGGCATCTCTTCTTACTCTGGGGTGTTTCAATTCAATCATGGAGCTCTGAGCTAGGGTCGAATGCAATTATTGGTAAGGCTAATCCCAGAGGCAGTAAAAACCTTGCTCTGAGGATTTTTCCAGTTCCACTTTTCATTTCCCTACAAAAATTTCTCTTTAAATGAGTGCATATAGGTATGTGAAATCAATGAAAGAAATTAGGGCAAGAAAACATTAAGGTATTGCTGGCTCCCTTTTTCCCTTGATCAGATAAATCGAGTTCAATGTCCATATAAAGGCATTATATGTGCATGCATGTGCCAAAATACTAATCAATCAATGACTCATATTCCTGGATTAATCTTGTCAACGGAGACATTCGTGTGGTGAAAACTTTCATTTCTGAATCAGCCAAATTTCCTCCTTTGCATTACTGTTCCCAACTTTCCAAATAGGCTCCTAGGTTTGTGTTATAATAGGCACCACACTGAGTAAGGCTGCTGGATCTTTGGACGTCTGCTCAAAACCAATTTTATGTGAAAGGAATTTGTAAGGACTACACTTTGGCTCAAGCCTATAAAACCCCTTAAGATTCTTCTTCCCTTCTACCAAACAATATTACCACAAAGTATTTCTTCAACTTCTTGGTCATTGTTGCAACCCTAAAGAAACCATTCTTACCTTCAGAGGGAAAGGCCATTACCAAAAGCCAGCTTGGTTTTGTCGTCTCTCCACTAGCCGACTCAAAGCATACCCACTAAATACTTAAGACCTCTTAAATACTCCTCCAACACCCAAGGGCTAAAATATTAAGGTTTGGGACTCTCCGTCCCTGTCCTCAGTTTAGGGTTCAGAGAGAAAGACCCTCACCAAAAGAGCCACCTTGGCTCTCTTGTCTTTCCACTAACCGTGTCACATCCCGGCCCGGGCCCCCACCACATTCCGGGCTCGACTTCGCCGTAGCACGATATTGTCCACTTTGGGCCCCGGCCACGCCCTCACGGTTTTGTTTTTGGGAACTCACACGAGAACTTCCCAGTGGATCACCCATCATGGGATTGCTCTCGTGCGAACTCGCTTAACTTCGGCGTTCCGATGGAACCCGAAACCAATGAGCTCCCAAAAGGCCTCGTGCTAGGTAGAGATGGGAATACATTTAAGGCTTATAGGATCCACACCCCTGGGCGATGTGGGATCTTACAATCCACCCCCCTTAGGGGCCCGAAGTCCTCATCGGCACACTTCCGGCTAGGGATTGGCTCTGATACCAAATTGTCACATCCCGAGCTCGACTCCGCCGTAGCACGATATTGTCCGCTTTTGGCCCCGGCCACGGTTTTGTTTTTGGGAACTCACACGAGAACTTCCCAGTGGGTCACCCATCATGGGATTACTCTCGCGCGAACTAGCTTAACTTCGGAGTTCCAACGAAACCCGAAGCCAATGAGCTCCCAAAAGGTCTCGTGCTAGGTAGAGATGGGAATATACATTTAAGACTTACAGGATACACACCCCTGGGAGATGTGAGATCTTACAAACCGACTCAAAGCACACCAACTAAATACCTCGCAAATACTCCTCCAGCACCCAAGGGCCAAAATATTTAAGGTTTGAGACTTTGCGTTCCTGTTCTCGGTTTACAATCCAGAGGAAAAGATCCTCACCAAATGAGCCACCTTGGCTCTCTCATCTCTCAACTAACCGACTCAAAGCATACTCACTAAATACCTAAGACATCACAAATGCTCCTCCAACACCCAAGGCCCAAAACAATTACAGGTTTGAGACTTTTCATCCCTACTCTCGGTTTAGGGTTAAGAGGGAAAGACCCTCACCACGAGCCACCTTGGCTCTCACGTCTCTGCACTAACCGACTCAAAGCATACCTACTAAATACCTAAGACCTCACAAATATTTCTCCTCCAACACCCAAGGGCCAAATTATAAAAGGTTTGAGACTTTTCGTCCCTGTTCTCGACTTAGGTTCAGAGGGAAAGACCCTCACCAAATGAGCCACCTTGGCTCTCCCGTCTGTCCACTAACCAACTCAAAGCATACCCACTAAATACCTAAGACCTCAGATATATTGCTCCTCCAACACCCATGGGCAAAAAAATTAAGGTTTGAAACTTTTTGTCCATGTTCTCAACATTTTCTACAGTGAAAAAAGCAATGTGATGTAGGATTGCAATCTTGAGCTTCCAACTAAAGGATTCATATATGTTCAGTACCAAATAAAACTAATATTTGCTAGCTGTAGTGCAGGATATTACACATATTTAATGTCAAAGTTCATATCTCCCCCAGCCTAGTGTTAATGGACCCAAATTTATCAAACGTGTTGATGTTATCATGCACCTGACTTGGCATGAGGGACAGAGCTACTTGGCATGAGGGACAGAGCTACAGGAAGTAAAAAACAATACATTGTCACATGTCCAGCCGTCGTTCCAGGAAATTTCACACCTAGAACCTTACTACACCTACAGTAAATATGAAGTGCAAACCTCAATATATAGGTACAAACACCCTATACGAAACAAACTTTTATTTTGTCGAGGTATTCGACTCATTAGGACTAAAGATGCATGCTAGAAGAGTGCAAATGAGTCAAGACTAGTTGATATGGTCTCAGACAAGCGTGTAAGTGACCCCCACTTCATGCTGGATCTCAGCTCATCCGAAATGACAAAGCTCAAGATCTTTTTTTTACTTCATGAGTTTCTAAACAACCCCAGTTTAAGCTTGAGCTTGAATATAAGATTGAAAAAGGAAAAAAACAAAAAACAAAAACACAAAGAATTCAAATTTGGAAAGGTAATTTGACACACACACATATGTATACATGACGAATAATGAGAATTCAAATATTTATTACGCTACAATCAGCTTGTAGAACATTGCTAAAACCCCAAACAAGCCCCAGACGTGATTATTCTTTTTTACTACTGATGATTTAATCATCCATTGCATTATATAAGAATTACGTTTAATTCTAAAATTTTGAATGGAATATCCGAATACTTTTCTAATGCATGTCAAAGTGACAACACGAACGAACATCATTTCATACTAGCCAACAGAGTAGAAAGTAACTTGTCCTTAATTTACCAGATTTGAGAAAGACTGCCTTTCACCAGGAGATGTATGTGAAAGTCTACATGTAGTCATTTCTCAATACATTGTCCTTTTTCTTTGTTCAGCGCCACTTAATACATGTAAACATTACAATGGGACTTTTCTCTATATTATGCAAAGAGTGAAGAAAGGGGAAAATAAAGAAGATAAAACTGACTCAGAAGATGAAAGACAGATAAAAAAGCTATACGTCAATAGATGGACACATTATCCATTCAATAGTCTTGTACAAGAAAAATGGTAGTGCAAATCTGAAATGGTTACTTCACCGAACTACATAATATAACGTCCAAATAGGAGTTACATATAAGAAGCTTTAGCTGTTGGTTGAATCAAAAGATGTTATGAGTAAGAATATTCTCATAATTTTTCTTGCACATTATCATTGGTACATGAACAAAAGTTTGTGACAGTTACAACCCATAATATTATACAAATGAGATTATTGCTTTAATTGTACTGAAATTTCCAGTTTCGAATTCAAATTTGTTCATTCCAATAGTTATGACTAAAGATGGTCCATTTTTACTTCCTAGATATGGCAAAGGGAAGCAGCAATGTTGAGGCAACAACTTCAAAACTTGCAAGAAAGCCATAGGTATTATGATTTTCCTTTCTATCATAAAAACGTTGTAGCACACTATCATTAGCAAAAGACAATGCACGAGAAATAAAAAGTTAAAATTTCACAATGCAATTAGGATATTTTGTGTCATTTACACTATAACTACAAGGCCTTGCCCCTTAGATAAGAGAAGTTAACGTGCAAGTGTCTAAACACCATTTTCTGACTCCCTTATGGAACTTGTTCTTTAATCTATGCGACAATAGACTAAACTTAGCAACTAGAGAATAACTAGAAATACACAAGATTTATACTAGTTCGGCATAACTTTTGCTTACTTCCAGTTGTGATTTCTCTAGGTAGAGAAACCATGGCTTCTTTGATTAATAATAGAGTATATAGTACTTTTGCAAACGCTAGAACTAATCCCTCTCTCCTGTAAGCTGTCTTTCTGTTTTCTGCTTGCTTTTCAACCCTTGCTACACCTTATTTATAAGTATTGGGTGCGATTTACACTCTTATAATCTGATTAGATCACCAAATCTACATGGGATAGGAAAGCACCCTTCATTCCTATTCCGCTTCTTCTTTTAGGATTCCTAATTTAATTGTACAAGAAAACTTATTCTTTCATAATCCTTAATCTTTGTAAGACAAGAATCTGTGCACCTTAGCTTTCCTAATACAATCCTGATCAAAATAGGAATATAACAAAAGACAAACCAAATCCTAACAATCTCCACCTTGGTGAGTCGAACCAAGTCTTGACTGTTGCAACCCAAAGTATCTTCGAAGCTTCTTTAAGCAACTTTAGAAATCTTCAAGAACCTTCACCTTGGCAAACTTCTTCTCGTCTCATTGCACCTCAAGTGAGAAAGTGCTCCACCCCAATCAATCAACAAGATTGATCAAGTTCAAGCAATGTTTGAATTTCTTGGCCAGCACTATCTTTGTAATGGAATCTGTGTCATTGTCGTTCGTGTGAACTTTTTTAACCCAAATCTCCTTGGACTCCCCACAATTCCGGATTCTATGATACCTCACTTCATTGTGCTTTGATCTTCTATGAAAAACCTTATTTTTTACCAAGTGAATGGTGCTTTGACTGTCACATTTCAGCTTCATGTAATATTATGGCTTATCAAGCCACTAAGCCAAATTGCCTCTTTTCTTAACTCTACTTCAGTGGTTGACAAAACTGTCAAAGGTTGCAGTAGTGGCCTCCAACTGATTGGTCCTCCTACGCATGTAAAGAGATAACTAAAAGTTTACCTTCTCTTGTCTAAGTCCTCAGCATAGTCAACATCAACATATCCCAACACCAGATTCTGTGATACCTCACTTCATTGTGTTTTGATCTTCTATGAAAAAATTGATTTTTTGACAAGTGAATGGTGCTTTGACTGTCACATTTCAGCTTTACGTAATATTGAGTGATTCTCAGTTGGCTTACCAAGCCACTAAGCTAAAGTTCCTCCTTTCTTAACTCTACTTTAGTGGTTGATAAAATTGTAAGAGGTTGCAGTAGTGCCCTCCAACTGATTGATCCTCCTGAGCATGTAAAGAGATAACCAGAAGCTCACCTTCTCTTGTCTAAGTCCTCAGCATAGTCGGCATCAACATATCCCAACACCCCAACGCCTGATGTCACCGAAAGAAGCTCCCCGCTAACTTTCTTCTTCAATGACAGTACTAGCTAAACTTGAGCTACCTTCCATTTTAGCTTTCTTGTCCTTCCGAATCTTGTAGTTCCTCTTCCAATGATTGGTAGAACCACATTCGAAAAAACTTCCTTCTTTTCCTTTTTCTTCTTGGATTTCGACCTACTCATGTTGTTCTTCTCTGCCTTCGTCTTTTCCCGACCTTTCTCCTTGCTCTTGGCATAAAGATCTTGAGAGCTTTCAGTTATATCCTCTAGTTTAACATATGACTGAAGTGCTTGAATTACGTCCTCAAGTTGCAGGAACTATTTCCAAACATTAAAGTTGTTCGAAAGTGCTTGAATGGCGAGGGTAGAGACCTTTGCAAGATGATAGCCATATCATCATCTTTGTTGGTTTCTTTGACCTTCTGAAGATTGGCTATGCAATTCTAGAACCTGCATACATGATGTTCAATATTATGCCTTCTTCAAGTCGAAGCTTGAATAGTTCATCCTTGAGAAACAGTTTATTGGACACTGTTTTGCCCATATAAACCTTCTCCAACATGTCCCATGCTTTAGCAGTCATCATTTCTATAATGTGGGACCGGACTAATTTCGTGAGATGAATCCCGATAGAACTATTGGCCTTCTTAAGAATCTTGATCCATGTTGCTTGTCATGGTCTTAGGCTTCTTACTAAGGAGTGCATCATCCAACTCCTGCTATATCAGTACGCTCTTCTCATCCTTTGCCAGTCTGTGAAATTATCCTTGCCATCAAAATGTTTTAAGGCATGCCTTAAGCTTCCTAGGAGCACGAACTTTTTCCTCTTGCCATCGCAGAACACCTTGAACCAAGCTCTTGATACCAATTGTTGTTATTCTGAATATGGAACTTGTTCTTGGGTGTATAACGCAATAGAGTAAACTTAGCAAAAGTGAGTAACTAGGAACATACAATATTTATACTGGTTCAGCAGAACTTTTGACTACATCTAGTTGTGATTTCTCTAGGTAGAGAAACCGCAGTTTCTTTGATTAAAAATAGAGTATACCGTACTGTTGCAAACCCTAAAACTAATCCATCTCTTCTCTCGGCTCTCTCTGTTTTCTGCTTGCTTTTCAACCCTTGCCACACTATTTATAAGGTGCACTTTACACACCTATAATCTGATTAGGTCTCCTAACCTATTTGGGATAGGAAAGCACACTTGCATTCCTATTCCGTTTCTGCTTTTGGGATTCTAATCTAATTGTACAAGAAAACCTATTCTCTACTAATCCTTGTAGGACAAGAATGGGTGCACCTTAGATTTCCTATAATCCTAAACAAAATAGGACTATAACGAAAGACGAACCAAATCCTAACAAAAATTACGTACTAAGTAAGGTAATAGTGACTGACCAACTAGAGTGGGTTAAGTTTTAAGTGATGAGAACCTGAAAGTTTGGTTGGTTGGAAACTTAGAGGGCGAACCTAGATTGAGGCCCTTGCAAAATCCAAAATGAATTTTAGGCAACTGAAATGATTGCTTTTGTTTCTAAGTTTAAATAGAAACCCCACGAGAAAATTAAAATAAAGGAATTGGAGAACAGCGGCTAGGGCTTTTGCTCTTCCTAATTGTTGTTTTGAATCTCTTTTTCTGTATAGTCTGTATTTAACAGAACATGCGAAAAGTAAAAGCGCAAGAGCTCGGGCTCGGACCTACTCCCTACAGGAAAACAAACAAGCTAGTCACCAACAGCCGGAGCTAGGGGCATAGTTTGTTATTCTTCTGCAAGCTATGATATATATTATACAAGTACATGAGAAAAATAAAATTGGGGGCCCTCCAAAACTGGAGCCTACGCAATGGCACCATAACCATGCGTATGATTTTATTCTAGGACAAACAAGTACAGAATCTATCTTGTTACTTAAGGGACTCGTGAAATAGCTCAAAATGGAAAAAAGAATGATCTTATGTCGTCATAGAACTCCGGCAGTCATTTCTTAACGGTGAATGCACTGCGTTGAACCAATTGGCATTTTCCATGATTTTATACCAGATGCTAGATTATGAGGGCTTGACAAACCTTCATAACAAGCTATAGAATTTTCCCAAGGAAGTGACATTGTTTATACTCATACAAGATAGTCTACACTGCAACCGACGGGAAGAGGACAATCCGATGCTTAAATAATGGATTAGGTAGAGGTGAAAATTAAGCGATTATCTAGGATAAGGATGTTTGGCATCAAACAGAATTGCTATGCATCACATAAATCCACCTCACTATTGGATTTAAGATGTCCAAAGTCCATGTTTAGGGCCTAATTAACGCTTTTGTCTCAATGACTACAGGCAAATGATGGGAGAAGAGCTTTCTGGTCTAAATGTGAAAGACTTACAGAATCTGGAGAACCAATTGGAAATGAGTCTTCGGAGTGTCCGAATAAAAAAGGTACGAGCAGTCACTCAATTTCTGAAAATCATCTATTTACATAAGTCTTCCATGGCGCTAAATCACGTTTGACTTCTGTAGGACCAACTTTTAATGGATGAAATAGAAGAACTAAATCGAAAGGTTAAAATCTTGCAAAACTTGTACTACTTTTCAGTCTTTTCCTCTTTATTACTTAAGGAGCTAAATGTTAAAGTCTGTGTGCAGGGGAACCTCATTCACCAAGAAAATATCGAACTGTATAAGAAGGTAAACCTAATTCATCAAGAAAACGTGGAGTTATCTAAGAAGGTAC
This sequence comes from Cotoneaster glaucophyllus, assembly GCA_036320875.1. Classification (NCBI taxonomy): domain Eukaryota; kingdom Viridiplantae; phylum Streptophyta; class Magnoliopsida; order Rosales; family Rosaceae; genus Cotoneaster; species Cotoneaster glaucophyllus. The sequence continues at coordinate 42,845,852 of CM070073.1, forward strand.
TGGTTTTGAAACTAAATAAACTTCAACTATCCAAGAAAAAGTAATAAAAATCTATAATCCAACCTACAAAAAATTGCAACATTTTTTACGCAACACCTTAACAGAAGTTTCACATCCCAGGTTTATGGAACAAGGAATGTAAATGAAGCAAATCAAAACACTCTTCTAACAAATGGTCAAGGTATTGAAGAGGACTCAAATGGACCTGTCCGTCTCCAGCTTAGCCAGCCACAGCGGCAAAGCTACAAGCCACCAGCAAGGGCAACAAATCTGGGGTATACCTTCTTCCTAAAACTACACTGTCCATTATGATTACCACTTTCAATTTTCCATTTATTGATCAAACTGTTTTATGATGACTACAGCAGACTACAATTACACTAGCGAAGAAGATGCATCATATTAGGATAATGTTTTTTTACTTCTCAAGAACAAGGCTGATGGATTCAAATTCATATTCTATCACACTAGTGGTAAAAGAGCTGCAGAACAATCCGCAAAAGGACCTTGATTTGGAAACAATGATTTGATGTGTGTGTGACAATCAATGAAACCAGCTACATATGTAAAGACGAGATTAATATATAATAAAGAATAATTGACTTGCACTTCACGTGCAGCGCAACTTTTAGAAATCTCTAAGTCTATCAGCATCTGTGAAACAAACTTTCTCTGAAACATATTGCAATGTTTATATGCATGTCTTCAATTTTTGTACACAAAACATGTGAACAACAGCACTTGGTATGAAAAAAGATGAAAATATAAATGGAAAGAAGCAAAACCGTTCAACTTACTGCATTAAAGTTCAGTCCATTTAAGTATTGAATTTCACAAAATGGTGTATGCGGTGTTTACCTTCTTGTCCACGCAGTCTGATATTACATAGAAGGCATCTACAATGATTTGCCGTCCTGACTGCAATACAATGTTCAGCATGGAAATAATAGGTAGTTAAGCACACTAAGCAAAATCAAGCCATATATAAATTCACTGAAACAATCATTAAACGTACACAGAATTCTCTGATACAATAATAAAAAAAACCTCTAGGACATCTAATTAAATAAATTCAAACCAGTTGGAAAGAAAATCATGCATAGTCGAATCGAAGTAAAATTATAAAAATGCTGGTTATGATCACATGTAGATTCTGGACCATTTCTGGTTGAAACAACATAAAACATGTGAGTACAGTGCAGTGCAATCCACCAATATTAGGCTTCCAGGACTATGAAAAAGTATCTTATATCAAATTGGGACTAGTAGACTATACATGCCCAGCTTCGAGACTTCGGAATATCCCATGCCACTCTATGGTATTTATTTTCATAGACATAGTTCTAATTAAGTTAACCATATCCAGATCCATGTTTCCAAGTTTACAGATTCATGCACCAAATAATAAACAACAGAAATGGATAAAGTTACAGGAGATCTATGGACTGCAATGCAAATCCCATAGTGGAATTCTAAAGTACTACCAATACATATGAAAGATTTCCTATTGGATAGGGAAGACCGCATAATCATGCCACATTTGAGATTCAACTTTAGGAAAGCCGGGAAAAATAACAATTCATGAGATTAGGTATATCAACAACTAAGGCCTGCCTAGCATAGCTTGCAAGGAAAGGATCAGAAACATGTTCAAATAAAAATTCTTGGTCATCAAATGATTCTGGACCATTTCATTTTTTTGTAAAATAATATGCAATTCAACTCCTGTCAGACCAATGGATTATAAAGATAAGGGAAAAGTATGATAACAGTTTGAGCATATTCAAGCATAACTCCAGAACTCAATCTTAATGGCTATTTCTTAAAACAACAAAAACAAATAAATTAGATATAAAAAAAGGAACCACGAACATCTGACAATATGTTTTATTTGCCACTATATCTCAATGGATTTTTTTTTTTTTTTTTTTGCGTCAAATATCTCAATGGCTATTTCAAGAGAAGCGAAATGCACGTTTAAGAATACAACAGTCAATGGTATAATTTCATGTTGCTTCCTGAAACAATAATAGTACTTTGAAGGACAAAACAATATTCCAAGATAAGACAGTATTTTAGCAGGAAAAAAATAATGCATTCAACAAAATTGAAGCATATGCTGTTGTATTTGGCAAGAGTCAATAGGACTTTGAAAGCTAAAATCTTCCACAAGAAATAGCTGTTCAATGCCCTGCAGATAGAACAAGAACGAAATTACCAGAGGTAGGGTAACATTGTAGTGTCAACCAAGGACTCTTCAATGCTCACAATCACTGAAATTGGTTTAGAAAGCAAGAAAAGAGTGTGCAAAGCTAAAACTGTTAACTCAAATTGACTTTTGAATTTCAAAAACCTGGTCCAAAAGACTTGTCTATGATGTGATCCACTTCTTCGCGAAAATATGAAGGCTTAAAGGAGAGGAGATTATCATGATCTGTAATCATAAATTGGCAATGTGTTGAGAAGACTTGGGATACGTAAATAAGGCATCGAAATTCAAATGTCAACTTGAACAACTACAACTATTCATGGAGGAAAGCTTGTATTGTGATACTCTGAATCCTACATCAGCCATGCATGTGTTGAGGAGGTCTAAGTTACTCAAGAAAAGCCTATGAAATCCAATGTTAACTTAAGCTTCAGAAGGCCTTAAATGGTACCTTTTACCAAAGGTGACAGAGATCCGTAAGCAGGTAAGAAATGGCATCACACATCGGATAGGCTCGTCCACTTATAAATGTTATATCTTAGTGAAGACACAGGCCTAACTTTTGGGGAGGGGGTAATCTTGAATCGTACTTCATGTTTGACATGGGAAAGTATATGATACTGAACCATGATCTATGAATCCAAATGTCAACTTGTGGTACTCATTATTGGAGACCTAAGATCATCATAGAGTCGATCTACACAAACCCGGGCAAGACTGAACATGAATGCTCATATTTGGCTTGTCCGGTTTCTCTTTTAGTAAATAACCTTCTTGGATACACTAAACCACTGGACTTCATATGCTTATAATTATAGGTCTCATTTGCTTGGGGACTAAAGACTTGAAAGTGGGCATAGGATTCAATTCCCATGTTTAGTAAGCAGATACTTGGGGATGTGAGGCCTTTTAGAGAACTTCCATGTAGGAAGACCCCACTGGGCAATAGGCAACTCAAACCCCTTAATGAACAGTAACTGCCCAAGTGCATCTCCACCCCTAAACTAAATAGCCAAGGCAATTCGTATTAAAATATTAGTATTTTTTATTTTATAAATAATTAAAGATAACTTTATTTTTAATTTTGAATAATAATAAAAGATTGGTTAAAAGTATTTGAAAATATTGAAATGTAGTGTAAAGTGGAAGAACATGGTTAGGTATTTATAGAAAAAAACTATAATTTTTTATATTTTTAATTAGTTTTTTTTATAATATATTATAATTTTTTAATAATTTAAATTGTGACTAACGTCATGATGACTTCTCCATTGGGCTTGCCTTGGGTCCAATTGCCCTAGTGGGCTAGAGTGTTTTGGGGAGGGGGTGAGAGTGGATTGGATTGCCTTTCCCCAAGGCAATAAGCAATAGTGGAGTTGCTCTTACATAGGTATCCATAACCATTATGGGGAGAAACTGAAACTCTTGGGCCTCTAAGGTGTCTTGGAAATGCATTTATTGTGTTTCTTATGATTAAACTACCCTTATAATAGATTAAAAAAATACCTTTTTTCCCCTTAAAATTTTTGGTTTTTCTTATAAGGGTATTAATATTATTGAATAATTAAACAAATATTTAGTCGTCCTATTTCACAAATTGAGCCTTGGAACAAGAATCAAAGGCCTTATTTGATTATCAAATTATCACTTCCAAACAAACACTTGAAAGGGGCAACAGGAAATGAGAGCCAACAATGTATATTAAGCAAGACTTTTAAGCAATTTTTTTTTAAGTTATGAGAATAGTTTGAGTAGATAACTTCAAATTTAGGCACAAATAACAATCAAATCTATATCTTTCATAATCAAGCTCAACTCAATTCAATTTAAAGGTCATTAGCACAAACTATCATGCTAATCTATATGGTGATAACCAGCCACCACATAAATTTTAATTGAAACTGATAGAACTTCTGGATCCTTAAACTCCACAAGCTGTCAAATGAAGACGCATAAAGAGAACAAGAAGCAAATCAAAACACAAGAAGAAATTTTCACATCACTGTACGAGTCTTCTCCCATGTGAAAGCTATACTTTCAGTAATTGCTTCTTCACAAGATTTAAAATATCAAAGTTTTTATTCTCAAGGACTTTTTACAAATATAAGATCAAGGTCAACCGCTTCTAAGTAAAAAGATGTTTCCAATTTTTCACAATATCAACTCAATATATGCCATCACCATAACAAAACGTCCTCATTTCAGCCATTAGCACCATGTTCATCTAACTATAAAATCATCATTTTTATCACCACCTCATAAGTCTGTAAGGACACTAACATAACCGCTGCAACGACTCTAGTACACAACTAGGTTCCACCAATGAACTAATGTGATTGTACTCCTAAAATCATCATGCCACCACCTCTTGGTTATACAATCCGCCACTATTACCACAACCATGCAATTGAAACAAGCATCACACGTGCCATCATTGACAGCAGCACTACTTAATACCGCCTGCCAGGCCACATGTACCTAATTTATCTGATTGTTGATATAACTATCTGACAAACGTTATCAAGAAAATATGAAAGCCTAGATGCCTCCTGAAGGCTAGAAAGGGGATTAATTATAGGCGTATTCTACTAACTTTCATTAATGGATGCACATTTAGAACGTACATTCGTAATGTTTTAAAGTTATCATCTAATATAGATCATGAATGTAAGTTCATGATGCATAGCAACTGTTAATAAGGATGAACATTACATAACATATTTTAAAGCTATGATTGTGTTGAAAAAACACCCCTAGACCTTGTTCTTTGATGTAACCAAAGGCAATAGACTAAACTTTGGCAAATATTAGAAAACTTAGAAACACACAAGAATTATACTGGTTCGGCAGAACTTTTGCCTACGTCCAGTTGTGATTTCTCTAGGTAGAGAAATCACCGCTTCTTTGATTAATAATAGAGATTATAGAACTTTTGCAAACCCTAGAACTAATCCCAAACCTCTCGGCTGTCTCTGTTTGTTTTCTCCCTTAAATTCTAAGCCTTGCCGTACCCTATTTATAGGCATAGGGTACAGATTTACATGTCCTTTACAGATTATAATTCCTATTCTAAGTGGAATAGGAAATTAGACTTCCTTTCCAATTCCAAATAGACTTCTAGGATTTCTAATCTAAATTGAATAAGGAAACTAAGATTCTTTCCTAGCCCTTTTAGGAGAAGAATCGCAGCACACTTTTTTCCCTAAAACAATCCTAAACAGAAAAGGACACTAATTGACGAGCCAAACCTAACAATCTCCACCTTGGTGAGTCAAACCAAGTCTTGATCGTTGCACCCCAGAGTATCTTTGAACCTTCTTGAAGCAGCTCTGGAAATCTTCAAGAGTCTTCTCCTTGGCAATCTTCTTCTTGCCTTATTGCACCTCAAGTGAGGAGGTGCTCCATTTTAATCAATCAACGAGATTGATCAAGTTCAAGCAATGCTTGAACTTCTTGGCCGGCACTATCTTTGTAAGGAAATCTGCGGCATTGTCATCCGTATGAGTCTTTTCAATCCAAATTTCCTTAGACTCCACCCAATCTCTGATTCTGTGATACCTTGCTTCAATGTGCTTTGATCTTCCAGAAAAAACCTGATTCTTAGCCAAGTGAATGGCGCTTTGACTATCACACTTAAGCTTCACACAATCTTGAGTGATTCCCATTTGACTTACCAAGCCACTAAGCCAAATTGCTTCCTTTCCAGCTTCGGCCAATGCAATATACTCTGCCTCTGTGGTCGACAAAGCTGTAATTGGTTGCAGTAGTGCCCTCCAACTGATTGGTCCTCCTGCGCATGTAAACACATAACCAGAAGTTGACCTTCTCTTTTCCAAGTCCCCTGCATAATCGGTATCCACATATCCTAACACACCTGCATTTTCTTTTTGCTTCTCAAACATAATCCTCTGTCGCCAAGAACCCTTCAAATAACGCAAAATCCACTTGACTGCATCCCAATGTTGCTTTCCTGGATTTGCCATGTATCTGGAAACGACACTGATTGCTTGAGCTATGTCGGGACGTGTGCATACCATTGCATACATGAGGCAGCCCACGGCATTAGCATAAGGCACCTTCTCCATTACATGTTGTTCTTCCTCGGACTTGGGACACTGTTGCCCACTTAACTTAAAATGAGTCGCCAAAGGAGTCATAACTACCTTTGCTTCTTGCATGTTGAACTTCAAAAGAACCTTCTGAATATACTTGGCTTGTGATATCCAGATCCTTCCAACGGTCCTATCTCTCTGAATTTCCATGCCAAGGATCTTTTGTGCCGCACCTAGATCCTTCATGTCGAACTCCTCGCTCAACATCTTCTTCAAGTCTTGAACTCTAGACTTGTCTTGACAAGCAATTAGCATGTCATCCACATATAGCAATAGCAATATGATCATCCCATCTTGGAACACATGATAGTACACGCAACAGTCATATAAACATCTTCTAAAATTGATTTTCAGCATGAATGAATCAAACCTCTTGTACCACTGTCTTGGAGACTGTTTCAGGCCATACAAGGACTTCTTTAGCTGACATACTAGGTTCTCTTTCCCATATTCAACAAACCCTTCTGGTTGAGCCATGAAAATCATCTCCCCTAGATCCCCGTGAAGAAACGCTGTCTTCACATCCATCTGCTCAATCTCCATGTCATGCTGAGCTGCCATTGCTAAAAGCAATCTGATAGAAGTATGCTTGACTACAGGTGAAAAGATCTCATCATAATCCACCCCTTCCTTTTGTGAGTACCCCTTAGCCACGAGCCTCGCTTTGAACCTCACGGCATCATACGCTGTCTTCACATCCATCTGCTCAATCTCCATGTCATGCTGAGCTGCCATTGCTAAAAGCAATCTGATAGAAGTATGCTTGACTACAGGTGAAAAGATCTCATCATAATCCACCCCTTCCTTTTGTGAGTACCCCTTAGCCACGAGCCTCGCTTTGAACCTCACGGCATCGTGTTCATGTAGTCCTTCCTTTTTCCTAAATACCCACTTGCATCCAACTAGCTTTCTGTCTTTGGGCTTAGGAACCAACTCCCAAACAGAGTTCTTGTAAAGAGACTCCATTTCTTCTGTCATAGCACTTATCCAACTATCTCGCTCATCACTTGCTATAGCTTCTCGATAAGTAGTTGGATCTCCTTGACTAATGTTAAGAGCATAATTAACTTCGTCTTGGTCAAACCCAAATTTGTCAAGTTTCTTCTTGTTTCGCTTAGGTTTGTCCAGTGCTATGCATCTCTGGAATGCAGGTGGATTATTGGTTGGAGTTCGAACCCTTTGGGATGTCTGGCCGATGAGAGTGCCTTCAATCTGCCCTGTTTCTTGCTCCACCTGATTCCTAACTGGTGAACAATGCTGATGCTCTTCTTCTTCCTCAAAACCATCAGATTCGGCCTCTTGCTCAATTTGCTCCACCTGAGCTTCTTCTTCATCTGAACTGATTAACGGAATCTTTGTTGCTTCAATTTCAGCATCGTCCTTCTTCTCCTTACTACTCTCGACTTTATTCAGAGGCATGGTTGTCTCATCAAAGACAACATCTCGGCTGACAACCTTTTTCTTGTTGTTGAAATCCCAAAGCTTGAAACCTTTAACTCCTTTCTCAAAACCTAAGAATATGCAATGTATAGACTTTGGTTTGAGCTTGGACCTTTCATCACTTGGAATATGTGCATAAGCACTACAGGCGAACACCCTGAGCTTGGAATAATCCACTGGCTTCTCAGACCATACCTCTTCTGCACTCTTAAAACCGAGAACTGTAGATGGTGACCTGTTAATCAAATAACTTGCATGATTAACAGCCTCTGCCCAAAAACTATCGAGCAATCCTGCATGAAATCGCATGCTCCTCTCTCTCTCCATGAGAGTTCGGTTCATCCTCTCAGCAGCTCCATTTTGTTGGGGATTCTTCTTTACTGTGAAGTGCCTTGTGATGCCTTCCTGCTTGCAGTAATTGGTGAACTCATTACTTGTATATTCACCTCCATTGTCACTTCTTAGGTACTTGATCTTCCTTCCAATTTGATTCTCGGTTTCTGTTTTCCATTCCTTGAACCTTGCAAAAACCTCGGATTTCTGCTTCATGAAATAAACCCAAACCTTCCTAGAAAAATCATCCATGAAAGTAACAAAATGCCTGGCTCCACCATTTGATTTAGTTGGTGCAGGGCCCCAAACATCTGAGTGAATATAGCTGAGTTGCTCCTTGCTTCGGTTATCTGCATTGCTACTTGCGAATGATACCTTTCTTTGCTTCCCGAGAACACAGTATTCACAAAAGTCCAGTTTGCAAGATGACACGCCTTCCAACAGGCCTTGCTTGTGTAATTCTTGCAATCCCTTCTGGCTTATGTGACCGAGCCTATGATACCATAGTTTTGTCTTGTCTTTTGTACTTTGATTTACAGAAACAGCTGCTCTCCCAACTATAGTGGTCCCAATCAACTTATGCAACTTATTGGGTTGTAGGTCACCCCGCATTACCACTAGCGATCCTTTGGTTACCCTGAGTCTTCCTTTTTTAGACTTGTACCCATAACCGGCCTCATCTAAAGTACCCAAGGAAATCAAATTCTTTCTTAGTTTAGGGACATACCTGACGTTCCCCAAAGCTCGTATCATCCCATCGAACATTCTGATTCGAACAGTGCCGATTCCTCTTACAGGACATGAAGAATCGTCTCCCATTAAAACTTCCCCGCTGCTGACTTCTTTGTAAGTATCGAACCATTCTCTTACTGCACACATATGAAAGGTGCATCCGGTATCCAAAATCCAATTTGCGAAAGCTTTGGAGCCTGATGTTACTGAAAGAAGTTCCCTGTCACTCTCATGCTCGGTGACTGCACTAGCTGATCCTGAGCTTCCTTCCATCTTAGCTTTCTTCTCTTTCCAAATCTTGAAGTTCCTCTTCCAATGATCGGCTGAACCACATTCGAAGCAACCTTCCTTCTTTTCCTTTTTCTTCTTGGATTTTGACCTACCTCTGTTGCTGGTTTTCTCTTCCCTTTTCTTTTCCCGCCCCCTTTCCTTGCCTTTGACATAAAGGCCTTGAGAGCTTTCAGTTATATCATCTAGTTTAGCATATGATTGAAGAGCTTGAATTACGTCTTCAAGCTTCAGGGACTCTTTTCCAAACATTAGAGTTGTTCGAAAATGCTTGAAAGACGAAGGTAGAGACCTCAGCAGGATGATAGCCATATCATCATCTTTGTAAGTTTCTTCGACCTTTTGAAGATTAGCTATGCAATTCTGGAATCTGCATACGTGATCTTCAATATCACCTCCTTCTTCTAGTCGAAGTCCGAATAGTTCATCCTTTAGAAAAAGTTTATTGGACACGGTTTTGCCCATATAAACATTCTCCAACTTTTCCCATGCTTCTTGGGCAGTCATCTTTTCGGTGATGTGTGACCGAACTGATCTTGTGAGATGGATCTCGATGGAACTCTTGGCTTTCTTGAGAACCTTAATCCATGCTGCTTCTGTCATGTTTGCCGGCTTCTCCCCATTGAGTGCATCATCCAAATCATGCTGTATCAGTACGTTTTTCATCATCCTTTGCCAATCCGTAAAGTCATCCTTGCCGTCAAAGGGCTTTAACGCAGGTCCTTGATCCGCATTCATCTTCCCTTTTGACATCGTAGAACACCTTGAACTTTAGCTCTTGATACCAATTGTTGAAAAAACACCCCTAGACCTTGTTCTTTGATGTAACCAACGGCAATAGACTAAACTTTGGCAAATATTAGAAAACTTAGAAACACACAAGAATTATACTGGTTCGGCAGAACTTTTGCCTACGTCCAGTTGTGATTTCTCTAGGTAGAGAAATCACCGCTTCTTTGATTAATAATAGAGATTACAGAACTTTTGCAAACCCTAGAACTAATCCCAAACCTCTCGGCTGTCTCTGTCTGTTTTCTCCCTTAAATTCTAAGCCTTGCCGTACCCTATTTATAGGCATAGGGTACAGATTTACATGTCCTTTACAGATTATAATTCCTATTCTAAGTGGAATAGGAAATTAGACTTCCTTTCCAATTCCAAATAGACTTCTAGGATTCCTAATCTAAATTGAATAAGGAAACTAAGATTCTTTCCTAGCCCTTTTAGGAGAAGAATCGCAGCACACTTTTTTCCCTAAAACAATTCTAAACAGAAAAGGACACTAATTGACGAGCCAAACCTAACAGATTGAACATCAGACATTCCTAACGTAGATCATGAACTCGATGCACTACATCAGACAAACACACTTAAAAAGTATCTGGAGTCGTTGTCACAATAACAAGAGGTTTATAATTGGTTTGAGGGTTAACCCATAAAGCATATCCGTACTAGTATACTATACAAGCTACTTTGGTACTTGTACAAGATTGCATACACTAATGCCTACTTATGAGCATATCATGAAATAAAGCTAGATTGTGAAGCCTATATGTTTAGTAAGCAGACCCTTGGGAATGTGTGGCCTTTTACATGGGCATCCATAACCATTAAAGGGAGAAACTGAAACTCTAGGGCCTCTTGGGTATATGATTTTCCAATGTCTTGGAAATGCATTTATTGTTTTTCTTATTATTAAACTGCCCTTATAATGGATTAAAAATACATTTTCCCCCTTAAAAATTTTGGTTTTTCATAAGGTTAAATATTATTGAAATTTTAAACAAATATTTAGTCCTACTATTTCACAAACTGAGCCTTGGAACAAGAATCATATATAGGCCGTATTTGGTTGTCAAATTGTCACTTCCCAACAAACACTTGAAAGGAGGGCAACAGGAAATGAGCAAACAATGTATACTAAGCAAGACTTAGGTAATTTTTTGAAGCTATGAGATAGTTTGAGTATATAACTTCAAAATTTAGGCGCAAATAACAATCAAATCTATATCTTTCATAATCAAGCTCAATTCAATTTATAGGTTCATTTGCACAAACTATCATGCTAATCTACATATGGTGATAACCACCCACCACACAAAGTTTAATTGAACTTGATGAAACTTGTGGATCCTTAAATATCCAAAATGAAGACATGTAAAGAGAAAAAGGAGAAAATCAAAACACACAAGAAATTTTCACATCACTGTAATTACCAGTCTTATCCCATGAGAAAGCTTTACTTTCAGTAATTGTTTCTTTACTAGATTTAAAATTCAATTTTTTTATTATTCTCAAGGACCTTTTACAAATATAAGATCAAGGTCAACCACTTCTAAGTAAGAAGATGTTTTGAATTATTCATGATATCAACTCAATATATGCCATCGCCCTAACAAAACATCACATTTCGGCCATTAGCACCATGTACATCTAACTATAAAATCATCACTTTATCACCACCTCAACTGTAACTGTAAGGACACTAACATAACCGCTGCAATGACACTAGTGCTCTGGTAGGTTCCACCAATGAACTAATGCGATTGTACTACTAAAATCATCATGTCACCACCTTATACACTCCGCCACCATTACCACAACGATTCAATTGAAACAAACATCACCACTTGCGATTGTTGACACCAGCAGTACTACTACCACCTGCCAGGCCACATGTACCTAGTTCATCTGATGGTTGATTGATAACTATCTGACAAACTTTATTAAGAAAATATGAAAGCCTAGATGCCTCCTGAAGGCTAGAAAAGGGCTTTTTTTTAGGCGTATTCTACTAACTTCAATTAATGGATGCACATTTAGAACGTAAATTCATAATGTTTTAAAGTTATCATCTAATATGGATCGTTAATGTAAGTTCCTAATGCATTGCAACTGTTAATAAGGATGAACATTACGTATCATATTTTAAAGCTATGATTGAACATCAGACATTCCTAATTTAGACCATGAACATGATGCACTGCACCAGACAAACACGCCAACAAGTGGAGTGTTTTTCTGACAAACACAAATAATCGAACAAATCTTGAATCGTTATCATAATAACAAGAGTTTTAATTGGTTCGAGGGTTAACCCATAAAGCATCGGTACTACTATACTATAGTCCTTGTACAAGATTGCATACAGTAATGGCTACTCATCGGCATATCATGAAATAAAGAGAAACTGCGAAGCCTATATGTTCCAAGAAATGGAACAACAGATCGAGTCGACAAAATCAGAAGCAAATACTACCTCGATTTGTCAACTATGTACCCTATAAATCATAGAGATAAAACTTACGAGAAATGATGGATCACAGACAGCCTAATAAAAGCAAGAAACTAAACCGAAACGTGTAACACTTGACATGAATTTAACATAATTACGAGAAGGAAAAAATACAGGTGCATTGAACAAGGTAAAGTTAAAGTTAAAAGTGATCAAAGCAGTGATTAAACCAAATTAAAAGCAATTAGTGGTGAACACTGTACAATTTACGGCGGCTATAAAAAAACAAAGATGGCCGATCCAAATAAAAGCATGAACAGTAGTAAAATCTTGTACCTGAATTGCGAAGTGAAGGCGCGTATCTGTCTCCAAAACAAAACCACTGTTCTTCGATAATAATATTATTTTCTGAAAATTAACATTCCAAAGCAAAAATACAGGTATTTAAACAACGCATAAACCACTACTGTAAGATATAAGTATAGATTACGAACTAGTGGCAGTGAACATATATATTTTCTCAAATTTTGCAATATACATACATACATACATATATTTATATATAAGAAGCTCAATGCGCAATTCACAGTAACATATAAATCATGTTAAAAGTTGAAGACGTAGGGCTTACGATAAGTTGATTATAACGCTATACTCGCTTCTCAGTTCCATTTAAGCTTATTCTCGAATTTTTCTCATAGTTTTCTTGGCAGCCAAACAGACGGTTCGCCGTGGAAGACGAACGGATATTCGTCAAGAAACGGAAAAATTACAGCTCGGAGGAGGTGGAGGATATGGAATAGAGCGGAAGAAGGAGAATGCAGGCCGAGAAAAGCGGTGATTTGAGGAAATCGCGAGGTCGGTGGAATCCATTGGAGAATCGGACGGAGAAAAGGGGACGAACGGAGGAGGAGGAGATCTGCTTCGATGGAGGAGAGAGGGAAGAGCGCGGATGCCTGACGACTAAGAAGAAGAAGAAGGTGAGAGAGTGGTGTGACGAGAGAGTTGGATGAAAAATATCTGAGAGGGAAACGAATTAAAAAAAGAGAGGGGAAATGATGGTGGGGGAGACCCTGAGGGGAAGAGAGAGTTGGTGGGGGCTATGGAGGTCTATGATGCCCCCACTCGATCTAACACGTAATGCCCCTTTCTTTTTTATTTGCCTCTTTCATTTGCTGATTCTCTAGTAAAATATTATTAGATAAATCTAGGGTTTCGGATTCTCCCAAGCTGCTTTCTGAAACCGGAGCAGCCTTGGAGGCATAGGTGTATTACTTGCCGGTTTCTCTGCTTCACCAAAACCAGCAGCTACAATCTATTGGCTCAGCCCAGCCTTGAACTCGGAACCATGACTATATGTTATTTCGATTTAATAATATAATGTCATGAAGAAAAAAGAGTATTATTTAATTAAATACATTTCGGTTTTGTAAACTCAATTCACATAAGTTACTCTATTGAATTTTGATGCTCATTATTAGAAGTTCAATAATCTAAAAGCGAAATCAATGTTGAAACCAAAATTTCTAACAATTCAGATATTAAGCTTTTTTTAACTATGTGTTCGAATTTTGTTGTTATCAATTGATTTCAGTTTATTTTGGTGCCATTTCAAGATGGGTTTGAATCAACCTAACATCCATGCTCCGACTTGAGAGGGTGTTAAAGCTTAAAATATGTGTTCGAATCTTGTTGTTATCAATTGATTTCAGTTTGATTTGATGCCATTCAAGATGGGTCTGAATCAACCTAACATCCATGCTCCGACTTCTTGAGGGGTGTGACAAAAATATCGATTAAACCATTAATTCAACTCCTAATTTCAAAGTAGCTTTGATTTTCTTCTCGACAAACTCTGATGATTGATCATGAATTGGGGGGGGGAAGGGGGGGTGTGGTATAAGGTTAGTAGTGGGAGGTAGTGGGGGGTTGGCAATGACCCTGGTGGTAGTGGCGGTGATGGTATAAGGTTAGTGGTTGTGGCGGTGATGGTGGGGGGTTGGCAATGACGGTGGTGGCAGTGGCGGTGGTGCTATATAAGGTTAGTGGTTGTAGTGGGAGGTGGTGGTAGTCAGTTTGTTATCCATGGGGTAATATATATGTAGAAGAATAAATATTGTCATTTCTTTTTTGAACAAATACTGTCATTTTTAAATATTAATGATTGTATTAAATAAATTAAAAATATCTCACTGTATGAATCAAATTTTACAACTTGTCGTAGCATTTAATCTCACCATATAAATCAGTTTCTTGAGGAGATTTTTTAGTTGTTGTGTATTTATCTATAAGAAAATTCTATTTGAAGTCAACAATTTTTCTACTTATTTTGGATAAGCAATGCCAATTTTTACCTTAAAACGCAATTATATACATTAGAGTCAACATTTTAACTAACCCACACAACGGATGAGTCATAATTTAGTATCTAATTTGTCATGTAAGGGAGTCAACCTTAAGATCTTACATTTACAATAAAGAGAGAAACACCACTACACCTACAAGTGATAATGTCTTGTTTTAGTTTTAATGTTTTGTTTGAGACATTATGGGGGGAGAAAGAAATAAAAACAAGACGAGAAATTTTTACGTGTAACAAGGACACTTGTCATGTAACGTACAATTCTACGTGTTTTAATATGCGTGGAAGACATGAATGACCTGTCTCACTTATAGAGTATCATAGTATAGAAACCAAATATATATGTTATAGTTTATAGTGTTATTGGAACTCCAAAAATCTGATAGTGCACTCTATGTTTTCTATACTTGGAAAGAAAAACACATTCATACGGAGTGTACAATATAATTTTTGAAGTGTCAATAATATCACCTTAAGTAAAACCGTAGTAGTACATGATGATGTTCCGGAAATTGCTCCATCTTGAGCATTTGTGAGTCGTTTGAAATATCATTCTGACATTTAATTTCAAGAAGGTCTATATTGCTCAATAAAGTGACTATATTTATTTGTTCACTACCACTATGTTACGTAACAAATCTAAAAAAGGGTTATGATAAAATAAACCTGTAAGAAAAATATTATGATTATTAAGAACTCAACGGGACTTATCCCTCTTTCCTTGTCTATTTCGAGATTATGCTTTCATGTCTACAACTCAGTTTATTAGAGAGATGAACCTAATATACGAACCATAAACGAAAATAACGATTAAACCGATCACAAGAAAACCAGCTATAGTACCTATTATCCAAAGAGGAATCCTTCCAGTAGTATCGGCTATTTGTCATACTTTCCTCCACATTTTATCTAATGATCATGTTAAAGACATAAACAACCATAAATAATTATGAGATGATAAATTTCCGAATGGGATAAGAGAATTCCTACTATCTATTATTTTTTATTTTAATTAAAGAAATAATTGAAAAATAAAATAGCGAGTACAAAAATGAGTAATAACCCCCAATTGATACTGGTACGATTCCGAATAGGCTAACATTTCGAACTGCTGCTTAATCCATGGGTAGGCAAAGAGACAACCTGACGAATTGAAACATCTTAATAGCCAAAGAAAAATCAAGCAAAACCAATTTCCGTAGTAGTAGAGTGCGAAATGGAAGCTGCCTAAACTGTAAAAACGGGGTTGTGGGAGAAAAATACATGCGGTCTCCTCTTATATTCTAAATAAAAATTTAATGTATATCATATATATATATATATATATATATTGGTTCAAATATGTATATCCTATTCTTTTGTTAAATTTTACAAACAAAAAAAATCCCACACGGTCGATGGTGAGGCAAGCCGACTAGTGTGCGGCGTCTCGGGACTAGAGACATGTTGGGACAGCAATAGCGTCTACCAGATCACCTTCGACCACACGAAAAATGATTTAATAACATGCCTGTGTGGGCAAATCGATAGCGGACACGTACCCACCTTCTAGACCTCGCGATTAATCTAATGGATTTGCATTATTCTATTCGTGTTTCGAAGCATCCGGAAGTAAAAATTGTAAACAAAACGTATTAAAGGGACGAATGAGACTGGGGGCCCCACCACTTGTGTAGGACACGTGTCGGTCCAGTCATATGTCCGTAATTCCGATAGTAAAATATTGTCAAAACGACAAAGGTATCTGAGCTGCGCGGTGCAACTTGTAATCTGCTGTTGGTCTTACCATGTTTTGTTTGTTGGTTGAATTACGACGTACCTAAACTTTGAAAGAAAGCTGACCACTATTCAAATTATTAAGCCTTAATCTTGTTTACGCATGCGTTAAGAATAAAGTTGCATCAAGGTTTGGCATACGGGTCTTGAAACTGCTGGTCGAGGCAGATTCAAGCAGTTTAAAACGGATATGAGGTGGGTTCAAATATTTAAAGACACAATAGGACGGAACGAGATGGATTGTGACACCCGTTGACTTAATCTCACTTAAGTGAGAATAAATCTCCATCGTTTGATTCTCAGCCCAGTTTCACACGTTCTTTGAGTCTTAGCAACTCGAATTACAATAATTTCGTCCCTTTCTCCTGCTCCTAACTCGATCGAGCTACCTCCTCCATTTCCGCCTCTCACTTTTCTCTCCTAACTCGAGGTCTCTTTCCCTACTCCAACCACCATGCACCATAATCTCCTCTCAACTCGAGGTCCTTCCCAACTCGCAACGTCGATGACCTGGATGAGGACGAGCTCCTCTAGATGGATTTAAGGAACAAGGCCAACGCGAAGTCAACTACAAAAAAAACTGTTAGTGTAGGAGAATCCAATTAAGATTCTCATAGGCTAGGTTGTGTAAATCCCTATGGATTTAGGTTTATTTGTACTCCAGGTCACTTGACTTGTATATATTTGTATTTTTGTGAGATCAATATAAGCAATACAATTACAATTCTACATGGTATCAGTCGTATAGGTTTCCCTTTCCTGGTCAAACCTTACCATTCTCCTTCTTTCTCAAACCCTAGTCCTCCCCCCAAGTTATTTTTTCCAAATTTTTTCCCTTTTTGTTGTAACCCCTCCTCTTTCTTTCACCTATGGCCACTCAAGCTTCTTCCTCCTCTTCCAGCATTCGACCCTCTCACTCCAGTCCTAATGTTGCTCACTTTCTGAAACTCACCAATCCCAACTACCTCATTTGGTTTGGTCAGATGAAGACGTTTCTTCTTGGTTACAATTTATTTGGCTATGTGGATAACACTAATCCGGCCCCTGCCGCCACTCTTTTTTCCTCTGACAATGAGCCTGCTACATCGAATCTGGCTTTCGCTATGTGGTTTCAAACTGATCAAACGGTTGTTAGCTATTTGGCTTCCACCCTTTCCAAGCCTATTTTGTCACTCACTATTGGTAAAAACTCCTCTTCGGTCATCTGTAAATGTATCCATGCATATTTTTCTCAGGCTTTGCTTGCTAATGCCACCAATCTTCGGTTTCAACTACAATCACTTATGAAGGCTCCCATTCCATATCAGATTACCTTCAACATGCTAAGTTTCTCCCTGACTCTCTTGCTACATTTAATCAATTCGTCTCTAATAATAATTTGGTAGCTTTGTCTTTAAAGGTCTTGGTCCAAATTACTCAATATTTGTCACTGCTGTAACTAATTCTCATTATTTGCCAGGCTTCCCCGACTTGTGTTCTCGCCTCATCACATTTATATATATATATATATATATATATATATATAGGAATTGCTTAAGGGGAGGGATCCCCATTTTTTCAAAAAAATGGGGACACGCTCCCCACCGTTGGATTTAACTTTAATGAAATTGTGTGGTTGAGATTGTGTGGCTTGTGTTTTAATCTTAACCACACAATTTCATTAAAGCCAATCTAACGGTGGGGAGCGTGTCCCCATTTTTTTGAAAAAATGGGGATCCCTCCCCTTAAGCAACCTGTATATATATATATCAATCCATATGATGATCAAACACAACAATGCATATGAACTACGTACTGTAGTAAATGCATGCAGCGATATTAACCCTAGATTATACATAATGCATAAACTTACTAGAGGATGACGCCATGAAGAGTGTGACGTGATTAAGACCTTCCATTCTCTTGGAAATGTATTGGATCTCTATAGTCTATACTGTCAATAGGACTAGCATTTTCATTCAGAAATCCAGGGCATATCCGAGAAAGGGGATCGAAACCCAAGTTATAAGGATGTAACTGCCCCTCCTATCATGGATGCAGTTATATTCAGTTTTCCGACTCCTCATAACCGTTCTCTGCATTATTTTGTACAAACCTATAGTTTTTCTCATATTACAAATTTTGGTGAGTTATTCCCACTTTCGGTGTTGTACTCAGTACAAGTATTTGAATCCTACATCTATTTTTTACGTTATTTTATTATACGCATATATTTTTGACCTTATGTTATTACACAATAATATGTATTTTCAACCTTATATTTTGATAAGTATTATATTATACTATATTATTGAGAAAGGAAGAAGGTATGAGCTTGGAGGCATGAAAGAGGAATCATTGCAATCCGATCACGACGAAATGGCATTATCTTTTATGCAGCCGCTCTAACTTGATTTCTTCCTTGTATATGTGTGTGTGTGTGTGTGTGTGTGTGTATTCTCCCTATTTTCGAATATTTTACATATAGCAAGTTATTTCAAATTTCGAGGACAAAATTTTCTTAAGGGGGTAGATTGTGACGCCCCATCCCTAAATATTACGGTTTTTATAATTTTAAAGCGTGAATTTATGAAAATGCCCTTCAAGGCAAAAATATTGACTTTTGTTGACCGCATTGTCATGTCATGTAAGATCCGTTTCCTTGGTGTATCCTTGTAGTACTCGTTGTTACGAATGCATGAACGTGAATGGCAATTTGGTAATTTTAAGTTCGGAGATATTTTTTGTGTGTGTTGTGTTGCGAGACGTAGGGCCCACACCTCACTTCCCCTTTTTCTCATGTCTTTCTTTTCCCCCAATACTCTCGGACTCTCTCGAACCCTCTCCCTCATCACTCTCTTCCCTCTCATATTTCATCTCTCATTTATCTCATTTCTTTCACTCTGTAAACACAGAGAACCGGAAGCCATACACCACCTGCCATCAACTCAAGCAAACTCTAGCCTTTACCACCGATATCCATATCTGCAACAAGTCGAATCACACCAAACTCAGGCTTTTAACCTCACTCTCTCATCTCTCACTCCCTATTTTCTTTGCAAACACCTAATGGGTGGTCCAGAAACATTATCACCTCCGCTAACCTTGTTACCCCATCATGATTTATGAGCTCTTTAGCCCAGAAACTTGGATCCTAGCCTGCTAACTCAACCTAATTGTGGACCTTGCACTGTCAGTGGCCACTGCCGCTATTCATCTTCTTCCGAATCCGTTGTCCGTTTTTCCAAATTCTATCGATTTAGTAGAGTTTTATTAAATGGCCTCTATTGGTGTATAGGTGCTTTGATTGGAAGTGACTCCATCCTCCTTTGTTCGAGCGGCTCCCCGGCAATGGAATACTATGAGTGGACCCCTTCTCAAATTGCATGTTTTTATAAAATATTAGGCTTGCATGCATTTCGTATTTCACTAATTGAGTATGTTTTTATTTTATGTTTTATGGATTTCTATAATTATGGTTTACGGAGAAATTATGATTTATTTAAATTGCTTTTACGAAATATTTATGATTTATCAAATTTATGTTTTACTAAAGGTTATGAATTATTGGATTTTCGTATATGAAATTCTATGGATTTACGAATATGAATTATCATGGATTTATGAGATGAGGCTTTGAGCTTTTGAGCTCTGGATTCGATATGAGATTTTTGAGATATATTTTTGGTGCCTATCTAGTGGAGTATCATACAACACATGCACACAACATGGTTATGTAAACGTCTATAACCATATGACACAGTTGAGGATATTTATGACATACTACAGCTTCACTGGTGAAACTAGTGTCGGACAGCTTCACTAGCCAAGGCTAGTGTCAGTGTGTTATGTTATATGTTTCTTCATTGGCGTAACCCAGTGTCATACAGCTTAACCTTCGGGTGATGGACAAGTACTGCCTTCAGGCTACTACGATACCCCTAGTTGAGTACATCATTGATGTGATTTACGGATGTTTTACAGATTTACCTTCGAGCGACTATATTACCATTATTGAGCACGGGTTTACACGCACATGTTTTACGAATGTTTTTCATGGCAAGTTAGAGTTTTCAGAAAACTTACTATGTAGTACTAAATGTGTTTTCGAAACAGGGGGTTAGTATGTTCAGAAAGAAAATGGTATTCTTATTATTAGTATTAGTATTATAAACTTTGGTCCACTCACCCTTTGTTTTGCGCCCCCTTCAGGAGTTAGAATCGAGGCATCCGATCCCGGCGTCAGGGCACCTCTGCATAGGTATCTTCGAGTCTTCTCTTTGTAGGACCCATTCCTTTGTTTGTATCTTTTTTATAATAATTCTTTCACATTATTCTTGATTAGTTGTATGCTCTGAACACGTTTTCGCACTGGCATGTTTCTTTCAAATTAAGTATTTTATTTGTATGCATGTTTAAAATGGCTTCGTCACCCTCAGGTGTCGGCCAACATGTGCCTATCCTGATATTTGGGGATATTGGGATCGCGGCATGTCAGATATTTCCTTTGATAAATAAATCAGAAGTCTTTGGTGTGTTTCAGAAATTTTTCAACTATGTTCTCAATCAGTTTAATGTGGGAATAAAATGCTTGTAAACTGATGGAGGTGGAGAGTTCATGAGTAAACAGTTTAATGATTTTTTGAAAATTAAAAGTGTAATTCATAAGATTTCATGTCCATACACTCCCCAGCAGAATGGGATGGTTGTGATGAAGCATAGACATATCATAGAGACTTCAATCACTTTAATGACTACTGCTCATTTGCCTCAGAATTTGTGGTTTCATGCTTGTGCACACTCTGTGTTTCTAATAAATAGAATGCCAAGTAAAACTTTAGGAATGAAATCATCTTGTCAGTTGTTATTTGGTACTAATCCTCGATTTCAAAATGTCAAGATATTTGGAACAGCAATGTATCCATGTATTAGACCTTATAATGAAAACAAGTTGCAGCCAAGGGCTATTCAATGTATTTTTGTTGGTTATGCAGAGGGTTATAAGGGGGTTCCATGTTACCATGTGCAATATCAGAAATTAGTTATATCCAGACATGTTATATATGATGAGAGTTTATTTCCTAACAAGTTCAAAGTCTGTGAAACCAAGACTCAATCTAAGGGTGAATCTCAAATAGGGAACTCTTTCTCTATCTCTTGTGATAGTGGGTCATACTGATTTGAATTCAACGACTAGTTATTGTGTACAGAAGAGTTCTTGACACACTACGACCTGGAATATCCATCTGCACACTCGGCATGCTAGCCAAAACTGGAATGTGACGAAGCCATAAAATAATGGTGATGTGGAACATATGAGTAAATTAAAACTTTACGTAATTGAAATAAGAGTGCGCATGTGAGCGAGGTTGAACCCTTATACAATGCAAAGTGTCAGAGCATAAATACTACTGAAACATAAAGTAAAGAATATTCCCTTCTTAGAAGGATGGATATTAAATTATACAAAAGGATATTAACTTCCTACATTATTGGAAGTGCATGTCAGCAATTGCCAATTATTCCTCACCTCCACAAGAGCTCAGCCTCTAGGTCCTTGATAGGAGTAAAACATAAAACGTGAGTGGCCAAAAAATAAAGTTTTGTAAAACCGTGGTTTTTCTTAAAATAGTAACCCCTAACTGTAAAACTTGTATAGTTTTTAAAATTCATTCTACTCATATGTAAGAAACAAAGTACCCAAAAAAGCAGTAATAATCTCAAGGATACGGGTAAAACAGTACTAATAATTTCTTTAATGCTCATCAAAATCATGCAAGCACAAAAGTCATGTAGAAAGTAGCTACATGAATAGGTTGGTGTATAAATTACATTTTAGCACTAAAGTCATGTTAAGCTGGTGCTAAGCGCTCATATAGGGCCCTAGTTGCCTAGTGCAATCTACGGGTAGGTTGGTACTTACTCTGGACCCAAAGTGAATGTAACGGTGCATGTGAACATACACGTGAAGTTGGTCTTGACCCAAATAGTATAAATAAAGAAAACACCATGCAAACCTTTTTTATGACAAATATATAGTACAAGTATGATCATGCCACAGTTGTAATCGTGAATAATAAAAAAAATAATAAAATGCAAACATTTATTATATTTTAAGTCAAAACATGGCATGTAAGACAATCATAACACATTTGTGGAACTATATTATAATACTTGAAAGCAAAGACCCACTCATGGTATGTCGTAGGGTAGTAGCCTCATTGCCTTGTTTGCCCACGAAATCCTCCGGATAAGTCTCTTCTATATGAGAAATCAATATACTAATAAAAAAAACATATGGAGGTCATAGAAAAAGGGCTCTAACTGCCGAAAACGGGATTGGAAAATTCAAATCCGATGCCGTACGCTATGCCCCCACGCACTGCAGAATAGTGCCACATGTGGTGGCTGAGGTGGTGGCCGGAAAAATGACTATTGTGTCTCAGGACAGAATATTTCATTATCAAAAATGAAATATTGGGGCCAGAGGTTATATTCCATTAAAACTAACAACAGAGTAATGAAATTTTACTTAACATATTCCGATTCGGATTCAAAAATGGGTCGGGTCGTCAGGGCCAATCTTGAGTTAACGGGTCGAGTTGTTGGGTTCTATCTCGAGTTAATGGGTTGGACGTGATTGTCAAGCCGGATTGGGATGTCAGTGTAGACATCGAAATTTTAGTTGAGTTGGATCGGGTTGTCGGGCCAGATCTGGATTGGATTTGTCAAATTATGTAAAAGTTAGATGAAAACCTCGCATTTTCTACAAAAATTGGCCAAGATTCTTCCAACATTCCCCGCACCACCGTTGTTCCTCCAATGTTCGATCCAAGGACATATTACGACTCCAGGGGCCGTCAAGAACATAATGGTACAAGCTTTAATGATCGATTTCTTGTTGTAACAATATCCCCCTTAAGAAAATTTCTTCCTTGAAATTTCCACAATAAATACACCAAAAAAAATTGGATAATGAGTTCCAAAGTTTTGGGTCGTCACGAAGTAAGTACAATTTTCTATACTCTAATCGAATTGTAGAATAGTAAGTTGTTTCAGACCTCGGGCAAGTCAACCATTATAGCGTTTCAACGTCGTCGAGGTGGCAAGACTCAAAGAAGAAATCTAGAACTAATCGAAGATACAACGTTAAACCATAGTTGTAAAAGTCAAGGAACTCTGAGACCTTTGCTCTGTTACCAAACCGGTATCAGAGTAATCATAAGACCAATTTTGAAAACCTAGGTTCTGATACCAATTTGACACACTCCAACCCAGAATGTTCACTTGGACCCCTGAATCAAGGCATGTAAAACCATTGTTTTTCTTAAAATAGTAACCCTTATTACAATGCTACGTGTCAAAGCATAAATACGAGTGCATCATAAAGTAAAGAATATTCGCATCCTAGAATGATGGATATTTATACCCAAAAAAAAAGAAGAAATTAACTTCCTAAATTATCGGAAGTACTGGTTAGCAATTGCCAATTATTCCTCGTCTACATAAGAGCTCAGCCTCTAGGTCTTGGAAGGGCGCAAAATAGAAAACATGAATGGGTCGAAAAATAGAGTTTTGTGAAATCATGGTTTTTCTTAAAATAGTAACCGTCGCTGTAAAACTTGTATAGTTTCCAAAATTCTTACTATTTGTATATAAGAAAGCAAAGTACCCAAAATTTCATTAATAATCTCAAGGATACGAGTACCCAATAATAATAATATCTGCAATGTTCATCAAAATCTTGCAAGCAACACACAAATCATGTAGAAAGTAGCTATATTAACAAGTTGGGTTTGTAAATTACGTTATAGAACTATAATCACGTGGAGTTGGCGCTAAGTGCTTACATACGGGTCCTAGTTGCCTAGTTCAGTCTAGGAACAGATTGAACTAGGGGTGGGCAAACGGGTCCTGGACCTGCGGGTCGGGACGGGTACATGCGGTTCGGGGCGGGTCCAAAAATTTGAAACACAAAACAAGGCGGGGCAAGGTGGGTTTATGAAATTAGCGGGGCATGACGAGTCCGAAAATAAGAAGGAACGGGCCCTCGGCCCGGCCCATTTGTAGCATGGGATAACATATTATGGATTAAAGTGACGCCATGGCCCTCGACTTACAAGGTAGCCCACCAAATTAGACAAGATTTGGGAGGCCCTCAAGAAGGTCTCTGGAACCATCAGATCATTTAATTAAATTAACTCTCCAGCATTCTCCCATTTTCCATTCATTCAACGATAAAATCATATCTGGATCTCCAAGTTCAACAAACACGAGCTTATACTTTCCACTTTCCCTCTCCCTACAAAAATGGCAGCCAAATTGGGTTCCTTCAAGTACAATTTCCAGGAGAAGAGAGAGCGCTTTCTCTCCGTCCAGAAGGGCTACTCCGAGCTCGGCTTCATCCACATCGAGGAACAAGAGTCGTCAGGGTCTTCCCGGTGCAGCACTTTCCGATTAGTCTCCGACCGAATCGTTGGCTGGTGCCGAACCATGCAACATGTCTCGAGCCTGGTGGTTCAGATGGGTCAGTTCGATCCGCGAAAGATCGTCTTCGTAGGAAGATGGGTCTGGCGCTGATGATCGTCTCGCTGCTCATCTTCCTCAAAAAGTCGTTCAAGCAGCTCAGCCGCTACTCAGTCTGGGTAATTCTTACCATTGTGATGGTGTTCGAGTTCAGCATAGGTAAATTGCTGTATGTTCGTTTTCGCGTTTATTTAGCAATTTTGTCATCTAGGTCTTCGTCAAATTCGATTGCACGTGTCAGTTCACACTTGAGAGCTTGCATTGAGTTCTCGACAGCAGTCACCCAAACCATCATCTCACGACCACCACGATTGCACCGCTCTCGAGCTCTTGCTAAAGTCTTTGGACCATCAAATCTCGGCCGTTGACCACCCCATATAGTCCGACTCGGGCGATTCCACGACAATATTTACTCGATCAACTACCTCATCGCCACGATCTCCCATGGCCGTCGACTTGTCCGTCGCCATTATGCATGTGGGTTTCTTTTGGAGCGGGTCACTCTTCCTCTCCCTGACTCGTCTTCTTTTCATTCTTTAACTCGTCTTTTATGGGTTTTTTTTTATGGTTCTGATTTTGTGTTGGTTGAGTTTTTTTTATGGTTCTGATTTGTCGTCTTCTCTTCTCTCCCAGACGACTAAGGAAGATGGCTTGAATGGTCTGAGCTGCATCTGGGTTGTCGCGGAGGAAACAGGCTCGACAACTGAGGAAGATGACTTGAACGACGTCGTCCCTTTCTGTGATGACGAAAAAAAAAATTAATAGGAACCGTCGACCCGCCCCGAACCGGCCCGTTTGAAACAGGCCGGGTTAGATCCGGTTCTTAAACTCTAAAGCTCTTTACCCGGCCCGACTCGTTACATTTTAAAACGGGTAAGTCCGGTTCCTTCAAATTTGGGCCCGGCCCATGCCCGACCCTAGGTTGAACACCTACTCAAGATCCAAAGTGAACGTAACGGTACATGTGAACATATACGTAAAACTGGTCTTGGCATGGACAATACAAATAAGGGAAACACTGTGCAGACATTTATGATGAGCAAATACTAGTCCCTTTTGCCTTTTCACCTTTTATAAGTACTAATTTTTCTGCACACAATTCTACATGCACAATATATATATATTTTTTTTTTATAATCATGGCGCAACGTACAAAATTCTATTTTATTTGTATTTGTTAGAGACTTTTAGGGTTAAAGATTTATAAATGCCAAAAACTCTGTTTTTATTTTAAAATATCCACTTCATTAAAAATGTAAAGGTACAGTTGTGAACAATGGTATAAAAAATAAAGTTTGAGAGACATTGATTTGACAAAACATTTTCAATCACACAATATATAACAATTGATTAGAAAATTAACTGAACAAAAAGAAAAGACATATGCCAATGCCTATAATAAAAAAAAACAGCAAGAATGTTTCTTCTGTCTTTTCCAACATCCTAGACAGCAAAATAGACACTACAACAAAAATGATCACTGCACACAATAAGTTATTTGTGCCCTTTGAGGTCAAAAAGCACCAACAATTGTGCTCATAGACCAATAGCAACAGTGCAGCTACTATCTTTATGTTTGTGCCCTCTATGGGCGTCACCATTTGTAAAAGGGCACAATAGGGGTGTTTGTGCCAGAGAGGCAAGCACAAATAATGGCCCATTTGTGCCCTGTTCTGACAACTTTGTCAGATCAGCTTTTCCAGCCATGTTGGCACTTACATTGTAATTGTGCCAACATGAATTAATTAATAAAAAAAAATCAAAATTTGAAAAATTGAAACTAAATTGAGAAAATGCAAAAATTTAAATTTTTACGAAATGAAGAAAGCCTACAACCATGAAACCAACTTTCACTTTCTAAATCTCACAAACATATATTGTAGTGTTACATATTTTCTCTCTAATACAAAAAAAAAAAAAAAAAAAAAAAAAAAAAAAAAAAAAAACTTGAAAGCAAACATTTTTGAACAGATGCATCTTCCCAGCAGGCCTTGCACCTCATCAAATCTTTGCTGCTTCATAAATGAATTAATCAGATGACATGCAGTATATGGACTCTCACAGAAGTCATGAATAACAAATGCAAAGATAAAGAAAAACCACACTTTACAAGAGCAAAGAAAATGAAGGGATAAAGAAAGTAAGCAGGGAATACCTTTGTGGGAGGACTCTTATTTGCTTCAAGGGTCTTTCCACCACTTGCTTTAAGATGATTCTTATATAACAACTCCACCCTCCAGAACAACCAACAATGGATGCGGAAAGTATACAAATATTCCTCATAAAAAATAAGTTCACAAGTATTAAAAATAAGTCCACCCTCCATAACAACCGACTGTGCATTACTACATTGTTCAAGCTCATCACACTCTGCATAAGGTTACATGGCTAATTGCTCAAGGTTCAGATTTGGTGCAGAAATATTATCATCTTCATTTTGATTCCAATATTCAAACACAAAGACCAGGGTACATTTTGTAACAAACCATGGAAATTGACCAAATGGAATTAATGCTATTAACAGCGACCATGGCTAAAAACTGTTGAATACCAACTGACATAATCTCTAGCTTGATGTCAGTGAGAAAAGACTCACTCAGCTGACATAGACTACAATATTCATCAGAAGCCAACACAAATATAGTCGAATTCAAAACACAATCAGTCCAAAATTACACCTACAAAGAGTTAATTAAAATCAGTACCTACAAGTTCCAGATCTGCCATCTCAAAGATTCATATTCCTCACTTCGGGGTATAAAAGTAACTTTTGGGTTGGAGATAATACATTCAGCTCATGGTCACCTGAATCAAAGAAATATATAAGTATGCATATTGTTTATGGTCAAAGTGAGTTGCTTATTTTAATCACATACCTAGTAAATACTAGCAGTAATGCCCGCGCGATGCTGCGGGTCATCAACAGTGACATCATTTTTTCAACAGGACATGATATTTTAATTACATAATAGAAAATAATAGAAGACAAAAATTGTAGAAGGGAAGTTAATCATAATAACTCTTCACAAAAATCTAATTGCAAAGATGGGGTAATAATAAAACTCATCAACAAAGAAATGTAGAAACAGATTAATAATCTAATTTATATAGCACCATGTAAAACAAATCAGACAAAGTGACGAAATAATTGATGAAACCACCACCACCTTCTCAAATTCCGAAATATCCATCAAAACAGAATGAGAAGAAATCAAATTTGAACAACAAAAATATAAACCCCACTGATACAAATAAGAAATACAGAGTTACGGAACACACAGCACGGTTTAGACGACCAATCTGATTTAACCACAAAATGTAATAGCAACCTATTATAATAACATTTATAGCCATTCTATATTATAAGCACCCCCTTCCTAAATTATTTATATAGACATTTTTAGCTTGAACGATAACAATAATGTAAAAAAAAAGAAAAAGAAAAAATCATAGTTACTTATCAAATTTTATCAGTTGATGAAGCTTTTTAACAATCCTCGGTTTTAACCAAATTTTTGAACCACATACGTTTTTTGCAAAAACTAAGCTAAATACAAACATAAGAACAGACGCATATTACTTGTATACACACTACACCATCCACATGACTAACAACTTCAATGAATTTCTACAAAATTCGAAACTTTTAATTTCTAATTAAGCTCTAAGGTATCCATGTAAACGAAATCATACAAAGCAACGCAATAATTCATAAAAGCAGACCCACTTCCTCAAATCCTGAAATATCCATCAAAAGACGATCACAAAAAATTAAATTTGAAAAACAAAAATATACCACAACTGAAGGCAGCAATCGGATTTAACAACAAAAAGCAATACTAACATATTACAATAACATCTATAGTGATTCTCTATTGTAAGCAATTAGTTTTGCTCAACAGATTCGATAATTTTGTAAACAATCATTTATTCAGAAACCGAAAACGATTTAGTTGCTTAAGTTCTTAATTATAACAGCATAAACATTGACAAACCAACACCCCAACTCTTTTCCCCTGACTTCTCTCCCTTTGCACTCTACGTGCCCTTCACCAGTCTGTCTAAGATCCAAAACATTACAAAATTCATGTAAAATTCCATTACAGTATAAAGTATAATAACCTTCTAAAAGCAATATCTTTTAAAAGCATTCCATCAATTGAACATTACCTCCCTGTCTAAGAAAACTGACGACAATTGTAAGCTAAACTATGAAATACCAAATTAAATACAGAAACATCACAACCCCAAACCCAAAAAAAACCCCAAATCAATTAAAAAAAAATTAGGCCAAAAGAACCCCACACTTAAACAAAATCGCAAATCATTCCAAAAAAAAATTGGGCAAATGAGCCCAACCCGTGTCTCTCTCATTTACCCCTTCCCTTGCTCTGTCTTCCCACCTCTCTGTCTCAGTGTATACTTTCTATACCTCTCACGAAATCAAAACTGCCAAAACCATGAACCAACAGAAAACCTGCAAAATACCATAAACCCCAAACTAATAGCATAAAAAAAAATTAAATCACAATTAAACTTAATACTTTATGTCATCATCTCCCTTCTCAGTGTTCCATGTTTTCTATGCAAACCAAAACCAGAAAACTTTCAAAAATTGGAGTCGTTTGACTCATTTTTTTTAACAATCACAAACCCCTTTTAATCCAACAATTGCAAATACATATTAAAATTGGGATAAACAGAAGCAGAGATAACACACCCAAAAATTATTAGCGGCGTTCCAATCCTCGCAAAAAATCCATCATATTCATATCCAAAATTGCATGCAGCGGGCAAGTATGAAAAAAAAATGTAAAATAAATTCAAAACTCAAATCCATAAGCAACGAGGCGAGATACAAAATATATATGTCAGATCTCATAAGATATAAACTCGAAAATAAAAAACACGAACTCAAATATGATGCATGGGTGGTGTTGATGTTTTTCACAGAAAAAAAAAACAAAGGAAAATCCCAGATATGAGATGAGTGAGAGAGAGAGAGGGGTATAGACAGACCCTAATCCAAAATCCCTAATTCAGAGACCGTTTTCAAAAGCCCTAATTTAGAACCCATATTCAAATCACTAACCGAATTCAAAATAAAAGAATATCCATGAACTTTGGTTGAGTTTATTGCATGATATTCTTACCTTGTGGATTGAGGAGGAGTGAGGACTAGGACCGAGAGCTTGATTCGGGCGAGGTGGTGTGGATAGTGGGTGAAATCGCGATTCAGGGGACGAATTCATGAAGTGAAGACTGAGGATTGAGGACTGGTGTGGGTGGAGTCATGATTCAGGCGACGAATTTGGGTGATCCCACTGATGTGGGAGGACAGAGGAAGACGGAGAGCTCGATTTGGATTTGGGCGGAGGAGGCGAATCGGGTGAGAGAGAGAGCGAGAGTGAGGTGAGGTGAGGTGAGAGTGAGGTTACTAGGGTTAATTATAAAACAACGATTTGAGATTTAAATCCGACGATCCACATAATTTTAAAATTAAATACATATAATATATATATATATGTGAGACCAAAGTAATCCATTTGGTAAAGAGAGAAACGGGTGGAAGAGAGAAGTGTGTGTTGGTGTGGGTGGGTTAAGGGGGGAGAGAGAGTGTGTGGTGGGCGGGTAAAGGGAAGGGGAGAGAGAGTGTGTGAGTCATAAGCCTTAAAAAAATAATATAAAAAAATAATTGTGTCTTTTGAAGTAGTATATAGACACAAATAATATATTTGAATCCATTGTTTTGAAAAAGTTGAGAGAGAAAATTATTTGTGCCAACTTTGTAGAGAATGGGCACATTAGTTGGTGCCCTTATAGAAAAGGAAACAAATACAATTTTTTGTGTGTAAAATTTGTTCTATACCCACAAAATAAATAATTGTGTCCTCAATTTTGTATCCATAGGCCATTTTTGTTGTAGTGAGAAGAAAACAAATGACATTAAAAACAATTGAATTCTGAATGTGCTACTAGTTGGCTGCTATATAAACACAAAAATTTGTACAAAACTAGCTCCTTGCTCATGGACAAAACAGAGTCTGGAAAAAAAAAAAAGCAAACCTAGATATTCAACTTCTTAATATTGAATACAAATAAACCACTAAAAGATGAACCATGAACTTCTCTTTTTCTTAAAGAAAATGCAAACAGGAAGTTCTGAAGCGTCGTTAATCCTTCTATTAATCCACTTTGCTCCCTGCAATGTTCTGTGTATCTGTTTCAAAACTAGTACGGAAAAAAGCATACAAAACAATGTGAAAATCGGATCCCTGGAATCGAAATTAAAAGTTAAAACACATGATTGGGAAAGATATCAAACACTAAAAAACCAAAGAGAAGAAAAACAATAATGAAAAATATCCGAGAGACTAAGACGATTCATTTTTCGCATGGTGGAAGAAAGAGAAACCAAACGCAATTGCTCATAGCAGTTTCAAACCACACCACATTCATCCTCTCTAATGTGAAGTAGCATGTTTTTTTTTATAATTTTTTTATTTAATCTCTTTGGCAGTTGTGAATTTTTTGTTTGAGTGACATTTTAGTCCAATTATTTTTGTAGAAACCTTGTTTCATCAAACTGAGCCCCTCACTTCATAATAGTAGCGATAGATTATGTTTTGAGATTGGTTAGTTCAACACTTGGATGCCGTAGAATATTTTATTCAACCAATTTCCCAAATACTTTTGTGGGTGTAAATAAAGACACTAGAAAGACCACAACCTGTATGTTTGGACCGAGTCTCATCTGGGCCAAAAAACACTATCAGGAGAGCAGTTAGGCCTGCCCTGCTACCAGCCCACCCCCTCATTTGCCTCCCAATTTTCCAACGACGACGAGGCCCTCTTCGTTGCCCCGCATTTTGCAGAAGCAACAAGAGAACGACATAAAACGGATAAGCAAAACGGCGGCACATTGTCACCCACCACCGCCTCTTCACTCTTTCTTCTTTCAACCCTCTGCTGTCTGCACCCTCTCTTATGTAATACTCCTTCTGTTTGGAAACGAAGGTAGCTCACTCTGCTCTGGGTAATCTCTCTCTCTCTAGCTTCATCTCTTCTGCTCTAAATTCATTTCTGTTCATCACAAAAAATCCAACCGAACCCATATCTGCAATATCTGTGTTTATATTCAGTTTCTCTGCCGTATTTCCGTTTAAGCATGGTTTTTTGAGTATTGGGTTGTGGGTTTTATACACAAGTAATAGGTGAAGTTATGGATTTGATGGTACCTGTGAACCAAACCCCTGATGGGTTTTGCTCATTTCACAGAGTTGATAGGGTGAGGACAAGAAAGACTGGTAATTTTGGAGCTAGGATCTGTGGTAAGGTTGGTCTCACTACTCCCGATTATCGGAGGCTCTTTGTGAGCAGCAGAGCTCGGTTTCTTGTTCTCTCCGATGGCATTCAGTGTACGATACAGGACGGTTACCAGAAACATAGGCGAAAGCGTGTACTTGCTGTGTCGAAAGTCGAAACTTTTAGTTCCAATGGTAGGCTGCAGAATGTTGAGTATACCCCACATGGGGGTTTGAATGGAATGGACTCTTCCAATGGTTTTGAGGAATTCGAGAGTAATAATCAGCTCCGTAGGCTGGTTAGAAATGGGGAATCAGAAGAGGGGTTTAAGTTTCTAGAGAACATGCTTTATCATGGTGATATGCCGGATATTATTGCGTGTACGAGTTTAATCAGGGGGTTTTGTAAGAGTGGAAAGACAAGGAAGGCGACGCGGATTATGAACATTCTAGAAGAATCTGGGGCTATCCTTGATGTTATAACTTACAATGTCTTGATCAGTGGCTACTGCAAGGCTGGTGAGATTGATAATGCTTTGAGGGTTTTGGACCGAATGAGTGTTTCTCCAGATGTTGTTACGTACAATACAATCTTGCGTACTTTATGTGATAGTGGGAAATTGAAGCAAGCGATGGAAGTTCTTGATCGACAGCTGCAAAGGGAGTGTTATCCAGATGTGATTACGTATACCATACTGATTGAAGCAACTTGCAAGGAAAGTGGGGTTGAGCAGGCGATGAAGCTTTTGGATGAGATGAGGAGCAAAGGATGCAAGCCTGATGTGGTCACTTATAATGTTCTTATCAACGGGATATGCAAGGAAGGAAGGTTGGATGAAGCAATCAAATTCTTGAACGACATGCCGTCATCTGATTGCCAACCAAATGTCATTACCCACAATATTGTTTTGCGTAGCATGTGCAGCACTGGCAGGTGGATGGATGCTGAAAAACTATTAGCCGAAATGGTTCACAGAGGCTGTTCTCCTAGTGTTGTTACTTTCAATATTTTGATTAACTTCTTGTGCCGGAAGGGCTTGTTGGGTAGAGCAATTGACATTTTGGAGAAGATGCCTAAGCATGGCTGTACTCCAAATTCCTTGAGTTACAACCCATTGCTTCACGGATTTTGCAAGGAAAAGAAGATGGATAGGGCGATTGAGTATTTGGATATAATGGTTTCTCGGGGCTGTTATCCAGACATTGTGACCTACAACACTTTGCTTACAGCTTTGTGCAAAGATGGAAAGGTTGATAGCGCAGTTGAGATACTTAATCAACTAAGTAGCAAGGGTTGCTCTCCTGTTCTAATCACATACAATACAGTGATTGATGGGCTCTCAAAGGTGGGGAAAACAGAACGTGCCTTAGAACTTTTGCATGAGATGCGCAAAAATGGTTTAAAGCCTGATGTAATTACTTATTCTTCTCTCGTGGGAGGGCTTAGCAGAGAAGGAAAGGTTGATGAAGCAATTAAGTTTGTCCATGATTTGGAAGATTCAGGTGTCAAGCCCAATGCTATCACTTTTAACTCCATCATGTTGGGTCTTTGCAAGGCTAAGCAAAC
Source organism: Cotoneaster glaucophyllus (assembly GCA_036320875.1). Taxonomy (NCBI): domain Eukaryota; kingdom Viridiplantae; phylum Streptophyta; class Magnoliopsida; order Rosales; family Rosaceae; genus Cotoneaster; species Cotoneaster glaucophyllus. The sequence continues at coordinate 42,879,715 of CM070073.1, forward strand.
TGGTCGTGCAATTGATTTCCTCGCTTATATGGTATCTAAAGGATGTCAACCTACTGAAGCAACATACACCATTCTCATTGAAGGCATAGCTTATGAAGGGTTAGCAAAAGAGGCTTTGGAGTTATTGAATGAACTCTGCTATAGAGGGGTTGTGAAGAAAAGCTCTGCTGAACAGGTGGCAGTCAAGATGTAGATGTACGCGGTTCAACTTTTACTCTCTGATGGTAGGTCATTGTTTAATTATGCCTTTGGATTTCGCCGGTCTCATTTTCCATGATAATGATTTTCATGGTGTCCAAACATATTAATTCACTCGTTTTCTTTGTCTCGAGGATCGAAATCCAAAATCAATTTTGTTAGATATCCATGTAAGTCCTCAGTTTGTTTGATCTGATTCTTGTGCTTCCGATGAATCCATGCTTGTCTGTCCAGTAGTTTCCACTGTCTAAAATATTTATACGTATTCAAGTTTTCCGCATTATGCTAACTAGTAATCAATATGATAGTTCTCTTTAATGCTGCGAAAGATTAACTACAGAGTCGCTGTTAACAATTGCATCATTGCTCCATAATGTTGTGATTTTTTTGTTATATTCTCTCACTCTCGCTTGTTAAAATTATTGTTCGCAATTGTTTTAGCTTGAGATGTTCTATACTGAAGACTATGGTTCTAATTAGCTTGTACCGTGTCCAATCTATTTCACACATAAAAGTTAAAAGGCGTCAGAGTAGCTCTTATGGAATAAGTTTAGACGTAGAAGTTAAGGGTCTGTCAACTAGACTACTTGGGTTATCTGGTCGTTGACATCTACCCGAATTGGGGTGGTTCCTCTCTGCACTTATCGTAGGGAATAGGCATGCATCTTCATTGACATCTACGTGAACTTGGTGGCTTCTATCTGCACTAGGCCATGTTCTCATAGGAGTTGGTATGCGTCTTCACTGACATCTGATTGGGTGGTTTCTGTCTGCACTAGGCCATGTTATCATAGAGGATAAGGCATGATCTTCACGAGGGTTCTGTTCTTCCCTTGCAACATTGCAGATACATGATGTGCGCTAATGTCCCGAATACACGATGTGTGAGGGTGTCATTTTATGCATTCACTTTGTGGTGAAGTTACTACACCAAGTGTCGCCAGTACGCATCTACAACTTCGCGTGGGTGATCCAAATTGTAGTCAACAATCATAATTTGGCCGTCAGATTGAATATATCAAAACCAATTCAAACCAAAACAGTGGATATGATCAAATAGGTTTCGTATAAGTTTTGCTCTGGATTGTATATCGTTACAAAAGAACATGAGTTAAGTTATGGTATAGAGCCCAGGACAAGATTAGGCTGATTAGCTGGCCTGAAAACTGTAAAGGGCTGGTTTAGGACCCTTGTGTGACTCACACATCTTGAAACAATCCAGACCAAGAATGAAATGAGAGGACCAAATGTATGTACATGATAAGAAGATGGCTAACTAGTTTATCCACGGAACTAAATTAAGTGGAATTAATAATATCCATAGGATATTCTTTCAATAAACTTCCAAAACTCTTGCATCATTTGGTCGCCATCAAATATTACACGTAATTCACAGTTAAGAAAAAAATTATTTTGATAATTTTAAAGTTTAATTACTAAAAGATTTATTATAAAATACAAGACCCATATTAATATATACAATATATTATATATTAAATATATAGTTTTGTATTATTATTCTATATAAGTTTAAAAAAAAGGTTTTAGTCATTATTTATTTTTATTATGAGAGTTTCTTATTATCATTACCAGGATAAATTTTACTTAACATGTTGTCCAAAATTAAAATAAATTAGCATAGTATTTGCATAGGCAAGAACTAAGAAGACATACATACAAGTATGAAAAATGTGAAATAATATATAAACACTCGTGATTCATCATTATTCCTCCACGAGTAGATAATGTTACACTTACATTATCGTTTAGATTTTTAAAATCCTCCAAACCCTCATGAATAATTTTTTTATTTGAGGGAAAATTTAATAAAATTAATAATAATTATTGTAGAAGTGTAAAAAATGTAAAAAAAATATACAATCATTCATAGTGACAAGCTTTACAACTTTCATAAAGGGATCAGCTTCGAAATCTAACACTATAATCCATAAACCTTAAATTTATATTTAACCGTCGATTGTCATTTACACTTTATTCTTCTTACTGAATTTCATTTTTAAAATTTTCTTTTTTGAAACATGATCATCTGGCGGATGTAAGAGGATGAACGATTCAGATCTTTGATATCACATTTCGATATTTACGGTTAACTTAAATATGAGTTGATATCATATAGTTTATAGAAACTTTATAAACATCAAGCAATATTTTCACTAATCGTAAAACTCTAAATATAATATCAACGATCCAAATCGTTCATCTTCCTGCATCCTCTATAGATCATGTTTTCAAAAAAGAAAATCTGAAAAAACAAAATTTGATGAGAACAATGAAACGTAAATGTAAACAACAATCAACAATTAAATTTTGATCTATGATTTATATGATTATAGTGGCGAATTTCGAAGTTAAGCTTTTCATGAAAGTTGTAAAGTTTGTCATTACCAGCGTTTATATATTTTTTCTATATTTTTTTTTACACTTCTACATTAATTAAAAAACTATTAAAGACTTTAGGTAAGTGAAAATATACTTAAAAGAAAAATGCGTTTTTATGTTTTGGATGTGACAATATGGTATGTATATATTTATTTAGTATTATGTTTTTCATTTGATTATTTATTGGTTTAAAACATATTTTCTTTAACGGGTAACGGGTCGGGTCATATTACCTACTAATATTATCGGGTCGATTTCGGATCGGGTCATTTTACCCGTTTATTTTAATGGGTGTTACACGACACGACCTGTTAAGATATCGGATATGACACGAAAACGACACGAACACGGAAAACACGACACGAATGCCAGGTCTTCTTACGCTTGAATCTCGTAAATGACGAAATTCAAACGTAAGTCTTCTTAGATTGGCAACTATTATAAGCAGAAGAAAATTTAGACATTATGCGGTTTGATGCTTGGAGCCGTTAGATTGGTGAGATTTTAAACAAAATCAATGGTATTTGACAATCCAACGACTTCAGAGAATGCATGCATGAGCATCGAAGCTTTGACTTTTATATTGGTAAGTATTTAAATAAAATTATGGACTCATTATATTGGTTATTTTGTAAATAAAAATTATGAGATTTGCCAGGATTACTCCAAGCATCAATGCTTGTGCATGCCAACTTTGAGATCTATAAGAGAATCTCTGAAATATTTAGCATAATAAGCATTTATCAATTCTTGAAACCGTTATTGGTAAAAAATTTAATGAAAACAAGGGTCATTGGTTAAAATAATGGAAAATTTAAATCTTGATTATCAAATTGATCTACACTATTACTTGTCACCTCTATAGACGCATCACTCTTTTGAGATTAGTTAGTTTAGCACTTAAATGTCGTAGAGTCAGTAGAACAACCAATTTCCTATTACAAACTTGACCACCTATCGACTCCAAACATTGATGGTTACGAATGTTTAATTTTGAGAAATGACTTCTCCACACCATTTTCTACTTCTGAGCATATTCCTATTTATTTATGCTTCTTGATTCTCTATTGTTGGATATTGGTCAACAATCTGTGATAAATTATATATGCTAATAAATAATAAATGCAAATAAAACTTAATACAGTATGAACAAGAATGGAAAAATAAATACAGACAACTTGAAGATCGAGGCTTGCGTACCGCAATGTCCTTGAAACAGAAATTTCGCCCCTACTCAGTGCTTGTAGTTCTACGGACGTCTGGCTCACCAGGATTCAACGATCTAAGTTTAGAATTTCAGCACCTGAAAACTAGACTTCTGGCGAATTTGTTTGTGGTACTCTCAGTATGTTTGGTATACAAGGATTGATGATTTTCAGTGAGTAAATGATATGCAGATGCATGTATTTATAGTAAATGGATGCCTGTTCGCAACAGGTACGAGGAATGGATGCATCTGTTGGAGACACTTCTTCAGAGGGGGGGCTTTTTGGTTCTGAGTTTTTACACTCTTCAGACTTCATCTGAAAAGATGAGCCTGTTGGCAATTAAAAATATTTAATTAATTAAATTCGAAGTTCAAAAAATAAATAATTAAATTCGAAAAATAATTAATTAAAGTATTTTAATTATTAGAGCCATCTTTTGACAATTAATTATATATATTAATTATCAATTAATTAGCACACCCCAAAGTCCAAACCCAATCTTTTGACAATTAATTATATATATATTAATTATCAATTAATTAGCACACCCCAAAACCCAAACCCAAGGTTGAGCCCAATGTTGTTCTCCATGGTTCATCTCTCCAATTACTTTCTAATAAGGACAAAGCCTTATAAAATGTTGAAACTTTTTGGAAATGATCAATGTGGGACAAATGAAATTTTAACTCAAACTTCAAAATTTCCAACATCTATTTCTCCTTTGATTGCTTCAATCAAAAGCTATAAATAAACGGATGTGTGTAGGAGAAGAAAATTGATGTAAACAAATTTTTTATTTTTATTATTTTTTTTATGATTAGGGATAACTACTTTCCGCAAGACAAATTGCTTCTTGTTTGTTTGTTGAAGCATATGAATCACAGGCCCACATTGCCAAACTCTCTTTTCACCGTGCCAACAGAGACTGTATGTGCCAAAACAAATTCTGAGAATCGTAGCCAGATAAATTGTTCTTTCACTTTCCCACGTCCCACCACTTTTATTTCCTCTTCAATATTTAATTTTGCTACCACTTTCTTCTTTCCCTTGAAAACGCAAAGACCTCATTGCATTTGATCTTTCACCATCTTCTCTACCTACCACACAATAACAATCCTTAAAACATAAGAGAGAGAGAGAGAGAGAGAGAGAGAGAGAGAGAGAGATGTTGGGAGCTTTTACCACTTAAAATTAAGCAGCTGGGAACTTGCATGTACTGCAAAAGCCCCAAGTCATGGAGAATATTCCATCTCCTAGAGACAAATACGAAGGTGTATTTTCTTGCTGGGGACGTCTAAAGTTGAAGCTTCAATGTATAAGAGGATTAAGACGACATACAACCACAAGGCAGAGAAGTGATGGAAATCCCGGTGGCGGTTTCCGGTACGATCCTTTGAGCTATGCACAGAACTTCGATGAAGGTTGGGACGAAATGAACGATGAGGACTCTACTAAACGCGGTTTCTCAGCCAGATATGCTGCCCCTTCATTCAAATCACATGGAGATAAGTGACAAACTTTGTGTTATCCTAGTAGAGGCAATAGCTGGTTGATTTTGTATTCACTCTTAGAACTTCTTTTGCTTGGGGGAAGTGAAGGAGTTTGATTTCTTCATGTTCTTCTGCTGTGACTAAATATATCATGAATGCAATTGTCTTTTAATACAAACTTTAGAAAGGAAATACAATTAGAAGTTTGCCCCTTTGAAATTAATGTGGACCTTTTGTGCTTGGTGTATCAATATACGTACATGAGAGATGCTGCCCTTGAATGCATATGTGATGATTTCTTGTAATCTTCATTGTCTGTTTTAGTGTCATTGATTGCTATGCTTTCTTAAAAAAATCCTTATGTCGTGCTTTAAGATTAAATAGTTGTAAAAGTAAAGTAGTTGAGTGTTTGATAAACTGCATTTAAGAAAAAAGATATGAGTATGAAAAAATAGTGTAAATTCTTTTGGTAAATTTTAATGGAAAAGTTCTATAGCTGTGTATAATAAAAAAAATGAACAAGGTGGTGCAAGTGGGGGCAATGACGACGACGGTGGCAACAATAGTGGTGGGACATATAGTGGTGATGTGAATACTGGGGTGTGGTGGTTGCAGCTGTAGCTTATAGAGGTAGCAAGTAAGGGCGGTGGCAACGACAATGGTGGTTGTGGTGGCGGTGGCAACAAGAGTGGTGGTGATTGTGATGATAATGTTAAGTTGGTGGTTGCAGTGGTAGATGGTGGCGATGTCCTTGTCCTTCAAGGGAGAAAAATGTGTGTATAGAAAGAAAAACAATGACATTTTTAAAAGGAATCCTTTAGTTTAGTTTAATTACCAATTACGAAAAAAAAAAGAAGCTAAAATATCACATTTTTAGTTTAGGTACTAGTGGAAAGGTCAACCAAAACAAATAACACTCCTAATATTGTGAATACACCCCATATTTACTTTTTCAATTCAAATTTGTTTTATTACACCCCATATATGTTTCCATAATACCCTCACACTTCACACTCTCAACATATATACGCCATACATTTTCTAAATACACCCCACACTCTTCACTTCTTAAGTTCAAATAAATATTTTATGTTTTTGTTTTTAACACCCCACACACTTTACATCTTCGAATTATAAGGTGGTTTCTATGTTGCTTCTTCTCCCTTTCAAAGAATGAAGATTGAGATTTGAGAATCTATCATTGACGAAATTTTTTTTGTTTTGAAAATCCATCAAATTACCTTTTTGCTTCACACACAATTGTGTTTAACACTTCGATGGATACAAAACCTCTTAACTCTCAACTCTTCATGCTTCAAACCACATGGTAGACAAAAACACCGACCCTTCTCAAATGAGGTTTGTATTTCAGTGTGCTGCAACTCTAACAATGAGTGAAAATGATTTCACAAAGTTTCAAAGCTAAGCTGGCTAGAGCAAATCATCCGTCAAAGCTTTGAACGTCCACTTTCCGCCCTATTCATTAGTCCAAGTTAGTAGACAAATAAAAGTGGGGCTATGTATTAAGTAAAACAAGGATAGAAACTTACTTGTTACTTGTTTTTGTACCAAAATACGTACAAGTGTCAGTACATGCAACCATAAACTTTTGTACTCATTCAGCCATGTAGTTTTCAAATAGTCAATGTCTTCATCAAACGAACTAAATTTAAATTCAAAGGCATGCCAATTATTTAAGTACTCCTCTTATGTTGATGAATTCACTAAGATTGCCAATCCTTATAAAACATATTCCAAACCTCCACTAATGTGAAGTGTTTCTTGCTATTGGATGCAATTGCTTAATTTATGTGCCACCAACATAATAAATGTCGCGTACTATAGAAAACATTACAAATGACATTCATAAGTGCTAAGTTTCTAGTGGCATTACAAGTAAAAAGGCTGATGACTCACTACCCTTCAAATGCTTTCGGGCAAGAGCAAAGTCACAACAGTCGGGCTAATTGGCCTATAAAAGGAAGAAGAGGCCCCAGAGACAAAGACACTCAACCAATCAAACAAACAAACATACAAACTTTGCTCTCAAGCCAGATTTGCATTCAAAAGCTGAAATCAACCCAGATTCAGTCTTCTTTAGCGACAAGCTATCTCTTTTTCTATTTTAAAACTCTGATATCTCCTTCAGTGGCGTAGTATCGATTCCTCAGTGTAAACTTGTTTACCATCCATCCCTTTTTTTAAGCATATAAACCCTTGTTAATTCAAAGAGAAGTGACTGTAAGAAGTTCAACCTTGCCAGACAAGGTGAAATCTTGCCCAAAGCTCTTTGTTTGCTTTCTAAATTTGTAGATCTATTACTTAATGCATTCTCCAGTATGTACTCAAGTTATTTCCATTAGTTTTCCTACTTTAAGAGTCTCATTTGCATCTGGATTTGGTTAGTTTAATGGATATGTTATCATTAAAATCAATAAAAAACCAAGCAAATGGTTAAATGGCTTAAAGGGGATTTGAACTCCCTTCATTCAAACATACAAGACTATGAACTAAAAGTCCTTGTTTACAAGGCAAGAAAAAGAACTTAACGTGGATTTAACCTATCCATGACAATATTTTGTAACAAGAAGTTCGAGTAACTTGGGGCACAAGTAATCGACTAAATACACTCTTGTTCTACATCTGTTATACTGAGATAATAGTGGCACGCCTAGCATTTAGTTAGTTTTGATTGCAAGCCTCAAGGCCTACACCTAAGGCCCTACAAAGGCACCTTTCAGAACTAACTTTGTCCTCTTCTTGTAGCACATCAGCAAGCAAGAGCTCGACTACACATCCAAAGTGCCAATCCCTTAGGGAGCTTTGCTGAGGTCTGAGGATCCCTCTCCAGAGAAATCTTTGCCCGAACATAGTTTTAGCACGCCTGGTGGGATCCCATTTAGTCTTGTATGCCACGAAGAAGAATGAAGGAGAAAACCTTCAGGTGGAACACAGAATACGGGCCACCCCAGTGTCTACTAAGATCAAGCATGACAAATCATCTAGAAGATTTTCTTTCCCTGCAAGGACCAGTTATTCTAGAGAGCCCAACTTCATCTGAGAAGTCAGGAGGAAAGGTGACCAATGAAGACTTGCAAGCCACCATGCTACAAATGCTGAAAGTATGGAGAAGATCACTCTGGAAACCAGAGGAGAAGTAAGCAGACTCTGTTCTTTAACATGGAGTTTACAAGGAATATTAGATATGTAGTACTCTACTCCAAAAAATGGTTATGTCAGGGAAATGATGAGAGATGCTAGTCTTGAGAAAGAACCAGTTATCCCCCTATTTCCTTTGCTTGAGGAAAATAGGGATAAATGAAAAAATAGGGAAGGATCTGGAGCTAGTCAGCCTGTGTTGAAGGAGATCCTAGAAGCAGAGTTGCCCAACCCCCTATTATTTTCACTAGATAGTAAGGGGCAGAGCGAGAAAGAAAGAACGAAGTATGGGATGCCTCAATTAATCTCCAGTAGAAAAGACGAACCTACCAAGACAGACAAACCTCCTCCTTATAAGCCCCCACCATTGGCCAATAAGGGAGGGGATGCCAAGTGGAGACAACTCGACCCAAAGAAGGAAACCTTCTCGGGCAATGATCACAGCCTGAAATAGGGAGCCCCACATACCCCATACAACAATGTGGCTAACTAGCAGCTCAGAGATGAGCTAGCCGAGTTGAGGAGGATGGTGGCCCAGAATGCTCAACCCTAAGCTCGTCCGCTGTTCAGAATCACCTACCAAAAGCCATACCCGAAGTATATTGATTAGCAGAATCCTTTTCCACTCAACTTCAAGATGCCCGCGTTTCCCATTTTTAGTGGGGAGGATGACAATGTGTCCTCTAGAGATCACATCTTTAAGTTCTCCAACCATTGCGTGGCATTTGAAGACAATCCTAATTATAAGTTAAGACTGTTTAGGAACTCATTGGTTGGCCTAGTATCTCAATGGTATTCTCTGTTACCCCCCCAATTCTATTGCTAACTAGGGGCAAATGGAGATGGCTTTCCATGAGCAGTTCTATAAGATGGAGCCCGAGATGTCTATCAATGACCTAGTGAAGGTGAAGCAATACGAACATGAGTCTACAGAAGACTTCATGATGAGGTACAGAAGAATTCATGATGAGGTTTAGAAGGACAAGAATGAGGTGCCAATTCCTATCAATCATGCCCAACTCATATCCATTGCTCAAAAAGCCTTGAGGCTGCATTGGAGGAAGAAGTTTTATGATGTACAGTTCAATGAGCTGCAAGAGTTGGTGATTACTGCCACAAAGTATGAGAAGTTGTTGCTTGAGGAACAACAAGTGAAACACTCATCTAAGGCTCCTCATTTTTACAAAAATAAAGCTGCAATTCACCAAGTGAAGTTTCAAGGAGTTGAGCCAGAATAAAGTGATGGCCATAGAAGAGAAGGGATGAACATGTGTGTGACAGAGATAACTTTAATAGTGAAGGGGTTAGTCCAACCAGTCAAGGATCAGAAAGTCATGATGAATGATGGTGTATTTGTCCCTATGAAGCCTCATAAATACCAGAGTTATTCTTTTGATTTAACCAAGGCCTCAGAGATCTATGAAGAGTTGGTGCGGGTAAGAGTGATTGTGCTCGACAACACCAAAAAGATGCCTAAACTAGAGGAACTAAGAGAAAAAAAAGTATTGCAAGTTATATTATACTTTCAATCACTCCATAACCAACTGTGTCCAGTTCAGGGATTGGACTGACCCTTTTCCAGAAGCCCCAATAAACATGATCTACTTGACTTGGGCTGAGAAAGGGAAAGGAAAAGCCACTTGGGAAGTGAAAGCAGAAAGAAGGCAAGTTGACAGACCAACATGAGGAACTATCAAGTTGCCCGAGAAGTCCAAAGGAACCATAGTCAAAGGAGTGGTATTATGCAACAAGTGTCAGTGTGAATATGAGTTGGAAGTACCAGCATCAAGAGTTATTATTGATCAATAATTGATCAGAAGAAGAAAGAAAGAAGAGCAAGAAGTCCACAGAAGTATCATGTGGGTAGCTGAGAAAGAGACCTCAAGAAATGTTTTCCAAAGGTTGGGAGGAAATTCTCAACCAAATGGCTTATCAGAGGTATTTAGAAATTATGAAGCCTTTGGAAATGTGGAGGATAGAGAAGTCAAAATACCAAAATGGGTGGATGTGAGGCCACCCCAGCCAAGCTATGCAGGTAGAGATGTCAGAATAAGGGAAAAGATAGTGAATCTAGTCACAATGAAGAATCATGCCCGACTCGGGCATAAATGGTATGTGGTCGGAAACGATGAGAGACCTGTCAAAGAAATGAGAGCCTCTATGATCAGGAGGGTCCATAGACAGTACAAAGCCCATATGAACTTATTAAAAGTCCCTGCTATATCAAAAACTTCTAAAAATGTGATGTTTGAGAAAACACCTCCTGGGGGAAGATATCAACTTCATTTGAGAAACAAAAAATTAGGTAGAAAAGGCAAATAGCAAGACTGAGGGGGAATGAAACCATGTGGCACAGAGCCCTCATCCTGAAAAGTACAGAATCTTGAAGAGAGCTCAAAATGATATGGTGATGATGCCAATACCAAGATGAAGCCTAGAACCCATATGTTTTGGAACTATCTCACCTGAGAGGAGGGATACCCTCACCTTTGTTGATAGATACTCTTTGTGAAGTTCCAGGACAAATGAAAAACTTTGGCATAACTCAAAAGAAAGCACTGCCCGAGTTGATGTTGCTAAAAGAAGCACATGCCTGGTTAGATGAATTCATGGACCACATTGGGGGCAAGAAGAAGGACTTACCTGAACCTAGCAACTTCCATGTAAACATGACGTTTGTTCTATCTGCCATGTTTTGTCCCAAGCATGATTAACCTGCCACAATGGAAGGTGATTACTTAGCAACATAACCTATGATGGCACATGTTAGTGTTGAAGAAGCAGGAAAAGAGGAGTCGGGCAGAATAGGTTTGCCTGAACTCACAAAGAAAGAGCCCAAGAGAGTGTACTCAGACAGAATGGTCTTCAGTCGCCAGAGTTTGACCCTAGCCAACCATCTTAAGCCTATTTATGTAACTGCTCATCTGGAAGAAGTGCCCTTCAAAAGGGTTTTGATTGATGGGGGAGCTGCGGTCAATATGTTACCATATAAGCAGATGAAAAAGATGTGTAGAAGTGAGGAGGATCTCATCCTCACAGATCTAACAGTTTATAGTTTATCTGGAGCCATCACTAGAACTCATGGGATATTGCCCCTGGAGGTTGACTTGGGTTCCAAGCAAATCATGTTAGCCTTTTTCGTGGTGGACAACACTTCCACTTATGGAGCTTTACTAGGTCGAGATTGGATTCATCAGAGTCTCTCTGTGCCTTCCACCCTACACCAATAGGTAGTAGGTTTACCACGAGAAAGGAGTTATGTGACCAGGATTTTGGGAGATGCTGGAGGCCGAGTTATGGCTATTCCTCCCCACAGCTAATGTTGCAGAAGCCAACTAATTATAATCATAGTATTGGGATTCCATAGTGCTTAGGAGCTAATGAGAACGGCCACTCGACTAAGGTGACTGCCCAAAAGCTTCTGGAACAAGGATTATTCCTCACCAAGGAGGAATGGGATATGCCTCATATTGTCCTAACTCCCCAACACCAGTGACGTCAGAACAAAGAAGAAATGACCAAGTAGTTGCAGTCAGGTCCTTAATCTAAAGACTGTTGGTGTATGAAAGAGAGAAGAAGCAGAAAAGGGAGAGCTGCTGCCCGAGCATACAACAAGAAGGTAAAATTGAAGACCTTTAAGGAAAGAGAGTTAGTATGGAAAACAATTCTACCTTTAGGAGCTCAAGTTAGATGCTTTAGGAAATAGAGTCCTACTTAGGAATGACCTTTTTTTATTTACCAAGTACTGTATAGGGAGGATATTACTTGGTAGATTTGGAGGGAAACTTGCAAAGACATCCAATTAATGCTAAATTTTTAAAGAAATATCATCCTACTTTGTGGGATGTTAGAGATTGTTATATTGAAGAAGGATAAGATTAAAGTTAGATGGTGCAGTAAGACTTCAATGTAAAGCAAGAAGTAAGACAAGTGGAGATATAGAAGAAATATATTTTATTTCATGAAAAAGATTACAAATGATCGTAGCCTAGCAACTCTGCATCTTCGGCCAAGGCAGATATTCTGGAGTAGTAAGTTTGCATGATGGTGAAAATTCTGCCTGGCTCCCCTAGGTACATGTTACTATTGACAAGTTGTTTCTTGGAGTCCTCCATTTCTTGAGAAATCTTCTCCATGTCTTCTACTTTTTTGGAAAGATGATTGGTTAAGCTCATATTCTCAGCCTTGAGTGAAGAAAACTGCTCTTCCAATCTCTGGATCTCAGAATCAACCACTGCGATCCTATCTTCCATTACTGATCATTCCTCCACCAACTGTTGGAGAGTGGATGAGGTCTTCGTGTGTTTTTCATGGAAGCATCTAACTCTATTGGATGCCTGCTCTGCCTTCTAATGCTGATCCCTCAGTGGCCGCAGATTCTCAAAGAAACTAAGAAATGACTCGTATTGAGCCTTTGACAATAAATCAGCCTTACAGAGCTCGGTGAAGGCCTTCTCAGCGTCATGAAGAATTTTGATATTGAAAGAGGTAGTGAAGTCCTTCATCATCCAATCTTTGAAGATTTGACGAGCATTTCTGAGGAGAGGAGACTCGGATGAAGGCGAAGGAGATTTCAGCCTTGTCTTGATTTGCCCGAACTTCTTGACAAGCTTAGGCAAAGATGTTACTAAAGAAGTAGATGACAGAGGTGGGGGCACTTCTCCAATGCCTTCAGTAGTAGCAGTGGGGACAACCTCAGTTAGATGAGAATGAAGGATATCAAGAGCATGAGCAGAGATGGAAGTTGTAGCAGCAATTTTGACTTTTTTTCTTAGGCCTAGGGATAGGGATCCCGGTGACCCAGAAGTTAGAGGAGGATGGGGAAGATCTCTCTTACGTACCAAGAGAGGTGGAGATTTGCCCGAACCTTTCCTAGAACCCTGTTGCAACCAAGGGAGATAAGTTAAGAAAAAGTTTATAACTCAGAATAGAGGAAGGCGAGACAAGAGAAGTCAATATACCTAAGTTGAGCTCAGAACCTTGGAAGGAGATGGATGAGGAGTTGTTTGTTTTAGTTATGGGGAAAGACCATCCTTGCTTGCTGAAGAATGAGGGATAATGCCCGAGCCCTCACCAGAGGCCTATAAACATAAAAAAAAGACAAGTGTTAGGAAAGTAGTTTGTAGAAAACAAAAAGCAAAAGTTTAAAGAGAGATGGACACTTCAGAAGCAACGACTACATCAGGAGACGCGGCCCGAAAAGCCCTCTGGCTAGTTACCTTTGAGACCACGGGGATCTCAGGGACTATAAGCTCCCCAAATGCTGTTGATGTTGGTTGCTGTGACTCATATGCTGGAGATGGCTAGGGAATATAAGAACAGAAAATAAGTATAAATAAAAAGATATTAAGACAGAAAGATTCAAGTTAGAAATACTTACCGAGTTATTATCCTCATCTACAAAATGCAGCATTTCCCCAGTCTTTGGATTGAATTAAGAGGTTGGAGTCACCACCAATGCAAGATCAGGAATGGAAGACTTGGGAGTTGATCTCTGCCCAATCAAAGACACAGGTTCCCCAACCTTAACCTACAAAAGTAAAATACAAGTGTTAAAGTTCTGAGATTGGTAAAGATACAAGTCTAAAGAATGAAAAAAAGATATACCTTTGAAGACTTAACCTGTAGAGGGGAAGTTTGTACCATTCAGGCAGAAGGTGAAGAGGTCTGGGGCGGAGAGATCATTTATTCCCTTATGGCCTATTTCAGAAATCAGGCAGAAAGTCAAGACGAGAGTAGAAAAGAAGAAAAAGGAAGAACTCGAAAGAGTGAAACTTAAGATGCAAGTTATACCTCTAGTGCTTCCAGGGTCGAATCTTGCAGATTTTTGGCCTGTTGATACATCTCAGCCCCTAGTGGGTCTTCCCTTGAAGCAATAATTGGCTTCTTCGTTGCTTGGGGCCCTAGAGTTGTTAGCTCTCGACACAAAATGCAAGTAAGAAGGGAGGGTTGAAACAAAATCCACTTACTAGAAGCTTTATGTTTTTTTTTCTGCCTGCTTCAAAGGGAAGAGTAGTGGAAGACTTAAAGGATTTGGCAGTCTGTGCCCTTGTTTTTTTCTTTGTTGGGGTTGCCCGCTGACCTGGAATGGAAAGTTGAGCTCGGCGTCACTCTTCGGGCTAGGACTCTGAGGAATCTATCACTAATGCCCTTGTCCGACGTGTACCCTGAGGCTCAATTGCAGGTTCTGCCTAGCCCTCAAAATCTCCAAGTAACTCAGAGACATCCCCACCTACTCCAACACCTTGTATCTCTACCTCAGCTGCGACTTCTTGAAGGACAAAGGCATCCTCAGCCTTTTCATCCTGCCCAACGTCCATTTCTGCGGGGTTGCCTTGGGCTACAAGTGTGAAGAAACCAAGGAAAGGATTAGAAGAGGGCAGATTCATGAAAATGCCATAAATTTACAAGTTAAAGGTATGAGGTACCTATCAGAATGAGTTGATTCTTCTGATGAATCATTTCCTTCCAATCTTCAAGCTCATTTGGCTTTGGATAAGACTTAATGGATAGTTGCTTGAAGAAGCGGTCATGAGCTTCGTGCAAGTCTCCTCCATACTTTTTAGTCCATTTTGCTTCCCACCAAGAAGAGAAGTTTGAAGTGCATTCAAAGTTTAGAGCCATGGGTTTTCAGGCAACTTTGCTCATAACTTCGAGGCTCGGTCAGGCAGCTCGGAAAGTGACCTCTGAAGGAGAATGAAGATGGTATGAGGTGCCACATTGAACTGAGTAAAAAAAAAGGATTGGAATGGCTTGCCTAAAGCCTAACTGCCTGTTGTAGAGGTTGGGGTGATAAACTTCTAGCCCGCGCTAGTAGCAATCGCTCCTCACACCCCAAGCCAGGTCCCTCGACTGGATGCAGCTGATAGATCTTTATATAGAAGGGACTAGCATCTTCTCCAAAAGTGTTATGGAAAGCTTGGTCACTGAACCATGAAAATTTCCTAAGCACTGAAGCGCCCCACTCCAGGTCTGCCCGAGTTATGCAAATTCTGAAGAAGTACAGACAACAGAATGTGGAATGATTAGTAAGAGAGGCTTCAACAATGATTCGGGCATAAGCAACACTCTCGGGGAATTCAAGATTGGGAGCCCGAAGCTCGGGGAAATACCATTGAAGCCATAATTGGATCATCCAAGTGGGCCTATTAAGGTTGGTTTCAAATGGCTCTCCCCGAGTCATCTCATACATGAGATGATAGAGATGAGCAAGGAGGAACGGGCCCATTACCACATCATCAAAGTTGTGCAGAGCTTCCACCAGAGGGATCTATTTGACCTTCACTCCATTGGACTTATTGGGGAAGACGTGTTTATTAAACCAGTAGAGGAGGAAATACATATGCTCATAGTCTCTGCTGGAATTAGGGGGCAAAAACTGAAGAACGAGAGAAGTCTCTGAAAGTTCTGAGAGTTTTGGGAAGTTCTGGGAATTTGAAGGCTCGAAATGGCTAAGGTACTTTTCCGAGGAGTTTAAGTAAGGATTATATAGTAAGTGGTTAATTAACGATGGAATTCATGGGTTAGTGCAAAGATTTTGTTAAACAACGGTTATTTTAAATGGCGCAAGTCCCGAACAGAGGCATGTGGCGGTCGTTCAATCATTATTAGCGTCTTGGGTTGCAGACTCAACAATGATTAAAAGGGGCACTATTTGGGTTAATATTTGAATATTGAACCTAGATGAGGAAATCCCAAGAGTGCCTAATTAAAGGGGACTTGCCCGAAGGCCAACACCAAGCCCAAAGGCAAAGTGAAGCCTTCATAGCCAAGATGCAAGCCAGGTGCTTACCATTGAAGAGACAAATGATGAAGCCTAACCCACTACAACCAAAGAACACTTTCTAGTGGCATTACAAGTACAAAGGCTGATGACTCACTACCCTTCAGATGCTTTCGGGCAAGAGCAAAGTCATAGCAGTCGGGCTAATTGGCCTATAAAAGGAAGAAGAGGCCCCAGAGACAAAGACACTCAACCAATCAAACAAATAAACATACAAACTCTGCTCTCAAGCTAGATTTGCATTCAAAAGCTAAAATCAACCCAGATTCAGTCCTTTTTAGCGACAAGCTATCTCTTTCTCTAGTTTAAAGCTCTGTTATCTCCCTGAGTTGCGTAGTATCGATTCCCGTGTGTAAACTTGTTTACCATCCATCCATTTTTAAGCATATAAACCCCTGTTAATTCAAAGAGAAGTGACTGCAAGAAGTTCAATCTTGCCAAATAAGGTGAAATCTTGCCAGAAGCTCTTTGTTTGCTTTCCAAATTTGTAGATCTTTTACTTAATGCATTCTCCAGTATGTATTCAAGTTATTTCCATCAGTTTTCCTACTTTAAGAGTCCTATTTGCATCTGAATCTGGTAAGTTTAATGGATATGCTATCATTAAAATCAATCAAGAACCAAGTAAACGGTTAAATGGCTTAAAGGGGATTTGGACTCCCTTCATTCAAACATACAAGACTATGAACTAAAAGTCCTTGTTTACAAGGCAAGAAAAAGAATTTAATGTTGACTTAACCCATCCACGACAATCCTTTGATAACAAGAAGTCCGAGTTACATCTGCTATACTGAGATAGCAGTGGCATGCCTAGCACTTGGTTACTTTTGATTGCGATCCTCAAGGCCTACACCTAAGGCCCCACAAAGGCACATTTCAGAACTAATTTTGTCCTCTTCTTGTAGCACATCAACAAGCAAGAGCCCGACTACACATCCAAAGTGCCAATCCCTTGGGGAGCTGTGTTGAGGTCCAAGGATCCTTCTCAAGAGAAACTTTCGCCCGAACAATAATCACAGCAGGAATACAATCATCATTCATTATAGTCTTCAATCTTGTCAATGTCCGTGTGTAATTGTTTTCATTCTCCAATTGTTGTAGCACATCTGGTAACTTACATAACAATTGTTGCATCTCTGATCTCCCAGCTCTCTTTTTTGTTCGATGATAGTGCCTTGCATTGTATATTGTCCTCATTGTTGTTACATTAAGTGGATCAGTTTTCTTTATAGTGTTTAAAATAACTTTAGGTTTCACTAAACTTGTAGACATGTCAACTAGAAGTTCAATTTCTCTTTACTTAATCGTTCGACAAAAGTTGAAATACTCTAATTAAATGAGTATGGTTATGCACCCCACACTCAACCTCCAATTTTCATTCATCTCCTTCTCCAATAATGGACCCCTTCAATAGGAATGGGCATCCGCACTTTTTGATACCACTATTCCTAGGTTCTTTTTCCTACTCATTATTGGCATCAGACTTTTAGTCATCCGTATCAGATTTCTTCAATACGAATTGATACTCTCAATGTCATTCACAAGCAAATGCTATTTGAGATCTCTTCTTCCTTCAGTCAACCTCTCCCGCATCAGACCTCTTGATGAAAATAACTATGTTATCCTTTTTCCTTATGCGCGAGTCCAATCAAGAAAATCATTTTTACTTTTGAACACTTGTACATACAACAAATAAAGTTGTGCCATTTTTAAGACTTTTAACAATATATTAAAAATAGTTACCTCATCAATTGTAAATGCGCTTTTGTAGTCAACCACACTCTTTGTTGCAATATTAGTGTCCCCTGTAGAGGCATCACCTTGTACGCGATCATGTTTAAGTACACCAAAAATTTGTATCAAACTCCCCATTTATAGTAGGGGTTTACTAAAATAGTTTTCAAGACTCAACACGTGAAGCCAATCAAATATGTTAACTGGGCAAAGATATATATATTTTTTTTCAATCAACATTTGTAGTTTCATTAGTTAGAGTTTTGTTCCATAATGGAGGGTGATAGTGGTTTTGAGAGTTGAACAAGATAAATAATCTTGAGATTAACAAGTTAAAAGTGATTTTTTTGTAAATTTTATGATGTCGAAATTGTCATTGCATTTTAGGGTATATAAGTAATTTAATATTAGAATTTAGTGTGGGGTGTATTTAACATTATATAGGTGCTTACTAAAAAGCCTTCTATATACTAATATAATTAAAAAGAGTAATCCTCAGTTATTACCCTCAAGTATTGTGATATTTGCACTTTGCTATCTTTAGTTTTTTTTCGTCTCAATTTCATACTTAAAGTTACAATTTGTTCTTAAATTAATGCTTTTGTTAGTCTAACCTTTAAGTCAATGTTAAATAATGATGTGACAAACGTTTGGCCCACCAAAAAGATTAAAATCATAAAAGAAAGTTTGGGCAATAAAAAATATCATAAATCTAAAAAAATAAATTTTAAAAGAAAAGACTCTACAAATTGAAAAATCTTTGTCAGCATTTTTCAACTATCACTACAATCACACTCTCCTCCTCCTCTGTCTCTTCTAGGGAGTAAACACATCATCTGTTCTCGGCGCTCAATTCAATAATATCTCTGAATTACCTAATCTATGCGGTTCAGAGTGTGAGATCCAGAGAGGTTCTCAATATCCACTTTATGAGAGAGAGATGATGATCATCATGGCAGATGCCTATTAAGTACTAATCTGGGAGGCAATGGCACAAACAAGGCCATGACCATGCCGTTTATGTGCAAAGGTAATAGGCGTTCACAGGTAGGCAATGGCACAAACAAGAAGCAAGAAGAAAGAAGAATTTCAAAAATTCTTGAGTTTTTTAAGGCATGTTTGGTAATCAACTTGAATTCAATTTTTTATTTATTTAATTATTTTTTTAATTCAAACACAATCTTTGAGTTTCAAGTCAAGAACCATTTTTTGGTAGGACAATTTTCAAAAAATTAAACTCAAAACTAACTTGAAAAATAGCTTATACATTAACCAAAAAAAGGTGAAGTTTAGAGTTTTCAACTTAACCCGCTCTCCACTCTCTCTCTTCTCTCTCTATCTTATCTCTTTCTCTCTCTACTTTCTCTTATCAGTTCTCTTCTCTCTCTCTTCTCTTCTGATCTCTTCTCTCTCCTCGCTCTCTACTCTTATGCCAAATCCTCTATTTCTCTCCTCTCTTCTCTTACCTTCACCTATGGTAATCCGATCTAGAATACCCACGTAGCTCCGGTCTTTCTCAAAGGACTTTCAAGTCATTCTAACCACCCTGACTGCCACGTGTCATGGGCCTAGAGATTCGTGGTCCCAAAATGACATTCAAGGATGAAGTTGATTACAGATTTTCAAAATTGAAGACAAATACATCATAATTGTCATTGGGAGGAATATATTCCAAATTTGTAATGGAAAAGAATCAAGGCTCATGAGGCAATCAAAAGGCATTCATTGAGAATGGATGCTCTCAACTAGTATGAATAGGACCCTCTTGGTCATTGTTAGAGTTCCCCGACCAACAAATTTGCTTATATTTTTAATTTCTCTGCACCCGCGTACTTTTACCCTATTTTTCTATTCAAAATGAAGCCCTACTTAGTTTTCTATTTCAAATTAGTTTTTAATTCCCGCAAATTATTTTCTCGCACCTACATAATTTTATTTTCTTAAAAATTATTTTCACGCATTTAGAGTAATTTTTATTTTATCATAATTTACTTTATCACATTTTATTTTATCACGATGAGTAAAGTAACTTAATTACTTATCAATTTGATCAATTTGACAGGGTTATTTGGTCTGATGAGATTTGCCTACTCATACATTCCCTCTCACCATATCAATCACCAAATTTGCTTCCACCTATCCATTCGCTCATCATGTTCACACGGATAACACCCACTCAACGTCCATCTAACGCATATGCAAAAGTCTTTGCGCTCGATGCATCAAAGAACCTACGACTGAGATGGTTCCTTCCCCGTCAACAATTGCATTGATAGAAGTAAAATCAAAGCGCAACCAAAATCACAAACTTATCTTTACTTGCTTGGTCTTAGACCACGAATTGGCACGCCTGCACAAATCAAGAAGGACCAAGAGATCCCAAAATCCTCAGCTTATGATACCAACACCAACTAATTCTTTAAGAAGAATTGATCGAGTACTAAAGTTTCTTTCCAAACTCAATACAAGGAATAAATAAATAAGGCGATATAGGGTGGCCTTGTCTAAATCCTTTAGAAGGTTTTATTAGGCCATAAGCTTGGACATAATTAAAATAGAATACGATACGGAAGAAACAGAATGCATGATCTAGTTAATCCATTTATCATCAAAACCATATTTTTTTCAAAGATAAATATAGATTGTTGGAGCAATATTAGAAAATATGAAAATAACACAAGAATTCAATGATAATAATCATAAAGAAATTCACAACACCAATTATATATATGAGATTAATATAAACAACTAGAGATAAAGTTTAGAAAAACTGACAAACTTGGAGATTGAGGCTTGCATAAATGCAATGTTCTAAAGATAGAATTTCGCCCCTACTCTTGTGCTTGTAGTTCGGTAGGCGTGCATCTCCCAGGATTCAACAATCTATAATCCGAAGTCAAAGCACTTCAATCTTCGGACTCTGGCGAACTTCATATATTCCGTACTCTCAATACACGACTCGGAATTTGACACACGAAACATGAGAGAAACAAAGTGGGGAAACCCTATTTCTCAAGAGTAAAATTAATTCTAATTTTCTATATTTTATGATAAAGGTTTCATGGATTTATATAGAACCCAAGTACTTCTTATTAAAGATATGTAACTTTTCATATAAGTATACATCACTTATCAAGGGAATACACCTAAACAACATAACCTTTCTAAGAAATTGGTTAACACTATTTTTCATTCAATTATTAAAATTATATATTATAATATATAATTTCCAACATAGATAGTCCCACTTAATTCTATCATAAGATTTTTCCACATCTAATTTTATAGCCATGCTATTTGTTTTTAAAAAAGTTCTTTGGAAATGTAGAAAGAAGCTTACATTACATAATCTATTAGGAACTAAACTAGCTTGAGATTGCGAATACAGGTATTTAAGACAGGACAAAGACGATTAACAAGTAATTTAGAAATAATTTTAGGTCACATTATGTAAGCTAATGGGTCGATACTGATGAAAATTTTCAGCAGGATTATTCTTCGGAATTAAGGTAATATAAGTATGGTTTAGTATTTCAACAGTGAAGGGAAATAATGAGATTTATTTGGGATTTCTAGTGACTAGCATGCATATACAATTCTAAATTTATATACATAAGCAACGGAAGCATATTATCACATATTATCAAAGATATAGTCATGCAAATCCCCTTCAAGAAGCATAGGTTCATAAATGATGCATCAAATAAAATATTGAAGAACAAAGTGAAGGTTGAGTATTATACCTCTTGATCTAGACTTTAGACCAAGGATGGACCACCTCCAAGCTCTTGGTTCTTGGAACTCCTTGAGTCTAGCCTCCCTCCTTGCTTCCTCCACCTTGATAGATTTGGATCTACTTTGATTCTCCTTTAGTCTCCAAGGTAGAAGACCTCTAAAGATCCACACCCACTAGTGTAGTGAGATGGATGATGGAATAACCAAAAGGAAGAAAGATGATTAGTTAATTCTTCTCTTGGTGGCCGGCCTTGTGTGTTAAGAGAGAGAGAGAGTTGTTTTCTCTTTTGGTTGAAAAGAACACACAAAACCCTAATGAACTTTTTTCATTAAACTTTCCTTTTAAATGTCAAAGAAGTGAGTCAACTAATTGACTCATTCTCTCTCTACTTTCCTCCCAATGGCCGGCCCTCCTTTTGTGGGTTTGGACTTTGGGCTTTTATCAATTCAAGTCATCCTATGTTTGAATAAAATGACCCAATGGGTTTGGGCCCAATGGGCCCAAATGAACCCGAACTTTTCTTTAAGTCCTAAACGATCTTTCATCGCTTCTATGATATCTTTAGACTTTCTAATTAATCATAACACTTAATTAATCCAATTAATTAATTCCATCATCCTTTAGTTATCTCACCACAAGAGTGTATCGGTGTACAATCGTTTTAGGTTCTAATTAGCAAGGCAGTGAGGTGATTGGCACCAATCCAATTGATTAGTATTAATTCAATCACTTAGTGAATTAAAACTTACTTTTAATTCTTCTTCTTCTTTGATAACTACTTATTTAATTATCTAGAAGAACCCACAAGCCATGAGTGACATCTAATCATATATCATGGCTACCCAAGCTAATGTAGAATATGTACGGAGAACCTATTCAGTTGGAATTACAATGTAATTCGATCCTTCTCTAATACAATACTCACAATCACATTACTAGGGTATGGATACTTAATGTCAAACCCCTAATGTGATTATGTCAAGTTATATGATTCTATTGAGTCGTATAGGAACGCTTTCCATCATTACGCTCGATACTTCGGCCGAAGATTCCCGAATCATATCTATGAGTATTCATCCTCTCATAACAAGGATTAGAGATCCCTTGTTGATCATTCACATGCCTCTGAGAATAAATCACTGACCCCAACAATGCATAGAACACATACAAGATGAGATGTGGTCACGTCTCATTATCAAATGATCAGCAACGTATCCCCAAGACAACTATGATGTCTCAGGTCAAAGGATTACTTACATTATTCCAACCAGTAGAGTTACTTGCTTGACCTGTGAGTAGACCTCCATGCAAGTACTCTCGTTTGATTGTGTTCAGTGAACTCATTCCCTTAATGAGCACCTACATACTTGTCTTAGTGTCACTACACGAATGGCATGAGACTTTCCATCCTTCCAAATGAAGCAGACATAGTACGTACTAGTCTACCCGGATTGTCAGCGTCCCTCTAACAATCCTATGACTAGGAACCTTTTGGACATTATGGTTATGTGAAGAAGGTCTCTGTAATCCAACATCTTTAGATTACTTCTTCCATCAATCCATTGTCCATGGACTCACTAATTTTGGACGTATATCGTTCATTGAGATAGTCCCAATAAGTGACTTTGCCTTTTACTGTATTAGAGTTATCTATACATACAGACATTGTCCTGAAAATTTTCTTCCAAAGATTGACTTTCAGGGCATATCTCCAACAAACAGAGCCTCCATTATAAAAAGCATTAACCATGTTGTGTAGCGAAATCTGCCATCTTTAGCCTTGACGAAATTGTAGCTACA
Source organism: Cotoneaster glaucophyllus (assembly GCA_036320875.1). Taxonomy (NCBI): domain Eukaryota; kingdom Viridiplantae; phylum Streptophyta; class Magnoliopsida; order Rosales; family Rosaceae; genus Cotoneaster; species Cotoneaster glaucophyllus. Next base: position 42,903,223 of record CM070073.1, read on the forward strand.
AAGCAAATAAGCACTTTGATCAAGGCCAAAACCTCAGACGCCCACGAGGTGGGGTGGGGGGGGGGGGGGGGGGTGGGTGTTGGCTAATAGATTTCCGATGGCTAAGTCAATTTCTTTGAAAAGAGAGAGAGTGTCTGGGGCTTAAGTGCGTAGCAAAAGCTTACTAGAGATTGGTGGAGATGAGATATTTATAGGAGTTAGGCTGGCTACATGTGTCGGCAGCCGATTAGCCAAGATGAGTCATGCTTAGGATGGATGAGCAAAGAATTATCTCTAAGATATTATTTAATAAATAATATCTTGGAATTATATTTGAAATATCTTTGATTGGATATGGTTGTGTTGATTGAGTTGCTCTTCAATTAGTAGAGTATTAAAAATAAGATTTAGTAATTAATCATATCTTTAATACCTTTGACTTTTCTCTTTGCCATGGGCAGGAGAGTTTGTAGCAATCGTAATTAGTAGCTCACGTCTTCTCGAGGGTTGAACTGTGCGTAGAGTGGATTTAGGTCTCACCAATTTAATTAGGGTATTCTCATCAATTATGTAAAAAATTACGTGTCAACTCTAAAATTTTCTGTATTATTTTCTACTCCATACATGTCATAAATGTGACCCTTAATTTGATCCCAATAACGCTGAAAAAAAAAAAGCATGAAAACCATCAGGTCCTTGAGACAATTAATTTGAGCCCGTTGTGTCGAATAGCAACGAGGTGGTGCTCGTTGATTTCTGGTGTTTGCAGGAGATTCTGGATTCTGGAGGCTGGAATGCAGCGGTCCGTTGGTGGCGCTGGTGGGAAGCTGCTAGGTTCTTCCAGTGTTTTCTTTGTTGCGCTCAAAAGTCTGTTTTGGGCTCTCTTTGTTTCCTTTGGTGGCCCATATTTTGAATGTGTGCATATTGTTGTTGGCGCTCATTTCTTGTAATTATTTTGTGTTGGTATGGAATTTCTTTTCTCTCAAAAAAAATAAAAAATAAAAAAATCCTAATTCACGTACCAGCTATTAATTTAGAAGCAGCATCATTGGTAAAATTATAACGTATAAATATAGAATTCAGTCTCATCAAGAACACTGGTTCATTCTTGATATAAATATATATACTAATTAAAATCGCTTTTGAAATGGGAATTAGTAGACAGGGCAACCATCAACAACTATACCTTTGGCTGTGGGGCATGTAGCCAAATCACAGTGTTCACCATTTGTTCCCCACCAGGATATGCTCTTCTCGTTCGTGGTCAAAGAAAAGTACAAAAGTACCCCCATGAAAGCCACTCCAGCATCTAGGGCAGCAGAAAGAACGTAATTGTACCTCTGCCACCACTTCTTTCTGTACCTGAAAACAAAGTAGTTGAAAATAGTTCCAACCACAATCCAGCAATTGAAGTTCACAGTTGTAGCTGGTGGCATTGCAGCTGTTGCTCCCAAAAGCACTGGGAGGTTGATCAGTTTGATCCACTTCTGACTTGGGAAAGCTTTGTGCAGCAACCAGACCAATAGAGGTCCCAATGCACCTATGAGGAAGAACCAGTTGAGTGCTTTGTAGTTTCCGAGAGAGCCAAAGATTCGTTTTGGTCCGACAAGGCCCCAAATCACAGATGCATCAAAGAAGACACGGTCCCCAGGACAAGTCCAAGGACTGTTGGGAGGGAGTAATTGATCTTGACATATGTTTTCAATGCTAGACAGCAGCCACCATGCAACTCCTATATTGACTGTTCCAGCTATTATTGTTCCTATGCACTTTAATTTTGTGAAGCAAGAAAGGACAGATTAGTATTCAAGTAATGAGTGATGTTGTATGTATTGTCAGAACTGTAAGTTTGGATCATGCAATTAACATGATCGGTGATCCATATTCTTAGTCCGATACCATAAGCATTTTATATTTCCAGAGTAAGAGAACACTGATTTCCCGTTAGTCAAGTTATACGAGTACTGTGTCTCATTTTAAATACGGGAATGATTTCTGTACTCCCTTTTTCACCTTCTGCCACTTCATAATTTTTTTCTCTTAATTTTCTTTTGATTTGTTCAATTTAATGGCAAGAAAAGTAAAAAATAAAAAACTGCATATGAATGAAGTGAACAAATGATGCGCATAAATAATTTCCCTTTAAGAAATGCTCTTCATCTTGTGGGATTATTTTCAACTGATACCAGCATGATACACATTGAAATTATCTGATTATGTTTAATTAGTATGGATATGATATTTTTTTTTATCCTACAATTAGAAAAAAATGGCAAGTCAAGAAGATGTACCTGGACTACGAACATTGATATAGGTGGGATCTTCATGTAATGACCTAGCTTAAAATCATTGAGAAAGGAAATTGCCTGCGACATGCTTATATATCCATAGGTTTTGAAGCACACATTGGCTATTGGCTTGCCAGGTAATATCAATCCCATGATGTATTCTGTGATGATGTTTAGTCCTGGAGACTGCCATATAGAACGAATAAAAATTTTGAGATGGTTCGAATAGATTTCAGATTTAAATAAATCCGAAGGCTACTAAATCACACATGAAAACAATTGTTTGGACCATCTCAACTATAGTTACCATCTAGGGTACAACCTCTCTAATAGAGACGGAACCTATTTGTGTGAGACCTAGCCATGCACGACCCACCTTTATAACTAGGTCTCACCTTTGTTAGGGAGATTGTACACGGTAAAGGGTCATATGAGAAAGTACATATATGATATAGCTAAAACAAATCTAAAACAAGTGAGATGGCTAGTGGGTTGAAAGCTTACCTGATTTGTTGTGGCAGTTATAATGCTTATAGGAAGAGTGAAAGCTAAAGCAAGTCCAGCTGCAAAAATAAGTCCCCACCATGGCATTTGGACTTGATCTTTCATGAATATGCACATCACTAGAGTGAGTGCCAGGGACACCAAAAGCATAAGATGAAACCACCAGTTAGGTATGTCCTTGTATTTCCTCATTAATCTGGTGTGTATGTCCACCTTTCCAATCTGTGAAGCCCTTCGGTATTGTTTATATATTTCCCTGTTGGAACAACAACAGCTGTATATATTAATTCATTCATTTCCAATTTTAAGCCTCGCCAGGTATTAAAGAGATGATATACAAGATAACCAGTTGCAATGATACAAATAGCAATACTCAATTGATTTACCTTCCGTTGAACAGGGCAACGTGCGTGAGGGTCGAGACAACAGACGCAAAACCGATGCCATATGTCAAAGAAAAGAACACACTCAAGTTTATGCGTCCTTGTCTTTCATAGGCTGGCATGTCAATCTCAAACTTGTTATTCACAAGGGCGGAGACATTATATATTTGGCCACCGGCGTCAAACAAATGTGAAGAGAAGATTGCAAAGTTCTTGGCATTGTACAAATTGACACCCCAATAGGCAATTGGCAGTAACATGTACATAACAAGAACATAGCCAACAGCAACATTGACAATGGCAAAGAAAGGGCTGATGAGAGGGCTGTAGAGGTAGGAGGCTATGACTGTCCAATCAAGTGAAAATGCTCCAATGCCAAGTCCTTCCATGCCTGACCCTATTTGCTGGGCAGTGACTGACTTAGGGTATATCCAACAAACCCATGAAATTGTTGACAAGGTTGGGAAAAGATAGCCAGGGACGACAAACCAAGCGAAGCTGCATATGAGTGCTATAAAAAAGAACTTCCCTCTTGACATTCGATTGTTGTCTTTCTCATGTAGAGCCCTTCATATCAAGGTAAATGAAAAATTAGAGACATTGTTACTTATTATTTACTTGTTCAAAAACTAAAATAAAATACATGCATGCATGGATGGTTGGTTGGTGTTTTAATGAGTCATTTTCAAGGCATTTGAGCATCAAGAATAACACTTTTAATGCCCTTAAGATTATATCCGAGACCCATCTTTATATGATGACCAACAATGTAGCCTTGTCTAAAGCAGCATTACTCAAATTAATAGTAGCCATCTTATAGTTTGGTGGAAAACCACACACAAACTTTTCAAACATAGAACACCTATACATATAAGAGTCCTTATAACAACTCAAGGCTACTACATACTCCGCACAACTCGGATACATCACATTAGATAAATTACAAGATTAAACCCTACTTATAAACATTGAGTACTGTTAGAAATTAGAATGAGTCGCAAGTGGGCGAAGACGCCATAAAACCTTCATAAGTGGCTACTTTTAAACACTCATGCATGCATGAGACCAAATTTTTTGTACTCAAAATAGGCGTGACCTCTTTGTAGCCCCAATAAGTAATTAACATGTATTATAAACTTAACTTTTCTTAACTTCATTGTCATAAATTTAATATGCCAAACACTTATTAGAACTACAAAAAGGCCACACCTATTTTGAGTTGCACTAAGTTTAGCCCGGAGAAATGTATATGCAATAGTGACACTAGTGTTGAAATATTAGAGTAAATTGTAGCAATGGTCCCTTAACTTTAACTCAATTGGAGCAATGGTTCCTCGACTAAAAATTCATTACCATTGATCCCTCAACTCATCAAAACGTGAAATTATGGTCTCTCAACTAAAAATCCATTACCATTGGTCCCTCAACTTTAACCCAATTGGAGCAATGGTTCCTCAACTTTAATTCAATTGTAGTAATGACCCTTCTAACATAACTCATTTTGACAAAATTCTGACGAAGTTGACGAAAATGACTATAGCTACATGTTTTGATGAGTTGAGGGGCCCCAATTATAGCAATGGTCATTCCAACATAACTCATTTTGACAAAATTCTGACAAAGTTGACGAAAATGACCATAGTTAAACATTTTGATGAGTTGAAGGACTAATGGTAATGAATTTTTAATTGAGGGACTATTGCTCCAATTTAATTAAAATTGATGAACCATTATTATAATTTACTTGAAATATTATTGTTACAGTTGTTGCATTAATATTAATATAAAATACCAAGATAAATGCTTGGTGTAGAAGAGGCCACATCTACTAGCTTTACTAGGGAAAAAATAGGATGTGCTATCCTCTTTATTCTCTTTTTACTTCTTCCACATTGCTTGCTAATTTATATCTTTTGATCTTCTTCAATTCATTCGATCTGACGGTCAAAAATTTTAAAAATATGAAAAAAGTAAAAATAAATGTATAGATAGCACATCCTTGAAAATATCTTCAATGACGTGCTTTGTGAGCGTTGAAACGTGAAAGTGTGGCGTTTGACTAACATTGGAAAGTGTGTATTTTTTTTCTTCTTCTGTTTCTTGCCAAAATGCCAACAATTAGGTGACAGTGTTCTGGATCTACCAAAAAATCTATCTAGCTCTAAATTACCTGAACAAGGAGACTTGAACGAGACTACTCGGCCACCACATCTCCGCCGGATCCACCACGTACCTTCTGAGAATACCAGCCCAACCATACCCTAATACCTGCAGCCCTTAATTACCATTAATCAGCACTCAGCAGCAAATCAACACCTAATAAATACATTAATCAATTGTTACCTGCGTGGTTATAACAAGTATCCAACTGGCCAAGAACGAGATCTTTCTATGATAAAACGCTTTTATGATATCCACAATGCTAATCGCATAAGCCGTTCCACTTCCGAATCCGGAACCGGCATTGGCAAATATGGATATCAGCACGTGCTCCTTCACGTTAAACGGACCAGGGTTCAGCGAGAACTCCTTCGACCCTATCCGAAACTTCCGCTTCGGCAGCGCCCTCGCCATGAACCGTCCGATGGGGAGCGTCGCCACTTGTACGGAGATCATCGAGATGATGAGGGGCTCCGTGCGGTAGGAGAAGAAAGTGTTGAGGAATGAGAGGAGGGCGCAGGAGGCGAGGCCTAGCGTCCACATTCGGAAGGTCCATACTGGAAGGGTGGGATCGTCGTCGTTTGAGACCGTTAAACGGACTTCTTCGACCGGAGAAACGTCGTTTTCGTCGTGTTTTGTGGCTGGCTCTATCTGAAGAGTGGTGGACATGGCGGCAATGGCACTGAGAGAGAGAGAGAGAGAGAGAGAGAGAGAGAGAGAGTAAAAAGGACTAAAAGAGTGTGTGTAAAAAGAGGTTTTTGAGGGATTTTGTTTGTTTGTTTTCAAATACTTTAAAGCCTTTTTAATGTGTGATTAACAGTCCGGAATTGACGAGATGATCTTTTCATGCAAATACTCTAAAACCCTATTAGTTTTCTATTTCTCGTATAAAACAAAAAAAAAAGCAAGAGAAAATTAGATAAAAGGAACTTTTGCAAGATTTAAATTTTCAATTTCTATATAATCTTCAAAAATTTCTCTCTTGTAATCATTTAGGTAGCTGGCACAGCCATATGTTGAAAAAAAAATAAAACTTTGCATTCAAATGGAAATTTGAGATATTTAATGGATTTATAAATTCAATGTTTTGTACGGAGTTTAATTGCTTTGTAGAAATGTGAGATTTATGAATATTTAAAATCTCATGGACATATATGAAATTTGAGGATACATCAAATATACTGCGAAATCTCTCTAATTCCTCAACTTTTTCAAATTATTTAAAATCAATTTCTAATTGAATACATCTGAAATTTTATAATTTTTTTTAAATCTTAATTGAATACACCCGGATTTATAAGGATTTTAATAAACTATCTTAAAATCCAGATTGCATACCTCTTAAATTTCAGATAATCATTTAAAATCCTGATTGAATATTCCTAAATTCATTAAAAGAATTAAAATCTTTCAAAATTTTAATTGAATACAATAATTCATTTCTGATTGAGATTTGTATGATTCATTAATTTTACTTTCCAGTTGATACGTAAGGAGATCTTGGATATCAGAAAATGGTTTTCTTGTTTCTTTAGAAAGTGTGCAGTTACAAAATATGAGTATCCATAATTATATGTAATTGGTTCGTTGCAGGACTTCTAGCTAATTTTGTATTTGGACTATAGAGCCTTGCAACAAATATTTTGACCAGAAGATGTGATCTTAATTGTCTGATGTGGCTGAGTGCGATCGAGATCATACCGCAATCAATGGCTTTCAAAAATGAATATTTATTTATAAGGGCATTTAGTTGTCGTCGGAAAAGGTCATTGACTTGCAAAGGCATACATTTTATTCTTCTTCATTAGTTCATCTTCACTAGTTAGGCAGGCTATCAATTTTAGATTTAATTTGATAAAGTTTTTTACTCTCTCTCGTACTCATAAATGTTTTATTATTTTTTCTTTAAAGAAGATATGATATTTATTAAGACGAATAAGACGTACAAAATGAGGATAGAGTGCATATATGGATCTCGATAAAAAACTTGCCCAGGATTTCAACTCGATCAAAGAGAAAAAGACTGTCCCACACAAATAACTATCCTGAATGTAACGTAAGGGAAACATTACAATTAATTATCTTCTAATAAAGCAGCTAAAATCAAATCTGGAGGGTCTCCTTCCCAAGGTACTTCGACGGAAACACCCAGTCTCATACATGATAAATGTTTTATCATCTTAATTAATCTCACATAAATGAGATTACAAAATTCCAAAGCATATTAAAAAATTCTATAGCACCTCCTGACTTAGCAAATGATATTCACCCATGAGAGGGCCTTATTTCATTTGCCTCCTTATTGCTTAGCTCCATATATGCATATGGAATGATGGACTTTGCTTCTTGGTTTCGTGCCTTCTTGGATTTTGATGGAAGAAAGGATTCTCCAAAAGCCCCCAAAGGAGAGGGCCTCTAAGTTCCGACACCAAGGAAGGATTGAGGGAAAAAGATGAGTGATATAGGAGGAGAAAGATACTAGTATCCCCTTCCTACAAGGCTGGCCTCCTAGAGAGAGAGTTGTGTTCTCTCATTTTTCCTTGAAGAAAACCCTAATGAAACAAAGGCTATAAAGTTGCTTTTATACCTCCTTTCATTTGAGTGGCAAACTTGTGCCTCTCTTAGCGAGGCCGACCTCCCTATGTTTGGTGGGTTAATTGACCATTTTATTTAGTTGTTACGCAACTTAAACTCAATAGGCCTTGTGGACCACAACCCTTTTAGGCCCCAAAATCCGAAACTAACTTATGGCCCAATACGACCCTTTTTGTGTGATTAATTAACATACCAATAAATCCTTGCTATACAATTAAACTATTTAATTGTCCTTACTCATCTTTGTTATATCCTTCAATCATTACCTTACACAGCGTGTGAGCCATTAGGTTCATTTTAGGGAGGCAGTGGGTGATTAGAACTTTTATTAATCGATTGTGAATTGAAACTTATTTTCATTCCTTTTAGTGATTATTCATCTGTAGGGCTTCCATAAACTATGAGTGACACCTAACACTACGTCATGGCTACCAGCCAATCAGAAGAGGTTGAAGAACTTATTCAGTTTGGGATTACAATGCAATACGGCTTCCTCTAATTCAATACTCTTGATCACACTGTTTGGTTGATAGTTTATTCCTGTCTACTATCCAATGTGATTCTCTAGTCTAGATGATTACGTTAAATGTAATGTAGAACGACTTCCGAAATCTCATTCATACTCTGGTAACATATTCTTAATCAAGTCATAGAGTATTCTCTCATAACTGTTTGAAGGTTAGAGATCCCTTATTGTGCATTCACATGCCCACATGATTAAGTAGCTTAGCCACAACTATGTCGTGGACACTCTCAAATGGAATTCCTTGAACATAATCAAAGACTAAGGAATTAACTGCGACAACTTTGATGTCTCAGGTCAAAAGACTACTTTACATTATCCCAACCATGAGTTCTCATGTAACATGAGTATGAGCACCTACATAATTGTCTTGGTGTCATTCATACCAATGCCTCAAGACCAGTAATCTCTTGGGAGAGAAGACATAACATGTACTGATATATCTGCATCGTCAATGTCCAATTGGCAATCCAAAGATCAGGAACGGTTAAGATATGTGTATGAAAGAGAAAGGTCTTATGAATCTAAATTCTTTAGATCACATTCTCTTAATTGCATATTCCTTGGACTTATCATTTAAGTGTATAAAATTTAGTGAGACGACTTTATACAACAATCTTTGGCCTCACATTAAACTTCATTAGCTTAACTTGTGAAATGTTCGTAAACTATCATCTTATAATTGGCTTTAGGGTACATTGCCAACAGTTGGTTGATGCACCAATACACTTGCCTATTGTCCACACTGTCGCGCCACCATGATTATCTGATTAAGTGGATTTAACTGGATGATGCTATAGAGTTTACGTCACAGACTTTCGACCATTATTGCATGTCCAATCAGATTTAAATTGAACATCTTCATACCCTACCTTCACTGCCAAAATGGCCAACCAGAAGCGTCCATAAAGCGCATCCAATTGATTGCTCAGACTTTGGTCATGCGTACCAAGCTTTCGAAATTCGCTTAGGGCTATGCAATTCTGCAAGCAGCTATGTTGGTTCATCTGAGACCCATCGCCACCCAATCTCTTCACCATTTCAGCTGGTTATTGGATACGAGCATGCCGTCTCGTACTTACGTGTGCTTGGGTGTGCAGTTTTACGTGCCAACACCGCAACCATTATGTACTAATAACTCATATATTTCATACATTTATACCATCCATTCATAATCTCTTTGTGATATTTTTGAGTTAAACTGGTTGAGTTTTACTCCTTTTTGTGTTAATGTACAATTAATTGTATTTTATAGTCCATTTGAGGGTAAATGAGGCAAAATGATGCTGAAAGTGAAGAATTGAATAACGATTCTGATGTAGAGAGAGATTCGAAGTGTACAATTAAAGATGGTAGTGAATATGGCCCTTTCAGAGACTAATAACAGCAGCTAGCTCATTGTGAGACCAAGCCCACCCCCTCTCCTTAGTGTAGATAATATCGATTGTTCAAAAAAAAAAAAGAAAAAAAGACCAATAACGGCAAAAAACGTCTGAAATAAATGCTCCATTACTGGGATGTCTTAGCACTCTATAACAGCCACTTTTACCTTATAAAACGATATTTTCTTCCACTTTTACACAAGCCACATTTGGGGACGCCTATAACTCTCTCTCTTCTCTTTCTTCGGCCTTGTTTTCCAGAAACCCAAACCCCATTTCCATTCACCATCCGCTACCACCAAAGAAACCACGCAGCTGCACTGTTCTTGGAGAAGTTTAACATCAGAATTGCTTCAAGGGGGTTTCTTCTATGAACGTTAATTTCACTCATGTTGTTCTTGATACTTATATATTCTATATATTATATAATCATGTTGTGTAATTAAGTTCATAGCTGGCGATTTCGATGTAGCCTTGCAAAACTACTCTATGTTATTAAGTTAAAGTATTTAAATTACCAATCTGTTTTCTTGTTTCGTTCACTGGTTTTATTGTTTAATTTATTTGTTAATATTAATGTTTGATCACCATTAGGGCTGCTTATGAATTATTTGATCATGGTCATAGTACACATCATGCTTAATCTTGGTAGACATGTGAATGAATGAAGAAACTGCTATGCAAACATCTTGCCATGTGATTTCTTTGGTTCTTTGAAGTTTTCTTATTCTTAATGGGTTCTTAATTGGAAATCTAAGTTGAACATCACAACTAGGTTGCAGATTAGGAGTACTTGATCACAACCACACATCAAATGGATGATCATAAATAAGTAAACAAGCCCTAGTTGCAGATTGGAAAGTTGAAAGCGTTTTGACTTAATTTTCATGGAAACGGCTTGTAACGATGAAATTGGTATCCCTAGTTCCATTCCCATCTTTTCTGAATCAATCTATCATTCATCTTTAATGTGTCTCGCATTTTAAGTTACTTTAGCTTTCAAAATAAAAATCTAAATTCAGTTTGCATTTTCATTGTTTAGTTAGGGTTCATATAAAGCTAGTAATTTGTAAAGGTCTAATTAGTCCTTGTTGTTCGACACCCTTACTTGTGCCATTATACTATCCTTATATTTGCACTTGAAATGAGCATAACATGTACCAAAATGGATCCTCAAAGAAGAATGAGAATCTATGTCGGTTATGATTCATCATCCATTATTCGTTATTTAAAGCCCTTGACAGGCTATCTCTTTACTGCTAATTTTACAGATTGTCACTTCGATGAAATAGTCTTCCTGTCGTTATGGGCGATAAGAATGTTAACTTTCCTAAAGAATTCCTTGAACTGTCGTGGATTAACCCCACTATTTCTCATGTAGATCCCTGCATTGTTCAAGCATGTAAGGATAGATGTGCCACGCGTACGTTGAAACATTGACCCTGAAGGATGGTCAGCTGCACCTACTGAGCAGCCCGGTAAACTGGCAACTAGCCAATCATTTGCTTCTACCCTTAAGCATGGCTGACTTCTTAGTTCAAAGGATTCTCAACCTCATAAGAGAAAAGCCACAACACAACCTGGTGAAACTAGTTTGAATACTACCATCGCTTACTCAACCATTTCAGCGCATGAGGTTATTCTAGAGTATGAAAGCATCCTTAAAGAAATGAATTCGTCTTTCGAGAATTGTGAGATTTTAATCCATTATGATATCTTGGATAAGGTTTGGAATTAGAATGTGATGATAGTCGACAAATGATGTCATGTTGAGCGATGACTTTGTACTGTGTTTCGTTGATGAATGTTGACGTATAACTGATTGGTCATATTGGAAACAAGCAACCCAGATCGAATTTGATTCACTTGCAAAACGCAAGGTGTTTGGGCCCATAATTCCTACACCTCCATATGTGATGCTCATTTTCTACAAGTGAATTTTTTTAAGGAAGTGTAATGAGAAGAATAAGATAATGAGATAGTACGACATAGGCACGCATTGTGGCGCAAGGCTTATCTCTACACCTTGGAATTTGGTTACGATGAGACATATTCCCTTATAATGAATGCCATAACATTCCACTACCTTATCAGTTTGGTAATTAAAAAAAAAAAATTGAATATGTAGCTTATGGATGTGGTAACCACGTATCTCTAGGGGATCTTGATACGGAAATCTACATGAAAGCTCCCAAATGACTTACATTGGCTAGATCAAATAGTTCTAGACCACCGAACGCCTTCTCGATTAGATTGAGGCGTCCACTTTACGGATTGAAACAATTCGGACGAATGAGGTATAATTGTTTGAGTGAGTATCTGATTAGTCAGAGATATGTGAATAATGAACATGTTCATGCATGTTTATTAAGAAATCACATTCCGAAATTAATTTATGGCAGAAATCTTATCGAGACTCCCAAAGAGCTTGAGAAAACTTCCTTGCACAATTTGATATGAAAAATCTAGGGAAAACTTGATACTGTCTTGGCCTGGAGATCGAATATTGTTCGAATGGTGTTCTAGTCCACCAATTGAACTATGCTCAAAAGGTGTTGCGACACATTAATGAGGATAGATCGAAGCCTTCGAGACTTCTATGGTTGTATGAATAGTAGATGCAAAACGAGACCCTTTCCGTCTTAAAGACGATGAGGAAGAGGTTTTGGAGCTTGAAATTCCATACTGAGTGCAATTGGCATTTTAATTTACTTAGATTATAACACTAGACTAGTAAGTTATAACAACGTGCCTAAACGTAGTGTTAAAGACATCTTTCGTTACGTTAAGGGTACTACGAATTTGGGCTTGTTTTATCACTATGCATACTTCAGGGAAGCCGCCGCCCCATCGACCCTTTAATTGATGCTCTTATTGTTTGTTATGTTGACGCAGGTTATTTATTTGACCCATACAAGACAAATTCTGAAACGGATTATGTCTTTACCGTTGGAGACACCGCAGTATCTTGGAGGTCAACCAAACACCTTAATTGAGACTTATTCGAACCATGTTGAAATTATTGCCCTACATGAAGCTACTCGTGAATGCTTCTGGCTAAAAGCAGTTGTTGAGCATATTCGAAGCACTCACTGAATTTCTTCTGTCATTGACATCCTTATAATGATTTATGAAGATAACGTCACATGTATTGACAAGATCAAGAAAGGATACATTAAAGGAAACAACACTAAGCATATTGTGCTGAAAGTCTTATTCTCGCATTAGCAGCAAGAGTATCAGAAAATTATAGTCAAGAAAATTTGTTCCCAGGACAACCTTGCCGACCTCCTCACGAAGTCATTGCCAAAGTCTAATTTCCAAAAGCTTGTTCAAGGAATTCGTATGCATAAATTGCTGAGTTGCAATGCTAGTAGTTCTCATTTGGAAGTTTTTTCAAACTCATAAGGAGTATCTAGAAGTATACTCACTTGACCTTAATGTACTCTTTTTTTCTACGATGAGGAGCATTTTTTCCACTGGATTTTTGCTACCTAACTAAGTTTGAACAAGGCACCCATTATGGGCTGGTCATACCCTTGTGTGCATTCTACATGTGTCCAGAAGGCATTTAGTCTTAACTTAATGCAACTTTTCACCTTTCTCCATAGACTATAGGTTTTATCCTACCATGTGTGGAGCAAAAAATAATCAAGAAAATTATGGAGGTGACACGTGAACTTTTGGGTAGAAAGGATAAAATTACCCTCGAGGCACACCGGGATTCCCAAGCGCATGCAACGGACAATAACGGCTCAATCAGGGAAGAGTCAAAGGTGATCAAAATGGTATTTATCCAAATCCCTCATATCAAGCCTCATCTAATCCTCACTCAAAAGGTAACTCCTAATTTTCTAATTCAATTTAGGATTAATTGCCAAGTTAATTGCAAGATATTATTTCACATAATATCTTGCAATTATACTCATAATTCCATCATCTATGGCCGGTCCTTATTCTCTAACTAGGGTCGGCCACTCCCCTATAAATAGCCATATTCTTCCACTAAAAAGCTAAGTCATTTGCTACCCACAAACTCTGAAACACATTCTTTTTAGAATTTTAACTTTGGCATCGGAGATTCTTCAGCCAAAGTCCCCCCAATCATCGTGGGCGCATGAGGCTTTTGACCTTAATCTTAGGTGTTATTATTTTGCAGGTGCATTTTCATCAAATGAGAATACGGCGAAAATTTGCATCCACAAATTGGTGCTTTCATTAAGAGATTTGAATTACATGTTCGAAGAAGACTCTAGCATTCAAAGATTCTTGTTTCTTGTTCATATGAAGATTTTTCGATTTGGACCAAGGCATAGCCCCACCACGATGATCCACGAGGCTCAACGCAACGACGAGTGGAGCGGCACCACCCCCACGGTGGTAACCATGGTAGTGGCCCTTGGGGAGCCCATTAGCCACAGTGAGTAAGCCACTTCGCAGCAGCAAGCCCAGGCCCGTGCCGCAAGGCAGCTAGCCTAGCGCAAAGCAGCCTATATTCAACAGGCCCACAGCTCTGCAACGGCAGCTAAGGCCCAAGCAACTACATCAATTGAAGCAGCCTAGCACTCGCGGGCCCAAGGCCAGTGCGAGCACACGTGTTCCTAAGTCGAGCCTAAGACCTACAGGCCCAAGCCGCACTGAGGGGAGCCTAGCGTTCATGCACTCCAGTGGCCCAGCACACGCCCACGGTCTGACCCGTGTCTGTGACCCGACCCACTTTCGCGGTCCAACCCGAGGTCCGACCTACTCCTGTGGCTCTCCAAGCAATCCCAATTTGCCCAAGATTGGTTCAACCATCCCGGCTTCAGATTTTTGGACCGAAGATTGAATTGGATGTATTTTCATCCCATTTCTCCGTAAATTTGACATATCCCAACTTCAATCTTGCGCCTGGAGTCCATTACACTTCCACTACTCAAGGGGACACATACCGTCCAAGCTCTTCCAACCCAAAGGGTGAATAACACTTGTCTCGACAAGTCATAGAGTTGACAAGTACCCTCACGCAGCAGACGACCTTAGTGAATTAGCTCTTGCAGCGTACTGAGATGCAGCGTGCCCCAGATGAGGTGTCCTAAAGTAGGATAAGGGCAGACGACGAACCTCTCCAGTAGCATCCTAGTAAGCAGCCACTCGACCAGTCATGAACTGAGCGCTCTGGTAATGCACACTTCTGACTGGGTTCCCGAGAGAACGTATTTTCTCGTCTAAACGTGGGAAGGAGCGTGCACTCTCGGTTAGGCCCACAGACGAGCATATATTCACAGTTGGGGCCACAATTCGATAATTAACATGAGCAACATTCTAAGGAAAATGTTCATTTGCAGCTAGGCCCGCAAAGAGCATCATCCACCTTACATCGGAGTAAGCAGCACGACGGACGGAGAGAAGCAGCCACTCAATCTAGCTCAAGTTCAACTGGCAGCCTGTGAAGAACTTGCTCTCCTGTAAAAAACATACCACATGCACCGTAGCTGCGGATAGATGAGCCAAACACATGGAAGAGCATCCTAGATCAGTAGGTCATGACTGGGGACAGCCGAGAGCTCCGCTACCCCCAACAAAGGAAAATTTAGGAAGAAGTAGAGAGGCTCATGGCAGAGCAATTGGGGATGGACCTATCACTTTTGTCTTATTTCTCTTGACTGACTTATATACTTTGTCAAACGGCTATGTGGGGTTGAATGTAGAAAAAGGAAGCTCTTTTCGTAAAATTCCAAGGTTGAGCAAGAACTTCTCCAATTATATGTTTCATTGGAAGAAAACCCATCGTAAGACAAAAAAAAAAAGAAATAAGATTGGCTATAGAATATTATGCAAGACTAATGTTGAGTTGTCAATTATTATGAATTAAATTATTTGAAATGCACATAACGTGACTTTTAAGTTATGAATCAAATTACTTGAAAGACACAAAATGATTGACTCTTAGTTCAACTCAGTTTGCAATTCTCACACGGATATGTTTACGTAAATGTATAAAACACTACGAAAATGAAAGAATAGAAAGGAAATAATGTTAAATACTTAGAAAATATCCAACAACAAAGTAATAACTTGAAAGAAATGCAAATTTGATAGATTTATATTTATCAATATATTTGTTGCTTTCTGGCAATTTGATTTGGGTTATGGAATGGTTTGATTCGTGTCGTTGTGGTAATATACCTAATATCTTAACGGGTCGTGTCGTGTAACATCCATTAAAATTAACGGACGATAATATTAATGGGGTAATATGCCATGACTCATTACCCGTTAAAGAAAATATATTCCAGTTAACAAATAACCATAAGTGAGATGAAATAATCCAACTGTAAGGATTTAATCTCACTTATATGGCTAGTGTTGTAGTAAGGTTTTTTTAATTAATGTAGAATTGTGAAACATATATATATATATATATATATATATATATATATATATATATATATATATATATATATATAAAGATACGAAGCTCGTAATGACAAGCTCTACAACTTTTGTAAAGATGTCAACTTTGAAATTCGTCACCATAATCCCATAAATCATAGATTTAAATTTAATCGTTGATTGTCATTTACGTTTACGCTCCATTCTTCTCACTGTATTTCATTTTTTTTTTCTTCATATTTTTCATTTTTGAAAACATGATCTTCTAGCGGATGCAAAAAGATAAATGATTCGGATCGTTGATATTACATTCAAATTTTTACAGTTAGTGAAAATATTGCTCAGAGTTTATAAAGTCTCTAGAAACTATACAATATCACTCATATTTCAGTTAACCGTAAACATTGGGACGTGATATCAATGATCTGAACCGTTCATTTTTCTACATCCGCTAAAAGACCATATTTTCAAAAAAGAAAATCTAAAAAACGAAATCCGGTGAGAAGAATAGAGCATAAATGACAATCGAAGGTTTAATATAAATATTTTTTTTGTCGAAAAGGTATAATATAAAACTAGGTTTATGGATTGCGGTGTCGAATTTCGAAGTTGACCCCTTCATGAAAGTTGTAAAGCATTTTTAACAATTTTCACTACATTAATTATTATGAATTTTTATTAATTTGCACTCAAACAATAAACACTATTAATGAGGGTTTGGAGCGTTTTAAAAATCTAAACGACGATGTAACCATTTTATAAGCTTAGAGGATGCAACCACGAACGTTTATATTTTTTTACATTAATAATATGATGATGCACCCATCGTCAAACCATGCGATCAAGAACGTTTGCATATTTTTAAATTGCTTTTGTATGTTTAATGTGCTTTGGAATTTTTTAATCTTACTTATGTGAGATTAAATACTATGGCCATTGTAGTAAGGATATTTAGTAGTTTAAAATTATTAACTAACTTTTTTCTTATCGGGTCGAAACTGGTCACCTGCGGGTAAATGCTATGCGAGATTAACGAGTTCTTAACGTGTGACCGATAGCAACCCGATTAGTTAATTCGTTGAACCAAAATCCATTATTTTGTTGTCGTTTCGAATCAGATTAATAGGTTGTGTAAGAAATTGTCATGTCTATCCTCCAATTTGGACCTCTTTTTCTCTGGTACATAATTTGTCTTCTAGACTACTATACATCACACAAAATGCGTATTTCAAATAAATTTATCGGAGTTGTTTTCTCAAGTTACTAAGTGTCTCTCATGACTTTTCTTTGGGGATGAAGTTGAACCATCATTGCCTGGAATTAGTTTTCGGGATGGACCATCATTTTTGTCTTTTATCTCTTGACTGACTTATAAATTTTTCCACAACGACTTTGCCTACCGTCTTTGTGTCGCTGGATGTAGAAGAATGAAGCTCCTTTCATAAATTTCAAAAGCTGGGCCAAATCTCCTCCAATTATACTTTGACCGGAAAAATAATCATCTTAAGACGACAAAAAAAAAGAAAAAAAAAAGAAATTAGACTTATATTATTCCTCGTGAGGTATATATATATGCAAGTGGTACATTGTTTTGATGGATAAAGTCTTTCTCTTTGACCAATGAAGAGTAAGCTTTGTTTACTCTGATACATAATTTATCTTCTAGATGACTACTCA
This sequence comes from Cotoneaster glaucophyllus, assembly GCA_036320875.1. Taxonomy (NCBI): domain Eukaryota; kingdom Viridiplantae; phylum Streptophyta; class Magnoliopsida; order Rosales; family Rosaceae; genus Cotoneaster; species Cotoneaster glaucophyllus. The sequence goes on from CM070073.1 coordinate 42,921,089, forward strand.
TTCATCTCACAATGTGTATTTCAGAGAACCTTATAGGAGTTGTATTTCTCAGGTTACTAACTGTCTCTCGCAAACAAGGTATGTGGCATAGATGGGGTTATGATCCAAGTTAAGTTCTTTTCTATGCCTTATTTTATAAAGGACTTCAAATATTTTCTTTATGTATGACAAATGATAACCACAAGTTGATTGGCTCTTAGTTCAACTCAGTTTGCAATTCTCACATGGTTATGTTTACATAAATGTATGAAACACTATACGAAAATGAAAGAACAAAGAGGAAATGATGTTAAATACTTAGAAAATATCCAACTACAAAGTAATAACTTGAAAGAAATGAAAAATACAAGAGATCAGGCAAGTTAAACCCATTTTGGCTCTTGCTAGTTGGGCAAGTTCGTGCACGTTGTTGAAGTGATTTGAAAAGAATTTTCTTAATGGCTCGATCCTATATGCAATGTATCAGAGCTTTAAACATAAATACAAGTAAAAATATGCTAGATTACAAAATGAATTTGAAATATTGTAGGCTGTAGAGATTCAAAGTTTTTATGAGTTGCGAGTTGAGTGTCATTTTCTTCTTTCTTTATGCTGCTATATATAGAACATACATTTTTTCCAGTTTAAACCTTTTACTTTTAGTATAATTATGTCTGCTCCTAGTTGTTGATGTGAAAACTGGCAGAAGACAAAAAATTTACATTGCAACTTGAGCTTTTATCCCCTCAAAATTACCAAAATGTCATCAGAAAGTAGTTTTTCCTCTGTAAAACTGACTAGGTTAAATGTATAGTGTGACAGGGTATTTGTCGCTCACAATGCCACATGTAAAGTACTTTCAAATCCTTGAGCTCATTTACTGTTTACTTATATTGAAATTAAATATCCATTAGTACTTGAGTGAAATAAAGGCATTAGGCATAATATAGACCCAAACTTATTCTGGGTCCAAACATCTAGTTCATTTTTAACCCTTATGTAGACGAGAAATTATAATGTAGTACACTAATACCACGTTATCCGTGATATTTCCTTTCAAAATTTCGCCATGTATCATGTTTTTTACACAAGTGGAATTTAATCTCATTTTTAATCTTTAAATAAATTTAAAAAAGAAAAGAAAAAAAGAACAAAATAGATCGTGTTCCTGAAGTTTTTGCCCCCTCTGACCCAATCTGGTAATCCCCTTCCACACACTGCCGCATCTCTGTTCTTCACGATTTTGGGTTTAAAATCGAAAATGATCGGCATCCGAAAGGATGATGATGCCGGCTCCCAAGCGGTGTGAAGGCGTTTGGAAATACACTCAGCGTGGTTCTGGTTGAATTTGGAGAGTTGGTAAAGAAGAAAACGGGATTTGATATGAAGGTTAGACAATTAGATTCAATTTTAGTTTCTGTATGGTTGCGAAGAAAGTATAACATTACAAGTTACTGGGAAGCTGCAAGGCTAATTCTTTTGTTTTGATTAAGTTTGGTGGGCACTGATTTTGTTTTGAAATTTCCGTGACTAATGAGGAAATCATCAGAAAATTTTGGAACAGCAGTCATGGCGGAAACTGGGTGGGGCTTTGCCGTGGAAGGAGGCGCAAAGGCATCTAGGCTTTTGTTTCCTTTTAAATTTTCATTTTTCTTTTATTTATGAAATTGAAATGTTCCATGATGATGAACTAATCTCCACTGGAAAATGAAACAAATAAATCCTTCGATCTGAGAATAGTTCGTCAGTCAATACTTCAATTCTCTTCTGGAAAATGATTTTTAAAACTAATTAAGTAGATCAATTATTGCTATATATGTGCCTGACGTTTCTTCAGGGATGAAGTTGAACCATCACGGTCTGCAATTTGTTTTGGGGATGGACCATCCTTTTTGTCTTTTATCTCTTGACTCACTACCGTCTTTGTAGGTCTGGAGATGTAGAAAAGTAATTTGTAGTAAATATCTTTACTAATGTGTGTATAAATAGCACTCTAAATTACTCATGAGAAATTTTATTTAAACCCATCTAACCTATTTCTACATCCAACTTAAAGTTTTGAATGTTAATTGTCTATTTTACCCTATTGCATAATTACTATTAAGCACAAAATGAAATTAATAATAAAACTCAAATTTACCAATAAACTCAAACCCTAATAATTAAACCTTACGATCATTCTTTGTCTATCTTACGTTCATTGTGGGTAAAACCCTAATAGTTCTCATAGAGAAAAATAAGTTTTTCTATTGATGGATGGTGATTTTGAAGTTTTGAATCCTCCAACCAAGGTATGACTCAATTTATGAATTATTTGTTCGTTCGATTTCAATTTTTTACAGTTTAGAAGATGAGTATTTTGGTTATAAATTTTGTTCAGTCAATTGCATCAATATTCCTTGCCTTGTTAGCTGCCTTTATCGCATCAGCTGCTGCTACTGCTGCAGCTGATGCACGCTTGGCTTTGAAAATAATTTATATTCCCTACTATTCCAAGCTAAAGTAACAATTTGGTGATTAACAAGATACATCATGGCAATGCTCATTTTACAAGCTCGCCTAACAATTGTATGCGCACAAGGGGGGAACTGAAAAGGTGGTACCTGTCCTTGGCTTGTGGTGTGCTGATCTCTAACCGTGAAAATGCCTCTGATATTTGTGAATGGAAGACCAAAATCACTTGCCTGAAAATTACAAATCACAGTAATCATTAACTGCCCCTTTCATCAACCAAATCACACTGATTAAAAATGTGGAGGGAAGAAGCAAGAACGTCAAGCTAACAAATGGAATTGGATGATCCTTTTGAGTCTTTGACCAAGTATCCAACTTCCTGAAAATCAGTTGGGCAAGGCCCCATCAGATCAATTAAGATAAAGAAACTAATACAATAACTAAGTGTTTATATAAAGCAAAAGGTACCTTGGTAAGGGATCGAGCAAATTGGCTGGGCTATGGGTCAGCCTCTTCAGGTCTATTCCAGCTCTCTACAATTTGAGGCAACCCGCGTAGATGAACCAATAACCTTTCTCTCATGATCTGAACTAGTATTCCTTGCCTTGTTAGCTGCCTTTATCGCATCAGCTGCTGCACGCTTGGCTTTGAAACGGTTTTTCTTTATCCATGGGCAATGCAAGTGAAGCAGTTAAGGAGGAAGAAAATGCAGAATGCCAGGTTGAAATTCCATGCACGAAAAAAGGTGAGACATTGGGTGTAAAGATAAATCCACATATTGAATTGGGTTTATGGGGGTATATTAGGTATTAAATTTGGGTTTAAAGAGATATTAATAGTTTAGTTAAAAATCAAATGGGTTCAAAGAGTAAGTTGGGTGTAGAAATAGGTTAGATGGGTTTAAATAAAATTTCCCATTACTCATTCCTCACACCAATCACCTACTTAATATCTACATGGATAGAGTCATGAGAGTTGTTCCACTACTCAGCTTTCTATGCATTGCGTCTATTACTGTTAGCTTATGCAATGGAAACCTGAATGTGCCTTGCCAAGAAAATGAGAGACAAACACTTCTTATGTTCAAGAAAGATCTCAATGATTCTTCAAATCTGCTTTCCTCTTGGGTTGCTGAAGGCGATTGTTGCACCTGAACTGGTGTTGCCTGCGACAATTTAACCGGTCATGTCCGCGAGCTCCACCTTGTTGGTTATTATGATGAAGTGACTCGTCAGTACCATAGTCTGGGTGGTAAGGTAAATCCTTCTCTACTCAATTTAAAGCATCTCACCTACTTGGACTTAAGCTACAATGATTTTGGAGGACGGCAGATTCCTAGCTTTCTTGGTTCTCTTAAAGGTTTAAGATATCTTAACCTCTCAGATGCAGGGTTCAACGGAACCATTCCTCAGCAGCTGGGAAATCTCTCGAGCCTGCGTTATCTGGACCTTTCTTATTACTTTTATCCGAAGGTCGAGAATCTCAAATGGCTCTCTGGTCTTTCTCAGTTGAAATATCTTGACATGAGTGATATAGATTTTACCGGGGCATCTCATTGGTTACGAGTAAACACAGTTCCTTCTCTGCTGGTCGAGTTACATTTGTCTGGTTGCAAACTTTATCACATGCCAAGTGGTATTGCGAACTTGACAAGTCTTAAAGTTCTTGATCTGTCCTCCAACTATTTCAACTCTACCATACCTCAAGTAAACACACTCCCTTCTCTGCTGGTCGAGTTACATTTGTCTGATTGCGAACTTTATCACATGCCACGTGGTATTGCGAACTTGACAAGTCTTAAAGTTCTTGATCTATCCGATAACTCTTTCAACTCTACCATACCTACATGGTTGTACAGTTTGAACCATCTTGAGTCCCTTCATCTTTCTTACAATGCTTTCCATGGTGAAATTTCGAGTTCCCTTGGAAACTTGATAGCCCTTGTTGATCTTCAATTAGGTTGGAATCAGCTTGAAGGGGAAATCCCAAACTCATTGGGAACTCTTTGTAAGTTGACTTCTTTTGATCTATCGTCAAACAATTTCCGGGGGAGGGTATCAAAAATCTTTGAAAGTTTGTCTAGCTGTAGTTTTGGTCAAATAAATTATTTACTGCTTTCGAATAATAACTTTTCAGGTCATTTATCTGATCAGCTGGGAATTTTTAAAAATTTAAGTGTCCTTGATCTTTCAAATAATTCAATATCAGGTCCAATTCCAGTGTCTTTAGGAAATCTATCACGTTTAAGGGACTTGATCATTTCTGACAATTCATTCGAGGGCTTTGTCTCTGAAGCTCATTTTACTAATCTTATAAGTTTGTATAGCTTTGATGCAAATGAGAACTCCTTGATTCTTAAAACTAGCCCGGACTGGGTTCCTCATTTTCAACTTTCTTTCTTGAGTTTAGGTTCTTGGCGTCTGGACCCACCACAGTTGCCTGCATGGCTTCGGAGTCAAAAACATTTGATGGCTCTTAATATGTCCAGTACAGGAATTTCCGGTACCATTCCGGCTTGGTTGTGGAACATTTTTTCTTCTGATGGAGAATTGGCAATTCCATTTATCATTGTGGATCTCTCGCGTAATCAATTGTCCGGTGAGGTTCCTAATATAGCTTCTGCCCACTGGTCAAAACCAAAGCATTTGGAATTTTTCAATTTCGAAGTTCAAATTGTTTTCGGATCTAACCAATTCAACGGTTCATTGCCTCTTGTTCTTCGGCAGTGTCTGCACTAGATCTTTCCAATTCATCATTTTCGGGAACTCTCTCTCACTTCTTTTGTGATAGGAGTGATGTACCTAAAAACCTTCGAGTTCTTCTTCTTGACAACAATCTCCTCACTGGAGAAATTCCAGATTGTCTGTTACACTGGCCAAACTTGGAACTAGTGAATTTAGAAGACAACAATTTGACAGGGAAAATTCCAAGCTCTATCAGGGACTTACTTTATCTTTCATCATTGCACTTGCGCAATAATAACCTACCTGGAGAATTACCCGTGCCCCTACAAAACTGTCGGGGGTTGTTCCTTCTTTGACCTTCGTGGAAATAAGTTCTTTGGAAGCATTCCAATATGGTTTGGCCAAAGCTTGGTGGTTCTTATTCTTCGTTCAAATATGTTCCAAGGCACCATTCCTGATGAACTTTGTAGTCTCACAAATCTCCAAATCTTGGACCTTGCACATAACAATCTCTCTGGAATGATACCAAGATGTTTCCAAAATTTGTCATCCATGGCCACTAAATTTTCAAGCAAAGAAGATCCCAGTAATACATTCTTCTCTTATGGGTATCAAGCTTGGTTTGATATTCAGTTCTTCTACTTAGAGAATGTGGTTTTTGTGGCCAAAGACAGAGAAGTGAAATATAACACAATGCTTCGTTTGGTAAATAGCTTGGACCTTTCAAAAAATATGTTATCTGGAGAAATCCCTGAAGAGCTGACCAACCTCATTAGCCTACAAACATTGAATTTATCTGATAATCTTCTGATCGGAAGAATCCCTTCCAAAATCGGTGATATGGGAGCGTTAGAGTCGCTTCATTTGTCTGTGAACCAACTTTCTGGTGAAATTTCTCCAAGCATCTCGAATTCGACATTTCTCAATCATTTGAATTTGTCCTATAACCGTTTGATTGGGCAGATTCCAAAAAGCACTCAGCTTCAGAGTTTTGATTTGTCCAGTTACGCTCACAATAAACTTTGTGGACCTCCATTGGAAGAGCGTTGTAGTACAAATGAGGCCGTGCCACCGGTAGGTGATAAGAAGCACCAAGAAGGTTATTTACTTGAAGACGGTGGTTTCTATCTGAGTTTGGAACTTGGTTTTGCATTCGGGTTTTGGGTTGTTCTTGGTTCATTGTTGTCTAACGTGCCATGGAGCAATGCACTTTCTCAGTTCCAAAATCGCGTCGTGAAAAAGTTCTATGTTGTAATCGTTGAACGTTATTAACTATTTTGTGTAGATAGATCAAGTTCGTGTTGTTTGTTTCTACTCTTTTGCTATCCAATTAGAATGTTACACTGTTGTATGCTTCTTTGTACCAATTTATTTTATCTTTTCCATGGTTTTTTCTTTGGCTGTACAAAATTATAATATTTGCTTTATAAATACGACATTCCTAATACGGATCATGAAGTACTATATATATAATCTTAAGTTAGATGAGTTTAATTATGATCTCTCTCGTACATAATGAGCCATCTGTTTTCTTCTTTTCTAAAATTGACTTGTCATCATTCCGATGTCAAGGTGGACAGTGAAATCTAGACATGCTGGCCGTTATTCGGAAGGTGACGTGCATGCAAATACAATGTAATAAAATAACTTCGAATAATCTTACCGAAAATTCGGTATAGTTTTCTTTGAAATTACGTTCAGGCCCCAATTTAAAACTACTGCAAATATTATAATTATTTCAACACCACTTCCCCGAAGGGGATTGCCTAATAGGTTATCAGCCCTCCACTACATGCATGATAAGTTGTTCAGAGCATGACATGTTTTACAGCAAAAATGAAAGACATGAAGGTGCTAAAAGCATCTCCAGTGATGTCTCTAATGGGGACCATCACTGTATAAAACAAATATAAGGACAAACTAAATCTTCAATTCATCAGAAAGTAAGTGTCTAAAGTATAAAGACTCATCAGATACTTAGTTTATTTACTCATATTTAGGGATAGACTAGAAATTATGCCCGCAAGTTGCTGCCGCTAAATCCCATGATCAACTCACCTTACACAATAGCAAGTTATACTTGCAATCTCTATCAGTTAACAAACTTTAAAGCAAAAAGAGTCTTCCCCATTTAAGATTAAAACGAAACTAATCGAGTAGAAAACTCTGATTACAAACATCCACCAAATGATTTCAAATTAGTCCCCAAACTTGTAAAACATGTTTTTATGCAAACAGAACAACGAAAGAATGAAAAACTTCGAAGCAAATGATTTTAGTAAAGCAAGAAATTGGAGCTAACACAAACAAAATGTATCAAATTAACAATAAGCAATCAATTAGCAATTTCATAGCAAAAACAGCTAAAATGAGATTAAAAGTTAGGAATTTACAAAACCAATTGAAAATTCTAAAATTCCAAACGGCCACCAAATGATTTCGTATAAAGCAAGCTCTAAACTCGAATATTTGTTACCAATACATAAGAATGAGAAGTATGAAAATTTTAAAACAAATGGCCAATCCTGCAACACCATCACAGGTATAATTGTCCCTAGCTATACCAACACAAATCCAAAATCATATATATTATCTAATATAAACCAATTCTTAGCTAATTAACATATTCAAATCCTTGTTTTCTCATGTTATTATGTAGCAATAGGATTAGGCAATCTTTACCTTTACCGAACTCATGCCTGGCATGCACCTGGTCTACAATTTGATAACATTATACCTCAATCAGAAAATTTTAAATATATATATATATATAATTTAATAACATTATAACTGTAAAACCCAAAAATTCAGTATACATCACTTCCTGTAAAACCCCAAAATCAGAAAAAAAGAAAAAAAGAATTTGATAACATTATACCTGAAGAAACCCCACATTTCCAGTCGAAGGAAAATTAATACAACCTCTACAAAAAATATCAGGAGACAAAAATAATCATTTAAGTTGTGATTTTGATGAAAATTTAGGAGGGCGAGATTGGAAACGCACAGAGGCAGGCCTTGTATTTCTGCCAATCTGAATGCAATCCTCCTTGTTCCAATGGCCCTTCACAAACTTCTTTGAGTACCACCTACACAAAGAGACGATATCCGTTAAACCCTTTTCAGAAAACGAAAAATAGATTTTAGAGAGAGGAGAGATAGAAATGCAAAATTAGTTCTTAAAACTGAAAGACCAAAAAGCACATTAATTTAAATTAGATTAATACAATTCAAACTAATTACGCAGCTAAATTAGTTCTTAAAACTGAGAGAGGAGAGATATCATGTTTTATTCTGACATCCAACGTCATGAAAGATTATAAAGGGGTTATCATATAATATTCATTTTTCTTTCGTAAATTGAAATTACACATAAAGGCGTAACAAACGGTATACCATAGTTTTTGAAAAGAGCTAAATGTAGAAATTATAATTAGCTAAATGGTTTTAAACACAAAATTAGCCAAAAGTGGTAAAGAATTACATCCTAATCAATACTTATCAATGAGTGCCCCTGCTTACTTTACGTTCCAACCAAAATTTTCATTGAACAACAATAAAAAACAAAAGAAAACAGAGAGAATATCATATTGATGGATTATGGCAACATCAAAGCCAACAATCAAGCAGTGAGGAAAGAGAGAAAATATAAATATAAAATCCAAAATTGGATTTAGAAATTGAAGTCCTCATCTCTCTTCATGTGTTTGTAACCCTTCAGCCCTTTTGAGGTTACATTTTTAACATAAGAATTGCAACTTTTGCTTGCAAAGGGAAAATAAATCCGGAACAAAATTAACAAAAAAATCATGGAATGCTAAGTTGCAATCTTGAGTATGATAAACCTTGTTATGGTGAATCGAGTGACAACATACAAAATATTTTAAAATACTGCCACGAAAAAGTATGATAAAAAAGTATGATAAAAAAGACGAAAAATAGAAACAAAAATACCACTCAAGCACCCAATGGCATTGGAATTCTTCGTATCCTCTTGAAATGAAATGGCTTGAGAGCCAATTGCTAACATGCATGTCAAAGACCCCCTTCAAATGGAAACAATAGAAAACACCACCTTCAAACCCAAACACTAAAAAGAGTCAAATGACATACATGATGTTTTTGACAAATCCAATTAAATTTTTGGGACTCCAACTATAGTGTAGAAAATAAAATCTGAATGAAACACACTACAAATTGTATCTTTTGTGTCTTAAAAATGTTATTCAAATCCAAAAGTAATAAAGATGGTAAACTGTAGTCATGTGTGACTGCCCTTATCGCTTGATAATTCACATTATAATGTTTTGTAAGTATATATCAACAATAAAAAAAAATTCAGACCAGAACACATTCTTTACATTATATAACAAACGTACATATGCGTTCAGGACACTATTACATAGGAAGCTTAGAGAAATCCTAACCCTTCTTGGGTCACTTCCAAATATTTAAAATTGGGGAGAAGACAACTTAATACATGCACAACACAATTCACAAATGGACGCATATAAAGAATCCAATCATTTTTCCCGGTCTAAGAATCAAAGAGAGAAAACATTTGCATAAGAATGATCCTTCAAAAATCCAATTCCACGGTAGTAGAAAAATAGATATACTCGTGATGCCAAAAGCAATCAAAAGAGAGAGAAAACATTGACTTTCCAATTTATTCCTTTATATTTCTTGTGCATCGAAAATAAATGAAAGTTGTACATGAGTAGAAGGAAATTGAAGATTTTTCAACACCATATCAAACACTATGATTGGAGTGATCATAAGAAATGAAATTGAGAAAGATTAAACTATCTCGCAATCATTATGGTGTGTGTAGAATATATAATAGATATGTATTTGTTCATAAAAATGGAAAGAAAATAGAAAAAAAAGTACGAATTAACAAAATTGAAGGAAACTATGTACTGTAGAAAATATATATGAGAAGAAGACATGGTTCTCTTGACTCTGTGGATTACATTAAGTATATGGAATTTAAAATTTAAAAAAAAAAAGACAAAAAATAAATAACAAATAGGGGAGTAAGAGATCAAACAAAGTGAGTGGTTCAATTAAACGATGTCCAACATAACGAGGTCATTGACGATGCACTACGAGAAGACATGACCAACATAAACAGGTTACCCTTCACGGACAAGGTCGAGCAGCCAAAGCCTCCACGCAAGTTCAGCATGTCGTATTTCACATCTTTCAAAAAGGATGGAGACCTTGAGAGACACCTAAAGCACTACCGAAGCGCAATGACCCTTATCAGAACAACGACCCTGTCATGTGCAAGATATTCGCCACCACTCTACAAGGCGAGGCGCAAGATTGGTTTCACACCTTGCCGCCACAATCTATCTGGAGTTTTGATGAGCTTTCTTTGGTTTTCACCAAGGAGTATTCATCCTATCGCTCGATCAAGAAGAAGTCCAACCATTTGTTCAACGTGAAGAAGAACCCAAAGGAATCGTTCCGCAACTATGTAAAGAGGTTCAAAGTAGAGAAGGCAAAGATAGTTAGATGCAATGGCTCGATAGCTAGTGCAGCCTTCCAAGAAAGACTCCCAGCAGATCACCCGTTGTTTGGAGAATTGATCATGAAAGAAGATCTAACTCTGGCAGACTCTTTTGTTCTGGCAGAGAAGTATGCACTTTGGGACGAAGGTCGGCGAGTAGACAAAGGACCCGAGCAGCCTCGAAAAGAATCGGCAGTAGCTCAAAAGAAGATGGACGAGAAATTGTACAACAACAAAAGTATGCAGGAGGCCAAGCGTATGGATTGATCCCCTACTAAAGGAGGCCCGATACCCAAGAACTACCTAAGTTCTCGATCCTGATCCACCAAATCCACTGCGACATCAAGAGCGAACCTTGGTTCAAGTTGCCGAAGCAATCAAAAGGAGATACCTCCAAGTTGGACCATACCAAGTACTGCGCATTTCATCAAGGTCCTAGCCACACAATTGATGACTGCTACACTTGGAGGAACTACCTAGAGAAGCTGGTGAAAGAAAGCAAGGTCGACAGATACTTAGACAAGCCAGCTGCGCAGCCTAGAAGGAACGAAGACGCCAACGAAGAACTGCTAACCAAGACAATTCGGATCAATGGCCTCTTCGTCGAATTCGAGCACTTGGGGGTTGATAGGTATTTTTACCACCTGCAAAAGTAGGGATATAAACACTAAAACACTTGCAAGAGTACAAGGTAATTGTAGTATAGATGGTTCTAGCAAGGTCGTTCTCCACAAGAATTGAATGAATAATCTATGTTAATTATTTAAAACAAAGTTTGAGAAAAAGTTGATTTTATGATTTAAAATAATAAAAACAAATTTAATAGAAAATAATTAAATAAAGTGATAAAATAAAATAAACTAAAAGAAAACGGTTTGTGAAAATTAAATTGTAAAAGCCTAGGGTTCCGCCGTCACCTTAACAATCCTACGTAGTTCTTTCAATTACTTATGAATTACACATGCATATTTTGAAGGTTAGGTTTTCCTAAAGTATGCTTACTTGGACCCCTAACATAGAGCGTATATCAAACATGCAACTCGTCTGTGGTATTCAGATCAAATCTAAACATGCATGGCTCATTAAGCATTGTGAAACTTTTTGAAAAACCATACAACCCTTAAGACGTGGTATTCATCTTAAGTGAACTTGCACATATTAATCACAAGAAGCCTTCGTCAATTTCAGGGACCGACCTCCGACCAAAATTGCATCAATTTACTTTTCTAAAGATCCTAATGGTAGCTAAGCATTAAGACAATTAGATAGTATAAACCGGTGATTAATAATTCAAACTTGCATGCATAATATCATAAGCAAATTGAAAAGAAAATACATATTCTTGCTAAGGCTCGTGGCCTTGCCCTAGCAAACGGAAATTAGTTACAAACATTCATAAAACAAAATATTATTAAAAAAAGGATAGAAAACACCTTGAAAATAAACTCAAATCATCAAAAGCTCTCTAAAGTATGCGTGCGTTTTCTCCCCATTTTCCTAATCGCTAAAAAACCTTATTTATACTACTACAAAATAAAACCCTAAAAGATCTTAGAATAAAACTAGGAAACATAATAAAACAGAAAATAAAAGGTTTCCTGTTTGAACTAAAATTCGGACTTCTCAGAAAATCACACTTTTGACCAACCAAATCAACTTTGATTTGGTCCCAAAAGGTCTCTTTTGAAAGCTGAGGATGCCTATACAAATCCTCAAAAGGAATCTTCCTCAAAATATGCCATCTCAACCTCCAAAATACCCAAAACGTCCAGAAACGTCAATCTGGGAAAACTGCGCGCTAGGCCTTTATTTCATCGCCACGGTCAAACGGCTCAGTATAAAATTATGAAACTTTGACACAATCAAATCAATAGACTCATGAACATCCTCCAAGTAGAATCACTCCAAAATTCATCCGTTTGGCTACTTTTTCCTCTAGATGAAGTCGAATGCCCTATATTAAGAATATAAACAAAGTATCAAAATTCTCACAAAATAACCAATAAATTAATACTAAGAATAGGGTAAAATATATAGTATAAAATCGACTCATCAGGGGCCCTCCAACTACTCTAAGAAGAGAAAGATCTAGCAGGCTTTACTAGTCTCATAGGTGTAGGCAGTCAACACTTAACTTGGACCCATCGTTGGCTTCACCAAGCAGGAAGCTAAAGGCGTCGATTTCCCGCACGACGACGTACTAGTGGTATCTGTCCAACTAGCCTATGCTATGGTTTACATAATAATGGTTAACAATGTAAGTGCGGTCAACCTAATTCAGCTCTCAGTAATTCAGAAGATGGGCTTAGAAAGCACAATCATACGTCGAGTAGAGGTACTCACCAAGTTCAACGGACACACCTTGATTGACATCGGCAACATTACAATTGAAGTCAGAACACCGCCAGTTGTCTCAAAGCAGATGGTCACGATAGTAAGCGACCCATCTCCCTACAATGAGATTCTAGGGCGACCTTGGCTGATAAAGCTGGACGCCGTAACCTCCGTCAAGTATCAAAAAAACTAATTCTGCATCCCGGGAGGATGAGTCAGAGAAATTAAGTCTGACTAGGCTACATCTCGACGATACAATGTGCAAGCACATAAAGAATAAAAAAAAAAAAAAAAAAAAAAACCTTTACCCCCTTAGAGGCTACCAAGGTCCGTAAGGGACAATAAAGCTACCGAATAGCAATTACAGCAGACGGATTAAGAAGATGGTGTCCAAGTCAACGCGCCAACAGACGAGACGGGATGGAAACCCGAAGAAATCGTCGAGCACATCATTCTTGATCCCTAGCAGCCGGAGAAGACTACTAGAATCGACTCGTGTCTAAGCCTGAAGGAAAATGAGGAACTCATTGGGTTTGCGTAGACTACACCGACCTCAACAAAGCATGCTTGAAGGATCCTTATCCAGTTCCCAAAATCGATCTACTAGTAGATTCAACTTTCGAAAACCAGCTGCTCAGTTTCTTAGATGCATACTTTGGCTACAACCAAATAGCCATGCACGAGCCCGATAAGGAGAAGACTGCGTTCGTGATCTAGCAAGGCACTTACTGCTATAAGGTCATGCCTTTTGGCCATAAGAACGAATGAGCCACTTACCAACGATTGGTAAACATGATATTCAAGAAATAAATTGGAGTAACTATGGAGGTCTACGTCGACGACTTCATGATGAAGGGCAAGCAGCGATTAGACCACATCGGCAAATTGGAGGAAACTTTTGACATCCTTAGAAAGTACAAGATGAAGCTCAATGCCGCCAAATGCACATTCGAAGTATCTTCAGGCATATTCTTAGGGTACTTAGTAATCCAACGAAGAATCGAAGCATATCCCAAATAGATCCAAGCAATCCTAGAGATGAAGTCTCCAACTTCCTTGAAGGAGATCCAAAGATTGACCGAACGAGCAGCCGCGCTCGACCGTTTCCTCTCGCAGTCCACCAATTGATGTAAGCCTTTTTTCAAAGCAATCAAGATGGCATAACGAGACAAATAGGATGATGAGTGCGACAGAGCTTTCCAAGACCTGAAGAAATATCTCACATCACCTCCCATACTATCCAAGCCAGAAGCAGTAGAGCATTTATACATCTATTTGGCAGTCTCAGAAGTAGTAGTGAGCTTTGCCCTCATGCGAGAAGAGCTGGGGGCCCAATTGCTGGTATTCTACACTTCTAAAACTCTTCTCGATGTGAAAACTAGATATTCGAAGATCGAGAAATTAATTTTGGTGCTAGTTGTTGCAGCTTGGAAGCTCAGACTATATTTTCAAACTCATATAGTCATCGTCATCACTTAGTATCCTTTAGATGAATCCTACATGGTCTAGATGCTTCTCAACAAGTAATGAAATGGGCGTTGGAACTTCACCAATACGGCTTGGTTTTTCGACCCCGCATGGCAATAAAGGCCTAAACCTTGACAGACTTCATAGCAAAATTCACGCATAGCCTAGGCGACGCAACAGAGGGGCCCAACGACACCCTGGAGGCAATCGAGCACGCCCTAGCCACGCTTGCTTCACCCAATGGAGACTTCTACATTTGCACGACGACGGCGCATCCACCTACAAGGGCTCGGTAGCAGGAGTGGTCATTGTCACCCCAGACGGTTCGATGCTCAAGTAGGCGATCACTCTAGGCTTCAAAGCATCCAACAACAAAGCAGGGTACGAAACCCTACTAGCAGGCCTCCGAGTGGCAAATGTCTTGGCAGTGAAAAAGCTTGCAATTCATTATTATTCCCAGCTAATCACCAGCCAGACTACTGGGGAGTACACAACAAAACATCTAAAGATGGTGCAATACCTAAAGAATGAATGAAAGCAACTTGAGGCGTTTCATACTTACACCCTTACTCAAGTTCCACGGGTAGACAACGCCCACGCGGAAGTGCTAGCTGGCCTAGGTTCCGCCCTCGACCATCAGCTTAAACGCATTATTGGGGTGGAATATCTAGACAAGCCATGTATAGATGCGGAGTCAGCAGTCGAGGTGTCACTGGTTAGTACAACTCCAAACTGGCAAGATTCCATTACAGACTACTTGGTTAATGGCACACTCCCCATGGAAAGATTGGAGTCTATAAAACTTCAAACAAAGACAGCACGTTACTACATGTGGAACCACATTCTCGTTTGAAGATCCTACACTGGACCACATCTCTGCTGCCTAGCGCCTTCCGACAACCTAAAGGTTCTAAGTTCAATCCATAAAGGCATTTGTGGAAATCACTCCGGGGGTCGATCTTTAGCACATAAGACTCTTAACGCAGACTACTACTGGCCTAATATGCATCAAGACGCTAAGGAGTTAGTACAAAAGTGATATCGCCGCCAATGCTACAAGTAGATACCAGCACTGCATGCTAGTGAACTACACCCGCAGATGAGTCATTGGCCGTTCATGTAGTGGGCAATCGACTTGGTAGAACATCAAATGGATGGAAGCAGAGCCCATGATAACCAGAACTCAAACGGACATAGAGCGCTTTATATGGAAGAACATCATTTGCCAATTTGGCATCTCTCAATCCACAGACTGCAATTCGTAAGCAAAAATTTGGCGAAATTCTTCCAAAAATATGGCATCAAGCAGCACATGTCCAGGCCAAGTATCCTCAGGCAATGGGCAAGCCAAAGCATCTAACAAGATGATTCTCGACTGCCTCAAGAAATCCATCTCCGACAAAAAGGGAAAATGGCCAAATGAACTTACCGGATGTCTACGGGCATATCGCACAACCAAATAACGAGTAACCGGTAAGACTCCTTTCTCTTTGGCAGTTGGTTTAGAAGCAATCATTCCTCCCAATGTCATCGTGCCAAGTGTCAGTACTCTAATGCCAAGTATCGAGCGAAACAAAAAGGAGATGGCCACAAACTTAGATCTAGCAGAGGAGAAACGTGAGAAGGTCAGCACCTGCATTATAGCCTACCAACAACAGCTTCTTTCCAGCTACAACAAAAGGGCCAAGATCCAACAGTTCCAGCCTGGAGATCTAGTCCTAAGAAAAGCCTTCATCATTGCCCACAAAGAAGACTCCAAAAAGATGGATCCCATTTGAGAAGGTCCATACAAGATCAGCAGAGTAGAGGCAATGGTAGTTACACCCTCACTACCATGAATGACAAAGAAATCAAAAAGCAGTGGAACGCCTACAATTTGAGGAAGTACCATGCATGACCTTCCGCTACATCAAAGCTCGAAGACTCAAATAGCTCGACGAGCACCACCTCGTAAGCCATTGACTATCCAGTTGTTATGTAGTTTCTACCTTACAACTAAGTTTTTGTTCGTTTCACTCATTTTTCAATGAGGAATTCAGAAGTAATTTACAATTTGGCTCGGCTGCATGTTTACAACAATTGATCACTTGTACAATTCAAAAAAAGATCATGCCCTTCTTAGGGACTTATCACAGGAATTGAACCCCCTAGGACCAACAATGCTCTCCAGTGCGAGAGGGTAACCAATTTCCCGACACCAACATAGGTTTGCTCTCCGATGCGGGAAGATAAACTATACACTTCAAATGTCCAAATGTGGATGAGTCGGGTTGCCTTGGTGTAATTAGGTGCACGATGGCTTACACCGGAATTCCTAGAAGTAGCCACAATGGTCTTTTTTAAGGCTTAGCTAACTGAAGGATTTTGGGTCTCTTGGCCTTATCCGTAGGGAATCGGGCCTCAGAGAGGGAGGAGGCACATTACGCAGTACACTCTACAGACGGCTACCTTGAAACCCTAAAGCCGCTACCAAGTGCACTAAGGTAGCCTACGGTTTCCAGAAGACTGCATACGACTTGCCCTTCAAGTAGTAAGCCGCACTAAACTTATACAACCGCACATTTTTTGTGAAAGGTTAAACAGTAGCGTGCATATACGAAACTCTATCCACTGCCGACATGTTACATAATCAATAAGTTTACCTCAGCCAAGTGCGAAATGATCATTTAGATCTACACTAATTCCTAAAGTGTTGTGATACTTGCTATGCAATCCACATAATTGGTTACATAAAGAGCAAGGAGTTCTCTCGGACCTTTGCTTATGAAATTCCATACAACAACGTACTTTTGATACGAAAGGTTAGCGAATTTCATGACCCAAAATCATTAGTATGTTGTAATGCATGCCACACAGCTCAAAGGATTGAAGAAAACCAAGGTTAACAGCCAAGTGGTCATGCGAACTCTTTTTCTTTTGTAAGTAAGGCGTCCAGCTGTCAACCCTATGAATAATAACTTTACAAAAGTTCTACACCAACACCTACGACTGCATAGGCTACGCGAGCTTGTCTGCTTATAGAAAAGCAGCATATCTGCCGCTGGTCTAAAGGTTAAGGGTAAGGCGTAAACAAAAGAAACAAAGATGAAGAAAAGAAAATGAAGCAAGTTTATTAAATTTTCTAGCAAAATTGATAAACAAATAGCAAAGGCCGAAGGAGTTCAAGAAAAACAAAAGCAACAAGGAAAACAAAGAAAATCTTAAAGGCTACCTAGAAGACCCTTCAACCTCAATGCCTCTAGCACTGGCATCATCTAGCGCTTCAACCCCGGCTACCCCAGCTTGGGCACCAACTTCTCTGACTACTTCACCAATGGAAGCCTCAAAATTAAAGGCAAGCAAGTTTTCTGGAGAAATAAACAAGGTCTCGAAGTTTTTCCCAGAAAACTCAAAGTCAGGCGACTCTGTACAAGCGAAGTCTTGAGCCCAACCTTCTCACCCTTCAGTTGCTCGTTTTCCTCGAGCGGACCAACTCGGACGCGCTGCAGCTCATCCACTTCATTCTTCAGACTTTTGTTGATCTTTAGTGCACATTGGAGTTTCAACACTTGGGGTTCAAGCCTATCGATGATCTTCTTGAACTGGATCACTTGATTATATGCAACAATCAACTCTTCATCTTTTGCATAAGCAGCAGAACGAAGCTCAGAAACAGCAGGCTCAAGATCTTGAATATGAGGTATATAACATCCAATCTCCTTCTTTTCACTTTCATACTTAACTTGGATCGCGTCAAGCCTAGTCTTCAAGTCAACGATCTCTTGGCGAGCAGTCTCAAGATGCAAAAAATTGGGGGCAAAGATATTAGACCCCTTCAAAGCGACGAGCTCAGACTCCAACCTCTTGATCTTCTCGGTAGAGGAATAAGCTTTAGCTACCATATTTTTTGCCACTTTCTTGGCAGCCTTGGTGTCCTCTTGATCAAGGAGCATAGACTCGGCTACCAGAATCGCCGTTTTCTGCATCATAGCAAGCATAGCAGTCATTCTATATTTAGTCATACGATTTGCAAAGGAACTTGGGCAAACAACCCCTCTAACGCCATCGACAAGCTTGGCATACACGTCCATGTCTTCGAGCATATATGGTTTCAAGAGCACACAAATCTCAGCAGCCTCCTTAGAAACAGGCTTGGTGGATTTCTCACAACTGCCCACACGAGCAGTCTTCTTTTTCTTAGCAGGTGAATCAGTCTCAACAACAAAGGGAGTGGGCCTTGACACCACTTTACCAGTAGAGTCCACCTTATCACTTTTCATAGTAGCAAGCCCCTCCAAAGGTAAACCAAACTTAGCTCATAAGGATGTCTTGGCATAGATTTCGGCACTGAGGGCATGATGAAACATCTATGCTGAGCAATTTATCAGCAATCGTACTAGCCATCTCTGGCACAGCAGGCGTCACTGGCTCGGATCTAACAGGCCCATCTTTCTTCCCATTGGAAGAAGTCAAGTCAATCACAAGCCTATCGACAGTAGACAGACCTTCACGAGCAACGAAGGAAGTCTTCGACTTTTTCTCAGTCGGCATCTCTTGAGCAGGCGAGGAAGATCTCTTTTTTCCACCTTCATTCACAGCAGGCTCCATGACAGCGATCGGACGAGCTAATGCCTCCGCCTTGATCCGCTTTATCTCCTCTCTCGAGGGCATCCCACTTATCTCCTGGTGAAGAGGACTAAGCAGCCAACTCCATTCACTGTACTCAATGGGGATACCTAAAGCAACATGCACATTCTTTATATCTGGAGAAGTCTTGGGAGTTGAGCTGAATTTCGAATCTACATAAGCAGAGGAATACAATCAACAAATCAGATAGCAGCTCAGCAATAGCACAAAGCAACCTAGAGACTAAGCAGTCTACTTATCGGTGATGAAAATTGTCGGAATGCGCAGCTCAGGGTAAGAGTCAGACTCTCACTCTCCACTTATCTCTAAAGTTTCCTTGGCCCAATCATAATCTCCCTTGCTCGAATGATCGAAGAGCCAGTGGCAGGATCGAAGCTGCCCAACTCCATCAATGCAGCCTATGTCAAAGAAGTACCAAAATTCGTTGACGGTCAAATCTAAGTCAAATAATTACCATAAATTGAGGAATCCCACCATCACATGGACCGCATTCGGAGAACACTGAGCAGGGGCACACTTCATGGAGTAAAGCACTTCTTGGAAGAAACACGGCATCGGAAAATTAAATCCTAACACGAAGTAGTAGGGGTGAAACTTGATGGCTTTTCAAACCTCACTACATGGCTCACGGCTGCTACCCTCCTTGACACGCTTCACACGCACCCCAGACGAAATAGCGTGTCTATATGCTTCAAGAAAATCTCTGAATGAGTCATCGGAGCTAATTTTGAAGTGAGTAACCTTGAAGGTGCCCACTTTACATAAAGACTGCATTGACGATACAACGGTGGCACACCATCATCACCTTTGTGGCTTGAAGAAGACATGCTCGAAGAAATTCTACAAAGACGCAATGAAGAATTGTTAGATGGCTACACATAAAAAAATAAAAATAAATAAATAAAAAAGGAAACATCGGGCCCTATGGCCCAAGGACATCATCCAAATGAGCCCAGTCCGCGCTAGCTTCCATCTCTCCCTCTCGGCCCAAATCGTCCGGCAATCCAGCTCATAAGTAGGCCCAACACACCAGGCATTCTCTCGGCCCAAGGGCCTTGCGGCTCAATCTAAAATGAGGGGGTTGGCGCCTTAGCGCCTCCCTCTTTCACACCTCGCCCGCACAGGCCTAAGCCCAGTGGCCTAAAGCAGCACCCCAGCGCCTCACAACCTCGGCCCAAGCAGAGAAGTCTTGGCCTACGCCGAGCCACCACCACACAAAGCCACCCATAACAAAAATGCCATCCAAGCCACTTTTTGACGTATCCTTGACCCTCATCGAGCCAAATTTGAAGCCCCGAGGGCTTCAAAAAATTAAGAAGGCAAGGAAAATTAAATTTTTCTTACCTTGGTACGACGTGAAGACAAAGAAAGCAACGAAAGACGGTCCTTTGCACGGACAAGTGTAGAAGATTGCAAGGGGATAGGGAACAAATATCCTCTAGCTTTCTCTCTCTTGTAGGGTAAAATAAATTGCTCTCTAAAGTTCATTTAATCATCTACTTAAGGTAGATTTAAATAGACTTTGGAAGTGATTTATTTCCCTTTCCTAGAACGATCTAATTTTCAATTAATGTGGGAGTCTACATCAAAATAGAAAACAATCTTATATTTCCTAAAGTAAGGGAAGAACTCTACACCTGCTGCCTTTTCCTACGAGCAACCCAATAGGTGTGGGGGCATTTGTGGAGCAAAACATGAAAAAGCGTAGAGAGATATTGTAATATGTTGTATGAAAAACCTTATGTATTAATATACAAGTGTTATGCTTAGTAAATTCTTAAGCTTTTTAATTTGTGACTTTGTTGTTCAAGGATGTCTTCATCCATACAAATCTCAAGCTTCGTTCTTACTCATATTTGCTCATTGTGCTGACTAGACGAGATGACTTCATCAACTTCTTCTGCATCATCCATGAAGATCTGATGCGACATCTACTTGAGTATTTACACACTCAAGAGGGAGTGCATGACATAAATTCTAGCACATGTGTGATTGTGTAAATCATTAGTAGATTCTATTTGGGATATTAGAAGATCTTATTCCTTTATGATTGTATTAATTGTAAAGCAAGAAATCCTTCTTGGTTTACTACAAATAAAGGCACATGTGATGGAATGTAAACATCACAGAAGTTCTCCAACTCTATTTTTCTCTCTTTGCCATGCATTTCAGTAAAATAGGTCACAACAACTTGAACTTTTCTAGTTTTAGCCACTTAGGACTACGGTCTAGTGATATTCTTCTTTCTTGAATCAAATTATTATGGCTAGTCCATTGTGAGACTTAGCCCATTCTCCATAGTGTAGATAAAATTGTATAGATTAAAAAATTCACTGAGTTTCATGATCGCCCTTATTCATTAGGGCTGGGCCCAATTTTGAAAAGATCGAACCAGACCTGGATTTAATAAAAACGGATCAGGCCCGGTCGGGTACAATATATTTTAATATGGGAACCGGACCTAACCCGGCCTGTTTGAAATGGGCTGGTTCAGACTGGGTCCACGAGTCTTTTTTTTTTGGGAGTTTAGGAAGGGGAAGGGGAAACGTGCCGGTTCAGACCGGGTCCACGAGTCTTTTTTTTATACCACAGCAGCACAGGCAAAGCCACGGAACCACGATCCCCGGATTTTTGTGCTCCAATCTTCTTGTCATTAATGGAGTTTAGGGATCGTGGGTCTTTTGGGATGAAGAAGAAGAGGGTCTGATGGTGGATGACATTCTTTGCAGATGGGCAAAATCGGCATGCAAATGCAAACGGTGGAGGTGGTTCCGCCGTCCACACCCAATATAACATCTCCAGCGTCGGCGGCCACTGGCATTTGGTGCTCAAAGTCCCAGATTTTGCCATTCCTGTAGCGCTTCATCTGGGTTTTCACGGTGGTCCAATTGAATCGTATTGGATCGTAATGGACCAAAAATAAAAAATTGTCTTTACTGATGCAATGTTAGTGGACTTGGAAGCTAACATCCCATATCAGCAGCCATCAAAATTTCATCTTTATACTTGAGAGCCATTACATATGGGTACCTTCAAGCAAAAATATTAATAAAAAAACACAAAAACTAAAATTAAGGATTGAAAATGAAACATTAAGAAAGTATACAGGGTTCTCTGCAAGCCTTCAGAATTGCACAGTAGGCCGGGTTTGGATTGGTTCGACTCCATCAACTACTCAAAGATAATTAGAAAAGTTAAATCAAAGTAATTAAGCAAAATTCTGTGATTTGGAATTAGGCGCCAACGGAAGCTCGGTCTCCCTGCGTCAGAGACAGATGGGGATAAACGGAAGAGAACAAGGAGGAGAAGATGGGGGAGTCGGATGTTTTGGGACTCTGTTATGGGAATGGGAGATAAACTGGGTGGGAATGGGAGAAACAGGTCTGGCCGGGGCCCTGTTTCTTAGGACTTTTGAATTCGTCTTGCCCCGTTAATTTCTTGAACTCGTCCTGTTAAAATGTGAACCTGCTAGGGTTGTGACCTGCTAGGGTTCCACGATTCCTAGGGTTTAGGTCGTGTAAGGAAAATATTGAAGATGATATATTTCATTGATAACTGCTCTACAATGAGTACAATATTTATACAATATGCTTGTGGCTATTCTAGGAAGTTGACTATACAAGGATTACACGGATCAATCTATTCCTTTAATTAAGGAAGGGAAACAATCTTCAATGATACTCTACGATACTGTCGCTCAATACTCCCCCTCAAGGTGGAGTGTGAATGTCAATCACACCCATCTTGCCAAGTAACGATCGAAACATTCCCTGTCCAAGGGGTTTGGTGAAGATATCAGCTAATTGTGCTCCAGTACGGACGTAAGCTGTCGTGATAATCCCTGACTGAATGCGCTCACGAACAACATGGCAATCAATCTCTATATGTTTGGTACGCTCGTGAAACACGGGATTGGCTGCTATATGTAGGGCAGCCTGGTTGTCGCAATACAGTTTGGCTGGTGTGCGATGATCAACTCGTAAATCAGCCAGCAAATACTTCATCCATGTAAGTTCACACGTTGCAGAAGCCATGGCACGATATTCTGCTTCTGCTGAAGACCGAGAAACGGTTGTTTGCTTCTTAGTCTTCCAAGATACAAATGCACCTCCAAGAAATACGCAATAACCCGTAACAGATCTCCTTGTAATTGAACATCGAGCCCAATCGGCATCACAATAACCAGTCAAGGTTAAGTCCCATTTTGAAGGAAAGAGAAGGCCTTGTCCAGGTGCCCCTTTTAAGTATCGCAAGAGATGATGTACTGCATCCAAATATGGTTTTCTTGGTTGTTGCATATATTGGCTGAGCACATGAACTGCGTATGAAATTTCTGGCCTGGTGATCGTGAGGTATATGAGTTTTCCAACAATCCTCCTGTACTCCGTAGCATCATGAAGAACTTGCCCCTCTGCTGGAGATAACTTCAAGTTTTCTTCCATGGGAAATTTGGCTGGTTTGGCACCAAGTAAGCCAACTTCATCAAGAATATCAAGTGTATATTTCCGTTGAGAGATAGAGATACCTTGAGAAGACCGACCCATCTTCACGCCGAGAAAATATTTTAATGGTCCAAGGTCCTTGATTCGAAATTAAGTGTTGAGAAATTATTTGAGATCACGAATGGCCTCTTCATCGTTACCTGTGATAACCATGTCATCGACGTAGATTAGTACAGCTGTGAATGAGTGATCACGTACCTTGGTGAACAAGGAATAGTCAGCCTTGGATTGTTGATATCCAGCTTGGTGTATGGCGGAGGAAAATTTGTGAAACCAGCTACGAGAGGCTTGTTTAAGTTCGTAGAGTGACTTGTTGAGTCGGCATACATCGTGCTCCCCAAGGTCGACATACTTGGTTAAGTCCGTAGGCAGCTGCATATAAACTTCTTCCCCAAGGTCCCCATGGAGGAAGGCATTTTGAACATCTATTTGGTGGAGAGACCAATTACGAACAGAAGCCACGACCAAGAGACAACGGACAGTAATGAGTTTGGCAACAGGAGCGAAAGTCTCTTTGTAGTCGAGACATTCATGTTGAGTAAAGCCCTTAGCAACAAGACGAGCTTTATAACGCTCGACAGACCCATCGGAATGGTACTTGACCTTATAGACCCACTTGCAACCAATGGCCCGATGACCGAGGGGAAGACGAGTGAGAGTCCAAGTATGGTTTTGTTCCAGAGCCAGGAGTTCAGATTGCATGGCAGCGCGCCATTGAGGATCACTGTTAGCCTGCTCAAAAGTAGTAGGTTCGCAATGGTAGAAATGGCACAAGCAAAGGAACGGTGTGAAGAAGAAAGGTTAGCATAAGAGACATAGTGAGAGAGAGGGTAGTGTGTACCTGACATGGAAGAGGAGGTGGCACCGGGGGTAATGGACTGTACATGATATAAATGGTAGCCCTGAAGGCGCACAGATGGTTTAGGGGGACAGTTGGAGTGGCGAGGGACAAGAGGAAGGGTTGAAGGAGTAGACTCGGGGTTGGGAAGGTCTGGTGAGGTCGTGGGGTCTAGGGATGGTGTGGTGTCAAGGGATGGGGAGGGGGTTGGTGGTGGGATGGTGTCGTTTGGGTTAGATGGTAAAGGTGTGGTGGAAGGACTAGTGTCTGGATGACTAGTGTTTGGAGGACTAGGAGCCAGGGGTAGAGGTAGGACAATACTATCGGGTTGATGATCTGGTGGGTGAGAAATGAAGGGAAAGGTGTCCTCTTGAAAGATCACATCGCGGGAAGTAGAGAATTTATGGGTAGTGAGGTCATACACACGGTACCCTTTTTGACCAAGAGGATATCCAACAAAAATGCATTTCCGAGCACGTTGATCAAATTTGTGTCTAGGGGTGAGATTCGTGACATAGCATAAGCAACCAAATACACGCAAGTGAGTAAAATATGGAAGAGCACGATGTAAAAGCTCGAAGGGAGTTTTGTGATGAAGGAGTGGTGTTGGAAGACGATTGATTAAATAACATGTTGTTTGAACACTTTCCCCCCAAAAGGTTAAAGGTAAATTGGCTTGAAATCTAAGTGCTCTTCCAACATTTAAAAGGTGGCGATGTTTTCGTTCAACTACCCTATTTTGTTGAGGAGTAGAAGGACAAGAAGTGTGAAATACAATGCCCTTGCTATCAAAAAAAGGTCGTAAAGAAACAAATTCAGCCCCGTTATCTGCCCGAAGCTTCTTAATCATACAGTGAAATTGTGTTTGGACCCAAGCAATAAAGGAACGTAACAACTCTTGTGTTTCAGATTTGAAACGCATATGATGAATCCAAGTAAAACGTGAATAATCATCGACAATAGTAAAAAAATATCGAGCCCCCGAATGGGAATTGACTCGATGAGGTCCCCAAATATCACAATGTATTAAATCAAAAGGTGCTTGAGATGAAATAAAACTGGATGGAAAAGATAAATGAGTTTGTTTAGCAAGAGGACAGATATCACACGAATGACTGGAATCAAACATGATATTTGGAACTTGCTTGGTCAAAAGTTGTAGAGGACCGGTGGAGGGATGTCCTAAGCGTCGGTGCCAAAGGTTTGAATGACGGTTGACATGGTGGGCAAGGTGAGGGTTGTGTTCTGGCGACAGGTAATAGAGCCCATTATATCGCTTGCCCAGGCCAATCATCCTCCTCGTATCCATGTCCTGTATTACACAAAAGGTGGGGAAGAAAATCACTATGCAGTGTAAAGACTCGGTAAGTTTGCTAACAGATAATAAACAGACTCGAAAGTTAGGGACATGCAACACATCGTCAAGTTTAATAAGAGGAGTGACTTGAATGGAACCAACAAACTCTATAGTGGCCTTTCCCCCATTAGGCAGTTGTACAGAATCAATCATGGGTTGCTTGTCAAGCAAGTGAGATGAAGGAGATATATGATCCGTTGCCCCACTATCAATGATCCAATATAGAGTTTTTTGTGGTAATGCTCCTGACGTGTTAGACGAGGGTGTAAGCATACCTGTTGCGTTTGCAAAGTGTTATGGATTACCATCAAGGTTGGTTTTCTTTAGCATGGCCATGAGTTGATTGTATTCTTCAGCAGTGAATTTGGGCCCGTCACTGGGGTTTCCATGGTGGCGCTAATCAGTGGCTTTGGCGATTTCATCGCCAGCCTTCACTTGATTAGCAGCAGGTTTCTTCTTGTTGGGAGGTGTTACCTTTTTCCCATGATATTTGTGCCCCGGTGGGAAGCCATGGAGATAGAAGCATCGATCCACGGTATGATATTTTTTATCACAATATGAGCATTTAAAATGAGAGCTACCTCGTTGTGCAGCAGATTCCCTGTTGCTTGTCACATTCATAGCATGCAAATTGTTTTTATTACGAGTGAGAGATACCTCAACTTGCTTCTCCTGTTGTAAAACGAGAGAGTATGCCTTCCGAGTATCTGGGAGTGGCTGCATCAACAAGATTTGCCCACGTACTGCTGCATAGGATTCATTTAATCCCATGAGGAACTGCATCATCTTCTCCTTTTCATCACGTTCATTAATCTTCTTCAAACCCCCACAAGTGCACGTTGGGGGCTCATGATAAGACGTTAGTTCATCCCATAATGCCTTCAGTTTTGTGTAGTAGACTGAGATCGATTGCTGCTCCTGCCTATGCTCAACAATTTCTCTCTTAATTTGATAAACACGTGAGTCGTTCCCTTGGGAGAAGCGATCACGCAAGTCGGCCCATACATCTGCTGTTGAAGTGTAGTAGGAGACGCTGCTTGCTATGTCTTCATGCACAGAATTCAAAATCCACGCGAGGACCATGTCATTGCGTCGTTGCCATAATGCAAATTGTTTATCTATTTCAGCAGGGGGTCAATGGTTCCATCGACCAACCCTAGCTTGTTCTTGGCACTTAGACTGATGCGCATAGCACGACTCCATGTGTTGTAGTTGTCTCCTTGAAGAGTTTTGGAAACCAAGATGTTCCCAGGTTGATCAGAGGGGTGTAATAAGAACGGGTTTGAGAGATCAGTAGCCATCTCTGATGGTTTTGCGTCGGTTCCTGATTCACTCATGATGATGATACTGTTTGTTGTGGTGCGGAAGCGTTGGGGTATTCAGAGTCACCAGAAACGATGCTCTGATACCATGTTAAAATGTGAACCTGCTAGGGTTGTGACCTGCTAGGGTTCCACGATTCCTAAGGTTTAGGTCGTGTAAGGAAAATATTGAAGATGATATATTTCATTGATAACTGCTCTACAAGGAGTACAATATTTATACAATATGCTTGTGGCTATTCTAGGAAGTTGACTATACAAGGATTACACGGATCAATCTATTCCTTCAATTAAGGAAGGGAAACAATCTTCAATGATACTCTAGGATACTGTCGCTCAATACGTCCCGTTCTGCTCGTTTGTGTTTTACAATTTTCAGACCCGTCCGGTATTTGTTCTGAACCCCATGGAACTGACCTGTCCCACGAGTTTAGTACCCGTTTGCCCACCCCTAGTTCTCATATTTTCTCACAATTTGTTGCCTCCGTTTAAACTATAGAAAAGGGCCTCACTCGAAACAAACGAAAAGCACACTCTTTTTTATTTTTTTAATGTAAAATGAACACTGAAAGCCATATTATCGTCACGTGTAATTATTGGACAAAAAAATGTGCATTCAGATGGTTAATTGTAAAACAATATGAAGCCTTTGTGAATATTCTCGAATGGAATTAATGTTTTGAGATTTCCTTTTCACCATTTGGAATAAATTGATACAAAACAAAAAATAAAAAAATAACACACCACTTTCTACTTTCTAGCAATGGCTAGCTAGCAGTGCACCCAAATGGGCAAATTAGGCTTTAACTTCTGAACTTATATAAGAACCAAAAAGTCAACACTTAAACACATGAAATGAAAGTTCATTCATTCATATTTTATTATTTACAACGTCATTTCCATCAAATGAACCTTGCTGCATAAAGTAAACTCCAAATCCAAAAGTAACATATGATGTAGGAGCAGCTTAAGGAGAATTTTTTAATTTAGCTCAAAATACGGGTGATATGCCACATGATGTTATACAAGTGGATGAACGTTTTATTTTTAATGTTATTAATTTCTTAACACAAGTATTTTAATACTTATATAATGACACATAATATATTATTTCGTATTTCGCACACACTGAAGAACCTCTCTAGCTTAAGGGAATACACAAGCATGACCAAGTTCTATGCTCTTAGATGTTGGACAAGTAGACAATTTACAGTGGTCATAGTCTTGTGTACCCCACCAAGAAATGCTTACCTCGTTTATGGTTAAACATATGTATATAAGCACCCCCATAAAAGCCACTCCAGCATCTAGGGCAGCCGAAAGAACATAATTGTACCTCTGCCACCACTTCTTTCTGTATCTGAAAACAAAGTAATTGAAAACGATTCCGACCACAATCCAGCTGTTAAAGTTCACAGTTGTAGCTGGTGGCATCACGGCGGTTGATCCGAAAAGCACTGGAAGGTTGATGTAGGCGATCCATTTCTGTCTGGGGAAAGCTTTGTGAAACAACCATACTATGACAGGTCCGAGTGCACCTACCACGAAGAACCAGTTGAGTCCTCCGTAGAGTCCGAGGGAACCGAAGATTCGTTTCGGTCCAACCAGACCCCAAATCACAGATGCATTGAAGAAGACACTATCACCAGGACAAGTCCAAGGACTAGTGTCAGGGAGTAATTCAGTATTGCATATATTTTTCACTGTTGTTAGAAGCCACCATGCTGTCCCAATATTGACGGTTCCGGCTACTACAGTTCCTACGCACTTTATAATGGGAGGAAAAAGAAAATTACAAATCAAGAGTTAGATAGTAGTTGAATATTTTCTACAGCGTAGCTAATTCAACTAGGAAACAGATTATTGGTATCGAATACTAATTGACAATACTTAACATGTACACTGTTGGTATTAATTTAGTAATTATATTGTTAGACTCAGACATTCATGTTGGTATGTGATAATATCAAAAAAATAATATCCGCAATCTTGCCAGATACTGTAGACTTGTATATATATGATCGATACTAATTCATGTTATAATACCACTTTAAACACACACGTCCAATTTATATGCATGTTGTCGAGGGTTGTTTGCTCATCAGATTAGATGGTACAAATAGTTTTATTTCATTTTTATTATACATGTATAAAATCTGATTCAAGTAATTTAATTTGAATAAGTGGAATACACAATGTTTAGTTATTTACTAAGTATAATTAATTTATAGTATGATCGTATATCCAATAAGTAAAATGTACAAGGAGAAGAATATACATACATACCTGAACTAAGAACATGGATATGGGCGGAATCTTCATGTAATGGCCTAACTTAAAATCACTCAAAAATGATATTGCCTGTGCCATACTTATGTATCCATATGTTTTGAAGCATACATTGGCTATAGGATAGCCAGGCAATATCAAACCCATGACATACTCCGTGATGATGTTTAGCCCCGGAGTCTAAAAAATCAGAAAAGAGATGAGATTCTTAGATTCATGATCTTAAATTATGGACCATGGATATGGATGCATTTTTGTTTACCACCCTCAAGTGGTGTAAATGTTCACCACCCTATTTATCACTATTGGATTAGTTTAAAGTTTGAGATTTGTGTCTATACACTACATAGATCTCGAAATTTAAACTTATCTAACGGTGATAAATATGATGGTGAGCAAAAATAGTTCATATATGTGTGCGC
This sequence comes from Cotoneaster glaucophyllus, assembly GCA_036320875.1. NCBI lineage: Eukaryota > Viridiplantae > Streptophyta > Magnoliopsida > Rosales > Rosaceae > Cotoneaster > Cotoneaster glaucophyllus. Next base: position 42,950,881 of record CM070073.1, read on the forward strand.
ACATCTATTACAAAGTGTATCAAGAGATTAATCTTTTGTCTCCATAGCAAAACTGATTTTTGCAAAAAAAGAATTCATAAATTTATTATAAAGAGAAACTAGGAGTGTCAAAAATTAATCCAGTATCAATGAATTATTGCAACGTGTGACCAAAAGAAGGATCGAGGTTCAAGAATTCAATACTTACCACATTTGTTGTGGCAGTTATTATGCTGATTGGAAGGGTGAAAATCAATGCAATTCCTGCTGCAAAAATGAGTCCCCACCATGGCATTTGCACCTCATCCTTCATGAAAATGCACAATGCTAGAGAGAGTACCAACGACACCACAAGCAAAATATGAAACCACCAGGTGGGTATGTCCCTGTATTTCCTCATTAATTTGGTGTGTATATCTATCTTTCCACTATATGACGATTGGTATCGTTCATATATGTCCCTGTTAGAAGAATATCATTCATATTACTGTCACAGTTAGAACTAGTAACAGTACATTTATCTTCCCAAAAATAAATAAAAAATTGTTGAAAGTTTAAATCAATAGAGGACAATTCGGGAACCTTGTATGTAATTAGAGAAATGCTAAGGAGACTTGAGACTCTCCATGAACTTTCCATCACTTTACGTTTTTTGCACAATACTTTATAATATTGGCACGGAACTGTGCAAAAAATATGATGTGGTGGAGAGTCCCACTTTTAAGATAGTCTCCTTAACATTTATCATGTAATTATAAGAAGCTAAATCACTCAAAAATTAGATTGATATTTTTATAAAACAATTTTTCATTACAATTAAGCACTAAAATTGAATTGGGATTTTGATCCTTTAATTAGGTACATTATTTGAATATGTTATGCAGGTAGAGAATGAGACATAGGTACAGTCATTGGTACATTTTACCTGTAGTGTACTAACATGTGAATATGAACTTACAAATGCACCTACGAAATACTCAAAATAATACCCTAATTCAAGGGTCAAAATAAAAATTCAATCTCATGCTTGGGCTTAAGTAATTAGACAATTATATCTCAAGATGAAAACCCAACCTATACCTCAATAGAAAACAAAATTTGAACAAGGTATAAGAGACTGTTATTGACACTTCAAAATAGTTATTATACACAATATTATTGTATTGATAATGAAGTGATGAGTATTGCATGATGACTATTTTAAAGACAATGAGAACTACCACTTAAAGGTTTGGAAAACTCTATTTGTGAAGTAAAATTATTTAGACACGAGCACACTCTGCAATACAAATGGGTTCCATATAAAATGATAAGACACACCTTTATTAGAAATTGTTTCAGCGTGTTAAGTTTTCGTGCTTCTATTTGTGTGTAATGTTAAATAATAATAAATAAATAAAACACACGTCATGAGTAAACTTAAGGAGTTTACGTACCTTCCATTGAAGAGAGCCACATGAGTGAGGGTTGATACAACAGCAGCAAAACCAAGGCCATATGTTAGGGCAAAGAATACACTCAAGTTTATGAATCCTTGTTTTTTATAGGCAGGCATGTCAATCTGAAACCGGTCATTCACAATGCCTTTGACATTATATATTTGGCCGTCGGAATCAAACAAGTGCGAAGAGAAGATTGCAAAATTCTTTGCATTGTACAAGTTGAGCTTCCAGTAGGAAATTGGAATGATGACGTACATGATGATGATGTATCCGACGGTGATATTGACAATGGCAAAGAAGGGGCTGATCAAAGGGCTCCCCAAGTAAGAGGATATGACCGACCAATCTAGGGTAAATGCCCCAACGCCAAGTCCACGGAAGCCTGAGCCAATTTGCTGAGCTCTTATGGACTTAGGGTAAATCCAACAAATCCATGAAATTATTGAGAGAGTTGTGAAGAGGTAGCCCGGCACTAGGTACCAAGAGAAGCTGCACACCAGTGCTATCAAAAAGAATTTCCCTCTCGACATTCGATTGTTGTCTTTCTCATGCAGAGCCCTTCATGTTCATGCATATTGTACGTAGAAATCAAAGTAAAATAACAATTCATAAATATATATTATCTTAAAACCGCAATAAAGTGCATTGACATTGCAAGAACACTGGCTTTCTTTACAAGGTTAATTATTTTAAAAGGCATATGAGCATCAAGTAGAGCTAAATAAATATGCACATATAAACTAGCTACCTACTAATTTATATACATTGTTTTTGAAAAAATAATTTACGCTAAGGAATATGATTTGGGTTAAGCCACACAATGTGTCAAGCAATATAAATTGGTGTTAAAATTATCATCTACGAAAGACGAACCTAAGATCTCTACTTAAGTACAAGTTCAGAGAAATACTACAAACAAAAAATAAACTAATATGCAGGCAAGCTCTAGGTACGCTACCACTAATTAATATTCTTATGTCAATGTAACGGTTCATATTTGATTTAAAATAATATATCAGTTTACCTTTTGATAGAAAAAAATATACTACACACATTATTTGTTTACCCTATAATATTGTTTATCAAATAATAGAATACCCTTACAAAATTTATAAAAATACAAAAGTCCTTTTCTTGCTAAACTCATATTGAATCATTGACCTTCAAATTTAAGTTTTTCTTTGTTGGAGGTTTAGCCCCATTGTCAACCACACACAACAACAGAAAAAGATACGTATTCTAGGGATCCGTGTAAATTGGTACTACATACGACTATATATCCCATTAATTCAATAAATTATATTTTTATGACTAATAATGCAGACAAACAGTTATTGCATCATAAAATATGCAGTTGTGGGGCATAAACATATAGTCTCTTTAATATTTTTGTTTTCCATTACATGGTTGTACCAAATTTGTGTGTACCATTGTGAATGTATGTACCAAATTTGTAAACTCTTTATATTCATTATGGAAATCTAGCAAATATACACACATGTTATAACCTTACAAAATATTTTCCTTGAGTATAATTTTTCAAGGAAGTGAGTTGTGCACGCCTATTTTCTCATTCTCCACATTTTTTGTTGATTTTTGTTATTTTTTGTGTTTGATTTATAAAATGAAAGAATTAAATTGTGTAGGAAATAATAAAGTGTGAAAATTAGCTCTCTTGTAAATATGTACGGATATGGAATATACCAATAACTTGTTGAGTCTGTCACACAGAGAATTGAAATTACAATTTCCTTTTATGATAAATTACCTGAACAATGAAACCTGAACCAGACTGCTAGGCCACCACATCGCCCCCGGATCCACCACGTACTTTCTGATAATACCAGCCCACCCATACCCCAATACCTGCAGTACTTATTTACCATAAATTTAGCATTTAACCCCCTCGCTCCCACAAATTTACATATATTTGTAGGACTCCGGATCCTCTTTGTGAGAATCTCATGGATTCTCCAATCACATTCGTTCATCGTATATCGTGCGGCCAGTTTTTGTCATGTACTATTTATATTCAATTTTAAATAAAAAAAATTTACAATGATTTTTTATCACACGATATACGATGAATGGATGTGATTAGAAGGTTCACAGGATTCTCAAAAAAGAGGATCCGGCGAGGATCCTTCTGGATATTTGTAGTTAATTACTACTATTATAATGAGTGACACTAGAGAGACTATTAACTTGAACTATGTTTTGTAGACCACATGATATTGCAATTAACGATTGAATTTATTATTTAAATCATTAAATAAGGTATCCAATTATTAAGCGCCACATCCTATAGTCAACAAAATATGAAACATGATCACCGTATCATTTTCCAACAATTTATTCCTAATTTAAATATCTGCATGCAGTCTGTACGTACCTGTGTGGTAATCACAAGTGCCCAACTTGCAAAGAGGGATATCTTCCTTCCGTAAAACGCTTTGATTATAGTCACAATATTAACCGCATACGCCGGTCCGCTACCAAACCCGGCTCCGGCGTTTGCAAATATCGAAATCAGCACGTGCTCTTTTACGTTAAATGCCCCCGGGTTCAACGAGTATGACTTCCCACGAATCCAAACCTTTCTGCTCGGCAGCGTCCTAGCCATGAACCGTCCGATCGGCAGGCTCGCCACCTGCACGGAGATCATCGATATCACGAGCGGCTCCGTGCGGTAAGAGAAGAAGGTGTTGAGGAATGAAAGTAGAATGCACGAGAGCATGCCTATAGTCCACATCCGGAACGTCCATACGGGGAGGGAACTGTCGTCCTCGTTGGAGACCGTCAGTCGGACCTGCTCAACTGATGACACGTCATCGTCGTTCTCACTATCATCGAGCTTAGTTTTAGCAGCGGCCTCCACTTCTAGGGTGGTGGCCTGGGTGCCCATGGGGGAAGAGAGGGATGGAGAGTAGAGAGGTTCTTTTTTTTTTTTCTTTTTTTTTTTTGGAGGCAGTATGTGTGTCGAGGGTTTGGATGGTAAGTGTATGAATGGAAAATGAAGGGTTTTTAAAAGTGCTTTTACAGTTTATTTACAAATTTTGCCATTTTGGATTTGGTAGCCGGCCGGTATTGACAAGATAAGAAATACATGGAGGCGTGATGATGATTCCAAATTAAATAAATCCGTTTATATGTGGACAGTATTGATACTTTCATCTATATATATGATTACGATACGAACTAAGCAAACGAACAAAGAAATTAAGATCCCGTTTGGTATTATATTTTTTCACCAAAAACTACTTCATTTCAAAAAGCAGAGTTAAACTTTATTGAATATTCTTAATTCATGTAATAGTAATACCCTCATTAATTGTTAAACTTGACATTATTCTTAATTCATGTAATAGTAATACCCTCATTAATAGTAATATCCTTGTACATACATTTAAAACTTAGAGAACAAAATGACCACCTACCAATACAACCACTAATCTTACATCACCACTGCCACTACCACTGTAATTCTTGCCAATGCCATCTCCATTGACGCTGCAACCACCGCTACCCCTCCACAACCACAACCATAAGAACTAGCACCACAACCACAATGACCATTACCACCACCATAGTTGTTGTTAACGTCGTCATAATTGTGATCACCGCCGCCATCACCATCACCATAACCACCACCATTACCACAACCTCCACCATAACCACCACTACTGCTACCACTGCTTCTACCACCATTGTAACCTCTGCACCTCTGCACCCCCAACCACCACTCCCCACTATTAGCACCACCAATATACCATAACAATTGTTGTTGCCACCATCACCATAGTTAGCCCCACTCGCCACTGCCACTGCTATTGTCATCGCCATCTCCACCATTATTGTCGCCACTGACTACAATTTCAACCACCAGCATTACACCACTATCATTGCCACCGCCAATAACACACAATCGATACCACCACCAGTGCCACTACTGCTACCTCTACACCTAAACCATCACACCATATTATTGACACCACCACCACCGCCACTACTCTCAACACCGTTGTCGTTGCCACCACTCATTACTATGTATATTTTTGTCATTATACACTTACTATGTCTATTTTTGGGTACCCAGTGCGAAAGCTCAAAGTGTGCCCTTTTTTAATAAGGAAACATGTTTAAAAAAAAATTAACGAGAGCTGGAACCCAGTCAAAGCTTTTGGGGGGGAGGGGGGCGCTAGGCCCTCACACCCCATTCGCAATTTTCGATCATATTAGTGTGAAGAAAATTTTGTAGAGAGTTTGTCCTTAGGATAGGTGAGATTAGTTTCTCGAATTGGTCCCTTTTTCTACAAGGCTCTCATTTCTGCATTAAGACTATCCCAAACTCTTGGATCATAAATGTTTAAATGGAAAATAGGTTCAGGAGATTCAATATTTTCCTCTACACCAATATGATCATTATCAACATTTAAATCCACATCACCACCATTTTCATGGCCTTGAGACTCATCACCAACATTTTCCTCCAAATCACCACCATTTTCATGGTCATGAGACTTGTCATTAACATCTTTCTCCACATAACCACAATTTCTTGATCATGAGACTCCCCAACAACATATTGTGACTCTTCACCAACATCAGTTTCTCTCAAATTTTCAACCGACTCATTCCTTGTATAAAAATTTTTATTAAGAGATCCTCTTAAACTTTCCGTAATTTCATTATCCTTTGCCTTTTTTTCCTTTTCATATTATCAGAGAGTTGTTTCTTAAAAAACATGGCTTCGAAAAATTTGTTTGCAAAAATTACCTACACATGATATAACAAAAATTTCCTATCAAAATTATCATTCCAACACATATTATATATTATAAAAAAGCTAACATCTATTATACATTATAAATGCACTAACACATAGTCTAACATATTAGAAAAATTGATAAAATTGAACCTAAAAATTGGGTTTGAAATGAAATCAAATAATTCAATTCATCAACAACAAGTTAACAACAATTCTATACATCAATTATCATATAATTCTATGTCACTTGCAAAATTTTATATTAAATTATGAATTAATAATTCAAATTTTAAAAATTAGTTTACCTCAAAACTTAGATACACTATGTCATGTAGGAAAAACGATTTTCAATAGAGGTAGTGTTGGAACCAAATTCTCGCCACCGCCATCGGTTGTGGAGATGCACAAATCCAAATACTTGTTAAAGAACAACCAGCTGTAAGCAAGCTAAAGGTCAGAGGGTGTGCCGATCAAAGCCTCTTTGACAGTGAAGTTAGTAAGCAGTATTAAGTTCAAATAGTGGGCAAATGAATAAGTATGGAAGAATTCCGTTACAAGAGATGAACCTAGTGGCATATTTATACCAGTCAAGGAGATGAATCTCAGAGGATATCTAGAAAGTCTATATTGCATCCTCTTAGGAATGTGATTAGTTGTGGCGCAAACTAATACGTAAATTGTAAGGACTCCAAGATTATAGGAAACTACTGATTCCTTGCTAGATTAGGTTTGTGTATCTTGCAGAACAAGCATGGCCAATCCCAGCAAAGTCTGACGACTTTTCTCTTTGATTCCGAAACATAATGATGGTGGCATCGCTGCTCTGTTTATTCAGCTACACAACAGCGACTATTGAGTCCATGACCGAACTTCTGAGATATCCATATTTTGATCCGCCTTACTCCGGCCCTAGTAAATCATAGTTCTACTATTGCTCTTAACTATGTATCTGAAAGGAATTATTCCCCTTGAGAAAGGATAGTTATCCAAAGATCATGCCTTTCGAAGTAAGTGAGAATACATATTGCTTTAATTCTTTTGACACATGGCGTTCTGGCTTTGATCATTGTGAACTTTGTGACTGTTGTGTCCTTCCGTATTTGGGCGCATTACCTCGCGAATCATGCCATCAATATCACAATGATGAGAATTGTCTCTCTACGTGTGTGCATAGGACAAGGCTCAGTCCATTACTTTCTCCAGTTAAATTCAGCCTTCAGATTTTTTGACCTCGAGACGCGACGATCCGTATTCAACAGCAGGATGATTCTAAAATATATTCTTTAAATATTCTCAGATCTCTTCATTATCTTTTCCAAAATTACCAAATTGCTTATGTTCAAAAGGCGCAGAACTTTCTTCCACACTTTCAATTGAAATTCTTCGATATTATTTTATTTTCTTCCAAAATTTCTTCAAACTTTCTTCAATGGCTACTCCTTCAAACAAGCTTCCTACCCTCGCCACCAACTACGACTCCCAGTATGAACCTCTACTGGTCAAGGTGCGTAGTAAAGATGAGGGTGAAGTTTTCGCCCACCTCCATCAACATCTTCTAAATGGTTGCACCATATAATGGGAGGCTGGTCACGACGTTCAAAGTCCCTTGTTTACACCTTCTAATCCCCACCGTTCTTGTACCATTTTTCACCCTTGGTACTTGGATTTGGGATTGAAGTTTCCACTTTCCCCATTCCTGAAGTAGATCTTGAACTGTTACAACATTGCTCTTTGTAGTCTGACTCTGTTGTCCTTTTGTATCTTTACTTGTTTCGAACTCTTAAACGAAAGGTACTGGGTAGAGCTTGGCATTCAGGAATTCCTAATGTTTTAGACCATGCACAAGAGTGCTGAAGCTCACAAATTTTTCCAATCACGACCAAGTGCTAGGTAGGCCACCTACATTACTAAGTTACCATACCATGACAAGAATTGGTATAAGTATATTCTGGTTGTGGAGGATAATTGGAAATGTGACATCTCTGGGATCCGAGTTCGAAATACCCCTTATACTGGTCTTTTGATGCAATAATGATGTTGTTAAGTAGTATGTTTAATGTTTGGCTTCCTTTGTCAAACAGTGTAAATGCTACCACACATGCTCATAATTTAGGGTTAAGGTTCAATGCTGATCTGGGATTACTGTTGGGATTGAATTTGTCAAAGCACCAGTCATCTTCACTACAAAAGGTTTGATTCATACATTTACATATGCATATCAAGCTTATTTTTCCAGTTCCTTTGTTTAGTGTAGTTGTCTAGTCAGAAATTCCTTCTGTTATTCAGCTGTCTAGGCACACAAATTAAGACAACCCACATGGGTCTGACACATATGTCCGTGCATGGATTTCTCACCCTCGATTTGAAAAGGTTTATTTGGCTTGTTACACGTGTCTCCTTGTTTTTCTTGTCTGAAACATCCAGTTTTTCCATTAAAAGAGGTTCCAAGGTTTCATTTGTCTCTTGGCTAGGTTATTCACATTTCAAGAAAAAAAGTGCATTTAGCTAGAGCTACCTCTTAAGCTTCCAAACCGAAACCCTAGCCACAAAATCATCTCATGCACAAATACCCAATCACTGCATATTAGGGTTGCATTGTATTCATGGTTTTGTATTAAGTTCTTGGTCTAAACCTTAAGTTTCATATCCTTCATAGACCAATTTTGGATTCATGTTAGGTTCTTATTCAATTGTTTGACTGGAGAACCTGACTAGTTGTTTGAATCCTCAATTCATAAGCATATCATAACATCATATCATTGATCATGTTAATCTCGCTGCCACAAAGTGAAGAGCTCAGGAGGAGCTACCACTTCGTGAAAACTAAAGGAGATCATCTCATGTAAGGCAAGGTTGCACAAAGGGTAATCCACCTGGTACCAATTTCAGGTGTTGGCAGCATCGGCCAATATCGTCCACAGCTAATCAATAGGGCATTCAAGATTATTCTGCACATCGGAATTAGAGGTGGCTTATAACTTTAGAAACAGTCAGAAAGCATGTGAGGGACGCCATCACAGATCTCTGTTCCAATCATCCCGTCAAAGACAATATAGGTCGATGCAGTGGATGCCAAAAACGAGAAAGATTTGATAAAAGCTTTGTAAGCCCAAAAATTTTAAAAGAAGAAGAAAAAAGAGAAAGCATCCTGAGGTTGTCCTGAAGAAAGTCAGCGACAATAAACCTTCTAGGAAGAAACCTAACACGACAGAAAGTTCAAGTGTTCCTCAAAGTGATAACATGCTCGAAATCCAAGACCCCATTTTTCAAGTTAAAGCTAATTGAGGTCGAGAGTAGCAAGTGTCGGTGATTAGAGAGGAAGGGGAACATATGTTTTCTGAGGGTAAAGGTTTCCTCAATGCCTCTGGCGTCCAGACTTTTTCGGTCGCGGAAGTGGAACAACAGCTATAACAACAAAAACAACTAAACCAGCAGTAACAGTAGCAACATAACCAACAACAAAAGCAGCAACAGAACAAATAACAAAAGCAGCAATAGTAGCAACACAACCAACAACAAGAGCAACAATAACAACAACAAGATGACTTTGTCGACGCCTTTGATTGAGACGTGACCCTTGATCAATCACTTGACCTTAGCTCCAGACAGAGACGGTCACAATTCTGTCGAGCTCATCCGGAATAGTCTTGGGGGTAAGCCATTCTCCCCTGATAATAAAACTCGTCTACAGACGCAAGATGCTCCGCTTTATATGAGGGTTCTCCACAACGTGAAGCATGCCCAGGCCTTGACCGTTCATCCATTTCTCCAACTAACTTTGAGAAGGTAATTTCTGAGTCTGATCATGTGGTAAAAAAAAGCTACTATAGACGATATTTAATAAATCTTCTTTGCTTCCCTTCAACTTATCATTCTTCCTCAAATTCCCATATCTAATTTTCCAAGAATATCTCACACTAGGCTTTGGACAAAGGCCTCACTTTAAAGTAAGACAGACAAAATCTCCAAAATGGAAGCTGCCTACAAAGGCGAACTAGGTCGTCATTAGGGAGGTAGCTGCAAGAAAGGAATTCAGATTTGGAAAACGTCTAGCCAAGCAGAGGGAGGTAGAGCATTCCTAGTAAAGCGAGCGGGATGACTTAATTGAGTGACTGTGCCGCGAAGAAAAAAGGCTAACGACTTGGCAGCACAGATGACCCAACTTGATGCCGAGCCGTTGAGAGCCAAGGATGACGCAGAGCAAGCATTTGCAGTGGAGGAGAGCTCTTGGGATGCTGATCAAGCCATCCTTCAATTGAAGTTAGACGAAACCCAGCAAGAGGCGGAATTAAAGAAAAAGTCACATATTGAAGCCTTTTAGTAGGCTTTGGATGACAACGAGTAGGGCTGGCAGAAGTTCGTTCATTGTTTAAAGCAGCGTCGACTCGAAAGTATTCGGAGGGGTATGACTGGGGCTATGTTGTGGGCCTTGTTAGTTAAGATCATTGCAGCGGATGGGACGCTTGTCGTAAACTAGAGGAGATACAAAGGGCGGACTTCTGAAAACATGATCTTTTAGCAGATACAGAAAAATAACGGTTCAGATCGTTGATATCACGTTACGATGTTTACAGTTAATTGAATATGAGTTGATGTTATATAGTTTGTAGAGATTTTATAAACTCCTAGCAATATTTTTACTAACAGTAAAAATCTGAACGTCATATCAACGATTTGAACTATTCATCTTTCTGCATCCGCTAAAAGATAATGTTTTCAAAAAAATAAAATTTTAAAAACCGAAATTCGGTGAAAAGAATGGAGCGAAAACGTAAATGACAATGAACGGTTAATTTAAATTTATGGTTTATGGGATTATGATGGCGAATTTCGGAGTTGACATCGTCACAATCGTTGTAGAGCTTGTTATTAAGAGTGTTTATATATTTATTTCTCTTATTTTTCACTCTTCTATATTAATTAAAAAAAACCTTATTACAACAATAGCCTTAGGATTTAATCCTTACAATTGGATTCTTTGATCTCACGTACGTTTTTGGTATTACATTTTTCATTTGATTATTTATTAATTTAAAATATATTTTCTTTAACAAGTAACAAGTTGAGTCATATTACCTGTTAATATTAACCGGTCGAGTTCAGATATGTTATATTACCCTTTCATTTTAACAGGTGTTACACAACACGATCCGTTAAAATATCGAACATGTCACAAAAAAGGGCACGAATGCCAAATCTGGTAACAAGGCCATGTTTGCTATTTGAACCAAATTCATCAAAGTGATCAATTAATACTAGTGTTGCATGTCCAACTAACTAGCTAATAACTTAATACGGCTTCAACCAATTACTTTTTAGGCCATGATTAAATGATCACGCAAAAATTACTCAAATGAAAATAAAAAAGCATTTAGTTTTTTTTTTTCTTGAACAAAAAAAACATTTAGTTATATGACCGTGATTAAATAAATGGACAGACATAATGTCGTCCCTAAATAATCAATCGTTCATGGCATTAACAATTAAACAACTTCGGCCGATAAATGTGGGGTGAAGTTTTGCAATATGATCTTCGAAACGAGTACTTCAAACCACGAGATTGAATAGTGAATTGTACCCACACAAGTGATTTGCACATTATTGGATCGTTTGATAGTACTTCTAAATGACTTAATGTGTTTTTTCAAGATTAATTTGTATTTTTACTAAAAGTTGATTTCAAAAACGTTTTCAATCGTTTTGGAAACACTTCCGAACAAACCCTAACTAATTAGGAAATTGTATTGGAATCTCTTTCATCCTTTGAAAAACGAAGCCTTTTATCCCCAATTTCAAAGGAATCAGAATCCTTGACAATAAATGGGGACATTTTTACAGAAAGCTACTCTTCACAACTTCTCAACCAAAATACTACTGCGGCCAAAAAATAATAACAAAAAGATTCTGCTCACAAACCAACTCTTTTAGTTGATGGCTAAATCCCTTTGTTTTTATTTTTCTTTAAATAAAATTTCGGAGATGGAGGACAGGGGGTCGTTCTATCAGGAAGTTAGTCCTTTCTAATCGCTCTGAGCGGGAGGGAAGTAGCCTGCTTTTGTAGTTGATGGCCAAGCCTTAAGAGTTGCTTGACTCGCCTAATCCTTCATCATCGAAATAAAAATAAAAATAAAAATAAAAAATAAAAATAAAAACTCCTCCAACCTTCTCAATCCAAATATTTTGGAGCAAAAAACAATAGTATTAGAAAAATAAACTTTACGTGTCCGGCACGTACCCTACGAAGGACTTGTTGGTTTTCCCTTCAAAAGTACCAAAAATCCAAAACTTGTTCCATCACAAGGTCATCCGGTCCGGTTGAATGTTTCTCAGAAAGATCACCAGCCTGCCTCATAACATTGTATCCATGTTAAACTACACCAAGCATATATATAATATAAATATCAGCAGCAGGCATCATGCTCTGTTTACACACTACCTTCCTTCCACTGGTTTTATTTCCTTGTATAATTGCTAAATTGCTGTCATTGACCACATCATGCTCTGTTTACACTCTATAATCCCTAAATTGCTTACAAGAATTCGATACCGACATCTCAATCAACAGAAAAGTAGCATCAATTATTGAGAAGCTTATCGGAAATAACAGTTGCAATGTGGACACCAAGATTCAATAATCAAGAATGACAACTGGCAAAATCGAAAAATGATATTACCGAAAAAGATATTGCAATTGTGCTGTGTCGATGAAAATCCAGTGTGGCCCTCGTATTGGAAATCTTTTGAGTTATCTGCAAAATAGTTATAAATGAATAAAACTGCAGTTCCATATAAAATATTAAGCATTGTGGTCACGCACTCGTCATAGGTGAAGATAGGATGTTGACCTGTGACAATGATCTGTGAGATTATGACTTTATTCTCTGTATCTCATTGTTTCCTTCTCGAATCCAATAGTTGGAAATTGTTTAGCGTACTGCTCAACCTCGTGGCGAAGCTTTGTAATCTCAGACTGAACTTGACCGTCTGATTCCAGAACTGCCACGAAATCCTTCAACTTTGTACCTGCAATCCAGAAGTGTATGAGCATGTAACCTTGGTAGTGAAACATGTGAGTAAGCATTACAAACCGCAAAACAATTTATATCCATGAGACAGTGGGAGAGTAAACCTTTGGCAGCAGCCTTGATCTTCAAGGCCAACTTTACAGCTGCATCAAAATACTCAGCTACTTTCACAAAATCCTCCTCCAAAAACCCCCTAGACGTAAGAGCTGGGGTTCCTGAGGAACCGGAAAACATGGAGTTTGTCAGCAAAAGTACTTAGCCAATTGCCAGTAGGTGCAAAATGGTTTAAATGCGGATGGATGGCCTTACCCATGCGTATGCCACCAGGGACCATGGCAGACACGTCCCCAGGAACAGTATTTTTATTTGCTGCAATATGTACTGATTCCAATACTTTTTCAACTCTTGAGCCATCAATGCCCTGCCAGAAAAAGATTCCATCTTCATTAGTTTTCTTATGCTATAATCCATTTGCAGCACAGCAGTATACATCAATGAATTAAACATCAAACCCTCTAGTGTACGAGAAATGAGGGAAATTCTATGATTTTCGCACTAGTGTTTTCTAAAGCATTAGAAATCCATGGATTCGTAATAACCCAGCTTTCAGAACTTAACTTAAGGTTTTAAAGTTTCCCTTCTCATTTCGTTCGTCTCTAACATAATTCACTTTTCAAATCTATTTCGGAGGGTTTAATCACAGAATAATGATATTTTATCACTCACTTTTTGGTTACCAGGCCTAGTTGTTCATCTAGTAATATATCTTTCAGTAATCATATGGCATCTTGAATCATATGGCATCTTGAACCTCCAATCTAACATGCTGAAAACTTGAAGTCTGAATAAATCTTTCAATCAGAGGGAGAATCAATCTCCTGTTTGCAATCTTCCCGTCAGAGGAAAAATAAATCTGCTTTTACCTTGTCTCTTAAATTCACCAACACTAAATGGTTCTCTGTTCCACCGGAAACAAGATCATAGCCCTTCTCTAGCAAGCTCTGCATGTTCAAAGGGCAAAAACTATAAGAAGAAATTAGTGAGACAGATGAAACAACCAAATAAAGGAAATAAAACATCGTGTGCCTTAGTCATATAGAAATTACTCCAAATTGCTTTAACGAGAACCCAATTAAAAAAGAGAGAATAACTTTCAGATTTTGCACTAATATTTTAGAAAGCGGCGTTCATCAGACCTCTGCAAATTTTGAGCAATTACTGAGAACTTGTTCCTGATAAGCTTTGTACTCTGTAGTTTTGACCTAGAATCATAATATAGTCAGCGGTCCAATAACAAGAAGATGCAAAAATCTGATCAACATGTAGTGGGTATTTTGGTTAAACACACAAAATAAAAGGAAAGAACAGAAGAAACAAAGGAACCTGCTTCAGTGCAACTGCTAGCCCTGCTATGGTGTGGTTGTGCGGACCACCCTGGAGTCCAGGAAAGACAGCCTGATTGATTTTGTCTTCATAATCGTACATAACCTGTAGAAGGAAATTCAAGCATTTAATATTTCATCCAAGGTGCTTCACTTGAGACTTCTACATGTTCTCCCCCATTTTCCTTCGTTTATTTATTTTCTGAAATTAATCATCAGAACTTACTTCTTGCCCTTGCTTGTTTATATGCTTGACACCCTTCCTGAAGAAGATCATAGCCCCACGAGGTCCACGAAGTGACTTATGAGTTGTGGTTGTAACAATATCTGCATACTCAAAAGGAGATGGAATAACATCGGCAGCAACCAATCCACTGATGTGTGCCATATCGGCCAACAGAATTGCTTTCTGCTTATCACAGACCTGACGACACCACGACACCACAAAGAATAACATCTCACTTAATGATTGAGTACCATAAGAATTTCAGAGATGCATGAAGCTGATTATCGTAATCACAAAACTCAAGCCAAAATTTACCTTGCGGATACGCTCATAATCGTACAGGCGTGCATAAGCACTAGCACCAGCAACTATTAGCTTTGGCCTGAAAAGTGTGGCACTTTTCTCCATCTGTGGACATAGTTGTTCACATAGTCAGCCTTTAATTAACAAAGAATGGCAGATAAAATACGGTATTTGCTTTAGAACTATAGGAACTCAAACTCCAAAACAATTAAGAAGTCATGCCAAAAAATATCCCAGTTCAAGACATACAGTGACTTTAGGCCAACAAAGTTTTGTATTTCCCAGGACGATTCAAGGATACACTTTTCTGATTTCAAATAATGTCAACTGTTATCCATTTGATGATAACTAAACTGTGGCCCTGTGGGAAGTTTCTTTGCATGGTTATCTTTCATGTTACAATCATCAGAATGATTCACTTAACATTACTTTTGCAGTTTTGCTAATAATATCTGCAGGAAACAAGTAAGACAGAACCCCATTGCGCCCCATTTCATCCCATTTCATCCTATTTCTGAGGCTGAACCAAAATAATAATGTTTTGCTAATAATGTTTGCAGGACACATGTAATAGTAAGACGGACTCTTAAATATGCATACAAATATGAGAATTCAGAACAGTGAAGATGGGGATGAGCAAGTCACCTGATCATAATCAATGTAGCCAGTGCTCTCATTCAATCTGTATGGCATTGTCTCAAAAAATATCGACACAGCAGATATCTTTTTGGTGTCAGTCTGCAAAATGGTGAAATGTTTGTGTCAATTAGTACACACAGACAGGCAGCATTACATTTATGTTTTTACAACCCAAAATGATATGCGACATCCAGACATCAGAAGCATGTAAAATCACCAGAACAAAATATAGGTTCACTTGTTCTGTGTAGTTTTGAATATCTAGATTGCTTGAAATATGCAACACAATTTCATTCTCAAACTAATTAATATTACATAAATATACATAGAAAGGGGTTCCAGTTTATGTACTCACTGGATATTCAGAGAAATTATTCTGTAAAGACAGTACTAGGTTTAATTTACACATAACAGGAAACGAGAAAAGGAAGAAAAACAAAACAACCCAGAGGCACTAGACTAACTGAGAGCTACACAGGCTGTCGCTGTTAACCACAAAAAAGAACAAAAGTATAGCCAAGTATAATCTGGAAAAAACAATCAACAGCGAGGTAGACACCTGATAACCATGAGAAAGATGTCCGCCATGAGGTAGATCAAGTGCCATGATTCTTTCATGAGGTTTCAACAATGCAGTGTAAGCTTGGAAGTTTGCAGGGGATCCAGATAGTGGCTGCACATTCACTGAAAGAATACAGTAAAGTATCATTAATAAAATAAGCAATTCTTCTTCCATGGTACGTACCACTGAGTGGTCTGGAAAACCAGCAGTTAGATCTTCTATAAAGGGATCTAATGGATCTTTGCAACGGTTAGGTCTTGCATAAAACTCGTACCATGGTACGTACCATTGTAGCAGGACCCCAATCTAAGTATGTAAGATATATATTACTAAATACATGAATGAACATGAGTTACAAAAGCAAGAGATGAAGCCGAGAATAAAACTTTACTTTGACACAAATACTCTTTGAACCACGCATTTATAAATCAATGGTTGACATGTTTACACAATATAAAAGATGTTTAATTCTTTGAGTCCCATTTTCAACAATCTAATTAAGTATAACAATGCTATTCTAATGCCGTCTAATCCCAAAGCCGGATTTTACAAAATATTACATTCCAAATTCAAAATCTTGAAGAAAATAAGTTAATCTGAAATAGCTTGCTGCCTTTATGCCTCCTACGCGATGCAATCACAAAAGAAAAAAAATATTCAATAAGCAATGCAATTGCAATTCACAAAAGAAAAAAATTATACTTCAACATGAAATATATTTTGCCATATTGTTGAAAGGGTATTGTGTACAATGAAAATCACTGTGGATAGAATCAACTCAAAGTGTGCCCAATCATTTTTCTTTATAGCAAATATTTAACAGCAAAACCCTCCCTACCAAATAATTTGAAAGTCTGAACTTGTTGGGTGCTAGACATAATTCATAACTTGTACAATGTAAATGAACACAAACACAAATGTGAAATCCTATGTTGAACTTGATAAGTGAAGGAATATTAGTGTACAAATGTCAAGCTGTTAGATTGGCTAAAGTTTGTTAAGGGTCAGTTAGTCTGTTAATTGGTTGTAACGGCTAATAAGCCTTGAGTTTGCTGCTATATATAGCAGTATGTAATCTCTCTCTCTCAATGAATTGAAAAGTCCAACAGTTTCTTTCTCTTTCATTTCTCTCTGTCAAGTATTAAAGTTCTCTCTCTAAAGCTTCAATCTTGATAGTTTTATTCTTGCGTCTGTTAAATTTCATCTGTTAATATGGTATCCAGAGCCAGCGATTCTGCTGTGGTTCGGTGGTTTTTTTTTTGGGGCTTGCTGATTGGTTTTTTTTGGGTTCCGTTCTTGGAGTCTGAAAGCTGCGATCTGTATCAATGGCGATTGGGGAAATTGGCTTCAATTTCTGGGTTCTGTTCTTGGAGTCTGAAAGCTGTGATCCGTATTAATGGTGATTTGGGAGATTGGCATCGATTGATGATTTTCAAGCTTTGATCAGGTGGTATGTCGAGTCTCAAATTCTTTTTTTCTCTGTGCTATGTGAAATTCTAGTAGTGGGTTTTCTGGTTATGTGTTGATGAAGTAAATCTTGTAGTGTAGTATGTGATTTCTGTGTATAGCTCAATAGTTAAAGTTTGAGGCACGAAGCCATTAGCAGTCAAAGATTTGTGGGCACGAAGCCATTGATTGATAATCTTGAAGTTCTTGTAGTTGTTTGTTTAGTTAAAGTTTGAGGCACGAAGCCATTAGCAGTCAAAGATTTGTGGGCACGAAGCCATTGATTGATAATCTTGAAGATTCTTGTAGTTGTTTGTTTTGAAGGCACGAAGCCACTTCTGTGATTTTCTGTTCTTTCTGAAAAATTGTTGGCACGAAGCCGTCTTTGGATATTTCTTGATAGTTTGAGTGTTTCTGCATAACGATGGCATCATCATCATCAGTGAAAATAGAAGGGTTGTTGGGAAGGTTAACTATAAAGTTGACTGATAAGAATTTTTCTAAGTGGGTTTTTCAATTCAAGTCTGTACTAAAAGG
The DNA here is from genome assembly GCA_036320875.1 of Cotoneaster glaucophyllus. NCBI lineage: Eukaryota > Viridiplantae > Streptophyta > Magnoliopsida > Rosales > Rosaceae > Cotoneaster > Cotoneaster glaucophyllus. Next base: position 42,969,190 of record CM070073.1, read on the forward strand.
ATACAAACTATTTGGTCACTTTGATGGCACTGTGATTTGTCCACCAAAATTTGTTATACACACTGAGCATGGAGTTACAAGTGAGGTTACAAAGGATTATCTTGAGTGGGAATCAACTGATTTGGCATTGTTAAGTTTGCTTATTGCAACATTATCTGATGAGTCTATAGAGCATGTCTTGGGATGTAAAACTGCACGTGAGGCATGGACTAGTCTACAAGATAGATATGCTTCTATTTCTAAGGCAAGGGTGAACACACTTAAGACAGAATTTCAGACTATACAAAAAGGGGGTGATTCAATTGATCAATATCTGTCTAGGCTCAAGAATATTAAAGAACAGTTGCATGCTGCGGGAGAATTTGTGTCTGATAATGACTTTGTTGTTGCTGCTTTATCTGGTTTACCGAGGGAGTATTCAACCATAAGGATTGTCATACATACAAGAGATACATCCATTTCCTTAAGAGAGTTTAGGGAACATTTGCTCTGTGCAGAAAGAGAGAATGAGTCTATGATTAATACTCTGTCAAACAATTTTTCTGGTTTGTATATGCAAGGTCAAGGGTCTGTTGGCTCTTCATTGTCACAGGGTTCTGATTTGTCTCAAGTTTCTGGTATGTCTCAGGGATCTTCCAGTCATTCTGATGGTATACCATTCTCTACTGGTGGTACACTTACAAGAGTTCAAAACGGTATTCCAAGTTTTGGGGTATCATCTATGCCTTATCCTCAACAAGGTCTATATCCTACCACTTCAATTGTTCCCCAATCATATTCACCTATGTCATTTCCACAACAAGGTTATTCTCCATACTTGGGAAGTCAATATATGGATGCTCCTGCTCCACCATTTCCTATGCCATCAATGCCAGATTTTTTTCAAATAACTATGGTACCGACTTGATACCGACAAACATCTGCACAACCTATCTGCTTTAGCCTTGTGTTCGAATCAATGTTTTAAAGAACTCGCCTCGGGGCGCGCCTAGGGCGCCCTTGAGGCTGGGCGGTGAGGCAAACGCCTCTGTTTTGCAGGAGTAGGCGAAATGCTTCGCCGGAGACGCCGAGGCGCGCCTTAAGGCGTCTAGGCGCTTGTCTGCCCCTGTTTTTTTTTTTTTTTTTTAAAAAAACCATCCAAACCCAAAACGACGCCGTTTGGGTAAGGATTTTTCAGTTCTAAACATCCTACCTTCGATCTCCTTCATCTGCCTCTGCCTTCTTCGCCTTCTTGCTTTTTCTCCCGCTCGCCAGAAGCCTAGAACAGAGAACACAGCTGCCGCTTGGAGCAGCACCGGTCGCCACGCCGCCGTTCGGAGCAGCACCGTCAGCAAAGTTAGGGATTTAGTTTTCTGGGGAAGACAGAAAGGCTTTCGGGGAAGGGAAGACAGAAAGATAAAGCTTTCTGGGGAAGACAGAAAGGTTTTTGGGGAAGACAGAAAGATAAAGCTTTCTGGGGAATTGTAGAAATGTTTGAATAATTATAATATATAATAAATATTATAATATAGAATAGATAGAAAACAGAAAGTTAGAATAGATATTATAATATAGAATAGATAGAAAGTCAGAAAGTTATATATGTATAATATATAAAACATATATATATATAAAAATTAAATCCCGTGAGGCTTCGCCTCACGCCTCACGCCTAGGCCGGGCTTCGCCTCAGACGCCTCGCCCACGCCTCGCCCACGCCTCGCCCACGCCTCACGCTTTTAATACATTGGTTCGAATCAAGTGTTTCACACTAGGATCAAACATCTTGATACCGACTTTCACTTTATAAGAGAGAAAGTACAAAGGAAAGATCTTGTGGTTCAGTACATTCCAACAGAGGATCAAACAGCAGATATCTTAACCAAAGGACTACATGGACCATCATTTGTCAAACATTGTTGCAATCTCAAACTTGGTTTCCCCAGTTGAGATTGAGGGGGGATGATAAGTGAAGGAATATTAGTGTACAAATGTCAAGCTGTTAGATTGGCTAAAGTTTGTTAAGGGTCAGTTAGTCTGTTAATTGGTTGTAACGGCTAATAAGCCTTGAGTTTGCTGCTATATATAGCAGTATGTAATCTCTCTCTCTCAATGAATTGAAAAGTCCAACAGTTTCTTTCTCTTTCATTTCTCTCTGTCAAGTATTAAAGTTCTCTCTCTAAAGCTTCAATCTTGATAGTTTTATTCTTGCGTCTGTTAAATTTCATCTGTTAATAGAACTGATGGAAATAGTTGGCAATGCCACATGTATAAGCTATACGTTTAGTTCTATTACCTCCCCATTTTGCAGGATCTAACTGGAAGGCTTCTAATGCGCGTTTTTGACACAGGGACTCAGCCATGTCAATGTATCTACATTTATTAAAGAAAAATATCAATCACGCGTAATTCCTTAAAACAAAAGTACTAGACGAATGTGAAAAAAAGGCAAGAACATGTTTTATAAAGCTCACAACCAGCCCCCGCCCCGGAAAAATAAAAGTAATGATATGGCAGGGTTTCCACCAGAGCAGGGTTATCCAGCCCCCAAATAACATTTTAGAAATGATACAACTGAAGAAAAACTGCATTTCAACTTAATAGTTGGAAATATAGGAGTGCAAAAATGCTCATAATATTCACTGGGGAACTACTTACTCATTTCCTCCATAGTATCTAGCACCAGGATACCCTTCACTGTACTTGTTGGTCATGACGGACCCAACAGCTTGCATCACGGAAAGTGACGTGAAATTTTCTGAAGGTATAAGCTCGAGCCCCTACGATAAACTAAAAATTAACAAACAAATTCTAAAAACAATAAAAACAGAAATTAAAGAAATATGAACTCCCTGATCATTAACTAAACTCTCATGCTCAACATTGCATTGTGAGTAATGTTTTCTTGCCAGACTTAACCCGATTTACGGCATATCACATTCATCACCACGCAAGCAAACGAAAATTTTACATTCTATTACAATTATATTCCCACAAATCAAATCAAATATACCTTCCATTGCCGAGCTTTTTCGAGCTCGATGATATCGGCAATCTCAGGATCGACAGCCTCAAGCGGCTCATTCAACTGCTTAATCCACTGAATCCAAATGATATTTTTCCACAGAATCAATACAATCAAACGCAACACAAATCCAGATCCAAAAGAAGCCAATAAATTATAGAATTGTGAATAGGAAAGGACATACAGTGGCGCGAGCTTTCTCTTTGTCTTGAGCAGCTTGGCAGGCCAGAGAGGACTGCAATCAAAACGACGACGGATATCAAAAATTGGGCGGGTGGATATCGAAACGACACAAGCATGGATTTGATTGATTGAAGAAGTGACGTACCATGTGATATATGGAGCCGCCATTGAAGAAAGGTTGAAAGGGCAGCTTCTTGTTGATGGAGCTCGAGAGCCTGCGAAGCGCCATTGCCGACGAGCTTTGAGGATATGTGAGTGTTTTTGTGAGAGAGTGAGTCGGGGAGTGCGGTGGGTGTTGGTTGGTGGTGAGGGCGACCGTAAGTATGTAGGTCCCGCAGATCGGGAAGCGGGAAGTGTGTCACTGTGCCAGTGGAATCGACGTCACGAGCCAATTTCAGCATTTATCAATTTATCCAACCAAAACATTTGGCCCATCTCTATAAAAAAAAAAATTTGAAAAAAAAGGCCCGTTATTAGACAAATCATACCGTCATGTGTTAGATAACACTGATTTACATTAATAAAACATGCAGTGTCGTAGGCAACGGATTCCATGTCATGGATTCAATTAAGACACGCAACCAATAGCGCATTTTAGAAATAGAGACTATTGCTTCAATTAAGTTAAAACTGAGGGACCATTACTCTATTTGATTTAAAGTTGAAACCATTTACAATTTTATCAAACATGAAAGTGGAAAACTAGAGTAATGATACTTAGTACTACAGTTTAGTGGTATTCATTTCTAATTGTAAGTGAGAGGTCTTAGGTTTGGTTCTCACCAAAGACGAATTTGAATCACAATATTGATAGCCCATTGTGAGGCTAACCTCTTTCTTTCCCCTTAGTATAGATAATATCGTTTGCTAAAAAAAGAAATAAAAAACTAGAATAATTATCTTACTATTTTCTCTCTCATAATTCTAAAAATTCTTAAAAAAAAAAAAAGGAGAAACAATTAATGGCAAACCACGGTTATCTACCCCTTCTAAAGCTAAAAAGACTCACCAGCTTGGAGCCTCAGGAATATGATATACCATAAGAGATGGCACAATTGGAGGATGGGGTAGTGGCACACCAAAATCAAGGGGCAAACAGAAGTTCACTTTGGCTATGTTTGTTGGAACGTTCAAAGGAACATTTGTCTTTCCATTAATTGTTCTCATTAGCTTAAAAAACACTTCAAATTTACCAGATCAAGGTGGGAGGTCTCACCAGATTTACAGAGGATCACAATTCACAGCCTTTCACTAGACCATCCAGAATCAGTTTCGCAGAGATAGACGATGTCGGAGACATGCTTAATCTTTGAGTGATCCGAGCTTCCTTTTGTTCGTATTCCTTCTATGAGGGTGTTGGGAACACATTCAAAGTACAGTTCTTGGAGACAGGTAAGATGTTCGATTCCGTCAGGCAATTGCTTCAGCTCCATGCATTCAGCAATATCCAGTATTTGTAATGCTGGCATCGCCCCCTTCTCAATGACGATCATATTCAGTCGAGGGAAATTCACTATGAACAATTCAGGCAAGCTTTTGGAATCCAGTACGAAAGACCAGACGCTTACCGCTATGGGCATTTCGTACGAAAGGCAAGCTTTTGGAACAATTCAGTCAGACTAGGTAGTGTTTGGATGGAAGACAAAAGATCTTCTTCTAATCTTGACCAAAGCAGGTTCAGGGTTGTCAGACTCTGAAGGGAAGGAAACCAAAGTGGAACCTTCTCTAATTTTCCAGCTAGAGCAAGTGCCTCGAGTAAATGAGGAGATGCAGGCAATGCATCCAAGCGTAGCACTTCATCCTCGTTACTTGTCTTAACAAGTAACAATTGGAGGAGTTTCATTCTTTCGATTGACATGCACAAGTCCTCCTCGTCGATGTCTCTCACATTTGTTAAGATGAGTCTTGTGAGTTGGGTCATGTGTCCAAGTTGTTTGATTAACATGCCTCCTCCCTCCATGCCATCTAAAACTTGTAAGCTCTTCAACTTATTTATGTCGAAAGGGACATGTGTGCCATTCAACAAACTAAAAGACTTAGGATCATACTTTTGATGATTGTTGGAATAGATCACAATCACAAGTATGGGTTGTAATTATCACTATAGCTAAGTTATGGGTTAAAGTGATGACTACAACCTTCCAACTTGTCATCTCATTTCTTATTCAACCATACTTCTCTTTTGTCAATGTTTCTTTCCCAAAAATTTGGGATTTCCTTACTTGTATATTGTTTTTGTTTAGTCCTTGTTTTGTCCGGTTGTTAGGGCAGAAATCATGGGATTGTGTAGTGGCTGAAACCACTGTTTTGTAGTCAGTTTCTTTAGCTCTTTAAAAGAGCTTGGATCTCTCTTTGTATTCTTTATGATCAATACAAACCATTAAAATTCAATATGGTATCAGAGCAGTGACCACAGTGGCCTGTCTCTGCATATTTTTTCAACCTCTTGTTTTTCCATAAGCTGGTTTCAATGGCTGAGGAAGATCCTCCCACCCCTGATACTGCAAGCTCTAGTGTTTCACCCACTTCGAATTTTACTGAAGTAGAAGTTAATCCAAATCAAAGACTCAGCTCAGTATTGCTGAATGAGTTCAACTATCTTCCATGGTCGAGCAGTTTCACTTGCTCTCGGTGGAAGTTCAAAGCTTGGTTACGTGAATGGAACCATTCAGGCACCTGAAATCTCATCCCCTTTATATGAAACATGGCTATGCAAAGATAAACTTGTCATGTCATGGCTTCTCAACTCCATGGAGAGGAAGCTAGCCGAAATCTTCAGCTACTCAGAGTCTTCCTTCCATCTCTGGAAAAATGTCTACGAGATGTATGGAAATCAAAACAATGCTGCCCGAATTTTTCAACTAAAAAGGGAGCTTGCTGGTTTGCAACAAGAAAGTAAGTCTTTTGTTCAACACTTGGGTGATATCAAGAGTATGTGGAACGAGCTTGATGTATACAGGCCTCACACCACAGATGCTTCCGTGCTTCTGAAGAGAGCTGAAGAAGATAAGATTTTTCAACTCTTGGCGAGTCTTAGCTCAGACTATGAAGATCTACGTAGTCACATTCTGATGAACAGCGAGTTGCCTTCGTTCTCTAGTATATGTGCCATTATTCAACGTGAAGAAACTCGACGGAAAGTAATGAATCTTGAAACAAAAAACACCTTGCCTGAATCTAGGGCATATGTTTCCAACCACAAGTTCTCGGATGATAGAAGAGACAAAGGTAGAAGGTTTGACTTGAAGTGCAAACATTGCAACTATAGTGGACATACCATTGACAAATGTTGGATTCTCCATCCAGAGCTTAAGCCAAACTTCCAGAAGAACAAGGGGTTTCAGAGAAACTCACAGCCATCTGTGTACAAGGCTAATCATGCAACTTTAACTGCTCATTCTTCCTCAAGTGAAAGTTTGCTTGATTTCACTTCAAATCCAGTAAACTTGATCAACGAGTTTGCTGTTTATTTACAAGGAAAACAACAAAGAAGTGGAGATCTAGAGAACACAACTGGGACTGGAATCGAAAACCCTACTGCATTGCTGAGCAAATTTGCTGGGTTTCTAGCTGATTCTAATCATGGAGACTCAAGTAACCAGATTCCAGGTATATTGAAAGCCTTCTCCACTGCTTTAAATACTAGTCTTGTGCATGATTATTGGATAATAGACTCAGGAGCCACAGACCATATGACAAACAAATCATCACATTTACATGACTTCGAAAAAATGAGAAACTCTTCACAAGTGTCAGTTGCAAATGGTAAGGGTGTTTCAGTTGTTGGAAAAGGGAAAATCAAGTTGATCTCAGATCAAATAGAGTCAATAGCCTTGTATGTTCCTTCTTTTCCATTTCAGCTTTTGTCAGTAGGAAAAATCACAAGACAACTAAATTGTCATGCTATTTTTTCTCCTGATCAGGTCACCTTTTTGGACATAGTCACCAAGAGGAAGATTGGTGAGGGTTTCTTCCTAAATGGGTTTACTCTCTTTCAAAGGATTCCCCAAAACCTAAAAGTCTTCAAGTCAACTCAAGCCTTTCTCAAGAACAACTACTTTGGCATCACCGCCTAGCTCATCCTTCAAATCATGTTTTGTCCATTTTGTTTCCCACAATGTGTAAAAGTAGTTTAGAGTGTGATACATGTCACTTCTCAAAATCTACTAGGTTACCTTTCAATTCCTCAGTGTCTAGAGCTAGTAAATTGTTTGAACTTGTTCATTCAGACATTTGGGGACCTACAATTGAATCTTTTGATGGTTATAAGTACTTTGTAACATTTGTGGATGATTATTCAAGAATTACTTGGTTGTATCTTTTAAAGTGCAAGAGTGAAGTCATGAATGTGTTTAAAGATTTCCATAAACTTGTAACAACTCATTTTGGTTGTCATATTCACACTTTAAGGTCTAACAATGACACTGAGTACATGTCAAATAACATGTCTCAATACTTAAGTTCACATAGGATTTTTCATCAAACAAGTTGTGTTGGCACTCCTCAACAAAATGGAGTGGCCGAAAGAAAAAATAGGGATTTGCTTGAGAAGACTAGAGCCTTAATGTTGCATATGAATGTTCCCAAGAAGTTTTGGTCTCAAGGTGTGCTCTCTGCTACCTATTTGATCAATAGACTACCTAGTAGGGTGCTGAATCAAAAATCACTCTACGAAGTAATGAAAGGAAGAAAGATTGACTTGTCTCATTTGAAAGTTTTTGGTAGTACTTGTTATGTTCATATTGCATCAATACATTGTGACAAGCTTGATCCAAGAGCTAGCAAATGTGTTTCTTGGGATATTCTTCAACACAAAAAGGTTACAAGTGCTACAATGATTCTTCAAGGAGAATCATTGTCTCAAGGGATGTGAAGTTCGATGAAACTACACCTTTCTTTAAACAATCAGTGGAGGATTTAAATCAGGAGGAGAATGTTTTTGAAAACTTCCCTTTACCAAGTTCTACAACTAGTAATGAAAGCATATCCGTGTCTACTAACAGAGAATATGGGAATCCTCCAAGTGATGAACAGGAAACTTTGCTAGAGTCATCAATTCAATCACCTACATCTCGTTTACCTCCTGAGGATCCAGAACCATCACCTGTTATTCCTCAAGGAAGAAGAAATCCTTTTCGTGATCGTCACCCTCCTTCAAGGCTGCTGGATTATGTGACTTACAATGCAAGGTATCTAGTTGATGAGTACCTTTCATACCAAAGAATGGCACCTAAGCATGTGGCCTTTCTCAATTCCATATCCAATGCTTCTGAACCAAGAAGTTTTCAAGAGCCAGTAAAGCAAGATGAGTGGAAGAAGGCTATGGAGGAAGAGTTGAAGGCTTTGGATGAAAATAAAACTTGGAGTGTTACCAAACTACCACCAGGAAAAAAGGCAGTGGGAAGTCGATGGGTATACAAAACCAAATTTCACTCTGATGGCACCTTGGAAAGACACAAGGCTAGACTGGTAGCTCGTGGTTTTACTCAAACCTTTGGGGTGGATTATAAGGAGACATTTGCTCCTGTAGCTAAAATGAACACAATCCGAGTACTGTTATCTGTTGCTATTAACCATGCATGGCCTTTATATCAAATGGATGTAAAAAATGCATTTCTGAATGGTGAACTTGAAGAAGAAGTTTACATGAAACTCATTCCTGGTCATCCTCAATCCAGTGACTCTGAGTTGGTCTGCAAGCTGCACAAATCCATTTATGGATTAAAACAATCCCCTCGTGCCTGGTATTCAAAATTGAGTTCAGTTCTTGAAGAAGTTGGCTTCAAGAGAAGCAACTCAGATTCATCTCTCTTTGTTCGAATTGGTTCTAATTGAACCCTAGTGGTTCTTATTTATGTGGATGATCTCATTATCACTGGTGATAATGCCAGTGAAATTGTGTTACTTAAGAATACTCTTAAGCAGAAGTTTGCCATTAAAGACCTTGGGACACTCAACTATTTCCTTGGTATTGAAATGGCAACTTCTAAAAAGGGAATGTTTTTTAATCAACGAAAGTATATTCTCGATTTGCTTCAAGAAGCAGATATGGGGGATTGCAAGTCTGTCTCCACTCTTCTTGACTGCAAACACAAAATGACCATGGATGGAGAAGCACTCAAAGATATCAGTTACTACCAAAGGTTAGTTGGGAGACTTATTTATCTTACAATAACAAGGCCTGACATTTCCTTTGTTGTCAGCCTTGTGAGTCAATTTATGCATTCTCCAACCATGGTTCATCTGCAAGTTGTTCAAAGAATATTGCGGTACTTGAAAGGTTCTGTGGGACGTGGTCTTTTGATGCAAAACAATGGTCACACTCACATTCTTGGTTACACTGACGCAGATTGAGCAAGCAACTCCTTGGATCGCAAGTCAACTACTGGTTTTGTATTTTTGTTGGAGGTAATCTGGTAAGTTGGAAAAGCAAGAAGCAAAGTGTGATTGCTCGATCCAGCACTGAGGCTAAGTATAGGGCTATGGCAACAATTACTTGTGAATTAATCTGGCTTAAAGGCCTTCTTTCTGAGTTAGGGTTTCCTAGTTCTCAACCAATGACTCTCATGTGTGATAACCAAGCAGCCATGCATATAGCGTCTAATCCTGTTTTCCATGAGAGGACCAAGCACATCGAGGTTGATTGCCATTACATTTGTGAAAAAGTCCAATCAAAGATCATACAAACTCGTTACACCCCGAGCTCTCGACAGCTTGCTGATCTCTTCACCAAGCCATTGGCAACTGCTATGTTTCAAGGTTTTTTGTCAAAGCTCGGATCAATCAATCTCCTCGATCCAAGCTTGAGGGGGAGTGTTGGAATAGATCACAATCACAAGTATGGGTTGTAATTATCACTATAGCTAAGTTATGGGTTAAAGTGATGACTACAACCTTCCAACTTGTCATCTCATTTCTTATTCAACCATACTTCTCTTTTGTCAATGTTTCTTTCCCAAAAATCTGGGATTTCCTTACTTGTTATTGTTTTTGTTTAGTCCTTGTTTTGTCCGGTTGTTAGGGCAGAAATCATGGGATTGTGTAGTGGCTGAAGCCACTGTTTTGTAGTCAGTTTCTTTAGCTCTTTAAAAGAGCTTGGATCTCTCTTTGTATTCTTTATGATCAATACAAACCATTAAAATTCAATAATGATGGTACATCAAAAGATGCCGTAAGTTTTTTAACTTCGCGGTTCCAACTGGAAGCACCAAGATTATGGAATTCCTGATGTCCAGCGTCTCCAAATTATGAAGGTTTCCTATGCCTTCTGGAAGCTCTGCCACGTTTGTTCCTCTTAGATTTAAATACTTTAAGCTATAAAGCTTAACCATTTCATGTGGCAGTCGGATTATAGGTGCATCTTTAACATCCAAAACCCTCAACAATTCAAAACCTGAAGGCAAGTTTTCTAGTGTGGAGCTAGTATTGGCCATGTTAGGAGAAAAAGTAAAGAATGTGCGAACCTTTGACATGTTCTTTTTCATTTGTAATTCTCCATAGTTTACTTGTACTGTTAGGCGACGGGGAGCTCTAATTTCTTCATTTGTTTCTTCTTGCTCCATATAAGTTGTACAAAATTTCTCTGTCTCTGAAATTGAAAGAGCAAGTTCTCGTAGAAGGTCATGCATCTTGAATGTTTTTGCCCTTCCAGATGGTTCCCTCTTAACAACTTGGAGCATGCATCGACAAGTGAGCTCTGCTATGTAACTTTCTGCAACGTCTTCTGGCTTAGCCCCTCGAACTTGTTCCACAAACCCTTCAGCCATCCACAATCTGATAAGCCTTTTACATTGAACTACATAATCTTCTGGAAAAATGCAAAAATATAAGAAGCAATTCTTGAGTGGGTATGATAAATCACTGAAGCTTAGTATTAAGATGCTCTTCACTACTTCAAGTGTTGGGGGGGGGGGGGGGGGGGGGCAGTGGCGGATCCAAGATTTTAACTTAGGGTGGTCCCAATATAAAAGCTCCAAAAAAAAAGGCGAAAATATTATTGAACAAATAAATGGCAAACTACAATTTTCATTCATAATCTTTGTGCTAAACAAGCTAGAAATACTAAATTTGTACACGACGGGATTTCATACTTTGAAAACGCGTCATGATAGTTTCATTGTCAATACAAGAAAAAACATCTTTCTCAATATAAACAACTAAGCTATCATTTAACCATTGATCCCCCATTCTGTTGCGGAGTGGACTCTTAATGATATTCATGGCGGAAAATGCTCTCTCCATTGAAGCAGTTGCAACAGGTAAAACCAAAGCCAATTCAATAAGCAAATACATATATACATTTATGCAGTAAAAACAACAACATAAAGTGCTAATTGCTAAAGGCTCCCCGGCATGAGTGTAGATATAATCCATCTTATCGTGCAAGCAATAATCACAGTTACTCCAAACTGAACTTCTTAAGAATATCTCTGAGCTAAACACTTTCAACAACAACATTTATGCAGTAAAAACAACAACAGATTGCTCATCACTTACCAGTAAATTGAAGAAGCACATTTGACACATGCAACTAATTCCAGACAAAAAATTTCTACTCATTGATTAGTTTCATGCAAATTGACGATTCTCTCTTTAAACAAACATTTATCTTATTTTGCAGCAATACAATCTGCTTGATTATTACAAACAAATCTTGCATAGACTACTTAATTAGCAGCTTCAAATATAAATGAGGAGCAGCTCCCTTAAGTTCTATTTTCCTTCTCACATTCGAAATTTTATTTTAACTTTCCTTCTCACTTCAGATATATACTAACTATCAGCAGACTCACTGCCATATGCCCGCTCCAATTAGACACGAAGCCAGACCCCTTGTTACGTAACCTAGAATCCTAGAGGTTTTCCTTGACCTCTTCACTCCGCGGTCGAACAACAAAGCCCATGCCAGAAGAACCAAACTCAACCAAATAAAAATCTGTACGCTTCTCTTCAACCCGTAAACGAAATACAGAACATTCTTCTTAAGCAAAAAGTTCAACTCAATCACGAAAACCAGAACATTGATAAACCATTCTGTGACCAATCTACCACACAAAACAACCAACACCAAGAGCCAGCGTCTGTTTGTGCCAGTGCCCAGTGCCAATCGTTGGCAAAATTGTTTAATGGAGAGTGACTCACAGAGTCAAAGAGAGTACAAAGTACAAACCTTTTCGACCAAGAAGAAGAGGACCAGTGGGCAGGGCAGCGGCGGCTAGCGTCCAGACCAGAGCTCGCAACAAGGAGAAAAAGTGCAGAAGGCGTCGGCGAAGGGTAAGGGTTACAGATTTGGAAAAATTGTTGAAGTAGCTGGAGTGTGTGGGTTCTCACGTGAGTGAGGCTTTAAATTTTTTTAATGACTTGGCTCAAAACGACGTCGTTTTGGCCAAGTCATTTTGAAAAAAAATTTGCCCTTCTTCTTCCTCCTCCTGAAATGCAGAGTCTGTAGCAGCCATGGCTGCTGTTCTTCTCCATCGCTGCCCAGACTTGGGTGGTCCTTGAGGATCTTCACGGCCATTTTTTCGAGCTTCGGGTGGTCCCTGGACCACCCTGGTCCCTGAATGGATCCGCCACTGGGGGGGGGGGGGATGGGGGGTTGTTGCTTAGCTCCCAATTCAAGCTATTATAAACTTTCGTCCACTCGGGAACAAATCTTTTAGTTAACATGAGGGCACGTCATTAAGAGGCTGAACATGGTGCACGCAACTTCCAACTCCAAATGAAAAAGAAGCAATGCCTTCATTCCAAGTTGTAAGCATGACTTAGTTGAATATCAGAGTGTGCAACGAACAAGATTACAAAATAATAAAAATATTATTAAACAAACGAGAATGCCGGAACGGCTACAAAATCCTAATAGGCTACATTATGACTAGCTTACTTTCAAACTAAATTACAAGCTCTATTTATAGAGCAATAAACCTAAGAAACCCTAATGCGTAAATGCCAAAAATACCCTACTACAAAATCAAAACAAATCTCTAATTAATTTCCTAAATAAACCTAATAAATTCCAACACCCCCCGTCAAACTCATGGCGGTACACGTCATGAGGTTGCCAACAAGTAGATGCGGATGCAAGACTCCAAATTCAAGTGCCAATGCCAATGTCAATGTCAATGCCAATACCAATGCCAATGCCAATGCCAATGCCCATGCCCATGCCAATGCCAATGCCAATTTCCAATCCAAGTTCAAGCTACCATGCCAGTGCAAATTCCAACTTCTGAACAAACAAACAAAAAATCCAATTTACTCTATCCACAATGTAACTCGAGTGGTCACCAGTTCAAGCACTCGAGTGATCATTGCTCCAACAAAACTCTTGCGTACGCAACAAATGACCCAACAAAACAATCCTCCTCGCACTTTTCCTTTTTTTATTTGTACTTTTTTTCTTTTGCTCTTCTTTTCTTTTCTTTTTACCTGGGGTCTTCTCCTGATGACGTAAAACAATGCAGCAATCAATTCCATTGCACATTGTAGAACGAGTTGGTGCGGATACGATTGCGGACGGGTGTAGAAAATGGATAGGGTGATGAGGAGACGGTGCAGTGCTAATGAAGGTAGTGTCACGACTGGTGGGCAGACGAAGCAGGTGGTGCGATACGGTAAAGGAACAACGGAGACAATGAAGAAAAACAAACTGATTCCAAACGGAGACAGAAAACAAACATGCATTCACCAAATCGAACATAAGCGGAAGCCTAATCAAGATCCAAAACGAAACCAAACAATTTTCAACCAACAAATTGATGCCAAACTAAAGCAGACTCATCTCAAAGGATCAAACCTACTATGATACCAAGTTGAATATCAGAGTGCGTAACGAACAAGATTACAAAATAATAAGAATATTATTAAACAAACGAGAATACCAGAACGGATACAAAACCCTAATAGGCTACATTGTGACTAGCTTACTTTCAAACTAAATTACAAGCTCTATTTATAGAGCAATAAACCTAAGAAACCTAATGCGTGAATGCCAAAAATACCCTACTATAAAATCAAATCAAATCTCTAATTAATTTCCTAAATAAACCTAATAAATTCCAACAGACTCGATTTCCATGTGTTCCATTTGGAAGTGCTACATTTATTTGCCTCCAAAGATTTATATCCCACACATCATCTAAGACAATCAAATAACACTTTGGCTCCAAATAGTCGACAAGCACTTCTACCAAATGTACTCATATTGCTAAAGTCTAGAGGAATAGCTTGCATTGTTGCTCTAAAAAGTTCTTGGATCATGGTTCTTAGTAGATCTTCAACTGATATGTAAGTCTGTGAGACGGTGATCCATGCATAGCAATCAAAATGTTTCTTTAAATTTTGACTTTTGTAGGTGTTTGCAACGAGGGTAGTCTTCCCCGAACCCCCCATTCCAACCACTGAAATTACCCTTCTTTGAGGTTGTTTGCACAACAACCATTCTACTAACTTCTCTTTTGCATATTTGATTCCCACAAGATCATCATCTTTAAAGAAAAAACTTCATTCAAAGGAGAAATCGCGAATACAACTGTTCCCAGTACAATAAAGAAAATAAGCAGTTCGAACAAAAAAGGGAATATAGTACTCCCAAATATAACTAACAGAAACAGTAAGACCATGATGACCAAAAGCATCCGTAAAAAAATTTGCCTCACTAAAGATATGATTCCAGTTGATATTAGTAAACTGTAAAGTCAACCACCTGATATCATCAATGATGGATAAAAAATTTCAGAAGATACCACATAAACCTTGGACCGCTCAGATAATAAACCAAGAATCGCCCTCCACAATAATGTTAGTTATTCCTTTTTGTATGGTGTACTTCATACCTTCACCAATTCTATATTTGTATTTTAAGGTAAAGAAAATTGTATATTTAAATTAGCCAAAAAAGAGAAACAATTTCTTTACTTATACCAATGGTGGGGCAATAGTGTAATTTGGTTCAATTCCAGGACTATTTGGCTGAGCATGACTTCCCTCCACAAAACTTTACCTGAAACAGATAGAGTGGATAATAAACACTCTCTCCCTCTCTCCCTCTCTCCCTCCCTCTGCACCTCCAGCAGCATGCAATTTCTTTGAAGAAAACCTCCCCAAGCCTTTCTATGGCTTCTTTGCCCTCAGTTGCTCTCAGTGGCCCTCTCAAACTAGACCAAGAATTCCGAAAACACCCCACAAATTTTCTTCCTTCCGAGAAGGTACTCGAAATCTTTTGTTTCTGTTATTTGTGTGTTTTGTTCTCCCTCTGCATTCTGTAGTTTGGATTAATTAGAACATCGCTCGAGTAAAAGAAAAGCTAAATCCATGCAGTATGTTCTTACTGAAAGCATGAAAACTAGTACTACTCTGTACTCTGTACATAGTTGAAGTGAAAAGTAGCACAACAACTTTAAATTACACAGTTTGTTGTTAATGTTTTTACTAAACTCCTTCCTTTGGTATCACAGAGCGCAAATGCTTCGTATCCGAAAAGTCAGACAATCACCAATTCAGATCGAAGTTCAGAACTCCCCAAGTCTCTAGACTTCCGAGAAGCCCTTTTGATGATTAGAGAGGGGGATAAGGTTGAGTCATCTCACTATGTCCCTGTCTTGCAAGAATGTATACACAGGAATTCGGCTTCAGAAGCAGAAGTTGTGCATGCCCACATCATAAAGACCGGAACCCACCAAGATTTGTTTGTCACAACATTCCTTGTCAATGTTTATGCAAAATGTAGAATCATGGAAAGTGCACGTAAAGTTTTTGACAATCTGCCTGGGAGGAACGTTGTTTCGTGGACAAGTTTGATAACGGGTTACGTTCACAATTCGCAGCCAGAAGTTGCCATTCGGGTTTTCAAAGAAATGCTGGAAGCCGGGACTTATCCTACGAATTACACTCTAGGAATTGTTTTGAATGCTTGTTCTTCTTTGCAGTCCTTAAAATTAGGGAAGCAGTTGCATGGCTATATAATCAAATACCAGATCGATTTTGACACTAGTACCGGCAACTGTCTTTGCAGTTTATACTCGAAATGTGGAAGCTTGGAATCCAGTATTAAAGCGTTCAAGAAAATCGAGGAAAAAAATGTTATCTCGTGGACTGCAACCATATCTGCTTGTAGTGATAACGGTGATGCTGCAAGAGGTTTGAGATTTTTCGCTGAGATGCTTTCCGAGGGCATTGGACCTAATGAGTATACCCTAACCAATGTCTTGAGCTTGTGTTGTATAATGCTGTCACTGAGTGTGGGGCAACAGGTTCACGCGTTAAGCATAAAACTTGGCTACGAATTGAACCTACCAATCAAGAACTCTATCATGTATTTATACCTCAAATGTGGACAGATTAATGAGGCTCGAAAGTTGTTTAATGGGATGGAAGCTATCAGCTTGGTTACATGGAATGCAATGATTGCAGGCCATGCACAAATTATGGATCTTGCACAGGACGATGTTTCAGCGTACCAAAGCGGAACTGAAGCACTCAACATTTTCTTGAAACTGAACCGTTCAGGCTTGCAACCGGATTTGTTCACCTTCTCGAGTATCTTAGCTATATGTAGTGGTTTAGTGGCCTTAGAACAGGGGGAACAGATTCATGCTCAGACCATTAAGACGGGGTTTCTCGAAGATATGGTAGTAGGCACTGCCCTGGTCAATATGTACAACAAATGTGGAAGTATTGAGAAAGCAAGTAAAGCTTTTGTGGAGATGTCTACAAGAACTTTGATATCGTGGACAACTATGATTGCAGGTCTTGCGCAGCATGGCCGGACTCAGCAAGCACTGCAGCTCTTCGAGGATATGAGAATTGCAGGAGTAAGGCCTAATCAGATTACTTTCGTGAGTGTTCTCTCGGCTTGTAGCCATGCTGGGATGGTCAATGAAGCTCTCAGTTACTTTGAGATGATGAAAATAGACTATAAGATTAAGCCTGTGCTGGATCATTTTGCCTGCTTGATTGATATGTACGTGAGGAAGGGTCGGTTAGAGGAAGCGATAGATCTGGCAAAGAAAATGGATCCTCAAGCGAACGAGTTTATATGGTCGATCTTGGTTGCAGGGTGTAGAAGACATGGGAATTTAGAATTGGGATTTTATGCTGCTGAAAGGTTGCTCAAGCTAAAACCAAAAGATACCGAGACTTACACATTGTTGTTGAATTTGTACCACTCTGCAGGAAGATTGAAGGACGTTGATAAGGTGAGAAAGAAGATGAAAGAGGAGAAGCTTGAAAAATTAGGGGACTGGAGCTGGATTAGCATTAGAGACAAGATCTATTGGTTTCAACCGAACGATAATTTACATCCTTACAGTGCAGTAACACAAAAATTCGTACAAAGTTTGATTGATCGAGTCAAGAGTCTTGGATATCAGTCACTAGAAATTTTGGAAGTAACCGATGAGGAGGATGAAGAGCAGACTTCGATTCCAACCGCTTATCATAGCGAAAAGTTAGCGATTGCTTTTGGATTGTTGAACATGCCAAATGCTGCACCAATTCGGGTCATCAAGAGCATCGTTATGTGCAGAGACTGCCATAATTTTGTTAAGTTCGTGTCATTACTGACTGGTAGGGAGATTATCATTCGAGACAGCAAGCGCCTCCACAGATTTGTGAACGGAACATGTTCATGTGGGGACTTCGGAGGTGCTATTTGATTCAGGCTAGAAAAAAACATGTCGAAAAGCTCGTGTTGCATTTTGATCTATCATTATTGTTGGAGGAGATATCCATGGCACAGCTGAGCCTTGGTTCTTATGGTGAGTGGTAAGGCATGCTGTAGGAGCTGGTGTAATGACCATTTAGCCTACTTAGAGGCAAGAAGTCCCGAATTCAAATCTCATGAACGACGAAATGTCGAACGAAACAAAATGACTCATTTGATACTACAAAATTTCAGTGGGAAATCAGATTGTCATCAATAGCTCTTTATTTCATAATTGATTTGTTGTATAACATCGTAGCGATGGCGTGATCAACTGGTTGTATCTAAGATTTTATGCTACGAGTTTATAGTACGTTGGATAGTGTCTGTGAGAGAGAGAGAGAGAGAGAGAGAGAGAGAGAGAGAGAGAGAGAACTGGAGATACATATGAGGCTACGCTCATATCTTTAACATTCCTTACATCCCGATTAAGACAGTTTACACAAACTTTTACGCTAAAACAACTCGGTTATACAAAGTTACAAAGTTTTACACGAAAAAAACAAAAACGAAATACATCTCTTTCCTTCTGGATTCTTTTCTTCCCTCTTCTTCAGGTGCTGTAGTGTCACGGGGAAGGAGATTCCTGATAGGGTTCGGTAAACTGCAATTACAGCTTGAACACCCCATGCGATGCGCCCAAAGGTCAAAACCATTGCAAAGTACATGTCTAGCACTGATAACCGAAAGTAGATGATACACATGTCAGAAATCAGCGCTTTTTACTTTTGCTTTTGCCGATCCTCGATTTGCTAGTTTCAGTAGGAGGTTTCCAGATGATATCCTCAAGATTGCTACAGAAGTTCTTGTAGAACTGTATCACAGAAGCACATCTATTCCATTCAGACGCAACCAACATGCATGCACGTGCAGGTGATACAAGCTACCATGTCATCGATATCAAACAAAAATAGTTAGAAGCAAACTGAAAACTAACCTTGAGGAATTCACTAGCATCTCCAGCGGCTTTCTGAATGTCGACCATGTAATAAGTCGGAGCAACTTCAAAAATCTGCGGGCAATAGAAAAAAATTAAAAATAATCAGTCTACTAAAATGTTAGGGGTGACTTCGGTTCAGTGTGGCATCAGGAGTAAAAGCTTACTTCAAGAATAATAGAGAAATGAGAAGTTTTATTTGCTGAAAGACCCTCCACTCTCATCTGGAAAAAACAGAAATATACACATTTAGGAGTGAGTTTTCGAGTACTTCTATCCAGGATCGTCCTGCCAGAATTATAAACAGGCATGTGCTTGTGCACGCATATTAAACAGCAAGCAAAATAGAAGTAATGAGACTTGTATATATCATGATATTGGTAAACAAAATAAAGGGGAAGTAAAATGAAGCACCCAAAATAAAGATGGCCTGATTTACCTTATAGTTGCGAATGTGTGTCTTGAAACCCATTGATTGGGCAACAACTTCCATACTGGATAATACAACCTTTGCTGGCTTTTGTGAAACAAAGCGTGTCTGATATTTCATAGAATCCTACAATTGGGGAAGCGATTCATGTATCGGATAAGTAGAAAACCGGCATAAATAAACTCTCTCGTGCAAACTTGTATTTATAAGCAAAGGCCATGATGCTCAAAGGGTGAGAGGGTAACACACGGTAATAAACACCAAATTGTAAAACTAGAAGTATGATTTACTGAGTAGCTAAAGGATAAATATAAAGGAAATTAACCAGTAAGATAGTATCTTACCTTTCCACGGTCAAACATTGTTGCGAGGTTTAAGCCTTGAGATAGAATTATTAAGTCAAATGCATTAAGAACTAAAGGACCCATGTCTTCATTTCCATGGTGCTCGATAACCCTTTGTTCCTGCTATAAACCATATATAACAAGAAAGTTACTTGTGTTGTCAATCTCAACAAAATAAAATGCAGCTTCTCTAAGTCTTTGACAACCTCAGAGTTGGCTTCGTCAAAAACAGCATTTACATCATCCAGATTTACATCTTCATATTCAAGTAGTCGGGCAGGAATGTAATTCTTCTGAAACCACTCATCATTTCTTATCTGTTCAATTGTAATACGCTGCATTGACACAATCACACACACAAACTTTTCAGAAACAACAACAACCCAAAATAACTCAGTGAAGTAGAGAACCAAGAACTGTAAATCCAAGAACACTTGTTACATAATTTCATAGAGTTCATTCCACTTCCTTCAAAGTACTTGATGTTTGTTCACACTTTTGAATTAAACCACTCAGGGGGATGAATAATGTAATGGAGTGAGAAATAAACTTTCAAAAATAGCAAAAACATAACCAAGAACGCAAATGTATGCCATGAGTGGGTCCTGAATCCTAACAATGTTAAAAAGAAAAAATGAGAGGCTATGTCGGTTGAAGAATAATTAGGGGGCATATCCCACTGTAAATGGCACAAGCCAGCACTCATAATTCTCAGTAAAGGAAAAAATAATTATTGTTGGTAACAACTAGGCTTCTACTTTAAATATGAACTATTCCAACTTAGGATCTTAACTGCTGTCCAAAAAAATTTCCACGGTGTACTTATATTGTTAATTTATTAAATAGAAACTTAAAAGTACCAACTTTATTACAGTCATATTCCAGTAAAGAATGTTTTTCTTCGGACCAATTTATGATACCTTTAACAGTCGCACCCGTACTGGGATTGGTTACTGAAAGAAGATTATCATGGCCCAATCCAAGGTTGGTGATAGCCGGAGGAAAGTGTTCAGAAAGCACATAAAACATTAGTTCTTTAGCAATCATTAGCACACCAAGTTCTGAAAAACTTAGTCTTACTTGACAGTTTAACATGCATTGGAAATAAATCATTTAATGGTGAAAGAAATCTGAGAACATAGTAACGTTGGTGCTCGAGGAAAACTATAAAGCTAGACAGCAGTGGAATATCTTATAATCTTTAGTAAAGCAATACCAACTTTTTCTTAATTACTAAAGGTTAAAAATTTAAAATATGGAACATAGGTGATTTGTATCTGAAATTTCAAATATGACAGTCTCCCCTGTATATATCCCTTAGCATGAAGAAAACACCAAATAAGGGAAGGAAAACAACAATACAGAGATACAAAAAGGTGACAAACTCAAGAAAAGTCAAAATTCTCGACAAAGGCTTAATGTTGGGTCAAATGCTAAACAAACACATTCCGGTTTTCCCATTAAATGAAGCATAAGCCTTGTTACTGCCAATCAAATACTTCTCTTCTAACATTTGTTTTATTAAACACCACACCCTTACTTGATTAGTTACATGCATTATCTCATTCCGACAAATTAAGATGTCCATTATAAAAAAAATATGAATTAACGTAAAAGACTGACACCAACATTTTGTGATCGTATCTTTGTTAGATATTGAAATAGTAATGAAACCTTAAAATGTGCAATTTATGCATACAAAAACTGAACAATGTCTTATAACTTAGCCAATACTTACCTTTTCTGGGTTTGTCTCTAAAATTCTGTGAATCAAGGATTTTGCTCCCACTGGAAACCAAGATGGGCATGTGAAGTCTGCTTTCTCAATCTGCAGAAATTAAACGATAATGACTTAATATTAACAATGGTATTAACATCCTACTTTAACATCATTGTGGAAAACTAGACAACAGAGAAGGAAAAGTATGGAGTTGAGTTGCAACAGAAATTAGATGATTAAAGAATCAAACCTAGCATCCACTAGAAACTGCACCTAAAAATAATGTCAAAGGAGATCTAGCATGTGAAAGAACAGAGACATCATTTCTACTTTCCTTCACAACCAAATACACTTGATCACCCCTTCAATGTTATCAGTTTAGCTGAGGTAATTATTCACTAATCATAATATCTCTCACAGTTTTCAAATATTGATCCAAAATATCATTTATCTTATTGATCAATGTCAAAATAAGTAGAGAATAGTAAACATGAAAGAGGTTCATGCCTTACTATACAGTGTGGTTAGGTCAAGCTCATCAAACGGAAGATAACCTGCCAACAGGACATAAAGGATAACCCCGCAGGACCAAACATCTGCCACGGCACCATCATAACCCTTGTGACTGAGTACCTAGAGCACAGAATAATGTATAAGAAAAGAAAATTAGCGCATTACACGACAACGACTGAAACTAAGAGAATCAGCAGTTAAGATATAGTCAACATTTAACGCAGAAGCTAGAATTTGTCGTTACCTCAGGTGCTACATAGTTAGGGGTGCCACAGGTTGTCCGAAGGAGGCTGACTCCCTATGTGCAGACATCAAAAGAATGAGTCCCGACAATATTAAATCCCACAACCAATATAACGTCAACAATACTGACACTATCACATCTCTCAAAAAATGTCAAAACAATGAGACATCACAAAAATGAGTCCTGACAGATATTAAATCTCACAACCAATATAATGTCAGCAATCCCGAAAAATATCAAATCTCTCAACCGTTAAAATGTCAAACAATGAAACAAGAATGATTCGGATAGAATCTTACTTGTTCGGGCAAAGCACTAAGACCAAAATCGGAAATTTTTAAATTTCCTAGAGAATCAAGCAACAGGTTCTCCGGCTGCAAAAGAACAACAATAAGAATCTCATGATAGAAAATGGAGCGATCATAATAGCAAGCTAAACGCTATAAAAGGAACACCTTTAAGTCTCTATGATAAACTCCCTTGCTGTGGCAATAATCCACCCCATCAATAAGCTGTTGGAAGTATCTCCTCGCTTCGCCTTCACTAAGTCGCCCATGATGAACCTAAAAACAGGCAGCTTCAGTGTTAATATCACCACTTTCTCAAAGAACTAATGGTCCAAAATTCCAAATTGGGTTGTGGTATTTGAAAAGTTAGACTACTCACGATTTTATCAAACAATTCGCCACCAGTAATGAACTCCAAGATTATATAAATCTTAGTACGGCTCGCCAGAACCTACGGAAAACAACATTCATCCTCAGTGACTGACTGCAGAAATCAAACAATTTCTAAAAATAAAGATACGACATGCCTCATGCAGACGAACAACGTAGGGGTGCCTGACAAGCTTCATTATCGATATTTCCCTCTTGATCTGCACCACACATATCCAATTTCTTTCAAGAAAAAAATCTCAAATTGGAAACTGGGTCACGCTGTAATCCTAAATACTAGATAATTTGTGCAGTAAAAATAAAAAAACAAGCTAAATCCGAAAGTGGGTAAATTGGAAACGTATTGAAATTCAAAATTAAAACATGGAAGAGAGGTAAATTGGTTATTGGGAAATTAGAGAAAACCTGGTCGACCATCTTGTGCTTAATGATGGTAGTGCGATCCAGCACTTTCATGGCGACACTCTCACCCGTCTCAGTGTTCTGCGCAAACTTCACCTTGGCGAAGGTCCCTTCGCCGATCGTCCTCCCAACCTCATACTTTCCCACTTTCCTCACCACCATCTCTCTCTCTGAGCTCAAAATCTCAGCTTCAGAACATTGCTCTCTCTCTCTCTCTCTCTCTCTCTGTGAGAAAAATAAAAGAACAGAAAGCAAAAGCAAAAGCAGCAGCTGACGGTTTCAAAATTTGAACAACGCAAGCAAGCGGAAGCCAACTACTTTCTGCCGAATATTTAAATGGGTTTTAATCGGCTTTGGGTTCTGATTAGACAGCACAAGAACAGCAGATTAATATTAAGTCCCGGTGAAAACGATGAGGCTTTCAGAATTTAAGCAGCTTTCTTTTCTGTTTATTAAAATTAGCGATTTGGGGTTTTGCCGTTTTGGGATTGACTTGGTTTTAGAAGAGGATAATCAAAGTCAAGAAGAATTTTATGAAACGAAATAAGAGGTGAGTTTTTGCTGCTGACGAACACTGTCGCTCTCTCTCTCTCTCTCTCTCTCTCTCTCTCTCTCTCTCGTTGACACCTTTGTCCTGCTCATGACATCGACCATTATTCTCCGGCCGGCTTTCGGGCATTTTGGTTTTTGCTTTTCTGCTTTTTGGCCTCAATAAATAAAGAGGCTATAGATTTAGTTGCCTCAAATCTTTCTTTCTTATTAGATTAAACTAAACATTTATGGTGTGTTAGAATTTTGATTAAAATGTTTACTATTATTGTGTACCAAATAGATTTTACTGAACTTTTTTTTTTTGTTTTTTTGGATATAAACTTACACCAAAGGCCATTAGTCTTAATCCGTGTTTAAAATATCGGTATCAGTGAAAATATCGATATGTAAATTTGTGAAAATATCTACGGATATATCAAATATCGATTTCGATATTGGTTACTTTCGATGGAAATAATGAAAATTTATAATGGAATTTTAGGAATTGTCAAGTATTGGTTTGGACGAAATATAAGAGTTTCTCCAATATTTAACGTATGTCAGAAATATTAACGATATATGTCGATTTTAGCCTAAACTTAAGAGTTTATCCCGATATAAGGTGAAATTTAGACTTTAATCCCCATTTCCATATATTTTTATGATTTTTTTGGATATTTCCATGAAAATATAGATTGTATGGAAGAAATTTTAAACCCTTGTTTCAGTACACCCATATTCATCCAACTACAACTAATTGCCTATAATTTAGGGAATTAATTTTGTGAAATTCATAGTTAATCTCTTCCTACAATAAACGGCAGGTCAAGAAAAGAAATTTAATAGATAAGTTTCAATTAAAGGCGATTTCTTTTTATTCTGGTTCGGTCTAAAAAATAAATTCCTTCGAACAAGATTACACAATTAGAGGCCGCCTAGAGTAAAAACTAAAGAAAAATTCTTTGCTGTCAACCCCTGCTTTGGCTTTGGGGTCGGCGAAATTTTTCTTGGATATCATTCTTGGTCTCTTCCCTCTTCCTTTCTGTTCACTTTGTTTGGTGTAAAATTGTCACTATGAAACGTTGTAGTGGACGTGATAGCCAATGTGTTTTGGCCCAAGCACACAATAAATACAAGATTTGGATCCAATGATCACCCTAAAGCTAGAAGCCATACAAGATGTCGGATTGCATCAGGATTAGCTTTAGCCTGAACGAGACTATGGGTTTAGCGGGTGCATTGATATGGCTCTCAGATGTTCGGAGGATGTGGAGCAACGACATTATTTTATCCTTTTATTTTGTTTCTATCTAATAATTTCTAGGAATTGTCTTGGAGTTTGGTTTTCAAAATTCCCTTAAGAATAAAAGTTTCAATTTCTTTTAAAGAAATTATATCTAATTAAGGAATTAACTTGGCTCCTCAATGGTTGAGGAAGAGTTTCTCATCAATTCACTACATGGTCGATTCAAAAAATTCCTTGTTTTAATCAAAACTGTTCATATTATAAATCACTATGTAAAGATCATATTTGTAAAAAACACTGAAACATGAGATCATGTAGTCATTGAACTATGTAAAACTGGATGGATGGAGTCGGTAATAGTATTATGATCCGTTTATCTATTTACTACAATTGATTCCCTAGCCGATCTTATTTTTAATTGATTTTTTTTTTTGTAGAGATAATTTTTATAGAGTAAGTTACTTATAATACGAACGGTTCCAATCATCGTTCAAGTTCACGAGCTGGGCACAAAACGGTTTATAAAACAGAGTGGAAATGACCAAGTGATAGGAAAAAGGAGTTCCTAAAAATAAAATAAAAATGAATTGGAGAGTAAAATGGTAATTGTCAAGGGAAAATAAATTTGCATATCGATCCATTTACATCGATTTTTTAAGTTCACGAGCTGGGCGCAAACGGTTTATAAAATGGAGTTGAAATGATCAAGTTACAGGAAAAAGGAGTTCCTAAAATTAGAATTTTTTTTTTAAACAAACGATATTATTTACACTAAAAGTGGGGAGATGAGCTTAACCTCACAATGGAATAACAATAATGTAGTTTAAATTTGTCTTTGACGAGAATCAAATCTAAGATTTGTCACTTATATAAATGAAAAAGAATATCACTCCATCATAAAATTAAAACAGGAAAAAGAGTTGGAGGGTAAAATGGTAATTGTGGAGGAAAGTGTGTAAGAACTAACGCCAAACAGCCCCCTTGTCGCTTACGCAACGTCAAAAGCCATGGAAGGATTCCTTTCCAGGCCCTCTTTCTGAGTCCAAATCTTCTGCACCCAAATCTCCCTGTGGCCCCTCTGTGCTTTTGTTTTTTGAACTAAACATAATTAATGTTAACTTGATAATAATTAAAATAATAAAAAATAAACCAAATCCTCAACCAAAAAACAAAGACACAGAGGGACCACAGGGAGATTTGGGTGCAGAAGATCTGGACTCCCTCTTTCTTGTAGTACCATATCCACAAGCTGAAATTGATTGTACAAGGAATCGAAGGCCCACACACATCCACGTTTCCGGCGATTTTTCATGATTCCGGCCAACTCCGACCACCCCCGACATCAAGAGCGATGTAGATTCGTCAAGCTTAGGTGGTAGGATTGAAAGTGGAGTTCCATATGGAGTTGAAGATGTGAGTATTTGTCGTCGCCTTTTGCTTTTTTGTTTCTTGTTTCATGGCAGAACAGATACATTCCGCTTGCTTCGCCTCTAGCTGGCCATGCAATGTAAAACAGTAAGGGTAGCAATGGTTTTGCATGAACTGGCCCAAAAGCCCCCTCACAGACTCCTTGCAGAAAAATTCATCGCACTCTTGCAGTCCTGTAAGGCCATGAAGCAACTTCACCAAATTCAGACCCAGATAATCGCTCACGGTTTCTCACACAACGAGTACATTGCCCCGAAAATAGTCTCAGCATGCGCCGAACTGAAGCAAATGGCGTATGCCCACAAGGTGTTTGATGAAATACCTGACCCAAATGTTGCTCTATGGAACGCAATGTTCAGAGGGTATGGGAAGAATGACAGTCATAGAGAAGTTATAGTATTGTTTAGTAGAATGAAGAGCATGGATATATTGCCCAATTGCTTCACGTTCCCTGTCGTGATTAAATCTTGCGGAAAAATGAAACGGCTGGTAGAAGGTGAGATGGTGCATTGTGTAGTGATAAAATGTGGGTTTAGAGCAAACCCATATGTGGGAACGACACTGATTGAAATGTATGCGGCTGGGGGACTGATTGGAGATGCTTACAAAGTGTTTGGTGAGATGTTTGAGAGGAATGTGGTTGCGTGGACTTCCATGATTAATGGGTACATTTTGTGTGGTGATATGGTTTCTGCTCAGCGCCTTTTTGATTTGGTTCCGGAACGTGATATTGTGTTGTGGAACACTATGATTTCAGGCTACATTGAGCTGGGTGATATGGTGGTGGCTAGAAAACTTTTTGATGCAATGCCGAGACAAGATGTTATGTGTTGGAATACGGTTTTGAATGGTTATGCAAGTAATGGGGACATTGAGGCTTGTGAGAGGTTGTTTGAAGAGATGCCTGAGAGGAATGTTTTCTCTTGGAATGGGTTGATTGGAGGGTATGCACATAATGGACGGTTCTTTGAAACTCTGGGATCTTTCAAGCGGATGCTAAGTGAGAGTTATTTGCTTCCTAACGATGCCACCCTAGTGACTGTTTTGTCAGCCTGTGCAAGACTAGGAGCTCTTGATTTGGGTAAGTGGCTACATGTATACGCAGAGAGCATCGGGTACAAACGAAATGTCTATGTTGGGAATGCTTTAATTGACATGTATGCAAAATGTGGGATTATTGATAATGCACTAGATGTGTTCACGAGCATGGATAAGAAAGATTTAATCAGTTGGAACACAATCATTTGTGGCTTGGCAATGCACGGTCGTGGAGCTGATGCCTTAAATTTGTTTAGCCAGATGAAGAATTGTGGAGGAAAGCCAGATGCCATCACCTTCGTAGGCATTTTGTGCTCTTGTACGCATCTTGGATTAGTCGAAGATGGCCTTTTGTATTTCCAGTCAATGGTTGATGACTATTCCATTGTGCCTCAGATTGAGCATTATGGCTGTATGGTTGATCTGCTTGGACGCTCTGGTCTTTTGGACCAGGCTATGAACTTTGTGAGGAAGATGCCAATGGAAGCAGATGCTGTTATTTGGGCTGCCTTACTTGGTGCATGTCGGATTTACAAGAAAATTGACTTGGCAGAGTTGGCACTTGAAAGGCTCATCGAACTCGAACCAAAAAACCCTGCAAATTATGTCATGCTTTCAAATATATATGGTGATCTTGGGAGGTGGAAAGATGTTGCAAGATTAAAAGTTTCAATGAGGGATACAGGACATAAAAAATTCCCTGGTGTTAGCCTTATAGAGGTGAATGATGGTGTGGTTGAGTTCTATTCCTTGGATAAGAGACATCCTGAGACTGAGGAAATATATGGTGCCTTGATGGGGTTGACGAAACTGCTAAGATCATCTGGATATGTACCAAACATTCTGGAGCTTGGGCAGGGAGCCTACCACGACTGAGGTATTATCTCTTAATTTATGTGGAGGAACTACCTTTTGTCATTGGCAGTTGTTGGCTTAGAAGAAATTAAATCATCGAAAATTACTTGAAGTGGCACAATGCTGACAGCAATTTGTAATTTTGTAGAGAGGGTCAATCCGCATGCTAACTAGCTATGCAGAGGATCAGAGGTGACCGTCCGCGGTGAGCTTCTTAGAGTATGGTCACCATGCAAGGAAGTTAGAGGCAACAACAGGTCTGGGGTGCAATTTTTCTTTTGCTTGCATTGCTCACCATGTCCTGGAGACAGGCTAAAGCCGTAAATTGGCCAACCTACTGGATAGGCTTGAACTAAAATATGGGCCGAGTTCGACCCTAAATATAAACGGGTTAAACTGGACCCGACTCATTTACGAACTTGGGCATTCGGTAGCTGATTGGGCTACAATCTACCGGTCAAGCCAAACCCCTATGGGTAATAACGAGTAACAAAATATTTTTAGGTACTTAGTACACCCTTTTTCTGCCAGTTTATAGATGGATAGATTTGTGATTGAACAGTTAATTGGTGTCTAGAAATAGAGGCACTCTTAATTGAAAAGCCATTTTCCATTTGATGCTTGTAGGTTCCATTTCAACAGCTCTTCAAATGAAAACCTAGGTTGTTGCCAAATATGTCAATATAAACGTTAAACCAAACTCATCTTCTGAACTTCATAAACCAACATTTAAATGCTTTATACGTGTTGTGTTCACCTCTAAACGATGACTTAATGATCTAGTCATCTCTAAATAAAACAAAGGAGAACGCTTAGTCATGGTAAGTACGGTGGTTATTAATCTTAGATGTCTAGATGACTAATAAATGCAATGTAATCAAGTGATTAAGCCAAGTGGAGGATATACTCTAAGAAAGGTTATAAAAAAAAACCTAATCCGCATTGTTCACAGAATAAAATTAGTATAACTGGGTCACTAATTTGCATTTTAGCATTTCTTGTTTCATAATCTGGTTTATCTGCTCTTTTTTAATGCATGTGGATTTATTAGTGAAGTAATTTGATGGGTGTGATTTGGACTTAATGATTTGTTGGCTTTTAGTTCTGGTCAAGTTGCGCCTGCCTCGCGGTAGTAGGCTACTGTCCTTTAATGACGCGCTATAGCATATAGCACAGAGCATATCTTGACACTTCATTTATGTAGTAGGAATACATGTTTTTCATTTTATTGAATGTGAACACAACTCTCTGATCTTCAATGTTTAGAAGTAGACACAGCATCTTATATACCAAACTGGACAGATGCAATTTTTTGAGTAGATCAGATCACACAATTAGTAGAACGACCTTCTACAATGTGTGAGGAAGGAGAAAGCCTTTGGTTGCACACCACTATACAAGTTTTTTCTCGTGAGGAAGCAAGTAATACGACATCTCATATTTGCACATAAAGCCTAGCATTTAATTATTTTACAAGAGAAATAGAAGTGTTGATACATATTTTTGGCCAGATCTTTCTTAAAAATGCTGTAAATTCTTAAGACTTATGTTTTGTGTTTTAGTCAAATTAGGGGTGAGTGAGCTCATATCTTCTCAGTAGCTGTTTGCTCAGCTATTCCAGAGGTTTGTGCAGTTTGGGTTTGATATCTTAGCCAGGGTGACTTTGTCCATCTCTTGGAATTATTCTTGGTCCAAACATATGGTTGGCTTGGAAAAACTTGGTCTAATATTGGATTAATGGATAAATATTGAAAATCCAGCAGTGACTTGATATGAGTTGTATCATCCTATATCTTTTTTACTCTATTTCATCTAGTCTTGTGTTCATCTATCTGTAATCATCACTCAACATTTAGTCCTAAATTCCGACTTAGAAAATTACTGATTGAAGCATTTGAATCTTGTTTCTTGATTAGCCTACCAGCTGTGATCAGCAAGTAAATTGCAACCTTGTTGCTCTTTGTTCAGACAAGTAAACGGTATCAGTTCATTGTTCTTATGTGTATATTACTTGAGCTGTTGTCTCTTTGGTAATGGATGTCTCTTTTAGCCTTTACCATTTAAGTGGGTGATAGTGTTTTACTGAGTATATTTGAGTAGATTCTTACGCTCAAGGGCAAAATGAGAAGTTCCGGAGTACCTTTTCCTGGCGATGAAGGTGGGAGTTGTGCTTGACAAGCAATAAAGAAGGTATCAATGTCAATCTTATGCTTTGTGCTGGTCTATCGGTTTTGATCTTTTTAAAGTAGTAAATTGTAAAGTGTGGATCTAGGAAGTCGCAAGCCTGTATATTGTTCTACTCAACCATTAATATTTAAGCTGGACGCACCAACTTTATCAATTTTCTTCTGACCTTCCGATTCTCCTCATTTTATATGCTAAACTGTTAGTATTTGCACTGGGAAACTTCACATTGCCATTCTCCCCCAAATTACAGGTTTTGAAGGGTACAAAGAAGGCAGGTTTCTATTAGGTCTGGCTCTGAAACAAGGGACAAGGTTTTCATATTGGAGGACAGCACATGACCATACAACGCGTTTTTGACAGTTTTGGACAAAGCTTTTAGTGTCGATTGGAATTTTTCTTGCTCATGTTTCAGGTACTTAAAAACTGACATCGTTTCCCAATTTTGCATGCACACAAGTTGTTTATAAATGCATGTTTTTACATTTATCGTCCTTTAATCGGAGAATTTTTTTTTTTCCCTATCTCTTTCATCTCCTAAACAAGCGAGAACGCAGCAACTTTCAAGTTTCATCCTTAATCAAGGTTTTGCCGTTATCTATGTACGGGGTTTCCCCCCTTTGCAATTCGGATTTAAGAAATTCGCTCCAAATATTGTTTTGCGATTGTACTTTCGCGCAACTGGTTTAATTTTTTTCGAAAATGGAAAACTCAATTGGTAACTACTTTCAGTTTTTAGTTTAAAACTGAAATAAAAAATAAAAATAAAACTGAAAGTGGTATCCAAAATTTCGCACTAATTATTAAGGATTATCCTAAACCTAAACTAGGTTGAAAATTTTAGTCCTGTCAATTCAGAGAAGAAGAAGAAGAAGAAGAATAGTCCTTGCTATCTCTTTCTCCAACGAAACCGCGTGCAGTGCACACGACTTAGAAGTTAGAAGGGTTGTATTTCTATAACGTTGCAGGAGGCCAATAGCCTCGTGAGTCTAGTCTAGGTTGAAGACTCTGGTCAGAGCGTTTTCTTGCAGCACTAGGTTCCATAGACTCCATCTTTGGCAACGCTCTCCTCTATTTTCTCTCTCATTTTCCTTTCTATGCTTGGAAGGGAATTGTCCTACCCCGATCCCGAGATATGCTAGGGATAGCACATGGTAGCTGAAAGTAGCGATACCATAATACATAAAGTCAATTGTCAACGAAAACGAAATTTCAAGGAAAAGGGAAACAAACCCTAGTCTCTAGTGCACTGCACACACCTACACCCATGAGAACTTCTCTAACTTCTACCTCTAACTTTGCAAAACAACCATGCATCGAGGGAATAGCGCACCGGGCAAAGCAAAACCCGGATAAGCTGCGAAGCTCGTATAAGTGACAATAATACAACATATGTGATTTAAACCATATTTCACAATCCTTTATATATATAATAAAATAACAGGGCTAGAAGGACAAAGATCACACAGTCCAGCGTTCCAGAACTTCTTAGGGAATCCGACAAGATGTAGGGTTCGAGAACCTCTCATGGAACTGAACAAATGTAGCATGATTGGCACTATTTATTTATAACGTTAATGTCGTAATATGGCTTGGCATAATGAATATTCATGAATTGCAGTGACTCGGCATAATTATACAGACTTCCAACTTATTAAATTACTATTTTATTGGTGTGGCATGATTGTAAAATATGCCTGTTGTTTTGCACTTTCGTAGGAATTTAAACTCGGCTTATGATGCATTTGCAATAATTGAGCTTTCAGATACAATTGGACTTGTAGGTGAGAATTTTGGCTCTTAACACATATTAAAGAAAAAGTACATCGTGGTAGTTTAGGAATCAAGTGGGTGAGAAAAGATCATTTTTATTTTTCAACTTTTATTAGTGGGTGAGAATATAAGGTGGGGTGGGAAAATAAGACCGTGTGTGAGATTAGCAACACTCTTTAACAAAACAACCATGACATCACATGTCACATAAATAAGTTATGTTCTTCTCCGAAATAAATAAAAAACTTATTCTATCTCCAAAATAGTCTTATAATTTGAATAAATGTGTAATTTCTCCTATCAAAAGCAAATTTTTCTTTTCCAAACTTGGTTTGATAATTATAGTCCAGTCAATTCAGAGAAGAAGAAGAAGAAGAAGAATTGTCCTTGCTATCTCCATCTCCGAAGAAAACGCGTGCAGTCAGTTTCACTGCCCATTTCAGGAATTCTATCGTGGACTTGACTTGTATATGATATTGTTGAATCAGAATGTCACGTGGCGTGCAATTTACTTTATGCATTTGAAGTTCATAAGGTGGTGGGCTCCTTTAGGAGAAAGACTTGTATGCAACATTGTTCATTGCCGACGTGGCATCCTGATACAATAATGTCATGTTGTATCTATGTTTTTCTCCATATAGTATGATATTATTTGATTGATATGTCACATGGCAGTGAACTTATTCCGTGCAATTTACTCTCCTCCATTAGGGGCCCCAGTTGGAGATCCCTTCAAAGACGGGAGCCTGGAAAAGTCTGGGAGTACTCCAAACGAAACGACTTGACTTCTACAGATCAATCACTTGAAGCATTGATTTTTCTAATATTAAAGCAACTCAAAAATGGGAAACTTGATACTGCAACCACAATTTTCTCAACTCACGTTGATCAGATCTTATTCAATGCCTTTTATGGTTTTCTTTGTTCTTGCCATGGCATTTGTTGTTGCTCAAGCACAACAAATGCAGTCGAATATCAGCCGCGGATCTTCCTTAACGCCGACCACCAACTCCTCGTGGTTGTCACGTTCTGGTGTATACGCCTTTGGATTTTACGAGCAAGGAAATGGCTATGCTGTGGGGATATTTCTTGCTGGAATCCCCCAAACAACTGTAGTGTGGACTGCAAACCGAGACGACCCTCCACTCTCCAGCAATGTTACCTTGGACTTCGCAAGTGATGGGTTTTCCTTGACATCAACACAAGGCAAAAGTTTCATGATAGAGTATACCTCTGGTTATTCGGCTTCCATGCTTGATTCGGGCAATTTTGTGATATACAATGCTCGTCAAGACATAGTATGGCAAAGTTTTAAGCACCGGGAGTGTTTCGTTAAAACTCCCGGCTAGAAGGACAGACCACATAGTCCCGCGTTCCAGAACTTCTCAAGGAATCCGACAAGATGTAGGGTTCGAGAACCTCTCATGGAATTGAACAAATGTAGCGTGATTGGCACTATTTATTTATAAAGTTAATGACCTAATATGGCTTGGCATAATGAATATTCATGAATTGCAATGACTCGGCATAATTATACAGACGTCCAACTTATTAAATTACTATTTTATTGGTGTGGCATGATTGTAAAATATACCCGTTGTTTTGCACTTTCGTAGGAATTTAAACTCGGCTTATGATGCATTTGCAATAATTGAGCTTTGAGATACAATTGGACTTGTAGGTGAGAATTTTGGCCTCTTAACACATATTAAAGAAAAAGTACATCAAGGTAGTTTAGGAATCAAGTGGGTGAGAAAAGATCATTTTTATTTTTCAACTTTTATTAGTGGGTGAGAATATAAGGTGAGGTGGGGAAATAAGACTGTGTGTGAGATTAACAAAACTCTTTAAAAAAACAACTATGACATCACATGCCACATAAATAAGTTATGTTCTTCTTTGAAATAAATAAAAAATTTATTCTATCTCCGAAATAGTCTTATAATTTGAATAAATGTGTAATTTCTCCTATCAAAAGCAAGTTTTTCTTTTCCAAACTTGGTTTGATAATTATAGTCCTGTCAATTCAGAGAAGAAGAAGAAGAATAGTCCTTGCTATCTCCATCTCCGAAGAAAACGCGTGCAGTCAGTTTCACTGCCCATTTCAGGAATTCTATCATAGACTTGACTTGTATATGATATTGTTGGATCGAAATGTCACGTGGCGTGCAATTTACTCTATGCATTTGAAGTTCACAAGGTGGTGGGCTCCTTTAGGGAACTTATTCCGTGCAATTTACTCTATGCATTTTTCTCCACATAGTATGATATTATTTGATTGATATGTCACATGGCAGGGAACTTATTCCGTGCAATTTACTCTCCTCCATTAGGGGCCCCAGTTGGAGATACCTTCAAAGACGGGAGACTGGAAAAGTCTGGGAGTACTCCAAACGAAACGACTTGACTTGGTGGGTATAAGTCCATTAGAAAAAACTGACTTCTACAGATCAATCGTTTCAAGCATTGATCTTTCTAATATTAAAGCAACTCAAAAATGGGAAACTTGATACTGCAACCACAATTTTCTCAACTCACGTTGATCAGATCTTATTCAATGCCTTTTATGGTTTTCTTTGTTCTTGCCATGGCATTTGTTGTTGCTCAAGCACAACAAATGCAGTCGAATATCAGCCGCGGATCTTCCTTAACGCCGACCACCAACTCCTCGTGGTTGTCACGTTCTGGTGTATACGCCTTTGGATTTTACAAGCAAGGAAATGGCTATGCTGTGGGGATATTTCTTGCTGGAATCCCCCAAACAACTATAGTGTGGACTGCAAACCGAGACGACCCTCCACTCTCCAGCAATGTTACCTTGGACTTCGCAAGCGATGGGTTTTCCTTGACATCAACACAAGGCAAAAGTTTCATGATAGAGTATACCTCTGGTTATTCGGCTTCCATGCTTGATTCGGGCAATTTTGTGATATACAATGCCCGTCAAGACATAGTATGGCAAAGTTTTGAGCACCCGACTGACACCCTTTTGCCGGGTCAGAGCCTGTTTGCTGGGAACGAGCTGTTCTCTGCGAAATCAGAATCTGATCACTCAACTGGCATTTTCCGTCTCAAAATGCAAGCCGATGGAAACCTTGTCCAATACCCTGTAAATACTCCAGACATAGCTGAATATGCCTACTATTCATCTGGAACGGATGGCAAAGGAAAGAACGTGACGCTTAATTTTGCTGCTGATGGCCATCTCTACTTGCTAAATGATACCCGATCGAATATCGGGAATATAACAGCTGGAGGTTTTCCTGCTGATCAAGCAACAATTTATCTTATGAGAATTGATGCAGATGGAATATTTCGATTGTATTCGCATGATTTGAATCACAACAGGAGCAAGTCAATGGTATGGGAATCTTCCAACGACAAGTGTGACCCTAAAGGTGTATGCGGATTAAATAGTTATTGTGTCTTACTTGATCTTGAAGCTGAGTGTAGATGTCTTCCTGGATTTGTATCTGCCAATCAGAGAAACAAGACTTCAGGCTGTTCGAGGAATTTAGTTGCAGATGCATGCGAACACAAAAACAAAACTTTCACATACACCATGGAGGAACTGGAAAGCACAAAATGGGAAGACATTTCGTATGTGGTTTTGACATTATCAGACAAAGAAGCTTGCAAACGAGCCTGTTTGGAGGATTGTAATTGTGAAGCCGCGCTTTTTGATGATACAAGCTGCAGAAAGCAGAGGCTTCCTTTGAGATATGGAAGAAGACAGGTTAGTACTTCAAACGTAGCTCTCATCAAGGTAGCTGCATCTACAACTACTCCAGACACAAATAGAATTACGGACAAAAGAAGCAAGACAAAAGGAAGAACCGACATGCTGATTATTAGTCTCTCACTTGCTGCTTTCGGATCTATTTTGTTTGCGATTTCTGTAGTTGTGCTTTGCAAACATAATGTGTGGGCTTATAAAAGAGTGAATACTCCCATTCGCGACTCTGAATGGAATGAGGACATCGCTCTGCGACCCTTTACTTATGAAGAGTTAGAGAAGATTACCAACAATTTTACAGAAGAGGTTGGTAGAGGATCGTCGGGAACAGTTTACAAAGGAGTGATCTTGGCTAGCCAAAAGCCAGTTGCTGTCAAACAACTAGAGAAAGTTGCAGCTGAAGGCGAAAAAGAATTTCAGACTGAGCTGAAAGTCATTGGGAAAACCCATCACAAGAATTTAGTCCGTCTGCTTGGATACTGTCTTGATGGACCAAAAAGGCTTTTGGTATACGAGTACATGAGCAATGGCTCACTAGCAGATGTACTCTTCGCACCTGACAGACAGCCTTGTTGGGAAGAAAGAATGAGAATTGCTCGCAACATAGCACGAGGATTTCTTTACCTCCATGAAGAGTGTGATACACAGATTATTCATTGCGACATAAAGCCCCAAAACATTCTGATGGATGAGTACTTGTGCCCGAAAATATCCGACTTTGGATTGGCAAAGCTGCTTAAGGCAGACCAAACAAGAACCACAACTGGCATCAGAGGAACCAAGGGATATGTTGCACCAGAGTGGCATAGGAAAATGCCGATAACAGTTAAAGCTGATGTTTACAGCTTCGGAGTTGTTTTGTTGGAGATCGTATGTTGTCGAAGGAATGTGGATTGGAGTCTTCCAGAGGAGGAGGCTATTTTGGATGAATTAGCCTACACTTGTTATGAGAGTGGTGAGCATGGAAAACTAGTGGGTGAACAAGAGGTCGACACAAGGCAATTTGAACGGATGATTAAAGTGGCACTTTGGTGCATCCAGGATGAACCGTCGTTGCGTCCTTCTATGAAGAAGGTTTTACTCATGCTTGAAGGAACTGTAGAAATCCCAATCCCTCCCAGTCCTAACTCTATTCTCAGCACCATCTAAAGTCAAGTGAGTGATACGTACTTTAGTGATCAGAAAACTGATCAAACCTTGCATTTAGTTTCACCGCAAGCTTCGCTGTCTGTAAGTGTGTGTGTCATCATTTTTTGAAATCGTGTTTTTCTTCTGTGACGGAACAAATTCTAGATTTATTCATCCTGATTATTTTGAAGGATTTGTTCAAATCCATAACTAAATCATTATCAGTATTTCATCTTTTTCATCAATCCTTATTCAGGGAAATTGTAGAAAGAATATGGTTTGAGATTGTCGCGTGACAACACAAACGGAGAAAATTGAATGAATCGAACTGAAAATCAGAAAGAGGATCACAACTTGAGACGATAAAATGTTCATTTCATTTCATTCCTTTGAAGAGATGATGCAACAATTTTACAATTCTCAGTCAACTAGATATAATGATTATGAAACTGCTTTCCGAAACAAGAAACCCAAAGAATCTGCGTAAAAGAGTGCACTAACAAAGTCACCAATAAACAAAAACATTCATCATCAAACGATGGTCCTCCTCAGTGCTCCGGCAATCCATCGGAGAAGTTATCCCCTGGTAGTTCATCAAAGAAATTATCCCCCAACATTCCACCAACCAAAGTAAGCCAAAGATGATTATTACCGGCCAAGTCGCTCAACAACTGGTCAAGGTCGGGAATTGGACCCAGCTGCTTGTAAGGATCCTCCTCCTGCTTTTCAGGAACCACCTTCTTCGACCTGCGCTTCTTTTGACGTCCTTGCTATTGTGGGGGGCAGTGGGGCTGCTTCATGTTTCCTCTTTTGACCGCGGCCGGCAGTTTGTGTTTTGGGGACGGTGATGCGCATAGGCTTTAGAGAAGGGGCATTGGGAGAACAGGAGTAAGGACGACTGAACTGTAACTGTAAGTCCGGAACCCTGCTTCGTGATCACACTTAAAGACTTAAAGTGGATCATTTTTGTTGCTGATTAATCAGTGTGTAACAATTAAAATCCTAAATAACAAACCAAAGATGAAACTTCCTGCAAATTGAAGCTAATCAGTGATTCAGAGAGAGTAGAAAACCGAAGCCTGCAAACGAGAGTTAGTACGATCCAACTCAAGGAACCCAAACAAACAAACAAAGAAAATTGGATGTAATATGAAAGATTGCAAAGTTACCGACGGGCCACCGCAAACCCTAGAAATCAAATCACCAAACTCAGAATCCCTAGAAATCGCCACTGGGAATGATCCTTCCTTTTCCTGCACATCATATAGCGGTTAAGATTGCACATTAAACAGAGAGATACAAAAATTACTTGGAAGAAAAATGGGTATTCTTCGAGCAATTGGAGAGAGAGAGAGAGATAGAGATCCGAATTGCAAATAACGAACAGATTTCAGATGAGAGACAGAGAGCGATCTGAATTGCAAACAGCGATCACAGATTTGTCGACCGTTAGGAGTCGTGGGCTTGTGAAATGGGTTAGGGTTTCTAGAGAGAGAGAGCGCGTCAAATGGGTTTCCGAAATTTCAATCGTCGGTGCTCTAAGACCATGTCCAATGTATGGGCTAAAAGCTAAATATTTTAGTCCGGAAAATTTAGCTTTTAGCCTAGAAACAGCTTTTCTGCTCCAATGGTTATGGCCTAAAATTTTAGCCCAGAATTATTAAAGAATAAAACTTAGGCTATTTTTGACACGCCCCGACCCGGATATTCCCCGAATACCAGCGTAAGCACGTGCTGGCCGACACCCGAAGGTGACGAAAGCCATTTATTGAGTGCAAATGCTGAGAACAAGGAATAGATAAGTCTTATAAATATAAAAGAATAATGAATAATCATTTAAGGAACGTGTTCAGAGCATACACTAATCTATAACACTAAAAGAATTAATATAAAACTGAATGCAACAAAGAATGGGTCATACACCGGAAGGACTCGAAGATGTCGATGCGGAAGTGCCTTGACGTCGGGATTGTATGCCTCGATTCTATGCCCTGAAGGGGGCGCAAAACAAAGGTGAGTGGACCAATTTGATATGCATATACTAAAACAGTTATCAACATACTAACCCCCAGGTTTTATGAAAACACATATATATCATGATAAACATAGGTTTTCCGAAACCTAGCATGTCGTGCAATCTCAAATCGTAACTCATAAAATAATCACTAGTGAATGTCCCATATAACACTTCAGGCCCCATGCCGGCTCCCCGTCTCTGAGCAGACAGTCAGAGGAAATATCACTCCAGGCCCCTTGCCAGCTCCCCGTCTCTGTGCTAAATAGCCAGAGGAAACACCCTCCAGGCCCTATGCCAGCACCAAACCGTCGCCCGGGACGGACCAGACACTATCTCTACGTCCCGTAGCGGAATGTGGACCACTAGGTAAATACAAAACCATTTAGCATAAGTATTGAAAAGCAACTTCATAGTATAAAGTCATCGATCGTCTATACTATAAAGAGGTGTTCGAAACATGTTCTAAATATTGTATCGTCATCGATCAGATATCCTATGAAGAACATGGGTTATAGGAAAAATAGTAGTAATTCAAACTAACCTCAGTAAGCATGTTATCTCAAAGCATTTCATAAAACATAATCATCAAATCATGCTTTTCATGTATGCATTTCTAGTATTAAAACATGCATTTTTAGAAGGGGTCCACTCACAGTACTTCGCCGTCGAAAGCTGCGCAGACTAGCGAAGATACAACGCCACTTTACTTGCCCCTAAGCACATAAAGGGTACACTTGGTCAAACTCTATTCAAACGATTTAATTTGGGGAAACAGACTTCAAAATCGGGTCCAGGACATCGAAATTAGTCTAGGAGGGGTCCCGAACAAAATCAGAAAAGTCAACTCGAAGGTCAAAGTCAACGGTCAACGTTGACCGGTCAAAGGTTAGACCAGTCAACGGTCAAACGGGTCCGGGTTGTGGAGCCAAAAATAATCACAAGGCGACACGTGGACTTTCGGATTAAGGAGACAAAAATGCCCTTGAGGTGCATCAGAATTCCTACGCGCGAGCAGCCGGTAATTATCGTCGGTCAAGTCAAAAGCGCCCATAAAAGGTAAACAAATCCGAATTATTTCATCCATCCTCATTTAAGGCAATTATCTCATAAATCTACCAATTATCCCACATAAATGAAGATAATTGGCAAATTAATGGGATTATTCTTCCTTGATTTGTCAATTAAATGAGCCTTAAAGACCAAGAAAATACCTCAAAGGGCCGGCCCTCTCTCTCCAAAGAGAGGCCGGCCACTCCCCTTTTATTTCCCCTATTTTTCTTCCCTTTTCCTCCTTTTTAAGCCAATTATTCAATTACTCCTTATTACCCCTTTTCATAAATACAAATACATACCCCTTTTGGTTTAATTAGCCAATAAATAGGCTAATTAAACCTAGATCTCCCACAAAAACCCTAGATAGGCCGGCCACCCCTCCTCTCCTATAAATACTACTCCATTTTCTCACAAAACCTAATTCCAATCCTTTGGCAAAAACATTCTAAACACTTTTTCTCTCTAATTCTAACTTTGGCATCGGAGGTTCTTCGGCCAAAGCCCCCCCCATTCATCGTGGGCGCGTGAGGCTTTTGGCCTTAACCTAAGGTGTTGATTGTTTTGTAGGTGCAAAATCGTCCAAGACCGAAGAGGAGAAAATTTGCATCCACAAATTGGTGCTTTCATTGAGAGAAGAAGTTTACGCTCGAAAAAGACTCTCGCACACAAAGGTTTTCCTTCGATCTCTAGTCCATTTGTATTCTTTCGTACGTTTTTATTATTAGAATTTTTTACTTGTAAAAAGTTCTTTGGTAAAGCGTATAAAAAACAAGAAAAATACATAATGGTTAGAAATCTAGAAAATTCGATGAGTAACAATTCAAACATTCAAGACGTGGGACCGCGTCGATCTACGAGATTGAATGTGGCTCTAGGGGAGATGGCGCCACTACCTCGAGGCTCCATCATGGGAACCACCGCGGTGACCACCCGCGGCGAGGTCCATGGTACCACTGCTGCAGTCCAAGCCTCGCACTCGCGCGCACCTCGTGTTGAGCAGCCTGCTCCTGCAGCCAAGCCTGCCCATGCAGCCCAGCCTGCTCCTGCAGCCAAGCCTGCCCCAGCAGCCCGGCCTACCCCAGTGGTGTCCCAAGCAGCCCAAGTCGTGCCCGGAATCAACCACCCGTCCACCGCTCAAGAAGGAGTCTTCCTATCCAGTTCATCCAATCTGAGCGGCGAGCAATACTTGTCCCGACAAGTCATGGAGTTGACGAGCGCCTTAGCACAACAGACAACCTTGGTGAATTGACTCCTGCAGCGCACCGAGATCCAACACGCTCCGGACGAGTTATCCATAAGTAGGACAAGGGCAGACGAGGAACCTTTCCAGCAACGTCCTGGCAAGCAGCCGATCAATCAGACTGAGCAGTCAGGCGGTGTGCAATCTCGGCTGGGCCCCCGAGACAACGTGGACTCCCGTCTTAGCGCGAGGAGGAGCGTGCACTCTTGGTTAGGCCCGCGAGTGATGATACGGTCAAGGTTGGGGCCACATGTTGAAGAGCCACATGAGCAACCTTCCAGGCAGAGCGTCCATTCACGCCTAG
Organism: Cotoneaster glaucophyllus; assembly: GCA_036320875.1. Lineage (NCBI taxonomy): Eukaryota > Viridiplantae > Streptophyta > Magnoliopsida > Rosales > Rosaceae > Cotoneaster > Cotoneaster glaucophyllus. The sequence continues at coordinate 43,010,875 of CM070073.1, forward strand.
GCCCGCAAGGAACATATTCCACATCACCTCGGAGGATGCCGCATGATGCACGGGGGCGAGCAGCCACTCGATTCGCTTCAAGTTCCACAGGCAGCCCACGAAGGGACCCCTCACCAGCTAGGCAGCCGAGACAACGACAAATGGAGCGCCCGGAGGAGCAGCCTAGACCGATAGACCAAGACTTGGGACAGTTTAGGGCTCCGCTGCCCCACCGGAGACAAATCCAAGAAGAAGTGGAGAAGCTCTTCAACGAGCGGCTGCGCGAATTCCGACGTGGCAACACTGACGATGAGGCGTTGCGTCGGGAGATGGCCAAGATAAGCCGAACCCCCTTCACGGATGAGATCGAGAGGACGAAACCTCCACACAAGTTTAGCATGCCGCACTTTACCTCATTCAAAGGAGATGGAGATCCAGAAAGGCACTTGAAGCATTACCGAAGTGCAATGGTCCTCTACCAGAGTAATGACGCCCTTATGTGCAAAATATTCGCCACCACCTTGCAAGGCGAAGCGCAAGATTGGTTCCATACCCTGCCGCCACGATCCGTCTCGAGCTTTGACGATCTTTCCTTGGTCTTCACCAAAGAATACTCGTCTTACCGCTCGATCAAGAAAAAATCCGATCACCTGTTCAACGTAAAGAAGAACCCTAGGGAATCACTTCGCGACTACGTGAAGAGGTTTAAGGCGGAGAAGGCAAAGATCGTGGGGTGTGACGACTCGATAGCCAGTGCAGCCTTTCAGAAAGGCCTCCCTGCAGATCACCCCCTATTTGGAGAGATGATCATGAAGGAAGACTTGACTCTAACCGATTCCTTAGCCCTAGCAGAGAAGCATGCCCTCTGGGACGAGGCCCGACGAGCAGACAAGGTGCCCGAGCAGCCTAAAAAAGAATTGGTGATGGCTCAAAGAAAGGAAGATGGAAAGCTGCCCAACAAGAGCGGGCAGGAGGCCAAGCGGAGGGACAGGCCCGTGACCAGAGACGGCTCGATGGCCAGGAATAACTCGAAGTTTTCAATCCCAATCCATCAAATCCTTCGCGACGTAAAAGACGAGCCGTGGTTCAAACCGCCGAAGCAGCCGATGAGAGATACTTCCAAGCTGGATCACACCAGGTACTGCGCGTTCCATCGAGGTCCAGGTCACACCATAGAAAACTGCTACACCTGGAAGAGTTATCTAGAGAAGCTTGTGAAGGAAGGCAAAGTCGACAGGTATTTGGACAAGCCAGCAGCGCAGCCCAGACGGAACGCTGAGAGGGAGGAGGAGCCACCTGCCAAGATAATTCGGATTAATGGTATCTTTGCCGAATCCAAACACCTGGGGGCCACCAACAACTCGAAAAAGAGGAAGATCCAGCAAGCCTTATTGATCTCACAAGTCTAGACGGCCGGCGCACTACCAGGACCCATCATCGGCTTCACTGAGTAGGACGCAGAAGGCGTTGACTTACCGCATGACGAAGCGCTAGTGGTGTCAGTCCAAATAGCTCATGCCATAATCGATCGAATGATGGTGGACAACGGAAGCGCGGTCAATCTACTTCAATTCTCGGTCATCCAGAAAATGGGCTTGGAGAGCATGATAACACGACGAGCAGAGGTACTCACTGGATTCAATGGGCACACCTCAACCGCAATTGGCCAAATCACGCTTGATGTGAAGACATCGCCAGTGGTCTCGAAGCAAACATTCACGATTGTGAACGACCCGTCTCCTTACAACGGGATCCTTGGGAGGCCTTGGTTGATCAAGCTAGATGCTGTCACTTCAGTCAAGTACCAAAAAATCCGCTTCCGCATCCCGGGCGGAGGAGTTGGAGAAATTAAGTCCGACCAAGCCGTATCCTGACGGTGCACCGTGCAAATGCTGAAAGAATCAAGGAAGAAGACCTTCACTCCCGCGGATGTCACCGAGATTCAAAAAGATGACGAAGCTGCCAAATAGCAGTTACAACAGGAGGATCGAGAAGACGACGCTCAAGCAGACGGGATAGGCTGGAAACCCGAAGAAGACGCTGAAGAAATCATTCTCGATCCGCAGCAGCCAGAAAGGACCGCTAGGGTTGGCTCTCGCCTAAACCCAACCGAGAAAGAAGAAATCATTACCTTCCTCAGGAAGAACCGAGACATCTTTGCATGGTCACCCTCAGACATGCCCGGCATCGACCCAAATGTGGCTTGCCACAAGTTACATGTCGACCCAGCTGCAAAACCCGTGATCCAGAAGAGAAGGCACTTTGCGCCCGAGCGAGTAGCAATCATCGAGGCCGAAATAGACAAGCTGCTGGAGGCCGGATTCATAGAAGAGGTGGCATACTTCGCATGGCTCGCCAACGTCGTGCTAGTCATGAAGAAGGAGAAAGGCAAATGGAGGGTTTGCGTAGATTACACCGACCTCAACAAAGCATGCCCGAAGGATCCTTATCCGGTCCCCCGAATCGACCTCTTGGTGGACTCGACTTCTGGAAACCAGCTGCTCAGCTTCCTGGACGCATATTCTGGCTACAACCAAATAGCCATGCACGAACCTGACAAGGAGAAAACCGCGTTTGTAATCGAGCGAGGTACATACTGCTACAAAGTCATGCCTTTCGGCCTCAAGAACGCAGGAGCAACCTACCAAAGGTTAGTGAATATGATGTTCAAAAAACAGATCGGGGTTACCATCGAAGTCTACGTCGACGACATCATGGTGAAGGGCAAGCAGCGGTCAGACCACATTCGCAATTTGGCAGAAACATTTGACATCCTTAGGGCATACAAGATGAAGCTCAATCCTGCCAAATGTACATTCGGAGTATCTTCAGGCCGATTCCTAGGGTACTTAGTCACCCAACGAGGGATCGAGGCGCATCCCAAACAGATCCGAGCAATTCTGGAAATGAAGTCTCCCACAACCTTGAAGGAGATCCAAAGCTTGACCGGACGAGCAGCCGCCCTCAACCGTTTCCTATCGCGATCCACCGATAGATGCAAGCCTTTCTTCAAAGCCATCAAGAGGGCGCAGCGTGACAAATGGGATGAAGAATGCGAAAAAGCCTTCCAAGACCTGAAGAAGTATCTCAGATCGCCTCCATTACTATCCAAGCCGGAAGCTGTGGAGGACTTGTACATCTACTTGGCAGTCTCCAAAGTAGCGGTGAGCTCTGCCCTCATACGAGAAGAGCTGGGGGCCCAACTACCGGTGTTCTACACTTCAAAAGCTCTCCTCGATGCGGAAACAAGATATCCGAAGATTGAAAAATTAATTTTGGCTCTAGTGGTGGCAGCTCGGAAGCTCAGACCTTACTTTCAAGCTCATACAGTCATCGTCATGACTCAATACCCTCTACGATCCATCCTGCATGGTCCGGATGCTTCTCAACGAGTAATGAAGTGGGCACTTGAACTAGGCCAGTATGGTTTAGTCTTCTGACCCCGTACGGCAATAAAGGCCCAAGCCTTGGCAGATTTCATAGCAGAGTTCGCACCTGGCCCAAGCAACGCAGCAGACGAGCCCGACGATGTCCCAAAAGCAGCCGAGACCCCAGCTCTGCCCGTTTCCCTCAATAGCGATAAATGGCATCTGCACGTCGATGGCGCATCCAATCATAAAGGCTCGGGGGCAGGCGTGGTTCTTGTTACCCCAGATGGCTCACTGCTCGAGCAGGCGATCACTTTAGGCTTCAAGGCATCCAACAACGAAGCAGAGTATGAAGCCCTACTGGCAGGCCTCCGAATGGCGAAAGACTTAGCGGTGAAAAAGCTGGCGATCTATTCTGATTCTCAGCTGATTACTAGCCAAACCGCGGGGGAATATATGGCGAAGCATCCAAGGATGGTGCAATATCTTGAGAAGGTACGCGAGCAGCTGAAGGCATTTCAGACTTACACGCTCACTCAGGTTCCACGATCGGAGAATGCCCATGCAGATGCGTTAGCCAGCCTGGGCTCCGCCCTTGATCACCAGCTTAAGCGGTTAATCCCGGTGGAATACCTAGATAAGCCGAGCATAGAGTCCGAGCCAGTGGCCGAGGTGACACAGGTTAGTGCAACTCCAAATTGGCAAAGTCCTATCATAGATTACTTGGTCAACGGCACGCTCCCTGCGGAGAGATTGGAGTCAAGGAAACTTCAAACCCGAGCAGCACGCTACTACATGTGGAGGGACATCTTAGTTCGAAGATCCTACACCGGACCGCACCTCCGATGTTTGGCACCTCCCGATGATTTGAAGGTCTTAAGTTCAATCCATGAAGGCGTTTGTGGGAACCATTATGGAGGACGATCTTTGGCGCAAAAAGCTCTCAACGCAGGCTACTACTGGCCAACCATGCATCAAGATGCCCGGGAGTTAGTGCAAAAGTGCGACCGCTGCCAACGTTACAACCCTGTACCGGCCCTGCCCGCCAGCGAGCTACATCCACAAGCAAGTCCCTGGCCGTTTATGCAATGGGCGATCGACCTGGTTGGGCCCATGCCGCCTGCTGCTGGGGGCAGAGGAATGATGATCGTGGCAACCGATTATTTCACCAAGTGGATAGAAGCGGAACCCATGACGACGACAACTCAAACAGACGTAGAACGCTTCATATGGAGGAACATCATTTGCCGCTTTGGTATCCCTCAATTTATCGTCACCGACAAGGCAAAGACTTGGTGGGATTCTTCCAGAAATACGGTATAAAGCAACATATGTCTACACCAAGGTATCCGCAAGGCAATGGGCAGGCCGAAGCTTCCAACAAGACGATCCTCGACTGCCTCAAAAAATCCCTTGCCGACAAGAAAGGAAAGTGGCCAGACGCGCTCCCCGGATGTCTGTGGGCGTACCGTACCACCAAAAGACGAGCAACCGGAGAAACCCCTTTCTCTTTGGCTTTCGGTTCGGAAGCAATCATTCCTCCCAACATCATCATGCCAAGCATCACCACCCTGCTGCCAGATGTCGAGCAGAACAGAGAAGAGATGGCCACAAACCTAGACCTGGCGGAAGAAATGCGCGAGCAGACCATAGCCCGCATCGCATCCTACCAGCAGCAGATCCTCTCTAGCTACAACAAGAGGTCCAAAATACGGCAATTTCAACCCGGAGACCTAGTTCTGAGGAAGGTTTTCATCACTGCTCGAAGGGAGGGATCGAAGAAGATGGACCCCATTTGGGAAGGACCTTACAAGATCAGCAGAGTAGGCGGCAAGGGAAGCTACACCCTCGCCACCATGAATGATAAGGAGATCGAAAAACAGTGGAACGCCTACAATTTGAGGAAATACCACGTGTGATCTCCACCGACGCCCGAAGGCTCAAGCAGCTCAGACGGGCACAACCCTTGCAAGACGAGGACTACCAGTTGTTCCGCAATCTTTACAATTAAGTTATTTGTTCACTTGTTTTTCAATAAGGAACGCTTTTACAACTTGATTCCATTGCGACAACTGACAACTCCTGCGCTTCAAGAGAAGCTCGCGCCCTTCTTAGGGACTCACTGCAGGAACAACGGCCCCGAGGGACCAATCTACTCTCCAACGCGGGAGGATAAACTCTTCACTCCGAACATCCAGACGTGGATGAGCCTGATGGCTCTAGTGTAACTAGCTGCACGATGGCTTGCGACGGAATTCCTAGAAGTAGCCACAATGGTCTTTTTCAAGGCTTAGCTAATTGAAGGATTTTGGGTCTCTTGGCCTAATCCGCGGGAACCAGGCCCTAGAGACGGGGGGGGGGGGGGGGGGCACATTATCCCTGGAAACCCTAAAGCTGCTACCGAGCATACTAAGGTAGCCTACGGATCCCGGAAGACTGCCTACGGCTTGCCCTTCAAGCAGTGAAGCCATACTAGACTTATACAACCGCACATTCTTGTGAAAGGTTAAACAAGCTAGCAAGCATATGTGAAGTTTTATCCACTACCGACATGCTACGTAGTCGATAAGCTTCACTTGTCCAAAATCCTAAAGTGTTGTGACACTTGCTGCGCAACCTACGGAATTGGAAAAAACCAAGGTTAACGGCCTAGGGATCGCGCGGATGCAGCTGCTACAGTGAGTAAGGCATCCGGCTGCCGATCCTGCGGCCAACGACTTTGCAACGACTTATACCAAGTCCTAAAGTGTTGTGGCACTTTGCTGCGCAGCCTACGGAATTGGGAAAAACCAAGGTTAACAGCCTAAGGATCGCGCGGATGTGGCTGCTACAGTGAGTAAGGCATCCGGCTGCGATCCTGCGGCCAACGACCTTGCGGTAACTTGCACCAAGTCCTAAAGTGTTGTGGCACTCGCTGCGCAACCTACGGAATTGGAGAAGGCAAAGGTTAATAGCCTAGTGGTTACGCGGATTTGTCTGCTTCTGTAAGTAAGGCGTCCGGCTGCCAACCCTACGGCTAGCAACTTTGCAAGGAAAAGTTCTACACCAACACCTACGACTGTGTAGGCTACGCGGCCTGTCTGCTTATAAAAAAGTGGCGCGCCTGCTACTGGCCTATAAAGTCTAAAGGTTAAGGCATGAACAAAAGAAACGAAGGAGACAAGTTTATTAAATTTTCTAGCAAAATTGATAAACAATGACAAAGACTGGAGGAGTTCAAACAAAAGCAACAAGGAAAAACAAATACTAAAGGCTACCTAGAAGACTACTCTTCAGCAGCTTGGCCATCCGACGACTGCTCCATTGTCACACCTTCGGCAGCCATGGCAGCTCCAGCAGTGGTACCATCCGGCGCTTCACTTCTGATTGCCTCGTTGAGGATACTCCCATCTCCAGCTATTTCACCAATGGAGGACTCGAAAGTAAAGGCAAACAGGTCTTCTGGAGAAATGGAGAAAGTCTCAAAGTCTTTTTCAGAAAACTCAAAATCAGACGGCCGCCCAAAGAGATGATCAACATAACCAAGTTTGTAGAAGTCGGGCTGATTCTGAGTCAGCAAAGCCTCGAACCCGGCTTTCTCGATCTTCAGCTGCTCCATTTCCTCAAGCAGACAAGCACGGACCCGCTGCATTTCCTCCACCTCTTTTTTCAGACTTTCGTTGATCTTCAAAGCACCTTGAAGCTCCAGCACTTGAGGCTCAAGCCTGTCAACAATTTTCTTGAGGTGTATCACCTGGTTGTAAGCAGCGATCAGTTCTTCATCTTTAGCGTAAGCAGCGGAGCGAGATTCAGAGATGGAGCGTTCGAGATCCTGAATCTGAGGTATGTAACGTTCAATCTCCTTCTCTGCACTTTCATATTTTACTTGAGTCGCATCAATCCTAGCCTTCAAGTTCGCGATCTCGTGGCGAGCGGTCTCAAGTTGCAGAGAAGTGGGGGCAGAGACGTTAGACCCCTTCAAAGCAGCAAGCTCAGACTCCAAATTTTTAACTTTCTCGGTCGAGGAATAAGCTTCAGCAGCCATAGACCTCGCCACCTCCTGGGCAGCCTTGATATCCTCTTGATCAAGAACCACGGACTCGGCAGCCAAGATTGCCGTCTTTTGCATCATAGTCAGCAGAGCAGCCCTCCTATACTCAGGCGTATGCTTCACAAAGGAGCCTGGACCAATAATCCCTTTGACGCCGTCAACAAATTTAGCACACGCGTCCATATCCTCCAGAAGGTCTGGCCTCAAAAGCGCACAAATCTCAGCAGCTTCCTTGGAATTAGACTTGGCGGACTTACCAGGACCGTTGGCACAAGCAGTCTCATCCCTCTCAGCGGGCAGCTTGGCCTCAGCAGCGGGAGGAACCAGATTTGGCGTCACCTTAGCAGACGAGGAGGTCGTGCCACTCTTCACGGACGCAAGCTTTTCTGAAGGAGAATCAGACTTAACCCCATGCGGACGTTTCAGCACAAACTTCGGCACTGATGGACCCCGGCGCTGAGCAATCCTATCGGCGATCGAGCTAGCAGCCTTCGGAACGGCAGGCGTCACTGGCACAGGTCCAGCAGTCTCTTTTGAAGTCAAGTCAATCACAAGCTTGGGAACAGCTAGTGGACCCCCGGGAGCAGCGGAGGAAGTCTTTGGCCTCTTCACATCAAACCCCTCCTGAGCAGCGGACGAACCCTCGCGAACGACCCGTGGCTTCTTTTGAGCAGGCGGTTCTTGCGCGGACGGAGAATGCCTTTTTCTTCCACCTTCGTTGGCAACAGGCTCCACCACGGTGATAGGACGAGCTAATGCAGCTGCCTTGATCCGTCTCACTTCTTCCTTTGGGGCCAATCCATTTTTCTCCCTACGAAGAGGACTTAGCAGCCAGCGTCATTCACGATACTCGGAAGGAATGCCCATAGCAACATGCACTTTCTTCATGTCCGGAGAAACCTTAGGAGTTGAACCAAACTCCGAATCTACGAATATGGCAGAGAGCAATCAGAAAATCGAAGAGCAGTTCAACGTCAAAATTAAAATAGCCTGCTTACCGGATATGAAGACTGTTGACACCCGCAGCTCGGGGGAGTGATCGGACTCCCACTCGCCGCTTATCTCCAAGGTCTCTTTGGCCCAGTCATGGTCACCCTTGCTTGAATTGTCAAAGAGTTTATGACGAGTCCGCAGCTGCCCAACTCCATCAACACGGCCTATGTCAAAGAAGTACCAGAACTCATTGGTGGTTAGTCCCAAATCAAAGAATTGGCTCAAGTTGTGGAACCCCACCATCTTTCGAACCGCATTTGGAGAGCATTGAGCAGGCGCACATCTCATGGAGCAGAGCACTTCTTGGAAAAAACGCGGCATGGGAAAGGTGAACCCCAATACAAAGTAGTAAGGGTGGAACTTGATAGCCCTCCGAACCTCATCACATGGCTCATGACTGCTACCATCCTTGACTCGCCTCACACGCACCCCGGATGGAATGGCATGCCAGTAGGTCTCAAGGAAGTCCCTAAAAGAGTCATCAGAATTGATCTTGAAGTGAGCAGCCTTGAAGTAGCCAACCTTGCTCAAAGACCCGCCTTGACGATACAACGGCGGCACGCTGTCATCATTCTTGAGGCCCGAAGAAGACATGGAGGAAAAGATTCTACAAAGAAAGATACGAGAAAGATCCGTTAGGAGGTTGCAAAAAAAAAAAAAAAAAAAAAAAGGCAGCAAGCCTCTCGGCAAAAAAAAAAAAAATTTTAAATTTTTGCCGCAGGACCCAGCAACCAGCTAGGCCCCACGGCCTAGTTTCTTTCTCACCAGCGCCCCGCGCCCAGGAAAAGCAAAGGAAAAATATGTATATTCATATGTATTTTTCCATGGACTCATGGATCTCCGGTCGCAAGTCTCGGGTCCTCATTCAACAAAAATCTCAAGGAAGACAAGAAAATTAATTTTTTCTTACCTAGAAGCAGCAAGGAGCGATCCTTTACACGGGCAAGATGTGGAAGACTGCTAGAGGAGGGGGAACAAATATCCTCTAAGCTCTCTTTCTCTCTTGTAAGGTGAAGTAAATTCTTCTCTGAAGGTTGATTTAATAATCCACTTAAGGTGGACTTAAATAAACTTTAAGGGAGTGTCTACTTCCCTTTTCCTAAAGGGATTTATCTTCCTATTACAAGAAGAAAATCAACAAAACGGGAAGCAGCTTGAAGTTTCCTAAAGCATGAGAGTCTCTACACCTATTGCCCTTTTCTGCAAGCAGCCCAACAGGTGTGGGGGCATTTGTGGAGCCAAAAATAATCACAAGGCGACACGTGGACTTTCGGATTAAGGAGACAAAAATGCCCTTGAGGTGCATCAGAATTCCTACGCGCGAGCAGCCGGTAATTATCGTCGGTCAAGTCAAAAGCGCCCATAAAAGGTAAACAAATCCGAATTATTTCATCCATCCTCATTTAAGGCAATTATCTCATAAATCTACCAATTATCCCACATAAATGAAGATAATTGGCAAATTAATGGGGTTATTCTTCCTTGATTTGTCAATTAAATGAGCCTTGAAGACCAAGAAAATACCTCGAAGGGCCGGCCCTCTCTCTCCAAAGAGAGGCCGGTCACTCCCCTTTTATTTCCCCTATTTTTCTTCCCTTTTCCTCCTTTTTAAGCCAATTATTCAATTACTCCTTATTACCCCTTTTCATAAATACAAATACATACCCCTTTTGGTTTAATTAGCCAATAAATAGGCTAATTAAATCTAGATCTCCCACAAAAACCCTAGATAGGCCGGCCACCCCTCATCTCCTATAAATACTACCCCATTTTCTCACAAAACCTAATTCCAATCATTTGGCAAAAACACTCTAAACACTTTTTCTCTCTAATTCTAACTTTGGCATCGGAGGTTCTTCGGTCAAAGCCCCCCCCCATTCATCGTGGGCGCGTGAGGCTTTTGGCCTTAACCTAAGGTGTTGATTGTTTTGTAGGTGCAAAATCGTCCAAGACCGAAGAGGAGAAAATTTGCATCCACACGGGTCAATGGTCAAACGGGTCAACGGGTCTTGGGCTCAGGGTTGGATCCGGGTTGGGCTTAAGGAAAGGCCTAGGGCTTAAGGCCCGGCCCAATTAAAAGGGTTTTTGGTTTGAAAATGAAAATAAACAAAAATTAAAATACAATAGAAACTGGGTTGGGTCTTAAAGGATTTGGGCTAGTGATCCGGCCCAAAGGCCTAGACTTAAAAGGATTTGGGTTTGGGGAAATTGGGCTGGGTCTCAGCCCAAATGGGTTTGGGTTTCAAGGCAAATGGGTTGGGTTGACCCGTTTTCAGGCCAAGCTTTTGGCCGGTTTCTGGGCAAACTTCAAACGACCGTAACTTCTTCGTTGCTCAACCAAATCAAGTGATCCAAACATGAAAGTTGTAGTACTCGACGAGATGAAGAGATTGATACCTTGCACGCCAGCCAACTCGTCGTGGTTTGGTCGGACAATGCCTCAAAACGTGGCTGTCCGCGGGAAAATTTGGGAAAGCTTCCCCGAGCTATTTTCTATGATCCAAAAGCATACACAACTTAAAACAAGCTTCGATCTAACCCTAAAACACATCCCAAGGGTTTTTAGAAGCTTACCAATGTTGGAAAGTCATGAAACTCATCGGGGAAGATGATGAACAGTACCGGCTGAGGGTGAGGGAAAGGTTTGGGGTGTTTTCTGGGTTCATGGGTTTGCCTAGAGAAGAGAGAATGGTGGTGGAGGATTGTTGTTGTTGTTGTTGTTTATTGTGGAAGGCCCTTGGAAGGGTTGCTTTCAGAGATAGCCGAGAGGAAGAGAGAGTTATGAGAGTTGAAAGAAGAAAGGGAAGGAGAGAAAGAAGAGGTTCACGGGGAGAGAAGAGGAGAGAGAGACTGGGGACCAAAAAGGAACAAGGGTCCCACCCGGCTAACCATTTAAGAACAAAAAGACATTTTAAAATAAAATGGGGTGGGGTGTTACAATTTTTTATCTTAAATTAATTTTTTTAAAAAAATAAATATGTAGACTATCGTAAATTAATTTTATGAACATTTTAATCTAAAAAAATTTAAATTATGATAAATATTGAAAAATCACTAAATTTTCCACAAAGCAAGCCTTCAACTTTCACCAACCATTCAACCCTCGGCTAACTTTCAATTCACCAACCATTCAACACCAAATTTTCAATTCATCAACCGTTCAACACCAAACTTTCAACTTTCACCAACCGAAATCGTGAAGACTTGAAGAGGCTTCTACGCAAGGCAAACAAACGAAGATTCCCTGGCATGATAGGAAGTCTCGGCTGTATGCATTGGGAGTGGAAGAATTGTCCTACTAGTTGGGCTGGCCAATTCAAGGGCCGTCATAACAAGCCAACCATCATGCTCGAGGCTGTGGCGTCTTACGACACATGGATTTAGCATGCTTTCTTCGGCGCTCCTGGATCAAACAACGATATCAACGTTCTTTGGTCTTCTCCTTTGTTCGATAATGTTGTCAATGGATGGGCACCAGAATTTTGGTACAACGTAAATGGTAAACCGTATGAGCTAGGTTACTACCTAACTGATGGTATTTATCCTAGTTGGTCTACCTTTGTCAAAAGTTTTTCTCACCCCGATAGTGCAAAGAAGAAATTATTTTCGCAGAGGCAAGAGTCTTACAGGAAGGATGTGGAGAGAGCATTCGGGATCCTACAAGCTCGATGGGCCATTGTCAGAGGGCCTGCACGATTTTGGCAGTCCGAAGACCTTCATTCAATTATGATGACGTGCATAATTTTGCACAACATGATTGTGGAAGATGAGTACATCGAAATTGAAGAAGATTCAGACGAAGATGTCGATGATGACCAACCAACACATGCGAGAGCTATTGCAAGAGATGTTGAATATCTCGCTCCAACCACATATGAGACCCGACAGGATAGGGTCACCTTGAGTGAGTATATGAGATGTTTAAATAGAATTCAAGCTCCTCAATGTCATGACACACTCCGCAAGGATTTGGTTGAACATGTATGGCGCCGAGAAGGTGAACGTTGATGATGTTGGTTAAGCATTTATGTAATAATTTTAAGTGTACTATGTTGTTAGTTTCTAGTAATAAATTTAAGTGTCTTCTTGTGCAAAGTATTTTGTCTAGTACGTTGGATAAATTGAAGGCGTCTAGATAAATTTAAGTGTCTTCTTGTGGAATAATACAAGAACTTAATACATAAACTTCATAAACCACATAATTAATAAACTACATAATTAGAATGATTGTGGGAGAAAATTGAGTTTTGAGTGGATGTTTGAACAAATACATAGGTATTTATAGAGTTTTTGGGTGAATTTTCAGTTAAATAATTTTTTAAAATTATTTTAGCCGTTGGATTTAAATTTGGACCGTTAGATCTTTTTTTTTACCGTTAGATTTGATTATATTCGATCTCAGCCGTTGGATTCAATGTATTTTAAAATAACATATTTAAAAAAATCAAATTTGAATTTGGACCGTTGGATCTACCAACGGTCCATGAAAAAAGGCCGTTGGATTGAAAAAATAGTCGTTGGGGTCTTATCGGGTGGCCGACAGCCTGCTGACAGCGGGGCCCACCCTGTCAGGAACGGATTGCAAGCCCTCTGCGTGGGGCGCGTACGCGAGTGAGCGGGCCGAGACTGGCCCAAGGGCCAGCGAGTCCACTTGCACTAGGGGGAAATCTGGGGGGAATTTGGCCCAAAAAAAATATTTGACATTTAGCCCAATAATTTGGCATGCATTGGAGAGGTTTTGGGGGGGGGGGGGGGTAATTTGACATTTAGCCCCCATTGGAGTTAGTCTAAGGCGGTCCTTTAATTGCAAAAAAAAAAAAAATGGAACCCAGCGTTTCAAATTTTAGGACAATTATCTAATTCTCGATTTCCCTGAACTTTTTAATTAGAAAATTAAGAACTTAAAACTAATTTTTTTAGCTGATTTGATTCTGATGTTAATTTTTCATTCATTCCATCTAAATTTCTGTGAAATGAAAGTATATGCACAACATATGAGAGTAGTTCGGCCGCTTTATTCTTTAAAATAATTGAAAACTTTAGATTTCTAAAATATAAACTTATGCAAATATGTGTAATTATATAGCTTTTGTCTGAAGGTCCAACAAAGCGATGCTTTTGTCCACAAAGGAGAGTCACGTGGTGTGAACGTGATAAGAGTTCACGTTAATTTGGATAAATATATGAAAAACTAATGGCATGGGGGAAATTGGCCAAAAAATTTAGTTTAAGTCCTTAATTTTCCAATTAAAAAGTTCATGGGAAAGTTAAGTAATAGTTCATGGGACAAATTGACAATTTAACCAACCAAAATATGTTAGACCATCTTCTATTGAGATGTCAATTTAAAAAACAGTTATTGTAGGAAAATAATATTTTGTAAAGTTTCGCACGAAATGTCAAATTAAAATATTTTCTACTTATTTATAAATTAAGCGGGTCATAATTTAATAATAAAATAACTAATAAGCGAACAAAAATAAAAAATAAAAAATGTGAACTTAGCTTGATTCTCGATTGTTTCAAATGGGGTCTACGAGTATGTGCCTGAACGGAGTAATTATCTGTGCTAATTACGCTTTTGTAATTCACATGAAGAAGCACACCATAGCTTAGAATCAACTTGATTGTTGCTCACATTTTTTACGGTATTACTCCTAATTTTTCATTTTTACGCGATCAACTTGATTATGTCCGTGTCCAATAGGAGAACTCCTAATTTTTTACGGTTTACTGAAGGGGCACTTGGGGATTTTTGTCTCCCTTATCACTGCCCAATTTGGATCCCCCTTCTCTTTTTGGATTCTTTCCTTATCTCTCTTTCACTCTCTCTGTCTCTTTCACTTTCTTTCTTTTCTCAAACTCTTTCCCCTCTCCCCCGAATGCTCTCTGCAAGTTTTCCCTCCCCTCTCTGAAAATCACACAGAGCAACAAACCACCACCACCACCTAGACTTGCAATCTTGAAAACCCTAGGCCAAGTAGGTACTCCACCATGACACTCATGGTGCACACTTCCCCGACGAACTCCGACTCGTTTTGTAATTTTCCCGACGTTGAAAATAGCTCGGAGTAGCTTTTCCTAGTTTTCCAATGAGCACCGCCACTTTCAAGGTGTTTTTTGGCCAAACCACGACGAGTTAGCCGTCGTGCAAGGTGCGTTTGTTAGTGGCGTTTCCGTCCTTCCTAGTTCGTACGGCTCTTCTACGGCGGCGTATCTGTGAGTGGAATCCTTCTAAAATGCTTGATTTTACTATTAGAAATGCATACGTGAAAAACATGATTTAATGGCTATGTTTTATGAAGTGTTATAGAGTAAATTAGTTTTACGCTTTATGAAATATCATGCATTATCAAATTTTTGTTCTTTGTAGTATGTATGATTTATGATTATATATTATGAACATGAATTATGATATGATGTTTAAGCTATTGAGCTCCAATGAGATATATTTTGGAAAGATTATATTCAATGATTTTTTTGTGCTTATCTAGTGGTCACTATGTGCCTATGGGTGGAAGATACTGGGCGTTTGTAGATGGCTTCGGCCGGAAGGTATTTATTGGCCTCGGCCGGGCGTTGGTAAATAGCTTCGGCCAAAACATACTTATATTATATATGATACCATTATTGAGCACACTATATGATATATGTTTTATGAAGGATTTATGGCATGCTAGGGTTTTCGAAAAACCGATTACATATTATACTATTGAGTTTTCATAAACTTTGGGGGCTAGTACGTTGATGAATAACTGGTTTAGTATTACATATATTAACTTGGTCCACTCATGTTTTGTTTTGCACCCCCCTTAGTACATAGGAACGAGGCATACAATCCGACCTACGAGGCACTCCCCTACCAGTGATATCGTGTTATCCTATCTGTTTTTGACATCACTTGTAATAGCACTTTTTGATACACCTTCCGCTTGTATTCCAAATTAGATGTATGCTCTAAACATGTCATGCATTATCACTATCATTTTATTAAATATTATTATAGTATTTTGGTAAGGTTTGTATATGAATATTACATTGTGTAGTTTGCGCAAAATTTATATGCATCTTTCACATGTTCTTGGCGTGTGCATTCATTAAATGGCTTGCGTCACCCTTGGGTGTCGACCAGCATGTGGCCATCTCGATGTCCTCTGGACATCGGGATCGAGGCGTGTTAGCTAGCCTTATTGTCGTCCTATAAAATTTTCCCTTGAGCTTTAGTGGCATAAGACGATCGCACAACACTCCTGATGCACTCCTCCACTTCAAACTCCGTCGGTAACTAAACTAACACCTAATCTAATAAAATATGTCATTTGACAAAAAATAAAATAAAATAGAGGCTTTATATTTAGTTGCCTCAAATCTTTCTATCTTAGATTAAACATTTATGGTGTCTTAGAATTTTGATTAAAATGAAGCATGTCCAAGTCGCAGATAGCCGAATGAAGCATGTCCAAGTTGACGATGCCACAACTAAATCTCTGAAGCTTTATTCCTATCCCCCTGATTTCCTTCCACTGCAGGAGCTTGAGTCAACATTCCGGAACTGTTCAATGTTAGCTTCAAGTACTATAGCTTCTCATTCCTAATACCATAACCAATCGTCTTGCGAGTCTGAATGTCCTTAAAAATACAAAAAGAAGGCCAAAAAATCACAAGACAATGTAGGGCAACAATTATTTGAGCAATAGATAATAAATTATAGTCAAGAGAAGGAACATTGAGGACAGAATCAAGATTCAGGGTATCAGAGAGTGAGACATCGCCTTCCCCGATAACAGGGGCAACATTACCATTGGAAACACTCACGACAATTTTCGGGGATGGTTTTAGGGTTTGGTGCAGGTGCGTCCCTGGGTTATGGTGGTCTCTTCAGCAGCAGTTTCGTACTGCTGCAGGTTATCAAGCGTAGCGAGATGGCGAAAGAACAGGTTGCGAAAGCAGATTAGGCTGCAGGTTTAGTGGTGCAGACCTTGGGGTTAAATAGTAGTAGGCAACAGGTTTTGAGTTTCTAATGGAGACTGGTCTCACAAAAAACTAGCAACAACGACATGCTTGCTCCCTGTTCGTTTTGAATTCAGAGAGGCTAGGCTCGCTGATCGAGGGATAGCAACGACGATAGTCGCTCACTGATCAAGAGATAGCAACAACAGTAGTCGCTCGCTGATCAAGGACGACGCATCAACCAGGGCTGAGCCGCGGCAGTGCTACGCAGCGAGGGTTTTTTTCTTCGACCTGGCTCTGGTGCCAAGAAGAGAATGCTTTGAATGATATGTTTATTCTTCTCAGGAAGAGGTATAATATACAATCTTAATTCTAACCAAATAGGAAAGAATAATTCCAAGATGTTACAAAGAGATTTCTCCCAGATTACACGGGATCCATCCTAAACTAGGAAATCCTAAATTATAGGAACCTATACAAGTCAACACGCAATGTTCAGAGGGTATGGGAAGAATGAGAGTCATAGAGAAGTTATAGTTTTGTTTAGTAGAATGAAGAGTTGGATGTATTGCCCAATTGCTTCACATTCCCTGTCGTGATTAAATCTTGCAGAAAAATGGAAAGGCTGGTAGAAGGTGAGACGGTGCATTGTGTAGTGATAAAATGTGGGTTTAAAGCAAACCCATATGTGGGAACGACACTGATTGAAATGTATGCGGCCGTGGGACTGATTGGAGCTGCTTACAAGGTGTTTGGTGAGATGTTTGAGAGGAATGTAGTTGCGAGGACTTCCATGATTAATGGGTACATTTTGTGTGGTTATATGGTTTCTGTTCAGTGCCCTTTTGATTTGTCTCCGAAACGTGATATTGTGTTGTGGAACACTATGATTTCAGGTTACATTGAGCTAGGTGATATGGTGGCGGCTAGAAAACTTTTTGATGAAATGCTGAGACAAGATGTTATGTGTTGGAATACGATTTTGAATGGTTCTGCAAGTAATGGGGACCTTGAGGCTTGTGAGAGGTTGTTTGAAGAGATGCTTGAGAGGAATGTTTTCTCTTGGAATGGGTTGGAGGGTATGCGCGTAATGGACGGTTCTTTGAAACTCTGGGATCTTTCAAGCGGATGCTAAGTGAGAGTGATTTGCTTCCTAATGATGCCACCTTAGTGACTGTTTTGTCCACCTGTGCAAGACTAGGAGCTCTTGATTTGGGTAAGTGGCTACATGTATACGCAGAGAGCATCGGGTACAAACGAAATGTCTATGTTGGGAATGCATTAATTGACATGTATGCAAAATGTGGGATTATTGATAATGCACTTGATGTATTCACGAGCATGGATAAGAAAGATTTAATCAGTTGGAACACAATCATTTGTGGCTTGGCAATGCATGGTCGTGGAGCTGATGCCTTAAATTTGTTTAGCCAGATGAAGAATTGTGGAGGAAAGCCAGATGCCATCACCTTCGTAGGCATTTTGTGCCCTTGTACGCTTCTTGGATTAGTCAAAGATGGCCTTTTGTATTTCCAGTTAATGGTTGATGACTATTCCATTGTGCCTTAGATTGAGCATTATGGTTGTATGGTTGATCTGCTTGGACGCTATAGTCGATTGGACCACTGGACCAGGCTATTAACTTTGTGAGGAAGATGCCAATGGAAGCATATGCTGTTATTTGGCCCAAAAATAATATTGGGCCAAATAAGGGTCACATTCGGCCCAGTGTCTATTTAAAGGCGCTATGGACTGATGTCATGGGCCGAAGGGCTCAGAGTAACCGAGTATCAGTTGGAGTAGGAATGCGACGGATAAGCATGAGAATGAGATAGAGGCCGAGACCTATTAGGAGAAGGAGTCCTGGGGAAGCTGAGATGAAAGTGAATAGAGCCCACGATTGGAAGCAGGTGTAGAATCCTGGTTGGATTAGTATCGGCCGAAGAAGAGTTAGACTAGGAGGAGGATTTCTATCCAAAGACGGTTTGGAGTGTTTGCGCTACTATAAATAGAGGGGGGAGCATAACATTCACTCTCTCCAACTCAACGCACAAATCTGCCTTGCGCAAACCCTCTCAACCTTGAGATTTTTATTTTCTTTTTCGCCAACACATCTTCAGTTTGGATAAACAGCACTGTGAAGGCAACCGGTGATACCTTCAGTTTGGATAAACAGCACTATCGCCGTAGAACCAGCCGATCGCGGAGCACCTTCAGTTTGGATAAACAGCACTACGTCGAGGCCGACTGGTTACCTATCCAAGTCTCGGCCGAGAAGGGCTTTCGAGTTCTTATCGACAGAGGTCATCTCATCAGCCTTCTTGGTGAAGTGAGGTGTTACGAGTTACCGAGCTCGGCACATCGAACGCCGAGTTGTTTTATGATTGGATACTCACATGTTAGCTTCAGAGTTCGGCATTCCGACGGCCGAACCACTTTCACCGTCTAGACATATATCTGTTTTGAGTATCTGTGCCCCTATACTTTGGTGTCGATTCGGCGTGTTTATACCTTTACGAATATAATCACTGTGACCGAATCCGGCGCCAACGATTCGTGAACTTTGCAAGACTAGCAGCCTTGTCTTCAGGCTCTAGAACCCAAAGGCCGAGGCGTGTTCCTTCCTCGGCCGTAGTCGCAAGAGTCAGAAGTCAGCCGCGCGCACAACGCAACATCAACATTTTACTCACCGGCCGAGTTCGGCAGTCGAGTTGGCACGCCCCGCATTCAACCGAAGGACGTAGTTAGCTTACTAATTACTCGGCCTTCGCGCCACGTAGGCTTGGTAGTTTTTAGGGTCAACATTTTGGCACGCCCAGTGGGACCCAAGTGCTAAACCTTCGAAGTTCATGACCATTGAAACACGGTCAGTAACAAAGAAATCAACCATGAGAAAGTCGATCGCTACCCACTCGAGTCAGAACCCCGGGGTCGAAGGTCCATTACGGGCACAGACCACTGCTGCCGTGACACCTGAGGCATCGAAAGGGACACGACAAGAAAGAGAAGCGAGCGTTGGCGAGCTACCTCGGGACACTAGGATCCTCGCGAAGATAACAAAAGGAGCCGTGATCGAAGGCATGGTAGAGGATTGTGATGAAGACGGTGGTGAGGCATCCGACCCACCAACCAGATTGTTTTTTCGACGACGGCTCGAAGAACAGTCTCGGCAGTTCGAACAGACGTTCAGTCAAGGAATAAGAGGACTACTCGAAGAAATACATAGTCAAAACGCCATGCACACGAGATTGCTCGAAGCCGTGGTTAACAATTCCCAGCATATTGGCTATTCTGATCGTTTCAAACAGCCTATTCCAAAAAATACTTTCGTATCAGTATCATCAGCCGAGGCAGGACCTGCTCGGCTCAAAACAGTCGATCTACACAAAATGGGTGGATCAAGCAGTCGAACATATGACTTTGATCCAAGTATGGAAACGACGTCCGTGGACGTGGTTGAAGTTCAGAGGATGATTGATTCGGCTCTGAAGAAAGGGCCGAAGTTCCCAAAATATATCCACCCATATCCAGCTTATGTAGAAAAGTTCGAATATCCTAAAAGCTTTAAAATCCCAGATTTCAGCCTTTTTGCTAGAGAATCATCTCTATCCTCTTCAGAGCACGTCGCCCGTTTCACTGCACAGTGTGGAGACATTAGTAGTGACTTCTATAAGTTACGATTATTTAACTTCTCCCTCACAGGTTCGGCATTCGCGTGGTACATTAACCTCCCACCTAATTCCATTCAAAGTTGGGAAGAACTGGTCGAGAAGTTTCACGAACAGTTTTATCGGCCCGGGATGGAAATGTCAGTCTCTTCGTTGGCCAGAATGGCACAAGAAACCGACGAATCACCAATGGATTATCTTACAAGATTCAAATCGGCCAGAAACTGGTGTCGAGTACCTCTACCAGAAGTTGAGTTTGTTCGACTCGCGCTGAACGACTTAGATGTGGAATATAAGAAGAAATTCCTGGGGGCAAACTTCCGCGACATGTACGAATTAGCTCAACATGTCGAGCAATACGACTATCTGCTCCGCGAAGAGAAAGTCTCGAAATCCCCATCCTGATGGACCATCTATAAAAATCCCACAGTCAGCTATGCATCAATGGAATCCGAAGAATACGCCAGCATAGATGCGGCCGAAATAGTGATTGACAAACCATATATATGCAAAGCGTTGACCCACATCAATCCTAAGGATGTCAAAATTCGGCCAACATATGAAGAAAACGCCGTAAAAACGACAAAAGTGTATACATTTGATATTACTAAGGCCGACGCCATCTTCGATCAATTGTTACTGGCCAAGATTATAAAACTTCGGCCGGGACACAACATTCCCAAGGCCGAAGAGCTGAAGGGGAGGGTATATTGCAAATATCACAATTCGAGCAAACACACGACAAACAATTGTGTCGTGTTTCGGGATACTATTCAAAGATGGATCGACGATGGAAAACTTAAGTTTCCGGAGAAGAGAATGGGAGTTGATGCTGACCCTTTCCTTACAACGACAGTGGGT
Organism: Cotoneaster glaucophyllus; assembly: GCA_036320875.1. Classification (NCBI taxonomy): domain Eukaryota; kingdom Viridiplantae; phylum Streptophyta; class Magnoliopsida; order Rosales; family Rosaceae; genus Cotoneaster; species Cotoneaster glaucophyllus. The sequence continues at coordinate 43,031,724 of CM070073.1, forward strand.
ATGGTCGATGCTTATTTACCTCGAGACAAGGGAAAAGGAAAGACCGAGTTCGTCTCGGCGCGACACGTCCCAAGAAAAGGTTTTCAACCACGACTCAACATCGATTTGTCCTCGAATTCCCCGCCTCGAGATTCGGTCGGATCAGCCATCATCGGATCCATGTCAAGCTCTGGTACTGAAGAAGCCAATGAATCTACAACCCTGTGCACACAGTGCAAAACAGATATTTCGGGTAAAACGAGAGCATAGCCACGACAAGCAGAAACACCACGTGTTCGCTCAGTCCAGACGACGCCTCAAAAAACGCCCAGCTCGAGTCCACGCAATACTGTTTTCAACAGGCTCGGCCCACAGGAGGTTAAATCATCTTCGGCCAGAAGACGATTCGACTTTGATACTCCATTCTACAATGAAGAGTATTATTCCCGTAATTCTAGCAGCTCGAACTCTTCCGCAAATCGAAGAACCTTCAAACCTCCTAAACCTCAAGACCAACGATGGTATACTTATCACTCGCCCAAAGGTGTGTACACTACGTTATCCAAATCACAGAAGCGTCGACGCCAAAGAATAGATTGCCTGGCCCGCCGACAAGCGGCACAAGAGACTTCGGCTACTTCGGGCCCCAAATGGCAGCCGAAAGCAAAAGTTGGCGATAATGATGACCGAAAAACCCCATCAATTATGAGAGAGTTAGTACAAGGCAGACAGTCGGTTGATCACGCCCTAGAAACCACATTTGAGGAGGCCGAGAAGCGAATCAAACTTCTCAATCGACCCCGAGAAATGAAGGCACGACTTGAGCATTTTAAGAAGGAGGCCGAAGATAAACTTCCTCCATTGCCTGTAGAAGAACTGTTGATCAAAATCCGGCGAAATCTACATCCACCTTCCTCGGAGAAGCCCTACAGTACATGCGAGAGTTTCATAAAAATCATTCGGCCAATGATTTATATGGTTTGCCGAAAGCATGTCAAGACACGATCGACCTAATCCTGATTTGCTCAGATGCTGAACGAATTATCAAAAAGAATTCGGACCTCGGGTTGAAAGCTAGGTTCCAACACATACGTGAAGCCCGAGTTCTCGGCTTCAATGTCGATCCATATACAGACATCAACCCAGGCGAACTTCCTTTTTCCCTAGAAGATCTCCAGTATTTGTGATACCATTTTGAGGTCTTTTCAGCCGTTTCCCTCTTCGGCCTTACGGCCGATGAAATAAGACGTGTCGAACGGCTAGATGCTTATCTAGACATCAGGGACGCCTGTATCGCTTACCAAGAACAAACCTGTGTGATGGCACAAGTCCCAGACTCAGTCCCAGTCCCAGAGAAGCCAAAGGCCTGTGAGCCGAAAAAGATATTCACCGTAAACACGCCAGAAACTTCGGCGGAAGGAAACCCGGGGAACGGAGAAGAAAACACGTATCCAGAGGTCGAAAATCTGGAGGACGAGGAGGAAAATCCAGAAGACAAAGATCGGGAAGAAGAAGAACTGACGATGGAGGAAGATCCCAACTCGATGGGCCCTTCCATCCTCGACAACATGGAAATCAGCATGGTCCATGTCTTGCCGGTCGATTTTCAGTCAACCACGTCCCAACCAAGCTTTCTAGACGACGACGTAGTGACCGAAGAAGCTACCCAAGTCGACTTTGTCTGTCCCACCGAGGTTGACCCAACGGCTAAGGACGATAACCTCAAGGCAGCTTTGGCCGAATTATTTCCTCGATCTTCGGCAGCCAACCTTCGTCACTTCAAACCATTGTATGTCACAGCCCACATCGAAGGATATCTGATCTCGAAAATCTTCGTCGACTGTGGGGCCACTGTCAATATCATGCCTGTAACCATCATGAAGGCCTTACGCCGCTCCAACGATGAACTTATCTCATCAGGAATCACCATGAGCAGTTTCGTCGGGGACAAGTCTCAAACAAAAAGGGTACTACTGTTAGAGGTAAGCATCGCAGGTCGCAACCACATGACGGCTTTCTTCATAGTTGACTCGAAGACCGAGTACAATGCATTGCTCGGTCGAGATTGGATTCATCAAACAAGTTGTATTCCTTCTTCATTATATCAAGTCCTTGTCTTTTGGGATGGTAAATCAATCGTCGTACATCCCGTCGACCATCAGCTTTTTGAAGCTAACATGATCCAAGCACGGTATTACGACGACCACGTTGGCTACATTACTCTGCAAGGGCTCAATGATGAGGGTCGACCAACTCGCATTTCAATTCAGAAAATCGTCGAGGTTGGCGCCGAAACTGTTCATCAGGATTCGACGAGACTCGGGCTGGCTAACATCATCAACGATCCTAATGTTTGACACCAGTTAAGCCCGACGTCGAGTCGCGGTTTCATCAGTTATGGAACGACTGCTGGCTCATTGGTATGCCATTTCCAAACAGTCACATTAGGGCATTCATCTGGTAGAGTTCCTGGCCGAAGGTGATAGCGGCCCCATGCTTTCCTTTGATAAAATTCAAGCTGCTCCGGCCGACCTCGAAGACACTCGGCCTCAGGTTAAAGACCCATTGGAAGAAATAAATGTTGGAACGGCCGAGGATCCTCGGCCCTTATTTATTAGTGCTCTGCTACCTTAACCTGTAAAATTGGAGCTTTGCGAGCTACTTCATGAATTTAAAGATTGTTTTTCTTGGAGCTATCATGAGATGCCCGGCCTCGATCGAACACTCGTCGAGCACGAGTTGCGTATCAAACCTGGTTGTAAGCCCTATCGTCAATCACCCTGACGATTCTCGATCGAGGTTCAGCTCGGCATAAAAGATGAACTCGTTCGTCTTTTAAACGCCGGGTTCATTCGGACTGCTCGATACGTCGAATGGTTAGCAAATATCGTGCCAGTCCTCAAGAAAAATGACGCACTACGCATCTGCATTGATTTTCGCAATCTGAATTTGGCAACCCTTAAGGACGAATATCCAATGCCAATCTCAGACTTGTTAATTGACGCCGCGGCCAATCATGCCATGTTATCTTTCATGGACGGCCATGCTGGTTATAACCAGATCTTTATCACCGAAGTCGATGTCCATAAAACTGCCTTTCGTTGCTCGGGGGCACTCGGCACCTATGAATGGGTGGTCATGCCTTTCGGCCTTAAAAACGCCGGTGCCACATATCAACGTGCCATGAATGCCATCTTTCATGATCTAAACGGCACGGTCGTCGAAGTATACATCGATGATGTGGTGGTAAAGTCAAAGAGTCGCCGAACCCATCTTAATGATCTTCAGTAGGCTTTCCTCCATATGCGTCGACATCATCTCAAGATGAACCCGGCAAAATGCGCCTTCGGTGTGTCTGCCGGTAACTTTTTGGGTTTTCTTGTCCATCATCGTGGCATTGAAATAGATGAGAACAAGGCTCGAGCAATCATGACCGCTCCACCTCCAACAACCAAAAAGCAACTTCAGTCTTTGCTCGACCAAATCAATTTTCTCCACCGTTTCCTAGCAAATTCGGCAGGAAAAATGAAGGCGTTTTCCACACTTCTGAAACTAAAAGATTCGGACAAGTTCGACTGGCATGAGGAACACCAAGCAGCTTTCACGCAAATCAAAGTCTCTCTTGCAAAACCACCTGTTCTCGTTCCCCCTCGGAGCGATAAACCTCTGAAACTTTACATTTTCGCGGCCGAGGAATCCATCGGCTGCCTCCTAGCACAAGACACTGACGCAGGACGAGAACAGGCCGTCTTCTATCTCAGCCAGCGTCTCAACTCACCAGAGATCAACTACTCCCCAGTTGAGAAACTTTGCTTAGCCCTATTTTTTACCGCATCCAAACTCCGGCACTACATGCTACCATTGGTCACTTAAGTTATTGCTCAGACTGACGTTATCTGATACATGCTCACTCGGCCAATAGTCAAAGGCCGAATTGGAAAATTGACGATGGCGTTATCCGAATTCAGCTTACAATATGTGCCCCAGAAAGCAGTCAAAGGACAAGCTCTTGCCGACTTTCTCGCTCAACACCCCTCTCCATACGATTTTGGGGAACCCGATGTCGAGATCGGCATGGTAGAAGCCCGCGACAATTATTGGACGCTGTACTTTGATGGCTCTAGTACCTTCACATCGGCTGGTGTGGGAGTCGTCATCCAATCTCCGCACCAACACCGATGGTACTTCTCTCTCAAACTTGACTTTGACTGTACCAACAACCAGGCCGAATACGAAGCTCTCGTTATCGGCCTCGATGTCCTTCATGAGTTACGATCATCTCGCGTACTCGTCCTCGGCGATTCCGAACTCGTGATTAACTAGCTCAATGGCACTTTTTGTTGCATGAATTACGCTCTGGCACCTTACCACATGGTTGCCAGCTACTTGGCCGCATCCTTCGCCGGTATTACATTCAGCCATATTTCTCGCAATCGAAATACTGTCGCTGACGAACTCGCCCAACTGGCCTCCGGAGCATAACTCTTAGGGGGCGAGTTAGGCCCGATGACACCCACATTACACCAGTCATATCCGACCCTGGTTAATCAACAAGTCCTTCACCGCGACCATGTGATCCGGACGCGCGTGATGTCCTTACCTTCGTTATTAGAACGAGAAGAATCGCTGGATGTTCGTGCGGTTGAGGTATTACCAGACGATTGGAGGAAACCAATTGTGCAATATCTTGATAACCCATGTGGCAAACATGATCGCAAGACAAGGGTGCACGCCACGAACTACGTCATGTACCAAAGTGAATTATACCGAAAGGGTGAAGATGGTTTATTGCTATTGTGCCTCGGAGCACAAGAGGCCGCTTAAGCAATCGCGGAAGTACACGAAGGGATCTGCGGAGCCCATCAATCCGGTCGAAAGATGCGATGGCTACTTCGCCGCCACGGATACTTTTGGCCGAGCATTTTGCAGGATTGTATCGAGTTCACCCAAAGATATGTGCAGTGCCAAATCCACGGCCCCATACAAAGGGTCCCAGCCGAGACATTACATTCAGTTACTAAACCTTGGCCATTTAGAGGATGGGCCATGGATGTAGTCGGCAAAATTACACCGTCCTCTGGAGCAGCAAAACATGCGTGGATACTAGTAGCAACAGACTACTTCACTAAATGGGTCGAAGCAAAATCATATGCCGAGTTAACTTCTAGAGAAGCCGCTAGTTTCGTGGAGGAGAACATTGTGACGAGATTCGGTGTGCCAGAGACGATCATAACAGATAATGGCACGATCTTCACGTCTGACAGGTTGAAGGAATATACGAGTAGATTGAATATTCGACTGGAACAATCTACGCCGTATTACCCACAGGCGAACGGACAAGCCGAGGCGAGTAACAAGGTTTTGATCGGTATCCTCGAGAAAATGGTAAGGGAGAGGCCTGGAATGTGGCATCTAAAGCTAAATAAGGCCTTGTGGGCTTATCGACCCTCACCACGATCGGCGACTGGAACAACGCCGTATGCCTTTACTTATGGGCATGACGCAATGCTGCCAGTTGAGCTGAGTGTAAATTTGCTACGAATAATCAAACAGAGTAGTTTGTTCAGCGCCGAATACAGCCAGGCCATGAGGCAAGAGTTAGAAGATTTAGAAGAAGCTCGACTTGATGCTTGCAATCTATTAGCGGCACAAAAGAAGATCGCCGAACGAGCTTATAATCAACGGGGTTAGACAGAAAACGTTCGGCGAAGGAGAGTTAGTTTGGCAGACTGTGTTACCCGTTGGGGTTAAAGATCCTAGATTCGGCAAATGGTCGCCGAATTGGGAGGGACCATTCGTTGTTCACAAGGTTCTCTGCAAGGGGGCATATCGTCTCAAGGACCGAACGGGTTTAATTCATAAATTACCAATTAATGGGAAGTTCTTAAAAAAGTATTATCCGGTTACTTGGGAAATACGAGAATAATAAATGAGTTCTCGGCAAGGGGGTAGATCATATCAAAGACAAAGACATCCGGTATTCGGCAAATGCAAGATTGATAAATTTTCATTAAAAGATTTGCAAAAAGGGGGTACAAGTTGAGTTTACAATTAAAGCCCTATGGCGAAGAAGGGAGAACGGTCTCAAGGAAAGCTTTGAGCTCCAGCCACCTCACTTCGCCCATAATGACCTTCGCATGCCGATTCCTTTTATCCATCCTCAGCTGTTCGACTCGCTTCCAGTTGGTAGCATATTCGGTCAAACAAGATTTGTTCGACTCAAATTCCTTTGCAAGTTCGGAAGCGAATGCCGACCGTCGATCTTGAAGTTCGACGATTTGGCGATCAAGTTCGGCCAACTGCTCTTTCTTGGCTATCAGCACCTCGACTTTTGGACGGAGAGCTTCATGTACGGCCGAGGTGGCTTTCCATTCGTTCTCGGCTCGGAGAGCTCTTGCAAAGATTCCAAAGTGCTCCCGAGCCCGCTCTAGGAGGGAAGACGCTCGAGTAACGGTAGCATTGTCCAAATGACCATCGGCCGCAAGATCGTTCAGACACGCCCCGACAGAGTCGAGGCCTTTGCGCTCCAGGATTTGAGAGGCTGACAGGGACAACAGTTCTTGCAATTTGGCGAGCGCGTCTGGATCAACTGTGTCGTGTGTCGCAGCAATCGAGGGCCCGACCGTCCTTTTAGTCGTGCCAGCAACAAGGGCATCGAACTCGGCTTCCCACGAAGGCTGCATGGAGGGACAAATATTAGAGCCAGTTAAGCCACAAGGGATAAGCAAATAGAAGATAGTAGACCTGGCGAGATGAGACCTCGACCATGTCCCCTGGGTCATTGCTCGAACCTAAAGAGCTTAAAGGCCGAGCCCAATGTTTAAGATTGCTCCTCAATTCATGCGGCCGATGAAGGTTGTCTACGTTCGACGGCCACTGAGGCTGCCAAGAAATATAGACAACGCCTCTCAGCGCGTAGAATTTTCGGTGAAAAGAATGGGGGGGCACCTAGCATTTGGTACATTTTGGATTCAGAACTCTAAAGAGGAAAGCATAGCTGTAATAAGAAAAAATAGGAATCCTTACATAAGCCGAGGTAACCTTCTGAGGTGGAATGCCGAGGTCGACGTCTTGCGGGTGCACCGGGGTTTCCGCCGTCGCCTCTGGCTCGGCAGGAGGAACCATCCCCAAGGTAGTAACTTTCGCTTCGACCGGAGCAGAGGCGTTTACCTCAGTTGGAGTAGTGATTTTCGCCCCGGCCGGAGCAGCAACTGGAGCAACAACATCGGCCGCAGCAGGGGTAGCCACGTCCGCCTCGACCACAGCAGGGCCAGATTGTTGGACGACCTTGTCTGAGGGTTGGGGAGAGGTGACTGGAAGCTTGACTGGACGAGCTCGACGAGGGCGAAGTGCCAGTGGAATCTTCTCGCTTGTGTTGTCCTGAAAGACAATAAGAGAGTTTCAGAGCCGAAGTTTCAAAGCCGAGCAAATATTTGACACTATACTTGATTTTATTCCAAAATTGTTCATACCTCATCCAGAACGATCGCCGTTCGTTCTGGATGTTACGGGGATGGCCCCTCGACCGATGGGGTCACCATTTCCAGAGCAGATGCGACATATGTCACCGGGGCTGCAGGTTCCTCAGCCGAAAAAGCAGTAAAAGGTTCAACCACCCTGGGGATAGTCGAAGCAGCGACTGTCTCGACCGTCTCCAAAGTGGGTGGCACTTGGGACGCTTGACCGGTTGAAGTTGGCCTTTGCTCCAACAGATCCTGGGCGACTGGAGCAGGAAGAGGAGCATCAGGAGTGGTCATTTCGGTGGTCTGACTGGAGATAACATGAATCTCCCGTTCCCCTTTCTTTGCCAATTTCTTGACACGCTTTTGAGGTCGGGGAGCTTCACGCACCGGCTCAACCTCCTGCCGCGGCCGTTTGCTCGGCGGAGTTTGTGCGACAGCGCTGGAAAGGGTTGATCTTTTCTTAGCCACGACCGCGGCAATTACAACTGCCTGTTTTCGTACTCGACCACCTGAGAAAGGAAAGTAAAGATCGAATAGTTAGAGAAACAAGGTTAACATCGAATAGTTGTTTGAAAGATAGAAGTAAAGGTGGCCGAGTACCTTGGGGTTTGTCCTTAGATGGAAGGGCGGCAGCTTTCTGGGGACGGTCACCGAAGATTTTGGCGACAACGTCATCGACTGACCCCCCAAATAAGTCTTGAGTATATGCCTCCCACCAATCACCGAAGGTGTCGGTGCTTAAGGTTTCAGGAACAGCTAGCCGAAGACGAAATTGTTTGCACTGTTCCTGGAATTCTTTCTCGGTGTCCTGGCACTCTCTCTCGAATGAGCCGGAGAGTCGTCCTCGGCTAAGGAGGGAGCGGGAGAGAAGTAGAGGCATCAGACAGCCTTGAAGATAGCCGAGTTGCCTGGCTGTGAATTGGGGATGGTAGACCTTCCAGCTTGCCCGGCGAGCGTCACAGCCAAGGGGAAGGTCGCGTGACAACACGAACGACCCCCAGTTCTGACGAAAAGGGGTAATCTCGACGACGGCATATAAGAAACTCGTCGTCGGAGAAGTCTTCAAGGCCAAAGAAGTGCTTGAAGATTTCCTCGGCTTGATGAGGAGGCGCCGGTCGTGAAGACCGAGTGCCTCGGTATGTGAGAAGTTGAGAACTTCTGGTCGAAGAGTGGTAAAATAGGTCTGCAACCAGAGTTGGAATACCCAAAGAGACCCATTTTGGTGCGGGTCGATCTTGTGGATGGTTGCCTCGGCCAAACAGCGTAGTAGGTTGGCGAGAATGGCTGGACTCAGCGCCAGAACGTGACCACTAGCCAGGGCTTCAGCCATGGGCATGTTCTCGACCAAGCATTTATTTGACTTTGTAGCTTACTAGTTACTCAGCCTGCGCGCCACGTGGGCTTGGTAGTTTTTAGGGTCAACAGGAATACAGAACATAAAAAATTTCGTCTTATAGAGGTGAATGATGGTGTGGCTGAGTTCTATTCCTTGGATAAGAGACATCCTGAGATTGAGGAAATATACGGTGCCTTGATGGGGTTGACGAAACTGGTAAGATCATTTGGATATGTACCAAACATTACGGAGCTTGGGCAGGGAGCCTACCACGACTGAGGTATTATCTCCTAATTTATGTGGAGGAACTACTTTTTGTCATTGGCAGTTATTGGCTTAGAAGAAATTAAATCATCGAAAATTACTTGAAGTGACACAATGCTGACATAAATTTGTAATTTTGTAGAGAGGGTCAATCCGCCTGCTAACTAGCTATGCAGAGGACCAGAGGTGACCGTCCGCGGTGAACTTCTTAGAGTATGGTCACCATGCAAAGAAGTTAAAGGCAGTAACAGGTCTGGGGTGCAATTTGTCTTTTGCTTGCATTGCTCACCATGTCTTGGAGACAGGCTAAAGCCGTAAATTGGCCAACCTACTGGATAGGCTTGATCTAAAATGTGGGCCGAGTTCGACCCTAAATATAAGCGGGTTAAACTGGACCAGACTCATTTACGAACTTGGGCATTAGGTAGCTGATTGGCCTACAATCTACCGGTCAAGCCGAACCCCAATGGGTAATAATGAGTAACACAATATTTTTAGGTACTTGGACACCCTTTTTCTGCCAGTTTATAGAGGGATAGATTTGTGATTGAACGGTTAATTGGTATCTGCTGTTTTGTCATGCATGTGGACTTATTAGTGAAATAATTTAATGGGTGTGATTTGGACTTAATGACTTGTTGGCTTTTAGTGCTGGTCAAGTTGCGCCTGCCTCGCAGTAGTAGGCTACTGTTCTTTAATGACGCGCTATAGCATATAATTGATAATTGAGAAAAACTAATGAAAAGTTTAAAAAAACTTTCATTTTAAAGAAAAATCCTTTTTAAAGGTATAGTGAATAGTATCAGATAAAGGTAAAAATGTGGTTTTTTGTTAAAAGTGAACAGTACCGGGAGTGTTTCGTTAAAACTCCCGGCTAGAAGGACAGACCACATAGTCCCGCGTTCCAGAACTTCTCAAGGAATCCGACAAGATGTAGGGTTCGAGAACCTCTCATGGAACTGAACAAATGTAGCGTGATTGGCACTATTTATTTATAAAGTTAATGACCTAATATGGCTTGGCATAATGAATATTCATGAATTGCAATGACTCGGCATAATTATACAGACGTCCAACTTATTAAATTACTATTTTATTGGTGTGGCATGATTGTAAAATATACCCGTTGTTTTGCACTTTCGTAGGAATTTAAACTCGGCTTATGATGCATTTGCAATAATTGAGCTTTGAGATACAATTGGACTTGTAGGTGAGAATTTTGGCCTCTTAACACATATTAAAGAAAAAGTACATCAAGGTAGTTTAGGAATCAAGTGGGTGAGAAAAGATCATTTTTATTTTTCAACTTTTATTAGTGGGTGAGAATATAAGGTGGGGTGGGGAAATAAGACTGTGTGTGAGATTAACAACACTCTTTAAAAAAAACAACTATGACATCACATGCCACATAAATAAGTTATGTTCTTCTCTGAAATAAATAAAAAATTTATTCTATCTCCGAAATAGTCTTATAATTTGAATAAATGTGTAATTTCTCCTATCAAAAGCAAGTTTTTCTTTTCCAAACTTGGTTTGATAATTATAGTCCTGTCAATTCAGAGAAGAAGAAGAAGAAAGTCCTTGCTATCTCCATCTCCGAAGAAAACGCGTGCAGTCAGTTTCACTGCCCATTTCAGGAATTCTATCGTAGACTTGACTTGTATATGATATTGTTGGATCGGAATGTCACGTGGCGTGCAATTTACTCTATGCATTTGAAGTTCACAAGGTGGTGGGCTCCTTTAGGAGAAAGACTTGTATGCAACATTGTTCATTGCCAACGTGGCATCCCTATACAATAATGTCATGTCGTATCTATGATTTTCTCCACATAGTATGATATTATTTGATTGATATGTCACATGGCAGTGAATTTATTCCGTGCAATTTACTCTCCTCCATTAGGGGCCCCAGTTGGAGATCCCTTCAAAGACGGGAGCCTGGAAAAGTCGGGAGTACTCCAAACGAAACGACTTGACTTGGCGGGTATAATTCCATTAGCAAAAACTGACTTGTACAGATCAATCATTTCAAGCATTGATCTTTCTAATATTAGAGCAACTCAAAACTGGGAAACTTGATGCTGCAACCACAATTTTCTCAACTCACTTTGATCAGATCTTATTCAATGCCTTTTATGGTTTTCTTTGTTCTTGCCATGGCATTTGTTGTTGCTCAAGCACAACAAATGCAGTCGAATATCAGCCGCGGATCTTCCTTAACGCCGACCACCAACTCCTCGTGGTTGTCACGTTCTGGTGTATACGCCTTTGGATTTTACAAGCAAGGAAATGGCTATGCTGTGGGGATATTTCTTGCTGGAATCCCCCAAACAACTATAGTGTGGACTGCAAACCGAGACAACCCTCCACTCTCCAGCAATGTTACCTTGAACTTCACAAGTGATGGGTTTTCCTTGACATCAACACAAGGAAAAAGTTTGGTGATAGAGTATACCTCTGGTTATTCGGCTTCCATGCTTGATTCGGGCAATTTTGTGATATACAATGCTAGTCAAGACATAGTATGGCAAAGTTTTAAGCACCCGACTGACACCCTTTTGCCGGGTCAGAGCCTGTTTGCTGAGGACGAACTGTTCTCAGCTAAATCAGAATCTGATCACTCAACTGGCATTTTCCGTCTCAAAATGCAAGCCGATGGAAACCTTGTCCAATACCCTGTAAATACTCCAGACACAGCTCCATATTCCTACTACTCATCTGGAACGAATGGCAGAGGAAAGAACGTGACACTTAATTTTGCTGCTGATGGCCATCTCTACTTGCTAGATGATGCCCGATCGAATATCAGGAATATAACAGATGGAGGTCGTCCTGCTGATCAAGCAAGAATTTATCTTATGAGAATTGATGCAGATGGAATATTTCGATTGTATTCGCACGATTTGAACAACGGGAGCAAGTCAGTGGTATGGGAATCTTCCAAGGACAAGTGTGACCCTAAAGGCGTATGCAAATTAAATAGCTACTGTGTCTCATCAGATCTTGATACTGTGTGTAGATGTCTTCCTGGATTCGTATCTGCCATCCAGGGAAATCAGACTTCAGACTGTTCGAGGAATTTTGTTGCAGATGGTTGCGAATACAAAAACAAAACTTTCGCATACACCATGGAGGAACTGGAAAGCACAACATGGGAAGACATTTCGTATGTGGATTTGACATTATCAGACAAAGAAGCTTGCAAACGAGCCTGTTTGGAGGACTGTAATTGTGAAGCCGCTCTTTTTGATGATACAAGCTGCAGAAAGCAGAGGCTTCCTTTGAGATATGGAAGAAAGGTTAGTACTTCAAACGTAGCTCTCATCAAGGTAGCTACATCTGCAACTACTGCAGACACAAATAGAATTCCTGAAAAAGGAAGCAAGAGAAAAGGAAGAACCGACATCCTGATTATTAGTCTCTCGCTTGCTGCTTTCGGATCTATTTTGTTTGCAATTTCTGTAGTTGTGCTTTGCAAACATAATGTGTGGGCTTATAAAAGAGTGAATACTCCCCTGCGCGACTCTGAATGGAATGAGGACATCGCTCTGCGACCATATACTTACGAAGAGTTAGAGAAGATTACCAACAATTTTAGAGAAGAGGTTGGTAGAGGATCGTCAGGAACAGTTTATAAGGGAGTGATCTTGGCTAGCCAAAAGCCAGTAGCTGTCAAACAATTAGAGAAAGTTGCGGCTGAAGGTGAAAAAGAATTTCAGACTGAGCTGCGAGTCATTGGGAAAACCCATCACAAGAATTTAGTCCGTCTGCTCGGATACTGTCTTGATGGACCAAAAAGGCTTTTGGTATACGAGTACATGAGCAATGGCACACTTGCAGATGTACTCTTCGCACCTGACAGACAGCCTTGTTGGGAAGAAAGAATGAGAATTGCTCGCAACATAGCACGAGGATTTCTTTACCTCCATGAAGAGTGTGATACACAGATTATTCATTGCGACATAAAGCCCCAAAACATTCTGATGGAAGAGTACATGTGCCCGAAAATATCCGACTTTGGATTGGCAAAGCTGCTTAAGGCAGACCAAACAAGAACCACAACTGGCATCAGAGGAACCAAGGGATATGTTGCACCAGAGTGGCATAGGAAAATGCCCATAACAGTTAAAGCTGATGTTTACAGCTTCGGAGTTGTTTTGTTGGAGATCATATGTTGTCGAAGGAATGTGGATTGGACTCTTCCAGAGGAGGGTGTTTTGGATGAATTAGCCTACCCTTGTTTTGAGAGTGGTGAGTATGGAAAACTAGTGGGTGAACAAGAGGTCGACACAAGGCAATTTGAACGGATGATTAAAGTGGCACTTTGGTGCATCCAGGATGAACCGTCGTTGCGCCCTTCTATGAAGAAGGTTTTACTCATGCTTGAAGGAACTGTAGAAATCCCAATCCCTCCCAGTCCTAACTCTATTCTCAGCACCATCTAAAGTCAAGTGAGTGATACGTACTTTAGTGATCAGAAAACTGTTCAAACCTTGCATTTAGTTTATGTAATAAAATTAATAAGCAACATGGTGAGTTTCACCGCAAGCTTCGCTGTCTGTAAGTGTCTCTGTCATCATGAATGATATGCGTATGGTTTTCAGCTCTATGTAGCCTGCTGTGTTACTAATTGTGCGTTTATAGGATGCAAATAATCTAATTTTGGCATCCATGCAATAAAAAAGATGCTATCAGGATGCAGCATCTGATTCAATTCCCAATTCTTTACCATCTCGATAAATCAACAAATGCTTAAAACAAAACAACTACGAATTCACATTACTGTCAAAAGAGGTTTATTTGAAAAGAGGCGACATAACATGTCAAGTTTGTACTTTAAACAAGCTCTTAAAAACATCTGGTGAGTGAAAACATAATATAACTAAAACTACAAATTAGGAGAGTTATAGGTTTAGGTCAAAGTTTCTATCACGACCCTGTTAATCCCTTCCACCGGCTGAATCTCAGAAGAATCGAGACTCCGTATATGTAGGGAGGGGTTCGATTTTTTGAAATCGTGTTTTTCTTCTGTGACAGGGAACAAATTCTAGATTTATTCATGCTGATTATTTTGAAGGATTTGTTCAAATCCTTGACTAAATCATTATAAGTATATCATGTTTTTCATCAATCCTTATTCAGAGAAATTGTAGAAAGAATATGATTTGAGATTGTCGCGTGACAACACAAACGGAGAAAATTGAATGAATCGAACTGAAAATCAGAAAGAGGATCACAACTTGAGACGATAAAATGTTCATTTCATTCCTTTGAAGAGATAGTACAACAATTTTACAATTCTCAATCAACTAGATATATTGATTATGAAACTGGTTTCCGAAACAAGACACCCAAAGAATCTGTGTAAAAGAGTGCACTAACAAAGTCACCAATAAACAAAAACATTCATCATCAAACGACGGTCCTCCTCAGTGCTCCGGCAATCCATCGGAGAAGTTATCCCCAGGTAGTTCATCAAAGAAATTATCCCCCAACATTCCATCAACCAAATTAAGCCTAAGATGATTATTACCTGCCAAGGCGCACAACAACTGGTCCTTGTAAGGATCCTCCTCCTGCGTTTCAGGAACCACCTTCTTCGACCTGCGCTTCTTTTGACATCCTTGCTATTGTGGGGCTGCTTCATGTTTCCTCTTTTGACCGCGGCCGGGAGTTTGTGTTTTGGGGACGGTGATGCGCATAGGCTTTAGAGAAGGGGCATTGGAAGAACAGAGAGTAAGGACAACTGAACTGAAACTGTAAGTACCGGAACCCTGCTTCATGATCACACTTAAAGACTTAAAGTGGGTCATTTTTGTTGCTGATTAATCAATGTGTGTAACAATTAAAATCCTAAATAACAAAGCAAAGATGAAACTTACTGCAAATTGAAATTAATCAGCGATTCAGAGAGAGTAGAAAGCCGAAGCCTGCAAACGAGAGTTAGTACGATCCAACTCAAGGAACCCAAACAAACAAACAAAGAAAATTGGATGTAATATGAAAGATTGCTAAGTTACCGACGGGCCACCGCAAACCCTAGAAATCAAATCATCAAACTCAGAAACCCTAGAAATCGCCACTGGGAATGATCCTTCCTTTTCCTGCACAACATATAGCGGTTAAGATTGCAAATTATACAGAGTAATACAAAAATTACTTGGAAGAAAAATGGGCATTCTTCGAGCAATTGGAGAGAGAGAGAGAGTGATCCGAATTGCAAATAACGATCAGATTTCAGATGAGAGGCAGAGAGCGATCCGAATTGCAAACAGCGATCACAGATTTTTCGACCGTTAGGGTTTCTAGAGAGAGAGAGCGTGTCAAATGGGTTTCCGAAATTTCAACCGTAACTTGGCGCACTTAGGGGTGGGTTCGAAAAAACAAGATCGAAAACCGAATTGAGACCCAAAAAAACCGAACAAAAAAAAGGAACCAAAACTGTTAAACCGAACTGAACCGAATTTGGTTGGTTCGGTTCGGTTTCTGGGGTTCGAAAACCGAACCAAACCGAAGTGTTGTAAAAACAACGTCGTTTTATAATTAATTATAAATTAATGCTTTTATTACTAGAAACGGTGTCCTTTGTTCTCCTTTCAGTCTAAAAGACTTGCGTTTGTATTGGTAACTTTAAACATGAATCCCTTTGTAGCCTCTGGACCCTCTCCTTCCTAGTTCCCAGCCTCCTCTGCTCCGCACACTATTTCTCAACTCAATCAGTCTTTGTCTTCTTCCTTCCCAGCGATCTGCGACCCATCTCACTCTCAATGAGTCAGTCTCTCACATCTCTCCAATTTGCAAGTGTCGTCGTCTCACTCTCAATCTTTCACCCCTGTGACCCGTGACTTCCTCTTACCGTTGAGTCTCGACCCACGACTTTCGTTGCAGGGTTAGTCTCATGGTAATTTCTCTCATGTTCTACATATTTTCTTTTCAATTTCATGGGTTTTGCAGATTTTGTTTTCAATTTCGTGGGTTCTGTAGCTTTACAATTTCATGGGTTTTGCAATTTTCTTTTATTTTTAGTGGTTTTTGTTGTTCCTATGATAGTAATGCTTACTATTGTTGTCAATTACAAGAATCTGATTGAAATGCTGTCATTGCCTTTTTCGACTTTTAATTATTAATCTTTTGACCACAATGTGTTTGCTTACAATGTTGTCATTGCTGGGTTTATACCAAATGGGCTGGGTAGAGATGGGTTCGAGTTTTATAGAAGAATAAGGTTTGCCAGTGTTGTGCCGGATAAGTTTACGTTTCCGTGTGTGATTAGGGGTTGCAGTGGGGTTCTGGAGTTGAGGAAGATTCATGGGTTGGTGGTGAAATTTGGGTTAGGAGGAAGATTTATACGGTTTGCCGATGGTTAATGGGTTTGCGCAGATTGGGCGGCTTGAGAGGCTTTGGCGGTGTTTAGGATGATGGGTGAGGAAGGGGTTATGCTGAGTAGGTTTATCATGACTGGGGTTTTTGCTATAAACCCAGCAATGACAGCATTTCAAGGCATAGTCACACACCAAGCAATTTAATGGAAGTTTGAATTTATGTATTCAAGAGGTTTTGGTTGAAGTTATGATCTAAGATGCATGAATGACGTTATAAGTATAATTTACTAAGGAGGTGTTTGACAGATAATGATTGGTTTTTTTTAGTGTCGAGATATGAGGGCTCAAGTGGTATGTATTTGTTTGCTAATCTGCTAGTTGCGTCTAGATGGATTACTAGCTCATTTAATTGATATTTATCAAAGTGTGGATTTTTCTATCTTTTCTGTTGCTTCCCCCATCCCTAATATCACTTTTGTATCAAAAGAATGCTTGTTACAATCAATTTTGTTCAAATAACTTTTACATAATTGGTTAAAAGTACATTTGTAGGTTTGATTCTGAAACATAACTTTTAGGGACAAAAATTTTGGTCTTATTATTTGTGTTAGTGGATGTCATATTGTCATATGCAGTTTTATGTTATGTAATTGGGGTATGGGAAAGCTTTATGAATCATGATTTTTTTTTTGTTCCCCAATTGAATCTTATTATATGTTTTGTATCTTAATTAGATGAAGTCAAATGCATCAGAGACCTCGAGCTCAAGCTCAAACTCAATGAAGTGTGGAAGACTTGAAGTGTGATGTTTATTTTAAATTTGGACTTTTTGAAGACTTAAACTTTGATGTTTATTTTAAGTTTGGATTTTGGAAGACTTGATTGATGATTCTAGTTGAACTTTAAATGTTTATTTTCATTGTCTTTGATTCTAGTTGGAACTAGAGATTTAGCCCGTGCGTTGCCGCAGGAATGCCAAATTGATTATAAGCGTTGTATATGTGTTAGAATGGGGAACTAAATGTGTTGTAACCATTGTGCGTAAATATATAAAAATTATTTATAAAAAACATGTACAAAGTTTTTATATAAAGTATATAATAGTTGTTACAACTCTACATACATATAAAGAGTTGTTCAAAATCTAGTTGCTCCTATTTCATCGATGTACAAATTGATGTTAACTCGAAACTTATAAGAAAAAAATGGAGGGAGGGAAAGAGGAAGAGGGAGCTTTACAGGCGTGCAAGCCCATTATAAGCTGGGTGTGGCTTGTTGGAGTCGTGTAGATAGCTGCAAGCCTGCAATACTATAGCAAACAAATTGATAATGCTTGTGCTCTCCTCTGTTCTTTCTCAAGTTGATCCTACAAACAAAAGCATAGACAAAACTTTAAAACGATGCCAATCAATGAATGCTAAATAATCCCCATCCTAGATCTTTTATAAAACAAAGCACCAAGAAAATTTCGACAATAAATATTTCATACAAAAAACAAAACGAGGAAATAAATTTCAACATAGGCTTGTTTCAGACATTAACATCTTACTTTGAAATTTCTCTCAAGGAATGAGACTACAGTGTTCGTTGACAGCCATTGTAGAGTAAACATTAGGTGGACAACTCTTTGACTATGTCATTAGACAACTACAAAAGCTTACTTTCCATAAGCTTGTAAATTACAAATTCCAAACTACACGTATCATTTGTGTATCCTTAGCTTTCATTCTGTAATCACGTTTATGATTGAAACATTAACTAAATCCAAAAAAAAAAAAAATTTGACGCTCTCTCTCTCTCTATGTGGCTTTCTTATAACACAAAAATATCCCTAATTAGAGCATGCCACACACCAACACATCGCTATTATATTAAGTATTTTTCTTAGTGGCAAGTATTATACTCTCATTTGGTCAAGAGGATATGAAATTGGTTGAGTATACTGTTCTAGCCATTTGGATCAATAAGCTCAAGTTTGTATTGTACAAAACCATAAGTACTCAGGCATTCACTTTACAAATAACATATGGGTAAAATAATAGCTCTGAAGAAACGGAAAGAAATAGAAGGCTTTAGAACACAAATATACCTGAGGTGCTGAAATATGGAGCTGAGGAAGTGTTTTCTTCTTATTTTGAGGGAAGAAAAATGTAGCTCTGAATTTGGACCCATTTTCTTAACCCGTGGTTCCTATAACCCATAAATAATTTTAGTGTCGTTCAAAATCACAAATACCCCAGATGAATTGAAGAACTGCGGAGATTAGTTTCATGAATACATAATGAAGCAGAAAGCCATAGTTAATCTAAAAAGAGGGTTTAGTTAATCTAAATAGAGGCATACACATACATACCAATCCTCCAAATGTTCTCTGCATGATGTTTTGCTTTAAAACTAAGGTCACAATTCAAGCCATGCCTGACATTGTCCCCATCAAGAATGTACGACATCTTCCCCTTCGGTACAAACTCCCACCAAAGCACACGCCACCGTGCTTTTCCCTGAACAAACAAAATAAATTATATGCGAGTAATGGGCAACTTTCTTTCGGCACATAGTCTAAGTTCATAATTAACCTTTAGTGTCTTTCAATTATATACTACTAGTATGTTGACCCAGATATGATTCTAATTTACATTGGTTCTTATAAAATAGTTTATATACATAAATTTCAATATGTCTGCTTACAAATTTTAAAGGGATTAACGGGGATAAGATTAGGGATACGCTTTAGACATCAGCCCCTTCTTAATCCTTCAAGTGTAATCTAGTCCTTTAGATTAAGCATGGCCTAAATGCTTAACAATCCAGGATAACTTGTATGGAAATGAACTGACAATGAAGGTGGGTTTTTGTCTTTTGGGTGATCTCATGATGCAAAAACATATACTGGAGGATAGATAACTAAAGCTATTTATGCTTCGTTCACCTTTTAGTATCTATTTCTACAGTGCAAAGTTCTTACATCAAAGTTCGCCTTATATGTGACAGCTTTCTGCATGTATGTACCATTGAAAGTTGAACCACTGAAATCAGATTCCCTCATATCCGCTGATATTAAATTGGCTAGCTCTTCTGCATTAGTCAGTTTACATTGATGTGAAAATGCAGATACTAATGACAAAATTAGTCTTGTTCTTTTCAAACCAAATACATTAGCCTTAGCAGATCGTTCATTGTGGAGGGTAGCAGACAAATGCAACAAAGAAAAACTACAATTTGTGGAAAGAAAAAAAATTAACAAACACAAAAATTTTAAGGAAAAGAAAATTGGAAGTTTTTTTCTCATGTGAGGGACCATACCAGTATTTGATTCAACCAAGGGTTTTTCTCTGAGCTAAAAGTTCGGACTTCCACTTTTCAACTGAGGATGAAATAACAAAGAAAACGCAGAAAATAAAAGGCCTAATTCCAAATTATTTAAAGGAAAATAAAAAAAATTAATTTGAATCAGATTGAAGAAAAAAGTTCAAATTAAAAAAATCCTAGTAAGTGGAAAAAGATATGGTGAGTGATTATTTACCTTGAAAACTCACATAGTTTGGAATGAATCATCAACAATCTCTGGAGATTCCACTGGATCCACTATGATATCATCCTCCATGGTTCTGATTCATTTTCATTTCAGAAGCAAATCATCAAACACTTGGTGTGCATAAACCAATATTTCATTTCAGAAGCAAATCATCAAATACTTGGTGTTCATAAATAAAATGACACAGCAATCTGAACAACCACTACAAACAGTAATGCCATTACAAAATATCGCAACTTTCTTTGGATCAAGAACTTAAAACACAAAGCAATTTCATATTTTTGAACAAAAATAAAAAACCAATAATTCATACACGGTCACAAATCTTCATAACAATTGAACAACTACAAATTAAACTAAGCAAACAAAAAATTTCTTGGAATTCAATCAAAATCAGCAAAAGATCAATATTATGCAAAAGAAATGCAGAGTCTTGGCATTGAAATTGAAGTACCTGTTGTGGCGTAACTGGCCCAATGTCCAACATTTCAAAATCCCCAAATCGGCTTTGAACTGCAAAACCCAATTCAAATAAAAACTAAGCGGAATAAGTAGAATTAAAAAATTCAATGTTGAAAGCACCAAATGAAAAAAGGTGGACCAGTAGCTCTACTTTATTACCCTCAACATTCGACATTGGAATGCAATGCAACATTACAAATTACAAACAACAAACATGAAAAACATAAAACCCCGAAAAGGATACGGCAATCCATCGGTGGCATGATCCAGATTTACCACAACAACGTTTCTGCATACCAAAACAACAAATTGCCATTGTAAATATTTCAGACAGATTCAAAAACCAAAATTGAAGCCATGGACAAACTTGAAAACCCAGAATTCAGAGTGAAATTTTTTACTTTCCGATGAGCTGGAGGAACTTAGACATGCCATTGCAGTAAGTGGTCTTTCCTAACCCAGGCGGGCCGATCACCACTTGCCCAAAAACAATTTTCAGGTTTTAACATTGAGCAGTAATAAACCCAACAAAGAAATCAGTCAGGTAAAACTAACATCTCATTTCAATTTTCCAATTGACTATTTAATTATGTAAATCTCACATTCAATTGTTTTAAAACACAGAAGCTGTTAACTATGTCATCTGATAATCAATAAATTTAAGAAAATTTGAAATGAATTCGATTCACTATAAATGCTGATATTATATGTTCACGTATATATTCACAACAACAAAAAAATTCAGTTTTGAGCAAGTGGGATAAAAATTAAAAAAAAATAAAAAAATTAAAAAAAAACCTAATTCCAGTGCCTACAAATATAAACTCGCATAAAAACACTCATTTGCAAATGAAGGGCAATCTCATATAAAGCAATATGTCTATATGGGTAGCAAATAAGCAGTATAGATGCATGCGCATCTATAAAGCTAAATCACAGATCGATTTCATAAGCATATTTTGCTCAAGCTTTTATCAAGGGAGACATGCAAAATCATACAGAAACATCTATGAGCAAACTAGACAATTTCAATATATATAGAAGCATGCATGAAATCACAGAGAAAATAATAATACAGAGTGCAACACACCAAATTTCTATATGTGGAGGCAACTCAAAGATTTTACTTGTCAAATCATTTTAGGAGGTGTCAGATTCTTACCTTAACTTTTGGATCTGAGAATCACGTGGTATCCGCACAATTTTCAACCTTCGAATTCATGACTTGAGCCGCTTTTCGAAATCATCGTCGTCAATCAAGGGACCTTACATAGAGAACAGACATACATGAGACATTTCTCATTCATCTTTATCGAATCTGCGCTCTGGACAAGAACTAAAAGGGACGAAGGTTGAACTTTACCTTTGGAGTGTTATTGTGCTAGGATTTGGGACGGAGATCCGACATGCACACACATTTGGGATGAGAGAGAAATGGGGATTAAACCCAGAAGGTGGGATTTTTCAAAGAGCAAGGAAGAAGAAGAAGAAGAGAAGAAAGAGAGATGTGGTTTTAAATGGGGAGAAGAAGAAAATCGAGCTTCCCTCCATAGTTGAGGTTCAGGCCAGTGGGAGAGGAGTTGCAAAGAGAAACTCCTATTCAGCTAGTACTAATTCAATTTACTTAAAAGGATTAGGGTTTTTTTTTTTGTGCAGAAATAACCAACCCTAAACTCGCACCTCAACCTACACCTTTCTTTCTATCGCCCGTTGTCCCATCTCTCACTTTGCAAATCCTTAAAATCACTTGTAGAAATCTTCCAATATCATCTCTCTGTTAGCACCCAAAATATGGGTTCGACCTCGACCTGAGTAATGAAGGATTATAGAGAAAGATAGAGAGGGAGAGGGAGAGATGGAGAATTCAATTCTTTTTCATTTCTAACCATTGCCTCCAAATTCGAGGGCTTATAACAAACTCACTAAGCATGGGAGTGCTGACTCAGCAATACAAACAAGTATATTAAAACTATCCTCTCAACTTACTAAAATACTACTAAACCCTAACTTATTATATTTCCATACTAAAACTACTTTGTCCCATTGCATTTTTCATCCTTCACTAACAATTGGACTCCAGCTGCCTTGCCCTTGTTATAAACTCCCTGAGCTAGAATTCCTTCAAGTACATGTTGTGCTAATCTATCTTCCAAGGGGTGAGGTAACATTGGCTGCACTGCAATGTTAGTTCCCACTTGCTTCTTAAGACAACTCACATGAAACAATAGGTGAATTTTGCTGCCCTCGGGTAGTTTGAGTTTATAAGCCATTTCTCCAATTTTCTCCATCACCTCATAAGGACCATAGTATTTAGGTTGTAGCTTATGATAGCTATGTGGCACCAATGATTGTAACTGATAAGGGACCAACTTCAAATAGACCAATTCCCCAACTCCAAACTGCATTTCACACCTCATGTTGTCCACTTGAACCTTCATACGATTCTGAGCTAAAACCATATTGGATTTAAGCACAATTAGCATTTTCTCCCTGTCAAGTAGGCTTTGTTCAACTGAATCAACTTGTGTAGTGCCCAACTCATAAGCTGCCAAATGGTCTAGTTCAAAAGGGGTAGTCTTAGCAGTTGTGTGGTAAGAGGTGTTGAAACACCATTCTACCCAAGCAAGGCACTTCACCCAGTTTCGAGGTTGTCCCCCCATAAAGCACCTGAGATAGGTCTTCAAGCACCTATTAAGCAATTTAGTTTGGCCATCACTTTGGGGGTGATACCCCGAACTCATACACAGTTTAGAATTCTGCAGTTTAAAAAAATCTTTCCAGAAAGCACTAAAAAAGATAGGATCCCTGTCACTCACAATAGTCTGTGGCATACCATACAGCTTGAAAACATGGTCCACAAACAACGGTGCAACACCAGCAACATTATAGGGATGAGAGAGGGCCACAAAGTGTGCATACTTAGATAATCGATCAACAACCACCATGATCACTGATTTACCCTTGCAGAGAGGTAATCCACTTATGAAGTCCATACTTATATAAGTCCAGACTTTAGTGGGAATGGGTAGAGGCTGCAATAAACCTGCTGAAGAAGTGGTCTCATACTTTTGTTGTTGGCAAATGTGACAATTAGAGATAAACTACTTCACGTCTCTCTTCATACCTTGCCAATAAAATTGCTTTTTCAACCTGTGATAGCTTTTTAAAACCCCTTGATAACCACCAGCAGGAATGGAGCGGAACTCAGCCATGATCTTACTTTTCCATTCAGAATCTGGACTCAACACTATTCTCCCTTTATAGCACAGGAAACCATTCACAAAAGAGAACTTAGCAAGTGGTGAATTACCATTGGTAGAAGTTCGACTATCCAACACTTTTCTAGTCCTCTGTATAACCCACTCATACTTCTTATTGTACCTCCGAATCTCATCTAACCAGCCTCCATAAGGATAAGAAATAGAGAAACACTCAAATAAGGAAATGGCACCCAAGTCCTTTCTTGTGGACATTCCATGCATTATGGACAATGCATCAGCTATCTCATTCTCATGTCCAGCCTTATAGTGTATCTCATAATCGAACCTAAAGAGCTTAGAAACCCATTTTTGTTGGAATGGAATGCTAGAAATATTTGAGACTATGGTGGTCAGTTTTAATCACAAAGTACCTACCTTGAAGATAGTTCTGCCACTTTTTAACTGCATAAACAATTGCAATTAACTCCCTTTCATAAGCAGACAAGGCTTGGTTCCTTGGTCCCAATGTCTGGTTAGCAAATGCAATTGGCCTCTTATCCTGTTGTAGCATAACACCTATTCTCTCCCCCGAGGCATCACACTCAATCTCAAAAGTTTTAGTGAAGTCTGATAAGGCTAACACTTGTGGAGATGCCATGGTAAACTTGAGCTTTTCAAAAGCTGCAGTGGCTTTACTATTCCATTGAAATCCATCATTCTTCATGAGATTATATAAGGGTTGACAGATACTACTATAGCCAGGTATGAACTTCCTATAATAACCTGTCAATCCAAGGAACCCCCTCAATTGCTTAACTGTTTGTGGTCTAGGCCATTCCTTAATTGCTTGTAATTTAGCTGGATCAGCTTCCACTCCTTCACTAGAGACTATATGCCCCAAGTACTCCGCCCTTCTTTGTAAGATCCCAAATCGCCCAAGGATGTGGATCCTGTAAGCCTTATATGTACATGCCCACCTCCATTAGCACGAGGCTTTTTGGGTGCTTACTGGCTTTGGATTCCATCAGAACTCTGAAGTTAAGCGAGTTCGCGCGAGAGCAATCCCATGATGGGTGACCCACTGGGAAGTTCTCGTGTGAGTTCCCAGAAACAAAAACAGTGAAGGCGTGGCCGGGGCCCAAAGCGGACAATATCGTACTACGGCGGAGTCGAGCTCGAGATGTGGTGGGAGCCCGGGCTGGGATGTGACAATTTGGTATCAGAGCCAATCCCTGGCTGGAAGTGTGCCAACGAGGACGTCGAGCCCGAAAGGGGGTGGATTGTAAGATCCCACATCGCCCAGAGGTGTGGATCCTGTAAGCCTTATATGTACATGCCCACCTCCATTAGCATGAGGCCTTTTGGGAGCCTCGCTTCGGATTCCATCGGAACTCCGAAGTTCAGCGAGTTCGCGTGAGAGCAATCCCATGATGGGTGACCCACTGGGAAGTTCTCGTGTGAGTTCCCAGAAACAAAAATCGTGAGGGCGTGGCCGGGGCCCAAAGCGGACAATATCGTGCTATGGCGGAGTCGAGCCCGGGATGTGTGATGGGGGCCCGGGCCTGGATGTGACATTCTTTGGCCCAGAGAACATTTAGATTTCTTGAGGAATAGTTGGTTGAGTTGCAGAATTTGGAAAACAGTCTTAAGATGTTGCATATGTTCCTCCCAACTTTTACCATAGATCAGCAAATCATCAAAGAACACCAAGACAAATTTTCTCAAGTGAGGCTTCAACAAGTCATTCATTAGGCTTTGAAAGGTCGCAGGAGCACTAATAAGGCTGAAGGGTATCACTAAGAACTCGTAATGACCTTCGTGAGTCTTGAAAGCTGTTTTTGGCACATCATCGGGTGCATTAGAATCTGGTGGTATCCCGACCTAAGATCAAGCTTAGAGAAATGGGTAGCACTATAAAGCTCATCAATTAAGTCATCATCAAAGTAATAGGATATTTATCCTTGATGATCAGTGTATTGAGTTCTCTATAATCAATGCACATAAGCCAGGTTCCTTCTTTCTTCTTCACCAAAATGACAGGAAATGAAAAGAGGATGTGACTTGGTCGAATAAACCCTGCAACAAGCAATTCTTGGATAGCCTTTTCGATTTCATTCTTTTGTAAGAGACCATAATGACAAGGTCGTATGTTTGGAGGTTTAGCACCCCAGCACCAATGGAATATGGTGATCAAGCAGCCTCGAAAGAGGTAGCTGAGAGGGTATTCCAAACAAGTCTTCAAAGTCTGCAATGAGAAGTTGCAAATCTTATAGTTGAGATAGTGCTAAATCATGTAGCTATCCACTTGAATCTTCCACATAATACAAAAAGAGACCCAAATGTGAGTTGGAAAGTTCCTTGTCTAAGTGATGAAGGGACACTTCCTGGATAAGTGGTTCCACACGAGGGTTGTGATACAACTTAAAGCGCTGCTGATTCTTTGTAAACTCTATTGTCAACAATTGAAAATCCCAAAGAACAGGGTTGATTGTAGAAAGCTATTGTACCCCCAATACAACATCACATCCCTCGAGAGGAAGGGAATAAAGATCCACTTCACACTTATACCCTCCCAAAGACAAAGAAGCAGACCTGCAACAACCATAACTTTTCACCTGCCCTCCATCTGCAATCATAACTTCGAAACTTTGAGTAAATTGAGATGATTGCCCCCACTGCCTCAAAAGCTTTGAATCTATAAAATTGTGGGAACTACCCGAGTGCAACAAAATCCTGATAGTTTATCCGTTCACCAAGTGATTAACCTTAATTGTGTGAACATATTGCCCAACATTAGTACCATAGAAGGCACACTCACTCAATTCCATAGACTGTAACTCAGGATTAGCTTTATCAACATAGTTCACACATAGTTTAGGATCAAGTGCATCAATCATAAGCAGCTGTTTAAGACCACATTTATGACCCTTAGTCCACTTATCTGAGCTAAACCAACATTCCCCTCACTCTCGTTTGAGTTGAATCTCAGCGGGACTCAATTTCTTAATAGGCAAGGCTCCAGTTCTAGGTACAGTATAAGGATTAGTTCCAAGCAATTAAGGCTTAGGGTTTATGCCAGTTTTAGGGACATTAGATCTGATCTTCGAAATTTTAGTATCCAACTGCACGGTTATAGCTATAACATTGTGCACAGTTTCAGGCTTAAGAAGTTTCACATCAAATTTCAACTCACGTTTAAGCCATCCCAAAAAATAGCTCTTGAGGAGAATCGGACCCAAATCACTAGTTCGATTGGCTAACCTCCTGAATTCAGCTATATAATCTTGGAGTGTACCTGTTTGGCAAAGTTTGAACAGTGATTATGCACTGTCATCAAACTCAGATGGTCCAAATTCTCGACAAAATGCTCTGGTGAAATCCTTCCAGCGTGGTCTGGTGCGTGCACAATCCATCCATTTGAACCATTATAGTGCTTCTCCCTCGAGGTAGAAGGAGGCCGTGAGGATGCCTTAATTGCCCGGCGTGATGTAGAACAAGAATAACTGGTCGGCCTTATAGATCCAGGCTAACGGATCATCACCGTCAGCGAAATGAGGGAATTCCACAAGAGGAGTCTAAGATTGGTGAGGAGTAGTACCTTATCTAGTCTAATTCGGACTTCGAGGCAGCTGAATCAGATCTAGTTTTCGCGGTGGAAGTGGATCAGGGAGAATTGGAGCGAAAAACCTCTCACCTTCCTGACGAAATGAAAGTTCACAGCGAAACTGCTCGAAATATGCCGGAAGATGAGTATCCAAATGGATAGGCAACCTGAACTCCAAGACCTCGGAGACGGCAGTCTGAATAGAAGAGTTCACCGCCTCAGTGATGGTGGAGTGGATAGCGGTGATGAAGGTTTCCAAAGCTGAAACACAAGCATCCATGTGTGGCGTGCGAGCAATGGCGGAATGACGGGTCATACACACAGGAAGGGAATCAGGAGAATTGGGTGATACCAATGTTAGCACCCAAAATATGGGTTCGACCTTGACCTGAGTAATGGAGGATTACAGAGAAAGATAGAGAGAGAGAGAGAGGGAGAGAGGGAGAATTCAATTCTTTTTCATTTCTAACTGTTGCCTCCAAATTCGAAGGCTTATAACAAATTCACAAAGCATGTGAGTGCTGACTTAGCAATACAAACAAGCATATTAAAACTAACCCCTCAACTTACTAAAATACTATTAAACCCCAACTTATTATACTTCCATACTAAAACTACTTTGTCCCATTGCATTTCCATCCTTACAGAATTGGATTATAACATTCTCTCTTCAACAAACCCCCATCTTTCTCTCTGCAAATCACACAAATCCCTCCCTCTATCGCAATCTGTCTATCTCTCTCTCTCTCTCTCTCTATCTCAGAGATTCGAGGGATCCCGTGATCGTGTCCTTTCATCGTACATCGTGCGGTCAGTTTAGGTACTATTTATATTTAATAATTTTAAATTTCAAATGATTTATGACCTCACGATGTACGATAAACGGACACGATCACGAAATCCCCAGGAAAAGGATCTGGCGAGGATCATTTTCCATCCCCGAATCCTCGTTGAATGACAACGAAACCAAACCTACCCCCAATTCGCTCAAAACGCAGAGGACAAAATTGCCCTTCCTAACACATCACCCCTAGCTTCGGATTTTAACCTTTGATGGGCAAAATTGCCATTGACCAACTGAGGGCCGGGCTTTTACCTAATACCAACGAAGCCAATGAAAAAAATAGGAGCAGTCCAAACCCCAACCCAGCCACAAATTTGGTGGCTGTAATGTAAATAAGGAAAAATCAAGGACAATATGCCTCGATTCTAAGTCATGAGTGGGTGCAAAACAAAACATGAGTGGACCAAGTTGGTATATAAGTAGTACTAACATAGTTATTCAACAATGTACTAACTCTCAAAGTTTGTGAAAACTCATATAGCATAATAAGTAATATGTTTTCCGAAAACCCTAGCATGCCATAAAACTTCATAAAACATATATCATATATAGTGTGCTAAATAGTGGTATCATCTTCTGCCCGAAGGCATATAGAACTTTTCCGACCGAAGCCATATAAATATCTTCCGCCCGTAGGCACTACAATGCCCGGCCGAAGCCAATATAAGTATCTTCCACTCGTAGGCACTACAACCCTCGGCCGAAGCCAATATAAGTATCATCGCCTGTTGTCACGCCCCGATCCCGACATACGTCCAGGATCGACACGTGACGTTACCAAATACCTGTATCTCTAACATACCCCACCTCCGGGATATGTACAAAGCGTAATTCAAAAACCGATTGCATAATAATTTTTCGTATGCTTTATGGCTGCATCTAACCTCCTAGTTAGACTGCCTACGTACCCTAGACAGGGATCAAGCCATTCGTAGTTCATCATCCATTTTTAAAAATGTCTAAATCCAATAACAACAATCTAAAAAAACAACCATACATGCATACAGAAACCGTACATACATGTCACACCATCACAGAATATGCACCCCAGATCAAAGAAGGCCACAGACTCTTAGCACAATTATTACAACTAGCACATGGTAGAATTTTGTAAAAATACAACCATAATATTATGAGAGTGATAGTTAAAAGAAAGTCATGCATCCCTTATTAATATAAATGTTGAGTGCAACCGAACATATCTCTATCTCTATTTCTCTCATTGCATTCCCGATTACACCGTATAGTCTCTCTAGCAGGAGCATTCGCAAAATCCAAACATTTAGAGGCTGTATTACCAGGTACAACAAAAAAACACACAAAAGGAGAGAAAATAGAGACCACTGCATATTGGAAAGCTATTCGTATGATAGCCCTGTGGTATTTTTCCCAAACCCTCTATAACATCATAAATTATAAACTTCTGGAAGGTGCTTTTAGCTTATCAATAAGCCTATTAGAGTCATAATTCAGCTCCACTTTTCATCATAACTACCAAAATTAAGATTAAGAAAAATACAATAAAAACAGTCATATATTTCATATTTTTACTAAAAACTCGAACCTGGGGTATAAATGGCAAGGCTAGGCCACCCCCTGGCCCTATTCCATCAGCTTGAGGTTGAAGAATCACCATTTTTAAATCCCATACAACTCCCTGGATTCCCATTGCTCTGATCATGCTCTGAGATTTTCGATTCCCCTTCCCTCCTTGAGATTTGGATTTGGAGTTGATGAGATCATGGGGAAGTGAAACAAAGAGAGTTCTAGAAAGTTCCTCCCAAGAGAGTGAGGGTTTGTTTGTTTGTTTGTTTGTTTTTTTTTTTTTCCAGCTGAGAGAGAACCCCGGAACAAAAGAGGGGCGTGGACCCTGTGAACCCCAACATCCAAAATATCTTGGACTAAACTAAATTTACAAAAATACCTGTAAACTTGTTTATTAATTTCTCATTCGTTACAACTTCGTTTTACGGGGTTTTTGTCTACACGTTCGTGGAATCGTCCTCTATCCAGATATGTCAAGAAATACGATAAAATATATGAGGATGAAATACACCCTCGTAAAATTTTGATTTAGCCAACTACGAGCATTTTCATCATTTTCCACTTAACGAGAAATTATACGACATAATTAATAATAAAAATCCTGGAGTGGGATTTCACACCCGTAGGCAGAATAGTGACCACTAGATAAGCACAAAACTCATTGAACATAATATTTACAAACATAAGTACATATATCTCAACGAAGCTCAGTAGCTCAAACATCATATCTTAAAACATCTTCATAGTATATAGCCATCAATCATATATACTACAAAGAACGTAAAGCATGATATATCAATAACCGTAAATCCAATTTACTCATAAACGTTTCATAAAACATAACCATTAAATCATGCTTTTCATGTATGCATTTCTAATAGTAAAATCATGCATTTTAGAAGGGGTCCTCTCACAGATACTTCGCCGACGAAGACAGAAACGCCACAATAAATGCACCTAGAAGCGTTCCCGACCGAAACCCCGAAAAAGTCAACCCAAAGTTAACGTTGACCGATCAACGGTCAACAGTCAAAGTCAACAGTCAGGTCAAAGTCAACATGTCTGGGTCCTGGGTTTGGGCTTGGGTTTGGGTTTAGGCTTAGTGGGTTTGGGCTTGGGCTGGGGTTTGGGCTTGATAGCCTGGCCTAAGGGATCTGGATTGGGCTTAAAGGTTGGGCCGGGTTCCAACCTGGGTTTGGATCTGGGTTGGGAGGATTTGGGTCTGGTCGACCTAGTTTCAGGCTAAAGTTTGGCCGGTTTCTGGGCACAACTTCAAACGCTTATAACTTCTTCGATACTTAACCAAATTGAGTGATTCAAAAACCAAAGTTGTAGTACTCAACGAGATGAAGAGAAATGTACCTTGCAAGATGGCTAACTCACCGTGGTTTGGCCAGAAATCGCTTCGAAAGTGGTGGAGGTCGCCCGAAACTGGGTAAACTTTAAAAGGTTATAACTTCATCATTTCTTGGCCAAATCATACCCATAATATGTCAAAACGAAGCTTAAGACGAGATGAATAAGATTATACCTATTTGGAACCCAAAAGGTGGCCGGAGATGGCCGGAAAATACCTGCAAACACACTGGTCTCGCCGAAAACTGGGGAAGAATCCCCTCGCTGTTTCTGGGTTTGTGGGGTTCACATAGAGGGTGAGGGATGGTGGTGTGCAGCTGCTGCTGTTGTTGTTGTGTTTGTGTGCTTTCCTAGAGAGAGAGGTTAGAGAGAGTGATGAGAGAAATGAGAGAAGAGAAAAGAGGAGAGAGGGATGTGGTCCACGTGAAGAAGGAGGAGGGAAAAGAGAAAAAAGGAGAGAGTGGGCCGGGAGACAAAACGAAAAAGGGTAGGCCACTTGGCACACCAATTAAGACCTAAAAAATAACATTTCAAAATATCTAACCCAACCAGTGAAATTACGAGAATGCCCTTCTGTTCCGTAAATTTCGGGACGGGTTGTTACACAAATCCCTCCTCAGTTTTAGAATAGATAATGCTTATGTTATGATTGTGTTGGATATGTTAAAACTTCAAATTAATTTTTTTTTCATTTTTCAAAATAAAAAAACGGAAACCAAATCGGAAAAAACCGAACCAAAATTAAACCGAACCAATTTGAACAAACCCAGCCCTAGGCGTAAGGGTGGGCACGGGCCAGGCCGGGCCCAAATTTAGAGGGACCGGACCGGACCCGCTTAAAAAGGAAACGGGACGGGCCGGGCCGGGTGTTGCAAATCTGATCACTGGAACAAGACCTAACCCGGCCCGTTTGAAACGGGCCGGTTTGGGACGGGTCCATGGGTCCTCTTTTTTTTTTTTTCCGGTTTTGATCGTCCCCCACATACTCAAATCGCAGAGCAGTATGTTGATGCCTTTGGTAATTTCGCTAAACCAAACTTGTAAAACATGTTCTTATGCAAATAGAACAACGAAAGAATGAAAAACTTAGAACCAAATGATTTTAGTAAAGCAAGAAATTGGAGCTAACACAAACAAAATGTATCAAATTAACAATAAGCAATCAATTAGCAATTTCATAGCAAAAACAGCTAAAATGAGATTAAAAGTTAGGAATTTACAAAACCAAAAAATTCTAAAATTAGCCTCTGCCAAAAATATCAGGAGACAAAATAATCATTTAAGTTGTGTGAATTGGATGAAAATTTAGGAGGGCGAGATTGGAAACGTTTTACTAAAACCAAACACCAAACCTTGTAACAGGACCTCGTCACCTTCCTCAACATCCTCAAATCGCTCCAGATCTCGGCGAAGCCCGACCCGACCCGACCCAGATCTCGGCGAAACCTCTGGATCGAGCTCCCGTCGGGCGATCTCCGGTTCGGGAAGGAACTGGGTTTTTGACAGGTGAGCTGGGTGCGTTTAGGGCGGGTGAGATGGGAGAGAGAGAGAGAAAGAGAGAGACTGTGGGAGAGAGAGATCTAGAGGGAGGAGATCGGGCCTTCGAGATCGAGGTGAGATGGGAGAGAGAGAGAGAGGACTGTGGGAGAGAAAGATCAAGAGGGAGGAGATCGAGAAAGATGAGAGATCGAGGGAGGACCGGAGGAGGAGACTCGGAGTGGAGTCTGAGAATAAGAAAGAGAGTGAGAGGGGAGGGTTGAGCGAATTAGGTTTGACTCTGAGAATAAGAGAGAGAAAAGGTAATCAGTACGAATGAACGGTAGAGATTTAATCAGTTGGAATGAACGGTCCGGGCCAAGGGCCCGTTTTCTCTCATTTTTAGAACCGGCCCGCCCCGTTATTTACTAAGAACCGGCCCGGCCCGCCCCGTTTTGTGTTTATAATTTTTGGACCCGCCCCATACCCTCCTCGAACCGCAAGGACCCGCCCCAACCCGCGGGTCCAGGACCCGTTTGCCCACCCCTACCTAGGCGCACTAAGGCGGTCCATTAATTGCAAAAAGACAAACCCAGTGATTCAAATTTGGGAGCATTTTTGTTCACCACCTTCAAGTGGTAGTAATGCTTACCACCATATTTATCACCGTTAAATGAGTTTAAGTTTCGAGATTTGTGTAGTGGACAAGCACAAATCTTAAAATTCAAACAAATATAATGGTGATAAATATGGTGGCGAACATTACCACCATTTGAAAGTGGTGAGCAGAAATGCCCTATTGAAATTTTAGGACAATTATTACATGGAAACCAATTGGAGAGAGAGAGCGATCCGAATACCTCTGATTAATCCAAATTCCAATAATATAATTTTGTAAAATAATATTTTGTAAAGTTTCACAATCGAATCGAAATGTCAAATTAAAATATTTTCTAGTGTTGCTTTTGGAAAATAATACAATTGGAGAAAATAATATCTTTTTAGTGTCGCTTCACTTATTTTATGACACGTGAAGTACCCGCTTAATTATTGAACACTTGAAAATTTTCTTCACTTGCACACTCTTGTTTAATTACGTCTGTTGTTTTCGTTTGATTAGGCTAAACCACGTATTGTGACATTAGTAATAATAATTTGGTATCGAACTTGTTATTAACATAAATTAAACCTGAAAACCTCTCACTAATAAATGTAGAGAAAACCGCTAGACTACTAACTTCCATGCATAGATGCTAAAGCCTAAACTTTGTCAACCAAAAATCAAAATTTAGACCTTTTTAAAAGGTTTTTTCCCAACGAAAACTTAGTACCTCAACTTGATTCTTGATTATCTGCGCTAATTACGCTTTGTAATTCACACGAAGAAGCACACCATAGCTTAGAATCAACTTGATTGTTGCCCGCATTTTCTACAGCATTACTACTAATTTTTCATTTTTCGTTTTGAGTTACTGACTAATGGAGAAACAACAGAAATTTTGAGTTTAGATTTATTTCCAAACGGACTATACCACAAGGGTTTGAATCTGATGGCCATTTATTCGATTAGGCCTTCCGAAGATTTCAGCATTTCGAAGATGCTTAACAATGTATTAATAAATTTTCTCTAGAGTGATGACGAATGAAACTCTGGTATAAGAATAGTCGTATGATCAAAAAACACACGCATTTGAAGTTCATAAGGTGGTGGGCTCCTTTAGGAGAAAGAATTGTATGCAACATTGTTCATCGCCACCGTGGCGTCCCAATATGATAATGTCATGCCGTATGTATGTTTTCTCCACATAATATGATATTATTGGATCGGAATGTCACGTGGCAGTGAACTTATTTCGTGCAATTTACTCTCTAGGGCCCCAATTGAAGATTCTTTAAAGACGGGACCCTGGAAAAGTCTGGGAGTACTCCAAACGAAACGACTTGACTTGGCGGGTATAATTCCATTAGTAAAAACTGACTTCTACAGATCAATCATTTCAAGCATTGATCTTTCTAATATTAAAGCAACTCAAAAATGGGAAACTTCATACTGCAACCACAATTTTCTCAACTCACGTTGATCAGATCTTATTCAATGCCCTTTATGGTTTGCTTTGTTCTTGCCATGGCATTTGTTGTTGCCCAAGCACAGCAAATGCAGTCGACTATCAGCCTCGGATCTTCTTTAACACCGACTACCAACTCTTCATGGTTGTCACGTTCGGGTGTATACGCCTTTGGATTTTACAAGCAAGGAAATGGGTATGCTTTGGGGATATTTCTTGCAGGAATCCCCCAAACAACTATAGTGTGGACTGCGAAGCGAGACGACCCTCCACTCTCCAGCAATGTTACTTTGAACTTCACAAGTGATGGGTTTTCCTTGACATCAACACAAGGCCAAAGTTTCGTGATAGAGTATACCTCTGGTTATTCGGCTTCCATGCTTGATTCGGGCAATTTTGTGATATATAATGCCCGTCAAGACATAGTATGGCAAAGTTTTAAGCACCCGACTGACACTCTTTTGCCGGGTCAGAGCCTGTTTGCTGAGAAAGAGCTGTTCTCTGCTAAATCAGAATCTGATCACTCAACTGGCATTTTCCGCCTCAAAATGCAAGCCGATGGAAACCTTGTCCAATACCCTGTAAATACTCCAGACACACGTCCATATGCCTATTATGCATCTAGTACGTATGGGAGAGGAAAGAACGTGACACTTAATTTTGGTGCTGATGGCCATCTCTACTTGCTAAATGATACCGGTTCGAATATCAAGAATATAACAGATGGAGCTCTTCCTGCTCATCAAGCAACAATTTATCTTATGAGAATTGATGCGGATGGAATATTTCGATTGTATTCGCATGATTTGAATCACAACGGGAGCAAGTCAATTGTATGGGAATCTTCCAAGGATAAGTGCGACCCTAAAGGCTTATGCGGATTAAATAGTTATTGTGTCTCAATGGATGTTGACACTGAGTGTAAATGTCTTCCTGGATTCGTATCTGCCAACCAGGGAAAGAATACTTCAGACTGTACGAGGATAGTTGCAGATGTTTGCGAATACAAAAACGAAACTTTCCCATACACCATGGAAGAACTGGAAAGCACAATATGGGAAGACAGTTCGTACGTGGATTTGCCATTATCAGACAGAGAAGCTTGCAAACGAGCCTGTTTGGAGGACTGTAATTGTGAAGCCGCGATTTTCAATGGTACAAGCTGCAGAAAGCAGAGGCTTCCTTTGAGATATGGAAGAAGAAAGGTTAGTACTCCAAACTTAGAGCTCATCAAGGTAGCTACATCTACGACTCCTCCAGACACAGAAAAAAGAAGCAAAAGAAAAGGTAGAACTGACATCCTGATTATTGGTCTCTCACTTACTGCTTTCGGATCTATTTTGGTGGCGATTTCTGTAGTTGCGTTTTGCAAACATAATGCGCGGTCTCATGGAAGAGTGAATATTCCCATTCTTGACTCTGAATTGAATGACGACATCGCTCTGCGACCATATACTTATGAAGAGTTGGAGAAGATTACCAACAATTTTACAGACGAGGTTGGTAGAGTCGCGTCGGGAACAGTTTATAAAGGAGTGATCTTGGCTAGCCAAAAGCCAGTTGCTGTCAAACGACTAGAGAAAGTTGCAGCTGAAGGCGAAAAAGAATTTCAGACTGAACTGAAAGTCATTGGGAAAACCCATCACAAGAATTTAGTCCGTCTGCTTGGATACTGTCTTGATGGACCAAAAAGGCTTTTGGTATACGAGTACATGAGCAATGGCTCACTTGCAGATGTACTCTTCACGCCTGATGGGAAGCCTTCTTGGGAAGAAAGAATGAGAATTTCTCGCAACATAGTGCGAGGATTTCTTTAACTCCATGAAGAGTGTGATACGCAGATTATTCATTGTGACATAAAGCCCCAAAACATTCTGATGGATAAGTACATGTGCCCGAAAATAGCCGACTTTGGATTGGCAAAGCTGCTTAAGGCAGACCAAACTAGAACCACAACTGGATTCAGAGGAACCAGGGGATATGTTGCACCAGACTGGCATAGGAAAATGCCAATAACAGTTAAAGCTGATGTTTACAGCTTTGGAGTTGTGTTGTTGGAGATCATATGTTGTCGAAGGAATGTGGATTGGAGTCTTCCAGAGGAGGAGGCTATTTTGGATGAATTAGCCTACCATTGTTTTGAGACGGGTGAGCTTGGAAAACTAGTGGGTGAAGAAGAGGTCAACACAGGGCAATTTGAAAGGGTGATTAAAGTTGGACTTTGGTGCATCCAGGATGAACCGTCGTTGCGTTTTTCTATGAAGAAGATTTTACTCATGCTTGAAGGAACTGTAGACATCCCAATCCCTCCCAACCCTATTTCTTTTCTCAGCACCATCTAAAGTCAAGTGAGTGATACGTACTTTAGTGATCAGAAAACTGATCAAACCTTACATTTAGTTTATGGTGAGTTTCACCGCAAGCTTCGCTGTCTGTAAGTGTTTGTGTCATCATGAATGATATGAATGAGGTTTTCAGTTCTATGTAGCCTGCTGCGTTACTAATTGTACGTTTATAGGCTGCTTCTAAAAGAAATGCATTAGTTATGTCTCGTAAATATAAAGATGATACAAAATCAATAACAACTTGGTTCTATCATGCATACCATCCATCTGCTTAGTGCTAACTCTACATAAATGAGAAAACAGGATGAAACTTTGCAGACAACAGTCCGACAGCTTCAGTAAACCATAACTAGCGATAACCTTTATGCTTTGATCTACTTACCCGAGCACCCATAAGGCATGAAAAAACAATGTTGCAACTGGAAAGTCATTTATGCATAGCTTGAATTCACTGGTAACACAGTAACTTTCAAGGATTAACCTCATTTGTCTGCGATTACCAACACGGAAGGAACCATATAAACTTGAGATTTTTGACGTTTTTGCTAACCTTTGGACCTCTGAATGTTGTAAGATGTTAACTTTTGAAGCACACTTTAAGTTCAGCATCATCGTAAAACTAATTTGCTTGCATTCCCCTCTTAACCTGGTCATTTCAGGAAAAAAAAAAAAAAAACCAATGCACTTAACTACATACTATCGTGTAGAATACCTCTGATTTCACTTTCTCTTCCATTCAATTCCAAATTACTTTTCATTTTCAATAAATCATCAAATGCTTAAAACAAAACCACTACGAATTCTCATTACTATCAAAGGAGGTTTATTCGGAAAGAGGTGATATAACATTTCAAGCTAGTACTTTAAATAAGCTCTTTAAAACATCTGGTGAGTGAAAGATAATATTGCCAAAACTACAAATTAGAAGAGTTATAAGTTTAGCACAAAGTTTCTATCACGACCCTGTTAGGCCATCTCCAACCGATCCAGCTGAAGGGTCATAGGGCTGAAAATAGCCCGAAATGACACGAAAACCGTCTTCAACAGAGGACTAGGCCAAATGAATCGTGGGCCCCATAGGGCCAAAAAAGGAGAAAATGGTCAACCGGCTGGCCCAATCCAGTCAGCCAGCCAGCCCCGGTCTAGCAGTTTGAATCCAACGGCTACTTGCTGACGTCAGCTAGCCGTTATATTTGATTATTTTTTTCACAATTTTTTTTAAAAAAATTTAAAAATTCTATTTTTTTTTCTTCTATAACTTCCTAAGCCATTAAACAATATTAAATAACATTAAGTAACATTAAACAATATTAAACAACATTAAATAACATTAAGTAACATTAAACAACAAAAAAATTATACAACATAAAAAAAATTTTAACAACATGAAACTTAAACAACATTTTTAAAAACATTTACATGTGGCACTCGAAATCCGAGACGTAAAATTATTGAGATTTCTTAGCGTCAAGAAATCTGCAAGGTTACTCACACATGACACTCGAAACCCAAGACGTAAAACTATTGAGATTCCTTAGCGACAAGAAATCTGCAAAGTTACTCACAGATCGACACATGGCACTCGAAATCCGAGACGTAAAATTATTGAGATTTCGTCTCGAAAAATTATTGACAATCCATAACATAAAATTATTGAGGTAATTTAATTTAAGTAACCATAGTAATTCAATTAAAATAATAAATTATGTTTGGCCCTATGGCCCTTTGGCCTCTTCGGTTGGAGATGATTTTTTGTCACAGGACTATGTTTGGCCTATGGCCCTCTGACCCCTCGGTTGGAGACAGTAAGAAAAATGGCCTAACACTGTTCATTAAAATATTAATTTCTTGCAGGGCTATAGGCCCAAAGAGAGCCCTCTAGCCCTCCTTCCACCTGCTGAATCTTAGAAGAATCGAGAGTT
Organism: Cotoneaster glaucophyllus; assembly: GCA_036320875.1. Lineage (NCBI taxonomy): Eukaryota > Viridiplantae > Streptophyta > Magnoliopsida > Rosales > Rosaceae > Cotoneaster > Cotoneaster glaucophyllus. The sequence continues at coordinate 43,070,445 of CM070073.1, forward strand.
ATAAGTTTAGCACAAAGGTTCGAACTTCTGAAATCGTGTTTTTAAACTGAAGAATGCATAAGTAGTAAAACTCACAAATCATGGGGTTGGTAGAACCCAAGGTAGGATAAACCTATAGTCTAAAGAGAAAAGTGAGAAATTGCATTAAGTCATAGCTAAATGCCTTTGGGATTCAAGTAAAATGCACAAAAGGGTATGACCAGCCCAAGATAGATGCCTTGTTAAAACCTCATCACGTAGCAAAAACCAAGTGGGAAAAATGCTCCTAATCTAAGGGAAAAAGTGTACATTAAGGTCAAGTGAATATACTTTTGGATACTTCCTCTGAGTTTGACAAAATTTCCAAATAAGAACTATATAAGCATTGCAAATGGGATAGTTTCGCATATCGAAAATTCCCGAACAAGCTTCTGGAAAGTAGACTTCGTGAAGAGGTCAGCAAAGTTGTCTAGGGACCAGATTTGCTTGACTTCTTTTGATGCTTTGCAGATGTGAAAAGAAGGCAATATGCTTGGTGTTGACTTTGTTGATGTATCATGTCTTAGTCTGGTCAATACATGTGGCATTGTTTCCAGGAATTGTAGTTGGAACCCAACGATGGATGAAAAACCCCAGGTACTTCGAGTATTTTCAATAGGAGCTCTCAACCATATCTCTCGTGTGTGGCGTAGAGGTGCGGTGAGCTTGCAACAATTCGAAGGTTTCGCAACTAAGGTTGTTGAAAGTGATTATTAGACATCATTATTAGTCATCATTAGGTTTAGACATCATTATTAGACATCATTATCTTTATTAGTCATCATTAGGTTTAGACATCATCATTACTCATCATTAGTCATCTTTTTTCTTTTTCTTAGTCTTTGTCGGATAGTCCTCTCTTCTTTCCTCTCTTCTTCCGCTTATATATCCGAACCATTGTTGTACAACAACTTATGAAATATATCACAAATTAAAGTCATAATTTCTACATGGTATCAGAGCAGGTTCTTTTGTAACCTGTCTCTACCATTCTTGCTGCTGCGATTTTTTCGAAGTCTAAGTCATGGCTGAAGAAAGTTCTGTGAACCGTGATGAGGAAACCCAGCACAGTCTCTCTTCAAACTTCTCAGACGTTGAGGTTAACACCAATCAACGTTTATGTTCAGTCCTCTTGAACGATTTCAATTATCTTCCTTGGTCCCGAGCTGTTTCACTAGCTCTCGGAGGCAAAGCGAAGTTAGGTTTTGTAAATGGAAGCGTGGAAGCTCCAGACCGTTCTTCCTCTACATATGATACATGGCTCTGCAAAGATCAACTTGTCATGTCCTTATTGCTCAACACCATGGAGAAACATGTTGCTGAAATTTTTAGCTACTCCAATTCCGCACATGATCTTTGGAAAGCTTTGCAGGATATGTATGGAAATCAAAACAACTATGCAAGGGTCTTCCAATTAAAGAAGGACATTGCTAGTGCTCAACAAGAAGGGAAAGCGTTTGTTCAACATCTTGGGAGACTTAAAGCCATGTGGAATGAGTTGGACGTATATCTCCCACATACCACAGATCCTACCATTCTCCTAAAACGAGCTGAGGAAGACAAAATTTATCAGCTGTTAGGGAGTTTGAGCTCTGAGTACGAGGACCTAAGAAGTCACATCTTGATGAGTCAAGACCTGCCTACCTTCAACAATGTTTGTGCAACTATTCAACGAGAAGAAGCAAGGAAGAAGGTTATGAATGCTGATCACAGCCCCAGATTGACTGAGACTCAAGCATATGCATCAAATTACAAGAACTCAGAAGCCAAGGTATACAAGGGAAGAAACACACATCTAAAATGCAAATATTGCAATGGTGTCGGTCATGTGGAAGACAAGTGTTGGGAACTTCATCCCGAACTCAAGCCTAAGTTCAGCAAAGATGGAAAAATGATACCAAGGTCCTCACATCAATTTCAACCTCCAAGGTCCTCACATCAATTTCAACCTCATTTCAAGGCACAACTTGCTAATGGTCACCCTTCCACTATTTCACAAGGATCCATGGAGTTCTCTGCCAATCCACTGTCATTGATCAATGAATTTGCAACTTACCTACAAAGTAAGGGGCACGGAGAAGGCTCACATGGTCAAGGCAATGAAGAGGGTAGTCACATAGCTATGTTGGGACAATTTGCCGGATTTCTTGCTGAAAATGAGAAAGTTCCAAAGGGAGAAGCATCAGGTATACTCAAAGCCTTCACTACTGCCCTATTAAAAAGTACTGAAACTGATTGTTGGATAATTGATTCAGGCGCCACAGATCATATGACAAACAAAATTACAAATTTACATCATTTTAAAAATTTTTCAAGTCCTTCGCATGTGTCTGTTGCAAATGGAAAAAATGTCTTAGTTTTGGGAAAAGGAGAAATAAATTTACTTTCTCAGACAACACCTTCCACTGCCCTCTATGTACCAACCTTTCCTTTTCAACTTTTGTCAATTGGAAAGATCACCAACACTCTAAACTGCCGTGCTATTTTCTCACCAAATAATGTGATGTTTCAGGATGTTCTCACCATGAAAATGATTGGTGAAGGGGTCTTCATAAATGGACTTTACTACTTGTGCAAGAATGCCTGTTACACTCAGGCTCTTCAAGCTCAATCGATGTCCATAGATGAAAGCCAACTTTGGCATAGGAGATTAGCTCACCCCTCTGAAGGTGTCTTGTCTAAACTGTTTCCAAATTTTTGTAAACCCTATCCTACTTGTGATACTTGTCAATTTTCTAAGTTTACTAGGCTACCTTTTGGTAATTCAATGTCTAGGACAAGTAAACTTTTTGAAATGGTACACACCGATGTATGGGGACCTACAACTGAATCAATTGAAGGGTTTAAGTACTTTGTTCTATTTGTTGATGATTTCTCTCGAACAAGTTTTCTATATCTTATGAAATCAAAAAGTGAAGTCCCAACCATTTTCAAAGAGTTTCACATGCATGTTAAAACACAATTTCAATCAAACATTAAGGTTTTAAGGTCAGATAATGGCACTGAATTTATGTCCAACAACATGCTTCAATACATAAGCTCTCAGGGTATCATCCATCAAACCAGCTGTGTAGGGACTCCCCAACAAAATGGAGTAGCCGAGAGGAAAAATAGAGATCTCTTAGAGAAGACTCGTGCTCTCATGATTCACATGCATGTTCCAAAGAAATTTTGGTCGTTTGCCATTCTCACTGCCACTTATCTCATCAATCGACTTCCAAGTCGTGTGCTAAGTTTTAAATCTCCCTATGAAGTTCTCAAGGGGAGGAAAATAGATTTGACACATCTCAAGGTGTTTGGTTGTGTTTGTTTTGTTCACATCCAAACCTTGAACCGTGACAAACTAGATGCCAGGGCAACAAAGTGTGTGTTTATGGGATATTCAGCCACCCAAAAGGGATACAAGTGCTTCGATCCAGTCACTAAGAAGTGCACAGTTTCAAGAGATGTGAAGTTTGAAGAAAACTGCCCTTATTTTACAAGTCAGGGGGAGGATTTAGTTGACATGTTCCCACTCCCTCAAAACTTTGATTATCCGATGTTGGAAGAGAGACCAGTCACTGTGAGTCCACACTGTGAAGAAGTACAAACTGACCAAGTTACTGCCAGTGAAAGTGAAGAAGAGCCTTACTCTGATCATTCTCAATCCTCTACAGAGTCTCAGGTGATTAAGAGAAACCCTCCTCGAATCAGAAAACCTCCAGCTAGGTTGCAGGATTATGTTACGTATGCCTCACGGCATCCTATCACTGAATGTATCAGCTTTAGTAAGTTCTCAACATCTCATGCTGCATTTCTCCGTGAAATTGATAAGCACAGTGAACCAAGAAGCTTTCAAGAAGCTTGTCTTCTCCCACAATGGAACCAAGCCATGACAGAAGAGCTTCGTGCACTGGAAGAGAATCACACCTGGAGCCTAGTTCAACTACCACCAGGAAAAAAGGCTGTTGGAAGTCGTTGGGTTTACAAGACAAAATTCAAAGCTGATGGATCTATCGAGAGACACAAGGCTAGACTTGTTGCTCGAGGTTTCACCCAAACCTTTGGAGTAGATTATAAGGAAACATTTGCACCGGTGGCCAAGATGAACTCAGTCAGGGTTTTACTTTCAGTTGCAATCAATTGTGGGTGGTCACTCTACCAAATGGATGTGAAGAATGCTTTTCTTCACGGAGAGTTGCAGGAAGAAGTGTATATGCAACCTCCTCCCGGCTATAATGGTATCAAAGGCAACATGGTTTGCAAATTGCATAAGGCAATATATGGATTGAAACAGTCACCAAGAGCTTGGTATGCCAAGCTCAGTTCTGTTCTGGAAAAGGCTGGATTCATGCGAAGTAATGCTGATTCTTCGTTATTTGTAAGAACTGGCAGCAGTGGGAAGTTGGTGGTCCTCATCTACGTTGATGATCTCATCATTACTGGAGATAGTATCGTGGAGATTGAGGCACTAAAACTCTCACTACATCAAACTTTCGCTATCAAGGACTTGGGGAGGTTAAAGTATTTTTTGGGGATCGAAATGGCAACATCGTCAAAAGGACTGTTTTTACATCAACGGAAATATGCATTGGACCTTCTTCAAGAAGCAAAAATGCTTGACTGCAAGCCTGCTATCACTCCCGTTGATTGTAAACTGAAGCTCAGCATAGATGGAGAAGTCATGCATGATGTAAGCTACTATCAACGATTAGTAGGCAAGCTCATATACCTCACCATCACTCGTCCAGATATCACATATGCAGTGAGCTTGGCGAGTCAGTTCATGCACTCTCCCACTATTGATCATCTTAACATAGTTAAGAGAATCCTTCGTTATCTCAAGGGTTCAATAGGTCAAGGAATTACTATGCATAACAATCAGTCCACTGTCATTAGTGGCTACACAGATGCAGACTGGGCAGGTAATGCAATTGATAGAAAATCAACAACAGGCTATTGTACATTTGTTGGTGGAAACCTTGTCACATGGAAGAGTAAGAAGCAACAGGTAATTGCTCGTTCCAGCGCAGAGGCTGAGTATCGAGCCATGGCAGCCACTGCTTGTGAACTCATTTGGCTTAAAGGGCTTCTTTCAGACTTAGGGTTTCCTAATTCTACTCCTATGTCACTTATGTGTGATAATCAGGCAGCCATGCACATTGCTGCCAACCCTGTGTTCCATGAAAGAACCAAACATATTGAAGTGGATTGCCATTTCATCCGAGCTCAAGTTCAAACTCAAATCATTCAGACAATGTTCACACGAAGCCATGATCAACTAGCAGATCTCTTCACCAAGGCACTGACATCCGTTCAGTTTCATCGATTATTGAGCAAGCTTGGCTCAGTGAACCTCCTCGATCCAGCTTGAGGGGGAGTGTTGAAAGTGATTATTAGACATCATTATTAGTCATCATTAGGTTTAGACATCATTATTAGACATCATTATCTTTATTAGTCATCATTAGGTTTAGACATCATCATTACTCATCATTAGTCATCTTTTTTCTTTTTCTTAGTCTTTGTCGGATAGTCCTCTCTTCTTTCCTCTCTTCTTCCGCTTATATATCCGAACCATTGTTGTACAACAACTTATGAAATATATCACAAATTAAAGTCATAATTTCTACAAAGGTCTATATCGTGGACCTCCAAGATATTGGCGGTATCCCTAACGATAAAAACATAACCATTTAGGAATGTGCCTCCGAGATTTATAGATAGCTATGCTTTGTCTTTGAGTTTAAAACCTCTCTCAGATTGATTCGGATGCATTGTTCTTTTGAAAGGATTGAATTGTTTCGCTGTAATCTCTTCACTGGAATGAATGCTTTTCCGCGTCAACTTTGGAATGTAAAGCCATTAATTTGATCATATCGAGCATGAAAAGAGCGTACGTATAGGGGAAAACTGATGCTTTTTAAGGTTTAGAAAGTTGCATACAGTAATCGGGAACACAACCAAAAAAAAAGAAAAGAAAACCGAATGAAACTTTTTATACACAAGGTGGTGAGTTTATTGATAGCAATTTATACATTAACTTTGGGATATCAATCAGGTCACAAGCAATATATATATATATATATATATATATATAAATATATATAAAGGTTCATTATTTCATTTCATTTTCATCAATCACAGCTTCCTGATCAAAAATTTGGACCCGCTGCAAGAATTTCCTCCGTCAGCTTGTTATCCTTTCCAATCTTGTGATTTGTGAACACCTCAAAGTTCTTCTTGAACAGACCACCCAGATGAAGTAGTGTGTCGTTGTAGGTTTTCTTGTCTGACCACTGCCGTTGAAATATTCGCGCAGACCTGGTTAATACAAATGAAAAAATGCATACCAAAATTTAAACAGCAATAGAATATGTAGACAAAAAAAAAAAAGGATTTATATCACAAATGGTCCCTGAAATTGAAAATCGATCAATGTAGTCTCTGAATTTTAACTCGCGAATCAATGTGGTCCTTCTGTTAGTGTTCCTTCCAAATTAACTTTAAAAAAAGGTTAGAAAACCAATTTTTCATGGTAAAATGATCAAAAATAACCCTGTTACTTATAATTTTACTTACTACCTCTCTTTTCTTTTTTCCATCTTCACTTTTCTCTCCATTTTTTCATGGATTTGGTACTAAAACTAAAATAAAAACAAAAAAAAGTGGTTCTCTAACCTTGTTTTGGTCATTTTACCATGAAAAATTGGTTCTCTAACCTTTTTTTAGTGTTAATTTGGACGGAACACTAACAGAAGGACCACATTGATTCGCGAGTTAAAATTCAGGGACTACATTGATCGATTTTCAATTTCAGGGACCATCATGATTGATGGGGTCAATTTCAGGGACCATTTGTGATATAAACCCAAAAAAAAAATGAGCAACTTACGGTGTTTATTGGGTCCAGAATTTCTGTAGGTACACCCTCAATATCAGTAGGAATCTCAAGACCGAATACTTCAGTCTTTGTGTAGGTTGCATTCAAAAGGGCCCTGAGTGGATTGCATTGATAATCATCCTGGTGTAAGCTAATTTGATATGGTTACCTGTTCCGTACCTGCAAAAGAACTAAATGTTATATAATCAAAGTGCACTGACTAGCTCTTGGCCTAGTTTTATTTCTCTTTCCAAAGCCGAACGAGCATCAACAAATGCATCAGCTGATTTCTGTTTCTATAGATTTTATACCTTCCTGCAGACCAGCCTGTGTTAACAAGCCACCCTGTGGCCCCGTGCTTCTGCATCTTGTCAGCCAACATTGCTGCATACCTTGTCGGATGCATCATTATAAACGCTGCACCGAAGCATGCTGAGAATGTAGCTTGTGGCTCCTTAATACCATCTTCTGTTCCAGCTACCTATTTTTGCATTTGAAGTTCCATCAATAAAATCCAATGCATGCAACTTCTACAAACTGGAAAGAAGATCAAATGAATACCAAAGCAGTATAGCTGCTGATGAAATGATACATAGTTTGAGCCAAGCTCAGCTTGCTCACTGGTGGAAGCACACCAAATGCATCACATGCCAGGAGGATGACATTTTTCGGATGGGGACCAACACACGGTATTTTAACATTCGGTATATACTCTATCGGATATGCTGCCCGGGTGTTTTCTGTAACAATGTTTGCCAAGGTCAAACCAAAAATCAGCAGGACACAATAAATAGTTGTAAAGACCAAGCAAATGTTCTTTATATGGACTATGATTCATATCATCTTATTCACTTGCTACTACTTGTGCTACATGGACTCCTAAAATTAGAATTAACGAACAACTCACAGCAACTTTTTCAAAGTTCTCAAAATGATAGTTTGCTTAAACCGAAATTAGTCAGTTAGACTTACCAGTAACAGATTTCTCTGAGTAATCAACTTCTCGATTATGGTCATCGAGCACAACATTTTCCAAAACTGCCAAACACATGCAACCATATTTGATAAGAATTTGAAATATCACTCCAATCATGACACAGAACATAAACATTTCACGCTAACTGTCATTTTTAAAGTAGAATGTTCAATTATATCATGATGTTAAGTACCAGTCCCAAATTTGATAGCATTCCAAATATCTGGTTCCTTGTCCTTTGACAAATCAATGCACTTGGCATAGCAACCACCTTCAATGTTTGACACACCATTGTTGCTCCAGCAGTGCTCATCATCTCCAATTAGATTCCGATTATGATCCGTAGACAGAGTCGTCTTCCCAGTGCCTGCAACAAACATCCCAGGATCAGTTACACAAACACGAAAGAAACTGAAACACAAAAGATTGATGTATCCGTCGCCAATTGATCATTGCACACACGGTTATGGTAGTGCAATAAAACTGTACCAGATAAGCCAAAGAAAAGGGCAATCATCTTTCCCCATATTGCATCCATAGTGGAGGGAGAGAATTTGACGCTTAGGAATGAGATAGTGCATGACAGTGAACAGGCCTTTCTTCATTTCCCCAGCATACTGGGTTCCAAGGATGACCATTTCCCTCCTAGAGAGATTGAGGTCTACGCTTGTAGAGGATGTCATGTAGTGAGTATAATGGTTACATGGAAACTGCCCGGCGTTGTATATTGTGAAGTCTGGAGTACCGAAATCCTCCAGCTCTTCAGGAGTTGGGCGGATGCACCTGTCATCCAGCCAGTTATCGTTTCAACACTGCGCTAAGTGTAATATGTTGTTGCATTCAGCATTATGCACTTAATAATCTAGGCATATCAGCTTCATTGCTTACATGTTATGCATAAACAGGGAGTGGTAAGCTCTCGCAGATGCAATCCGAACTTTGATTCGGTGTTCTGGATCCCAGTTAAGAAACTGATCATTCACAAAAACCTGAAATGCAGATTTACCATAACACCACTCACTATTAAGTATTGCAGAGTGTACAAATTGGAAGAAGCAAAGAGATTAGGAAAATTATCAAAATTAGATTCATATGTTTAATTTGCTTCTCTCTGTCTTGCAAGTAAACCTGTGAAAATCAGCTCGTTTCTTGAACTATTGTTCTATAGCTGTTTGTAGCTGTTACAACTTTCCTAGTGCAAAAGACCATCTTGTTGCAGACCAATTTTAACAAAACTTTTTGGGTGCACGTCAGACAACTAATTTACTGCTATAACATAAATAGATTGATAACATCACGTAGATACGAGACAAAATTACTCAGTCAAGCAATTGTCAACAGAATAGTTAACATGTTTACACAACGAGTTTGATAGTACTGATCATGACTCATGAGAACATCTATGATTGCCTAATTGAATCTTTACATGACAGGAGCACTGCAACACTCATAAGGGAAAAGACAAGGTCCACAATTAAAGACTGGTCAAGACCAAAACCAACTAAAATAGTTTGGTCTACTGTTTGTTTTAAATATCATGTAGAACAAAGTCGGAATTGGATCCACTTCGGACCTTAATGTCCAGAGCCTAAGAATCCACAAATCTGGGCCACACAAATTATATTTGGTGGTTCCTATTAACTCATTCTATTGGCCCACCTCACACAAAACCAACAACTCCAATTTCTTTTCCACACAAATGTGTGGCCCAAATTTGTAGATCCCTAGGCTCCGGACTTCCAATTCCCACAAAGTCCATTTCATGGAAAAGAAATAAAAGCAAAGAAGGTGCGACTGAGAGGATATCATTTTTTAGCATCCAGTGCATCATCATATACACCTAGATATTATACATGCATATTGTTAATGGGCGACAAATATAATATTTGCACATCCCTTGGATTGAGGAAATGGAGAACAAGAGGATAAGCATCCACGCAATCTAATTTGCAAACAGTCACTGCCAGCTGATTAACATGTTTGCTGCATGATTTTCGAACCCCATGTTTAAGCAAAAGTGTTGAAGATATTAAGGGCTAGTTTACACTGCTTTTGTAAGTGTCAAAAGTGTTTTTAGATGATTAGAAGCATTTTTCGTCGTGCATGATAGGAACCTTAAAAGTGTTGGTAGATAAAATAAACATTTTCTAGTGTGTTTTTTAACAATAGAAATCATGTCTGAGTGTGATTTCATTTCATTGTGCTTTTAACAAAAGTACTTTAGTAGCGCTTTTCACAAAAGCATTTTCAAACAAGCTCTTTACACGTTGTGTTACCAAAATTTGAAAGTAAACAAACAAGTTGTAGAATCAGTCAGAACATGAATATGATGATTTACCAATCATAAAAAACAAATTAAGAAGAATAATGATCAACATATGGGTGAGCCCCTATATTAAAGAGAAATAATACCTTGTCCAAGGAATTCAAGTAATTTACAGCTCTTTCTCTGTTCACTAAGAAAGTATGCTCGTCCATTTCAATGTTGGGTGAGCCCCTAATTAATTAAGCAAAACAAATTGTCAATCGATTGGGTGATTAAGATTAATCAAATATGTTAATTAGATGCAAATAAATTATGAGGCCGTAGCATGCAATTGCAGTACGTAGAAGAAGCACGCAAGCACTTACTTTCCCACCAAAGCTCGTTTTCAGTTTCTTCATCTTTGACGACTCGTTTGTCTCTTGGAGAACGGCCAGTCTTTGCCCCAGATACTGTGGCCAACGCACCCGATGCTGTTACAAACGAACCTTTCTCATACTTTATAGCTTGCTCATACAGTTCTGTAGGTACGTACATATATATACAGAGAATAAGTTCGTTTATAACAACATAAGATTAGATACGTATATATATATATATATATATATATATATATGATCAACTCATGCAGATATTGATGTAGCCCCAATTGCCAAGCAATTGCGCCCAAAGAATAATTACAAAGCAGTTGTCTATAACGAAGATTTTCCACCCTACGAACGTGTATTGCATAGTAATATGGTAGAATATCTCATCTATAGGTCTACTAAGAAAATGATAATACGTGCATACCGGACAGGGTACCGTGCGTATATTTTCTTTTAATCTTATTATAATTAATGTTAATGTACTATGTAATATCTATACTATTATTAAGAAAAGAGGCCAGTGTAAAGCAATATATTGTTGGATATCCATATATTCATTTTACTTCTCACACACATCTCTTAATTTTCGATCGCCAGATTTAATGAATTAAAGAAAATCAATACAAAAAAATTAACAATGATGTGCATAAGTAAAAATGAGTGTGTGATTAACATTGTCTTATATATTGTCAAATTTAATTGTTAAGAAAAAGAAGCTATTTGGGCCAGCGTCGAGCAAATGTCAAATGTAAGTGTAATTCTTGTAACAACTAGATTAATGGACTTTGAACTAAGGGATCATATAGTAATATCAACTAATACTATATGATCCAGCATCTCCTTGGAGTCTAATATCATGATTAATTTGACAAGTTATACACGCCCATATAATGTGTGCTTTCCGCCTGTAACATCAATTAGTATTATGACCAATTGTTATTTTATAGATATCAAGAGATTTCTTGTTGGACCAAAGATGGTTATTATTTCTCTCATATTATATAACACTAAAAATAGGACATATCAACATAGTCATCTACCCTTATTTTAACACGTTGAATGATACACCGCATTATAATACGTGAAATAATACATCACATAATTTGCATTCTCGGAGCCCGAAAAAATATAGTAGGTTTTATCACCTAATATGATCCTTACCAATCTATGATTATTACTATATCAACTTTGTGGAAAGGGATCCTCTCCGGATCCCTTCCACCAAGTCCTCCCCATCAAACAATCTAGATCTTTGAAATTTGATCCAACGGCTAAAGTTATTATAACTTTTAAAGTGTATCCCTGTTTGTAGCCGTTGGATCAAATTTCAGCGGTCCAGATTAGTTGATGAGGAGGACTTAGTGGAAGGGATCCGGAGAGGATCCCCTTCCCAACTTTACAAGGAAAATGCTTGAAAGATCATGATTTTAAACTATATTTTATAGATTACATGATGTGATAATTGATTGTTAAATTTATAAAATATATTTAAATAGATGATCTCTTTAGTATTAATTTGGGTAAATTACATAAAACTACCTCAACTATTGGGGTCACGACAGTTTCATACCTCATTTTTTAAAATTGACAATGTCATCGCATCTTAAGAATTTGTGACAATGTCATACCTCCGTCAATTTTTCTGTTAGTTTTTCTGTTAAGTGCTGACGTGGCTAGAAACGGGAATCACTCACTAATCCAGCTTGATTAAAAAATAATTAAATATATTTTTAATAATTAAATATTAAAAAATTAAGAATAAAAAAAAAATTCCTAGGGATGTGGCATCCCTTTCCCGAAACATGTCCCTTTTCTTCTTCTTCTTCTTCTTCTTCTTCTTCTTCTTCTTCTTCTTCTTCTTCTTCTTCTTCTTCTTCTCTCTCCTTCTTCTCTCTCCTCCTCCTCCTTCTTCTTCTTCTTCTTCTTGGGCCGAACCAGTTTCCATTTTTTTTTCTTCTTCTCTCTCCTTCTTCTTCTTCTTCTCTCTCCTCCTCGTCCTTCTTTTTCTTCTTCTTCTTGGGCCGAACCAGTTTCGAATTTTTCTTTTTTTTTGTTCTTCTTCTTCTCTCTTCTTCCTCTTCTCCTTCTCTCTCCTTCTCTCTCCTCCTTCTTCTTCTTCTTGGGCCGAACCAGTTTCGAATTATTTTTTTTTCTTCTTCCTCCTTCTTCCTTCTTCCTTCTTCTTCCTTCTTCTTGGTTGCAGTTTGGGGTTTTTTTTTTTTCCTCCTCTTCTTCCTCCTCTTCTCCTCCTCCTCCTTCTTGTTCCGCAGGCGGGGGGCTCCTCCTCCTTCTTCTTCTCCTTCTTCCTCCTTCTCCTTCTTCTGGGTTTTTTTTTTCTGGGTTGCATCCATTTTTTTTTTGTGTTAGCAGGGAAGAAGATGAAGATGGGGAAGAGACGGAGGGGGGAAGGGACGACTTTTTTTTTTTTTTTTTTTACTTTTACTTTTATTTATTATTTTAATATTTAAAAAATATTAATTTTTTTTTAGTTTTTAATAAATTTTTAATAGAAAGTGGGGTCCGAATCAAGCCACGTCAGCACTTAACAGAAAAACTAACAGAAAAATTGACGGAGGTATGACATTGTCACAAATTTGTAAGATGCGGTATGACATTGTCAATTTTAAAAGATGAGGTATGAAACTGTCGTGACCCCAATAGTTGAGGTAGTTTTTTGTAATTTACCCAAAATTTTTATAATATAAGTAGGGATTGTAAATTGAATTACCAGCAGGAGAGAGATTGTAAAGGATATGGGTAACCTTGAGGGCACTATCACTGACGCCAAAGAGAGAAGCGTCGTAAAGATGATGCTCAACATGCGTCGCCTTCTGCCCATCTGACTTCCTGGCAGGGTCCCCCTTCACCACCTTGGGTCCCGTCTCCCTCGTCAGCGAACGTTGCATTCCACCACCATTCAGTAACAGATAAACATTATTGAAACACAAAAACGCATCGTTTCCGACAGAACTCAGAACTGCATGACTAATTTACACGCGTCCGTACCTGATGGACTGGAGCTGCTGCTTGTGGCGATCCTCTTCAGACATGGTGGTGGCAAAAGCCCCCTGCGATCCGGTGATGGGCGTGGTAGGCTGCGACTTCTTCTGCTGAAGAGAGTGAAGCTCGTCGATCGTCTTGGCCTTCACCGGCGTTGTGCTGTCGTCGTGGCAAACCTCCGAAGCGGTCTTCTCATGCTGGGTTTGGATTTTCGGCGGTCCATGGCGTCCCATACTTCCAGTCCTTGAATAGCTAAACACTCCATTTTCTGCCCTATTATTCTGAGCCATGTTTGTTTATTTTTTTTTCCCTGCAAAACATACCAATTATATTGGGTTAAACAATTGAGCAGTCCAAATGATAATAAGTTTTTTTTCCTTTCGAGGAGTGATTATCACCGGATACCAAGTTACAGTAACTAGTTAAGACTATCAACCAAATATCGACCAAGGACCGAGTAAGGTACTTAGTAAAGTTGATCAAAATTGAGCAAATAATACTATAAATTGGTATTCGATACAACCCTTTCTTTTGCATGTAAAGGATGGTAAAAAAGAAAGAGAAATTCGAACCAGAAACTGGGAGTGACACCAGTCACCAAGAAAGCCTGCACGTTTCAAAGGGAGGATGAAAGAGAGAGTTTTAGAATTTGACACGAGAGATCACTTGAAAACGATCCATATAAAAAGGCTTCGAGTAGTCCCGGGATCCAAGCTTTATGCATTAACTAGGGTTAGTTTAAGTAACCATGGTTGGTGACAGATGCAGATAAAAATAATAAGAATTGGGAAGAAGAAATTTCCAAAGTGGAAAATAAATGTGAAACGCTTTTCAATATGGTTGATCAGGTCAAGTTGTCGGGTGCATTTTTGCTCACCCATATTAAACTTCGGTGTATGTTCACCATACACCTTATTAGCTGCCATGTGTCTTATCTTTTAATCCTAGTAAACTTGTTAATTAAATATATCTTTTTCAAATTTTGAAACTAATTTTAATCATTAAAAATAAAAATAAAAATCCAAACCCCTCCAGCGTTTCAACTTCTCCACCCAGCAACCCCATGAACACCCACCCACACACGGCCAAAGATTCGATGATGACGATGAGAACATTGTTTTTACCTTTTATTCCACTGTGACTATATGATCGTCAACTCAATAATTGAAGACCATACAACAACAGCCAGAGACAACTACGACGGATGCACCATTGCAGCCATGAAATTCGATAGCGGCCTCACCTAAAGAACCAGCCCTTTCTCTTTCTTGGCGAGGACATTTCTTTGCACATACAGATTTGACATTTTTTGCGATTTGGGATATATTTTCTTGGTGAGTACATTTGTTGAGTTTTCTTTATAAAATAAATTAGAGTTACAGTGGAATAAGAGGGATGGCGGATGGCGGAGATGGCTGATTCGCCATGGCTTCTGAAAAAGAAGATTGAAAGGGTGGGTGGGGGTTGGCTAGTTGGGGAAGTTGAAAAGCTTCTGGGGTTGAGTTTATTTATTTAATCATGTGTAAATTAGTTTTAAAAATTAAAAGAAATATATTAATTAACAAGTTTACTAGGGTTCGAAGATGGGACACATGACAACTAATAAGGTGTATGGTGAGCATACACCAAAGTTAATGTGGGTGAGCAAAAATGCCCCAAGTTGTCCTAGAACGGGGACGAGTTTGTTGGATAAGAACGTAACTTACAATGTTAGCCCACTAGTTATTGTAATGGGTTAAGATAAGGATATGTTTAGAATTTGATTGTAACTTGTATTTAAGGTGTCAGTTAGCATTACAGTTTAGTGATATTTTTCTTTACTTGTAAGTAAGATGTCTTAAATTCGATTCTTGTCAAAGGCGAATTTGAATCAATTATTATGGTTAGCTCATGATGAGGCTTAGCCACCCCCTCACCCTTAATCTAGATAATATCGCTTTTTAGAAAGAAAAAAACAAAAAAAAAAACAAAAAACCTTGTATTTAAGGTGTTAATTGTTTGTAACTCAGTCTTAAGAGAATTTATCATTGCAACGAGTTTGAGTTTCCCCCTCCCTCAACATCGCTTGTATAAGAATAAATAAAAAAAAAAAAAAAAAAAACTTGTATCCAAGGTAAAATCTTGAATATCACGTCTATTATTTGATTCCTTCCGACATCATAAGAAAATAATATCTCGTTAAATATCTTTATTTGAATATCACGTCTATTATTCGATTCCTTCATGACATCTCAAGAGAGTTGATTTGCAATTAAGGGAGAAGTTTGAAGGTAGAGGTGAATTATTTATCATTTTTAAGAGGATTATAGTCGATTCTCACCAAAGGTGAATTTGAACCACATTATTGCTAGCCCATTGTGAGGCTAAGCCTACCCCCTCCTCAGTGTAGATAATATTGTTCGTTAAAAAAGAAGGATTAGATATGAAGAAATTTTTTGTTGGGGGACATTTAGGTAGAGGTGGACTTGGGCTTTAAGAACGTCTTCTTGTCTCCCTTTTGGTGCAAATTCATACCAAGTCTCGGGATATCTCGAAAGATATAGCTTGTCTTAGGAAATACCTCGGTAACATCAATGGCTCAAAGATAGCAAGTGAAACGCCATGTGGAAGCTAGAAGATTATCAGTTTAACATGAGAAAGAAGGGATTTGCATGGTTGCATGGCATTCTTGACTAGATAATCTGGGCTTTCCTAGGGTGATAGTAAGGCTTCTAATGGTTGAGATGTTTGGTGGAAGACTGTGGGAATTTCTAAGGTTGAATAGATGGTGATGCTTGAAGCGTGGAGTATGCTTCTGGGCTAACTAGAATTCTCTGGGCTTATTTCCTGGGTGGTTATCACTTCCTGCGTTTCTCCTATCTCTCTTTGTGCTACTCTCTGTGTTTCTTCATGTGTTTTAATCTCCTCCCCCTTAATGTAAGTCAAAGGTTCTTCCCTAGGCTTCAAGGGAACCTCCCTTTGTGGCTTGGTCTTCCCTTTCTTTCTCCCTAGGTCTCATATTATTCCGTTTTTGGTGTAAGATAGCTGCACTGTTGAAACCTGTAGTTTGCTTCTTCCCAAGATGTGCTTTTCCCAGGGCGCCCTTCCGCGGGCGCTAATTCTGGTAGCGCGCTTCACGGCTTTCGTGCGTTGGTTGTCTGTGCAGGTTAAGAAGAGAAAGTCAGCATTAAATGCCTGACTTGCTGGGTTTAGCATGCATTTAATGCAAGAATCTAGTTTAGTTCTAACTAAGAGGGTTGGCTTGCTAGGGAAAGGGATAAATTAGCCTAGTTCTCTCTCAATGTTGCCTGCATGAAATACAAAGGGTATAGGCTTGGATCTTTGGGCCCCAAGCAACCCAAAGTCTTCCATGAGCCCGATTCCATGTAGGCCCGATAACTTTCTGTAACCATCCATACCATAATCCACTTGACAAACCCTGAATATGTTACTTGGGCTTAGCATGAATCATGACTAAGAAAGCATGGCGTGAATATCCGGCTTAATCACCGAGGCATGGCATGTTTGTAAATATATTCCTCGTCAATCCCGCGCCTTGGCATGTGTTTGGGCTTGAATGTAGGCTTTGCAGGACAATTGGGCTTAAAGACTTGGTTGGATTGGTGTGACATTTTTACGCCCCAACATTAGCCCCCTTAAGTATTTGGGCTATGAGATATCTTGAGTGGGCTAAATAATCAACCTCAAGCCTTAGCAGTTTTTTTTTTCCTGAACGTGGGCTTCCTGATGAGACTCTTATTCTTCCCGCGTGGCAGCAAATAAATCCATGTCGTTGTGCTCCCTTGCTTCTCGTGCATGTCCAATCATATAGAGAAACTCTGGGTATTCATCCGCCTCCACTTGGTAACCGTTACAAACTGCTCTTCTCCCTATGATGAATATTTAATTTGTCCTTGCTCTTTCTCACCTCCTTTAATTCTCCTTCATTCTTCAAATTTTTCATAACTACTTTTCTCTCCAAATTCTTCTCTGCTTTCTACGCTTCTTCGAGTTCTATGATAAGGCTTTGTTCAGGTAAGGAAATTCATCCCTTGACCCCCTTTCGAAATTTTTTCTTCTCCTTTTTGTCTTCTGTGTTTGCCATGGTGATAAAATTAGGCATGCATCTTTCCTCTTTGGATTATATGTTTCAAAGATTCTGGGGTTTCAGCATGGATGTACAAGCGGTGTGAGTCTTTCCTTCGGGAAATTGAACTTCATTCCTTGGGTAGTCTTGCTGCTTCGAAATCTTATGTGTTTGCTTTCTGTGATTTCCTTCTTGCTTTTCATGTACACTGTACAATTGTCGTCGAGCTTAGCTTGCTTGCGTGTTGATGCATGCTTGAGTGGGATCGATCGATTAATTGCATTGATATGTTTGGCATGATTAGCTTGACTGCATATAGCCTATTTTTGCTTGGATATGCATATAGCATACTTTCCCTAGCTAGATCTTATAGGGCTTCGGTGTTTTACGTGATAAGATGTAGGGGAAAATAGTCCCATGTTAAAGTCTTAGACTTTTGCATGAAAGGCTTCGAATTTTATGCATGTACCCTTTTGGTTTCTCGGGGCGCGCTTGCTTGCTTTCCCAGGGTGTGTCTGCTTGCTTTCCCAAGGTGCGCTTGTCGCGTTTCACTTTGTATGTTTGCACGTCTCTTCTTGAATGTTGCACTTGCTTGTAATATATATGGTTTGACACTTGCTTTCCATAGGTGCATTATGGCTGGGAAATCACGAAAGTGTCTAACTGCGGTTGATGGGTCCTTCAGTACTGAGGACCGGCTTCGACGAGGCAAGCCGCCGTCTTCTCTTGGTTCTCAAAGCAAGACTTTTAAGGAATATGAGCCTTCCTTAGACTCCGTCCCTCCTATCAATCCTAGACGTATTTCCCGGTGTTGCATCGAGAATGGGTTGTTTCCTGTTGTGCCGATCCACTTTAAGTTCTCATGTGGTGAGGCTACTGGCTGGGCAGATTGGGTAGATACTGAGCTCAGCTTTGCGAACCAGTGCGTAACCTTGACAAAGGCCAAGGTTTTGGACAACGTCTTTATAACCAAGAAGCAGGTTGTTTTCCTCGAGCCTGAATTTCTTCGCCACGTGGTTAGGAGGTAGAGTACAAAGACCCATACCTTCGCTTGTGCCTGGTGAAAATTTACCCCCACTCTGGAAGATGTTGCTAATATTATACATCTTCCAATTGCGGGTAATGTGGATCCTTTCTGCCACGTTATTCCTTCTCAGACACCGACACTTTTGATGTTTTGAAGAAGGGTGCTTCTACTTATCTGAGCAAGGTTTTTTGCTTTAATGAATGGATCAAACATTTTTGGCAAAAGAAACAAGAGCTGAACTGCAGGTTCGAGGCCATGTTGTGCTTGTGGCTAGGCCGCTTTATCTTCTGTGATAGCAAGGATACCTTCAATCGCCAAGTGATTCCTTAGGCCATGGCGATTGCACGTGGCCACGTGGCTCCACTGGTTTTTTTTGTTTATCGGGCTTCTCTACCACAAATTAGAACAACTTCATACTCTGGAGGAGCAGGTCACGGGTAGTGCCCCGTTGAAAAGTTTCCTCTGTCTTGTGGGAGTGTATCAAGGGTTTAAAGATAACTCCTTAACCCTCCGGCGCAGCGAAGAGCCGCTACGTTATTGACTCCTTCTCCTATTTACCTAAGAAGCTCCCGCTGGCTTGTCGTTAGTTTGGGAAGATTCAGGTGAAGAAGCAGAACTTCCTAGAGCTTCTAGATGACATGAACTATTTTATTTCCCATCCATATGTGTCAGTTCCTGAAGGTTTTGCCTCAGTGATGTTTTTTACTAATGTTGTATGTGGTGAAGGTTCAAGCATGATGAAAATACATCTCTTCGAAAATTTGAATTTCCCTTCGCTCACCAAAAAATCATTGGTTATGCTGGCTTTTTCAATCCTTTTCCAAGGGGAGGATAACGAGGAAAGAAGTGCAGTTTACTCTCATTTTCGGGTACGACGGCAACTGGGTTTTCACCAAGGGGTGCCGATATCATTCCCTAAAAAAATTGAGGTCTCTTTCAATAGTCTTTTTTTGGAGTTCTGTGTATGCGCCTCCAAAATGTTTTCACCCTTTCCAGTACATTACCAATCGGACCCGGGTATGTGGCATTTCTAAAGCTATGCCGCCTAATAGTTGAAGTGTTTCTCTGCCATCGCCAAATTTCACAGTGATAAGCAGCCGCGGTTGTCTCCCAGCGTTGTCAATCATCCTCGATGATTCCGGTTCGAAGCATTAGTGCCCCACTGCATTAGAGGAAATCAATGTTTCAGGTGATTCTTGGAGCATGAAGAAGAGTAGAGCATCAGGTGTCGATGAAGGACAACTTGCAAGTCGATGGAAGAAAACGGTTTCAAGTATAATTTCTTGGCTTGACTTCTCTTGTTAGCTTCCCTTTTGCATGCCTTTCCTTAATGCTTTATATTTTTTGCCTCAGATGACGTAGTGAAACATTTCAAGCCTTGGGTGATAAAAGACGATCCCCCCAACAATAAGCCTGATGCTTCCCTCACTCCAAAGAAATGGAAGAGCGAAAGTTCCTCAGGGAAGCCAAAGCTTGGTAATTGGTCCTATTCCCCTTTTCTTGCTTTCATTGTTTTGAGGTTCTATGCTAAATATAACCTTGTTACAGCCAAGACTCTTGCCAAGGAAGTAACTCATGTTAGCCTTGCTCGTAGGACCAGGAGCAACCGAGCGTCCACTTATTCCAGCACTCCCAAGCCTCCTGAGTTCTTTGATATCACTAAGACGAGTGAGGAAGAAAGGAGTGTTGGGGAAACTGACAGCGATGAGGCAACTAAAGAAGGCTCGACCGCTGGGGCAAGCAGCAATACAAATGCCCAGTCTGACCTTGGGAGTGGGGGACATCTTTAGGCTTCCCTAGGGAAGGGTGAAAATAATGACGGAGAACTAAGTAGCAAGGATGACAGTAAAGCAGCAGAGGATGTTGATCTTGATGAAGTTGACGGGTTTTTTAATGATGACATTCAAGAAGAGGAAGATACAGAGGTATGTCTCCCTGTTCTTCATTGATGCTTGCCCTTGCATGAATTTGCTACTGTCAGCTTTCCTTTTAAGCCTTTGAAATTTTGCTTAAGCTTGCAAGTGTGTGGAGGAAGTAACTCCCGAGTTGACTTTAGGGGAGTAAAGGTTCGTTTTAGACTAGCTGAAGCCTTGGGCAGGTTCTTTGAGCGTGCCGGTGATGCAGACGTGAGCCTGATAGGTTTATATCCCTTTATGCGTAGGATGATCTTTGAAGAGCTTGGGATCCTGCTTTATGGTTTGAAGCATATTTCCCCATTAGAACTCACCGAGCACATGCTACTGGTGGGTTCTCTAGTTGAAATGCGTCTTGGATCAATTCGTTAAAGTTAACAAGCTAGAGCGTGCTCTCGAACTGCAGCGTAAGGAACTAAAGGCTGAGAAGCTCAAGTTGAAGAAGTTGGTCCGTGGGAGCTCCAAGGAAATAGCAGCGTGTCTTCAACTTGCAGCGGATCAGTTGCATGCTGGCACCTCTAGCAGTTCCTCCAAAAGGTGTTGTTCTGAGTTTAACTCTTCACCTTCCTACCACTGCGTGCTTTGCATGACTGTTTGCATTATCCTTAAGATGTTTAAGTAACGGGCTACTTGCTTTCCTCACTCCACCTTTACTTTTAGTTGTAATTTCCCTTTTAGACAGCTAACTTATTGCTTTTCGAACAATGGCCATGGGGCCACTCTCTTTGTATTTTGCTTATTTTCCTTTGACTTCTTCCTTTGGCTTTAGATGCTGATATTGGACTTAGCATAATGTTTACGATGTCTTTAACTTGCAATGACATTGGCTTTTTCTTATCTTGGGTGTATAAGAATTTGTTGGATGAAATTCTATTGAGACACAGGCTTGAGTTTTTTCTTGCTTTCCTGGGGGAAATAGCTGATCTTGTCGCTTGGGACATTGCCAGTGAGTTTCCCTGAGGAAAGATGGAAAAGATGTTGCAGCTTCCGTAGGGAAATGTAGCATGTTAGGAAAGCTTGACTTGCTTAGCATTGATTTTGCATTGATAGGCTTGGCATGTTGCATGAGTATAGCTTTGAAAAAAGCTTTATTTGCTTGACTCAATGGTTTTGCATGATGAGTTGGCTTGGCATGTTGCATAAGCATTGAAACATTGAGCAGCTTGCTTAGCATTGCATTGGTAGGCTTTGGCATCTTACATGAGTATAGCTTTGAAAAAAGCTTTATTTGCTTAACTCAATGGTTTTGCATGGCATGTTGGCTTGGCATGTTGCATGAGTATTGAGCCATTGAGCAACTTGCTTAGCATTGCATTGATAGGCTTTTGCATGTTGCATGATTATAGCTTTGAAAAAGCTTTATTTGCTTGACTCAATGGTTTTGCATGGCATGTTGGCTTGGCATGTTGCATGAGCATTGAACCATTGAGCAACTTGCTTAGCATTGCATTGATAGGCTTTGGCATGTTGCTTGAGTATAGCTTTGAAAAAGCTTTATTTGCTTGACTCAATGGTTTTGCATGGCATGTTGCATGGGTATTTAACCATTGAGCAACTTGCTTTGCGTTGATAGGCTTTGACATGGGCTTTTATTATAGCCTTAGCATGTATTGCCCCTTAGGGCGGCTTGCTTGGTGTGGGCTTTTATTATATCCTTGGCATGATTACTGCTATAGCTTGTTTAGAAGAAATCCTTCTAGTTACTCTTGCCAATGTAAAGAAACAAATGTACCAAAGATTTTGACAAAATGCTCCTTCATTTCATTAAAATTTGGGGTACATCAATCATTGCATGCCTTTACAAGACCCCATAGAGTAAGCAAAATCATCATTGCATAGAAGGAGCTTGTTATTCTAAAATAGTCATGAGCGTTTTAGCAGTAATAATGCTTTAGCCACTTTGCATTAACAGGTTCCGTTAGCATACATTCCTTGACCGAAGTCAAGTAGTAGTAACCACTTCGATAGGCTTCATTGACCATGAAAGGTCTTTCCCATTATGGAGCGAACTTCAAAGGTTCGGAGATCTGCCTCCTTATGTGCTCAGTTATCCTGAGGACGAGATTTTCTTCCTTGAAGTTATGTTGCTTGACTGTGCGGTTGTAAGCTCTGATAACCTCTTGGTGGTATATGGTTGCTTTGCTAGCTGCTTCTTCCTTTCTTTCCTCAAGTAGCTCAAGGTCTTTCCACCTCTAGACATGCTGCAGCATTCTATTCCACGTCGTTGAATGTTGAAACTCTTGTCGTGGGCATCATCATTTTCATAGGGGAAATACCTTCAAACCCATACATTAAGGAGTAGGGAGAAAAACATGTAACGTTCCTTGGAGATGTGCGATAGGCCTATAAGACGTCTGGAAGATGAGTGTTCCAGCCCCCCAGCATAGTTGTGTACCATCTTGCTTAGGGAACCCTAAACCCTCAGCTTAGTAGTGTCTTGTTTGTGGCTTCAGCTTGATCGTTTCCCTAGGGATAGTACGACGTGGAGTGGCGGTGCTTGATCTCGTAACCATCAAGTGTGGCACTTACTTAATTGTTCACAAAGGGTGTGCCATTATCGCTCACTATCTTGTATGGTATCCAAAATCGACAAACGATGCATTCCCTAATGAAATTGGATACTGCTGCTCATATTGCTTTCTTGAGAGGGATTGCTTCCACCCACTTTGTGAAGTACTCAATGGCTACTAGGATCCATATGTGGCCTTAGAAGCCAAATTGATTGTTCCTATCAAATCAAGCCCCTAAGTATGAAATGGCCATGGATGCGCATGTTTTGCAGTAGCATTGGAGGCTTGTGGATTAAGTTTCCATAGACTTGGCATGCATGGTATCTCTTGACCATGTTATGCATTCCCTCACGGTTGGCTAATAGTATCCTAGGCTTAGCAGTTGCTTGTGTAGCTTATTCCTTCCTTGGTGCTCGCCGCACTCTCTAGCATGTACTTCTTGCATGACTATGATGACTCGGATAACCCAAGGTATCTCAATGGTTGCCCATTGAACCCCTTTCGATATAGAGTTGCCCTCATCCACGAAGTACCTTTTGGCTGTTCTTTTTAACTTGCGTGCATCCCTGATGTTGCTTGGTAGTGTCTCTTCGATGAAGAATGTGAGGTATAGAGACCTCTAGTCATTAGTGATGGAAATCGCAAATGCCTCTCCTAGGGAAAGCATTATGCTGCATTTTGGACATTCAGCTTGAATGCATGTGGCTTATTGCTTCATCTCTGGCCAGTAATACCCTTTCCTTTGTAGTCGGTAATAGAGACTTACTACTTGGTCGACTCCGCATGTGGCTTTATGGATCTCTTACAACCGCCTTTGTGCTTCTTTTGGTCCAACGGGGTAACACTCCTCCAGGCAGGCATTTATAGAGTGTTCCATCAACATTGATGTGCTCTTTAAGGTATTTGATGATGAGCTCTCCGCTTGGCTTGGAAAGTTCCCTTTTGACAGTTTCCCTTAAGTCATCATCCTTTGACACTTTCTCCGGGAATGTTGCATCAATGGTTGGGGCCTCCCTTCTGATCACAACAATGTTGGGTTATTCTTCAATAAAGGTAAGCTTGGAGCCAAGTGTGGCTAAGGCATTTAAGCATCTGTTGGTTGTGCCAGGAATATGTTTCAACACCACCTGCTTGAAGCTTGCCATGAGTTTCTCGGCCATAGTACGGTATGGTGCCAGAGTTATTTCCTTCACTGCAAAACTTTCTTGGACCTAACTCAGGACCAAGTTTGAGTTCCCTAGACACGTATCTTCATTGTGCCCATTTCTCTGGCTATGGAAAGGCCAATGATGAAAGCTTCATACTTAACTACATTGTTTGTGCATGGAAATCTTAGCTTGAAGGATAGGGTAGTAGCTTGGCCCTCTGGATTGACAAGTACAATGCCAACTCCTCATTCTACGGTTGTGGAAGAACCATCAAAGTGCATGATCCATGGCTCATGTTCCATAGCGATGGCAACGAATTCTGGCAGCACACCAAAGACTTCCCTGGAAATAATTGCATATTCTTCTTTGGGAATAATGTTAGCATGTCTATCATAGCTTGGCCTTTAATGGCCTTAGGTGTCAAAAATATAATATCGAATTTGGAAAGTTGGAGCAACTAACGAGCCAAACGGCCAGATAGTATAAGTCTAGTAAGCAAGTACCTTATTGGGTCAAACTTTACCATAAGGTACAACTTATAGGCTAGGGAATAGTGGCGTAGCCACTGTGATGTGTAGACAAGAGCTAGGCAAAGGTGTCTTCTCATTTAGCAGGCTGACTAGTTCTTTCTTTTCCTTAACAGATAAGTAAACACTGATAGAAATCAATTTTTGCACAGAGGGATCATTAATTTTTGCATAGATAAGTAAACACTAATAGAAGGTGTTTCGTTTTCTCCTTTAGCAGGCTGACTTTCTGTAGGGATTCGTCCTTGGCAGCAGATGCATACATATCTTTAGTTTCCTTGGGAACTTTACTTGCTTGTCATGTAGTGTCTCCATACTCGGGGCTTTCCCACGTAATATGGTCAAGCCCCCAAACCCGTCATAAGCGGTAGACGATGCGGCCGTCCGGAAGCACGACCCTGGAGCATCAAGGTGGAGTGCAAGCAAGGACATTGGCCTCTAGCTGTATGCATTTTCCTTTTTCCACAGTGGCTAAGAATTCTTAGTCACAGAGATCTCGAACCTCTTCCCAATAGGGTAAAGGTATCCCTGAGGCCTATGATATCCTACTTCTGGCACTTGAGAAATCATTATAAAACTCGGCATCGGAATAGTGAACCTCATCTAGGTTGAATGGCATCTGGTTTCCCGAGATGCGAATAAGCCTCAGACCAATCTTTCCCTTGACACATTGGTGGTAGGTGGAGGCCACGAGTCTATGCTTGTTTATCCCTGGCCTTCCGAGTAGAGCGTGGTAAGCCACATTGATGTCCATCACATAAAACTTAGTAAAGTACCTGATAGGGCCAATCTTCAAGTTTATCTCAATATGTCCCATAGTTTCCTTACTCATGTTCCCAAATCCATTGATAGAGATTTAAGATTTTACCACCTTTGACGTTGGAATGCCTGCTGCAGTAAGCACTGCCAAGGGCAAAAAGTTAATGGATGACCTAGTGTCAACCAAAGCTCGCCTGATGAAGATGTCATTAATCTGCCCTTCCAGGTATAGTGGCCTTCGGTGGTCAAGGAAAACCATTTACATGTATTCGTCAGTGAAGATAATGGCATTGTTATTCTCGAGGAAAGCCTTCTGCGACTGGGTAGTGTAGCATTGAGGGCCATAGTCCTCAGAAACATACATGAGAATTTCAGTAGCAGTAGTCCTTGCTTCCCAGCCATATTCGAGTGGTCGAATAGGGACTTGAACTTCATGTTTTCATAGAAGACATGCGCTGCAGTGGGCCCTTGCCTTTGGGAAAGGTAATGCTCAGCTGCATCAGCTTTCATGTTACGAAGGTTGTACAAAGTCACAGCCATCATTTCCTTGTTGAACAGTTATTTTTTCGGGGCTCCTTTATTGTATTCTTTAGGTATATCAATGGTGAAGACCTCGTCACCTAGGCTTGGGGAAAAATCCATAAGATTTGCATCCTCATCTCCTCATCCCTCAACTTGATGCCATGGCGTATCATAGCTCTTTGGCTTAAAGTATTTGCACCAATAAGCCTTCTCTATGTTCCCGAAAGGTTCCCAAATGGCTTCTGGTGGCTTGGGTTCGTTGATCCACGAATGGAAATCATCGTCATCTCCGGAGCATGTGATGACAGCTGCTAGCTCCTTCCCTCGGTGTTTCGGCAGAATATCAATGCCTAAGGCTTGCGTCTTGCATGACAACTCTAGTGTTAGAATTTTTCGCAAAGTTTGGCATACAATAGAAGGATGTCCCACATACTAATGGTAACGACAGTAACTGGGATCCTGTCTATCTTTCCTCGAAAGGGATTTTGTACAGTCAGGGCAGCTTGATGGCCCCATCTACGAGCATGTTATCGAGGATGACATGCAATTCCTCGCTACTGCACGCTAGCGGAGGATAGGTTTCCCTATCACTCTCTATTTCCCTCTCTTTTTCGTGGATTTTAGACAGATCTGTCATCCACGGCTAGTGCATGATGCGATTTCTTTTTGTCAATTTTCCAGGATCTCCTCATGGAAGGCTTGACTAACAAGCTAGTCTTCCTCAATGCTTTTAGGAGCCTCGAGAACTGGCTGATACCAATGTTCTCCTGGTACACCCTGTAGTCAGCGACAATGTTGCTGAGGCAGATCTCCACAAGGGCTTCCTCGTCCTTCTCGTTATAGCAATCAAGGGTGAAGTCTCAGAAAAGTTTGATAAAAGTCATTGGATATTTCCTGTGCTTTTGGCGCGTATTGTTGAGCTAAGTTGTCGTGACCCTTTCCTCATGCTGGAAGTATGTTTTAAAGAACTTGCCCGCTAGCTTCTCCCAGGTTTGGATAGAACCTGGTACAAGGGCGGTGTACCAAGTATAGGCACGGTCAGTTACGCTTTTCGAGAACTCCCTGAGATGGAGGTTGCAATCGCTGACATAATGACCCAAAGCGTCAATGAAACGACTTAAATGTTCCTTAGGGCTAATCCTCCGAACTCTTGTGCAGCTCTTTTTCGAGCATGGCTATGATGTCTTCCTAGGTGGCAAATGATGGTGCTTTCTTAGGGCCCTTACTAGCAGCAGCAGCACCTGACTCTTCTTGAGAAGCTTTTTCCCTAGGCGTGCAATCTTTGTCACTGGCTTTCTTGCTTGGATTCGGGATTGAGTTTTTCAACTCTTTCACAAACGCAGCAAATTCCTTTTGGGCCTCACCCAAGGCATGAATGGCTGCAATGATGTCTGGCATGTCATACTCGTCCAGGTTTTCGTGACTTTCCTGGTGTTAGCCTTCGCGTTGAGACTCGTCGAGTTGGGAAACAGCCCCACCTACGTCTAAGGCATTGTCACTCCAGGTAGTGTTTCTCCTAGATCTTGGAGCCATTGAAAGAAGATTGCAACCTGTCCCCAGTGAAGTCGCCAATTTATATTGGGGGACATTTAGGTCGAGGTGGACTTGGGCTTTAAGAATATCCTCTTGTCTCCCTTGGTGCGAATTCGTACCCAAGTCCCGGGATATCTCGAAAGAGATAACTTGTCTAAAGAAATACCCCTGTAACATCAACGGCTTGAAGATAGTATGATTGATTAAGATAATGACTTGCTCAAGTGAAGCGTCGTGTGGAAGCTAGAAGATTATCAGTTTAACATGAGAGAGAAGGGATTTGCATGGTTGCATGGCATTCTTGATCGGATAATATGGGCTTTCCTAGGGTGATAATAAGGCTTCTAATGGTTGAGATGTTTGATGGAAGACTGTGGGAATTTCTAAGGTTGCATAGATGGTGATGCTTGAGGCTTGGAGTATGCTTCTGGGCTAACTAGAACTCTCTGGACTTATTTCCTGGGTGGTTCTCTTTTCCTGCATTTCTCCTATCTCTCTCTGTGTTTCTCCGTGTGTTCTAACCTCTTCCATTTTCTGTAATGGCTTCTCTCCCTTTATGTAAGTGAAGGGTTCTTCTCTAGGCTTTAATGGAACCTCCCTTTGTGGCTTGGTATTCCCCTTCTTTTTCCCTAGGTCTCCTATTATTCCCCTTTGGGTGTAAGATAACTACACTGTTGAGACCTGCAGTTTGCTTATTCCCAAGATGCGCCTTTCCCAGGGCGGCCTTCCGCGGGCGCTAATTCTAGTAACGCGTTTCACAGCTTTAGCGGATTGGTTGTCTGTGCAGGCTGGGAAGGGAAAGTCAGCATGAAATGCCTGACTTGATGGGTTTAGCATGCATTTAATGCAGGAATCTTGTTTAGTTCTAATTAAGGGGGTTGGCTTGCTAGGAAAAGGGATAAACTAGGCTAGTTCTCTCTCAATGTTGCCTGCATGAAATACAAAGGGTATGGGCTTGGATCTTTGGGCCCTCAAGCAGCCTAAAGTCTTCCATGATCCTGATTCCATGTAGGCCCGATAACCTTCCTTAACCATCCACACCACAATCCACTTGACAAGCCCCGGAAATGTGACTTGGGCTTAGCATGAATAATGACTAAGGAAGCATGGCGTGATGAATAGGCATGAGCATGGCATGAATATCCGGCTTAATCATCGAGGCATGGCATGTTTGTAAATATATTCCTTGTCGATTCCTCGCATTGGCATGTGTTTGGGCTTGAATGTAGGCTTTACATGACAATTGGACCTTAAGACTTGATTGGATTGGTGTGTGACATTTTTGGGCCTCAACAATTTCTTACTTATAATCTTCTTATTGTGGGGAGGATTAGAGTGGATAATTTTTTTTTCTTGAGCAAATCCCTCTTTTAACTTCTAGCTGGCCACAAATTTTTCATTTTTTGTATCTTTTTTTTTTTAATCTTTTTTTTTTTTAAGTCAACATACTTTGAAACAATTGTTTTTCCATTCCATTCCAATCCAATCCTCTATACCGAACAAGGCATGACAAAATACAAAGTGCCGAAGATTTTGTGACAGATGAATAAAAAAATCTTTCGGTTAATTAGTTCGGTTATAAAAGGTTTTGAAGTTAAAAAGAAAACACAAGAGAACAATTTACTTCCAAATGGAAAAGAAAAAGAATATGTCACATGCTAACATCGAGTCAAAATTCACAAGTTTCTGATGAAAAAGAACCCCGAGATATATCACAAGATTGCTCTAGTTTTGGGTGCATTACTGCATTCCAATGTCTTCTTGTATTTACCTTTTTAGATGCATTTTAAATTTTAAGGTATTGTTAACCTAGTGAAATTTCTGAAGTGCTAATATTATCACATTTTTTTTAACAAAATATTATCACTTTTTAAAATTTCATGGATATGTCGTTTTAGGGTAATGCTAGCGAGACTAAATTTGTAGATAAAATTTTGAAAACTAAATGACATGGAAGTTAATGATTAGATTATTACTTAAGTGTTGATAAACATGCTCTTTTTTATTAGTAACACATCATTTAGTTTGCAAATTTGTTTCCAAATTTAATCTCCCTAACATTACCCGTCATTTTAATTTGAACGATGATCCGTGAACCCTTTGTGCTAAATGGCATGATCAGGCCAGCTCGATTTCGACATAAGCAGGGACTTAGGCTCATGGAATACCCAACCCTATGCTCATTGATAAATTTTTCAATGTATGTAGCTTGGGCTTTCCACTATGGTCTTTGGACTTGGCCCGTTTCTTTGAACTTACAATGGTATGATCATGCCATTTAGCACAAAGGGTTTGCACGTTGCGGATCACAAAAAATACCAGAGTCCCAGGTGTTAGGTTGTTGAGGAATCTTTGCCGGATGGCTAGCTGCCTTCGCCCACCTCTTCGAAATGACATATGAAGAGAATTCTGTCAAATGTTCATCACTCATCGGGCATAACATATGAACACATGGAACTCCTGCAGATTCGAAATGCATGCAGCTGCAAGTTAGGCTCTCTGGTGGATTCAAATTAGGGTTCTTTAGATATAAACCCTTGAAACTCTTATTTTCCAAACAAAAACCCACCTAAATTTAAACATTCAAATAAAACCCAAATTTCAATTAAACTGCCATGTAGACAAATATATAACCAACTATTACAATACATTTACAACTTATGCCACAAATAATTTGGTCAATAAATGTTATTACTCATCCTAATTATGATGAGCAATTAAATCCATATGGATATTTTACCTTTCTTGTATCATAAATATTAGCAACATATATATATTAGTTTACCAAATTAAAAAAACAAGAAGACATAACTTGTACGAAAAAAAAATCAATATTGTTTCAATCATGTAATTACCTACATACAAATTAATTTACCTACTTATAAAATATTATACTAATTTACCTACATTTAAATTAATTTACCTATTCCAAAAAAAGTAGTGATATTAGATAATGTTCGAATGTTGTGGGTTTGTGCTTGTAGGCAATTAAATAAACTTTTAATCTAATGCACATAAATCATGTAGGTAATTAAGACCATTTTGGAAGTAAATTAAACCCTTTAAATTTTGGTTTGATGAAATAGGTAAATTAGACTATTTTGTAGGTAAAAATTGTGTGGAACATATAGCTTTGGTTTTGTGCATTAGGCACCTTATAACAATTTGAAAGTTAATCCATTAAATATACAATGAATGGCATGAATTATTATGTAAAATATATAAAATTAATTAAATGGGTATAACAAGTAATTGATCCAAAAACCCTATCCAAGCATTAATAGGGGTAGTTTAGACATTCGAAAAATACACAATTTGAAAAGTCAAACTTAATTAAAGAATTTGCTTAGTTGGAGGCTAGTAAATGAGTTTTATTCAAGAAAACAAAAAAACATGGGTTTTAGTTGAGGAAAATATTGTTTCAAGGGGTAATGTCAAATTTTCAGTTAATTTTATATATTTTACATAATAATTCATGCCATTCATTGTATATTTAATGGATTAACTTTCAAATTGTTATAAGGTGCCTAATGCACAAAACCAAAGCTATATGTTCCACACAATTTTTACCTACAAAATAGTCTAATTTACCTATTCCATCAAACCAAAATTTAAAGGGTTTAATTTACTTCCAAAATGGTCTTAATTACCTACATGATTTATGTGCATTAGATTAAAAGTTTATTTAATTGCCTACAAGCACAAACCCACAACATTCGAACATTATCTAATATCACTACTTTTTTTGGAATAGGTAAATTAATTTAAATGTAGGTAAATTAGTATAATATTTTATAAGTAGGTAAATTAATTTGTATGTAGGTAATTACATGATTGAAACAATATTGATTTTTTTTTCGTACAAGTTATGTCTTCTTGTTTTTTTAATTTGGTAAACTAATATATATATGTTGCTAATATTTATGATACAAGAAAGGTAAAATATCCATATGGATTTAATTGCTCATCATAATTAGGATGAGTAATAACATTTATTGACCAAATTATTTGTGGCATAAGTTGTAAATGTATTGTAATAGTTGGTTATATATTTGTCTACATGGCAGTTTAATTGAAATTTGGGTTTTATTTGAATGTTTAAATTTAGGTGGGTTTTTGTTTGGAAAATAAGAGTTTCAAGGGTTTATATCTAAAGAACCCTAAAATTAATTAAATGGGTATAACAAGTAATTGATCCAAAAACCCTATCCAATCATTAATAGGGGTAGTTTAGACATTCGAAAAATACACAATTTGAAAAGTCAAACTTAATTAAAGAATTTGCTTAGTTGGAGGCTAGTAAATGAGTTTTATTCAAGAAAACAAAAGAACATGGGTTTTAGTTGAGGAAAATATTGTTTCAAGGGGTAATGTCAAATTTTCAGTTCAAATTATGCTGCACAGTATATGTGATCCCTCCATCCAAGAACTTGGACATCTCATACGTGTATATTCCATTCCCAGCTACTGCTAAGGTCGTATATAGTGCAGCCATCTTTTCAATCTCCTCGACGATCCACTGATCCACCTTTGTTGTGAATATATTTTTGCAACGTGATCCTGTATTGGGTCCAATTGAGTAGTCAACTCCGGCTTTGAATTCTTCCCCTTTAAAGTCTCTATATCCACAAGTATTCCTGTGTCTCGCCAATGATCTATCAAATTGTCCAACACATTATGTAACTTCAAATTCGAGTTCTCAACAAAGTCCTTCAGTTCAACCAAAAAAAAAACCAAAGCCCTACTGGTTCATGCTCTCACAACATTGTGTGGTTGTCATCTGATGAGTTGATATTATCTATATTTTTATCATATTTTTAGTATTCATTTATTGGTTATTTTGTAAGAACTTTGATACTTTAGGTTATATTTCTATTGTAGGACATCCGAATCCAATTGATTAAAAGGAGGAATTTTGGAGTAATTTCCAGTTGGAGTAAATTCACAAGTCTGTCAAGAATGTTTTGTCAAAGTTTCAGCATTTTATTCCAAGGAAAGTGATTGTGACAAATTAATTAATGCTCAGTGTGCAATACTGGCAGATTGACGTTATAGACTTAATTGTGACTTTTGAGCATGAAGATGATGTTTTATGGAGTTTAGCCTTTCTATAAAGTTGATCAGGACGGCCTAAACTTTAAAACAAGATATTTTGGGGCCTGATTTGGAGCTGGTATGGTCCAGAAACGTGGAGACTATCTGATTAGGCAGATTGTCTAGTTTGATTAGGGTTGTGATTTTAAGTTATCTTTCTATTGTTTTGTTTTCTAGATTTGTTTGGAGACCTATTTTTGATAGGATTCAGATTTATTAGTCTATTTTTATGGCAAGTTAGGAGCCCTAAAGGGCAACGTTTTTGCTAGGAGATCTCAGCTTATGAGCTTTGGCGGTTTACAACTTTATACTACAAGGGTGTTTTCTATCTTTTCTTCTCAATAATATTATTCTTTTCAATAATGAATATGCGTAACTAATTTCTTTTTGCTAGGGCGAGGTTACAAGCCTTAGCATGAATATGTAGTCTTTATTGAATTGTTTGCGTACTTGCTTTGAATTATTAATTACCGTGTTGAAACTATATATATGTCTCAATAGTCGATCACCATTAGGATGTTTAAACAAGCAATTTGATTCAATTTATGTTGAAACATCACCCTCGAATTAAGGAGGGCTTTTTGTGATTAATAATCGTAATTTTACTTAAGGTGCATCACACTCTTTTAAGGGTTGTATGGTTTTTCAAAAGGTTTTCATAAAGTTTAATGACTCATGCATGTTTATATTTCATCTGAACATCACAAACAGATTGCATGTTAGATATACGTTCTTCCTTGAACATCACGAGGAGATTATATATTAGGAAAACCTAACCTTCAAAGTTGCATGTGTTAACTAATAGTCAGTGGCGAAGCCACGTGAGGGCGAGGAATGGCGACCGCCACTCCCCTCGCCTGAAATGAAGCTCATGAGCGAGTTCTCGCTCCTCTTCTCGCCGAAAATGAAGCTCTGTTTTTTGCTGCAGCTGCACAAACACTACACGCGCAGTGGCGAGCCACAGAGATGCTAGGAGGTGTGGTCGCACCTCCGGTCATCGAAACTCGACTCTAAGAGCTATAAGTCGTCCCTCTGGACATCATTCCTCTGAACCTGCACTAAAATAGTGAAATTTTCATACATCTTCTCGCGAGGAAGAAGAACTGGAGCATATTTCAGATTATTGGCTTTAAGAGGAACGGTGCCGTTATGTTTATTGGCTTTAAGAGGAACTGTGCCGTTATGTTTATTGGCTTTAATGGAACGGTGCCGTTACGGGTATAGGCTTTTGACTTAGTTATATCTACAACCCACATGAAACTGGTTCGGCCCAATTTTTGGGCTCTTTTTCGTTTTTCTTTTTATTTCATTTAATATTTTATTTAAAATGAAGGCATTTTGGTGCTGTGATTATCCCTTAATTTCATTTTTTTAGTTGCTTTAATTTTGTCAAGTTGCCACTTAGTGCTACGGTCTAATGGTATTCATATTCACTTTGTAAGTGATAGGTCTTAGGTTCAATTCACGCCAAAGGTGAATTTGAACCATATTATTGCTAACTCATTGTGAGGCTTAGCCCACTCCCCCACCCCTTAATGATAATATCATTTGTTCAAAAAAAATTTGTCAAGTTGGTTATTGTGTCTTTTGTTAGACATCTCTAATCTACTTTATGAATTTAATGACAGTATATAATTCAGTTAAGAACCATAATTTTGAGAATGTTAATCAAATGAATATATTAATTTAGTACTCACATCGTCGATATACATTCCACTAAAAAGTATACATGTTAACTTTTTATCAGAATACCACACTTAACAAAAATGATATTCTTTTCATCTACTTGTACCATCTCTTTAATAGAGATGAGACTCACATGTATTGGCGGACTCTACCTCTGGTTTCCCTTAAACACCAACACATTGCCCCCATCAACTCGCATGACCAACACCACACCACAGCTAACACGGCCACCATCACTCACAAAACGGATCGCCTGGTAGGACACATCTAAAATTGGCTAATTGCATTCATATTCATACTCGGATGAGGATTTTCTAAGTTCCAAAGAAATGATGCCAAATTATTAGGGAAAGTACCACAAAATATGAACGACATTCTAACTTGTTTATATTGACAAATTATGAACGACATTAATATTATTTACCATCTAAAATGATGTGGGTGTCGATATTTTTTTTGGACCTTTTACCTTTTGAAATTTCGCCCCTCCCCCCAAAAATTCTTGGCTTCGCCATTGCTAATAGTAATTCGTAAAATTACATAGAACATGTTAATGGCAATGGCTAAACCCTTGCTTTTTTCATTAGATTTTCCTAAAAACTATTTTAATCTCCTTTATGCTGAGTTTTGGTTTTTAAATTTAAATTGTTTTGTTTCTTTTTTTTTTTGGGTAAATTACAAAAAACTACATCAACTATTAGGGTCACGACAGTTTCATACCTCATCTTTAAAAATTGACAATGTCATACCGCATCTTACGAATTTGTGACAATGTCATACCTGCGTCAAATTTTTTGTTAGTTTTTATGTTAAGTGCCGACGTGGCTTGATTCGGAGCCCACTTTCTATTAAAATATTATTAAAAACTAAAAAACAATATTTAATATTTTTTAAATATTAAATTAATAATAAAAGTAAAAAAATAAATAAATAAAAAACACCTCCGTTGTCCCTTCCCCCCCCCCCCCCCCCACCCTCTCTTCTCTCTTCCCCATCTTCTTGTTGTCGTTGGATTTTTTATTCATCCTCTGCCCGTCCTCACCTTCCACAACCCTCGAGAAGGTCCTTGAAATACCCAAACCCTACAAACGGTTTCAGATTGCAGGCGAGGGTTTTTGGGGTGGTGCTCACGGAGGTCCTTGACGGAATTGATGTGTGCGGGGGAGTGGCGAGAGAGGTCGAATCGGTGGGGAAGAGAGAGGGTGGTGGAGGAAGTATGGGGGGGGGGGAGAAGAGGAAGAAGAAGAAGAAGAAAGGAAAAAAAAAAAACCAAACTAAACCCAATTCGTCCCCCCTTGCAACCCAGAAAGAAGGAGAAGGAGGAAGAAGAAGAAGGGAAAAGAAGAAGAAAAAAAAAAAAAAAAAAAACAGTTCGTACTCAACCCCCTGCCCCCTGCAACCTGCAACCTAGAAAGAAGAAGGAGGAGGA
Organism: Cotoneaster glaucophyllus; assembly: GCA_036320875.1. Classification (NCBI taxonomy): domain Eukaryota; kingdom Viridiplantae; phylum Streptophyta; class Magnoliopsida; order Rosales; family Rosaceae; genus Cotoneaster; species Cotoneaster glaucophyllus. Next base: position 43,106,146 of record CM070073.1, read on the forward strand.
GAAGGAGGAAAAAAAAAGAAACGCCCCGTGCAACCCAGAAAGAAAGAAGAAAAAGGAGGAGAAAGAGAAGAAGGAGGAGGAGGAGAAGAAGTAGGAGGAAGCAAAAAAAAAAAAAAAAAAAAAAAAAAAAAAGAAACCCCAGTTCGGGGATGTAGAGAAGAGAGAGAGAAGAGAGAGAGAGAGAGAGATTTAAAATAAAGATTTTTTTTTAAATTTTTTAAATTTTTAATTATTAAAAATATATTTAATAATTTTTTTAATCCAGTTGGATTAGTGATTGGGCCCCGCATGTAGTCACGTCAGCACTTAACAGAAAAACTAACAGAAAATTTGATGGAGGTATGACATTGTCACAAATTCGTAAGATGCGGTATGACATTGTCAAATTTTAAAAATGAGGTATGAAACTATCGTGACCACAATAGTTGAGGTAGTTTTGTGTAATTTACCCTATTTTTTATCTTTTAAATTTCACAATCTCAATCTTTCCTAAAATTCTGTTTCAAATAATTAATTAAGGATTAATTTCAATGCAAACTATGTGTAACAATCACAGTGGAGAAAAACCAAGCTTAAGCCATTTATAACAATTATATTGTTTTCTTGCAAGTATTCTTAAGTGTTTGTATCCCTATTTTTGTAGGTGATAAAAATCCTATCATCACCCTTCCAAATAGTGGCTTTGAAAAATCTTTCAGCTCACCGTTCCCTTCGTGCGTACAGATTAATAAAGTAACTAGTCTTTTCCGGACCAAAGCTCACAACCCGTAGTAAAGCTGCAGACTGTGCCTCGAACTGTCATCCATGTAGTACAGCAAAGGCGAAAACATCTTATATATTCCATTGTCTTTAACAAACTCGGGTACATTCTTTCCGATGTGTCATGCACAAAGCCGATGCCTTGCTCCTACAAAAACTTCGTCTATTGCGAATCGCATTACTTCAAAACCATCAGTTACAATGGATACTGACATTTTATCGTTCAGAAAGTCCACAACACCTAACTGTAACTCTCAGTAGTCTCGTTCATGAGCAATGCGAAACCAAATACCACAATTGACTGGTGATTGTCATTTCCAATAAACACACACCAATGACTTCTGATGCACAAGTGTCATATCGGTGCTGTCAAACATTACAACTTCCCCCAAAAGTACCATAATCGGCAAGGCATTCCCCGTCCCTCGAAAACATATTTTCCAAAGCTATCCTCCTCGTCCACCGAAAACTTGCAAAAAAAGTCTGGATCAATTCCGACTTTCTCTCTCATGAACGCAGGTACTAACTCGGCACCACCGTTTAGTACAAGTGTTCGTTTGGCTTCACTAATTCTGTTCTTCAAGTCCTTTATGACATAAAACCTACTTCATGGTATCCCTCTGATTGATCAACCATATATTCATACACTTTCTGGTGCGACCTTAGACAATGCATGAGGGGGAATAGCTAATTCATGACTATGTTCTGTTTTGAACCGTGTAACAACGTAGCAGCCCTTTTTAATCCGGTAGCCAATAGCAAAACGTACATGACAATTCTCTTTTGTCATTTCTTTTGCGGTATATATTCAGTCCGGAAGATTTAACCACTTCTTCTCCGGTACTCCTTTCTTCAAACAAAGCCATTTTCTCCCAGACACCCGCTCGGTTTTATCCCTAGATGTTCTTCCTTTATAACACTGAACCCAATTTCCTTTGCATACTTAGAATAAAAATCATCAGCCGCTTCTATTGATTTAAACTAACTCCTTCCCACTAGGTCCCTTCCATCCACGCATGACGGGTTTTGCCCTCAAACAAGTATGGCTTAAAGAAATGCACGTCTCCATTGTCTGCCGAACCATCTCTTCCTGATGCATTCGACCTTGTAAGCAACCGAACATCTGTCTGCAGTGCATTGGACGTTTCTTCACCTGAAGATTCTCCTCCCAGCAAATTCATTTTCTATACAATGTTGCAAATCTACATTTACACTACACACATGCAATTGGATTCATTTCAACCATTTAGTTTATTTCATTCTTTCCTTGAAATCCAATTTCATGTCAAGCTTGTGATTCTCATTAACACGTATAATTGAACTTTACTAGGCTTTATACACCAATATTACTATTGGATACAAGAGTCCTATAGAAGCTATACTATTTGCTCACCACCCTTAAGTGATGTTGATCCTCACCACTCTCTTTATTACTATTGGATGAGTTTAAATTTTGGACTTTTTAGCCAATTAACACGTATAACTGAGCTTTACAAGGCTTTATACACCAATATTCCTATTGGATACAAAAGTCTTATAGAAGCTATACTCGTTGCTCACCACCCTCAAGTAGTGGTAATGTTCACTATCCTATTTATTACTATTGGATGAGTTTAAATTTTGCTCATTTTAGCAAAAATAGTCTCTGAGATTTGCATAACTCCTTACTTTGGTCCCTGAGATTTAAAATCGAGAGAATTAGTCCCTGAGTTTGTCTACTGTCAATCATTTTAGTCATTCCGTAAAAAATCTCCGTTAAATAAAATGACAAAAAAATCCTCAAATTTTGTTGAATCATTTTTGCTCATTGTTTATTAAATTGAGGGTAATTTTTATCATTTTGGTACTTAATTAACAGAGATTTTTCATGGAACCAAAATAATTGACGGTGAACAAACTTAGGGATCAGTTCTATCGATTTCAAATCTCAAGGACCAATTGAGGAGTTATGCCAATCTCATAGCCTATTTGGCTAAAAGGCCTGAATTTTGAGATTTATGTCTATCCACTATTTAGATCTCGAAATTTAAACTCATCTAACGGTGATAGATAGGGTGGTGAGAAAAAATATTCCTTATATTCAAATTACAAATGATAATAATATGAAACGTGGCATATGCCAACATGTACTAGACTTCACTACTTACGTGGACTGTGCTTGCGTGTTATCCAAATGACAAGTATCATTACTTTATTACAGGCCCACATGTACTTCAATTCTTCCCCACTTGCAAGTGAAGGACATCCCGTTTTTTCCTTCAACCTAATCCCAATTTATTTCAATTAGGGTCGTTCTAAGATACATAGCATGACATCCTACGTATTATACTAAAACATCTCTAAATTAATACTCTATAATAGAGTAACCTCGTTAAATTCATAAAAAAATTCGGTCCCAAAAGTAATATATTAGAATAAACTCTATATTGTAATAAGATATAATTTTTTTCTTGGTCCCATCTTAAGGAAACATGTATCCACATAGTTATTGAAGTAAAATTTGATAAACTAAGTTCATTGAGCAAAATATATACATGCGTTTAACAATTAAATGGCGGAGGTATGCTTATATGCACTCAAAAATAAAACCTACCCCATGAAATTCAAAGCCTAGTAGTGTGGTGAACCAAAGACTCAACTCAAATTCAACAAAGATAGTTAAGATTTTTTATACCTTTGTAGATTCCTCTTTGCATAGGTAAAGGCTAATCACCCAAGAGAGAGGGCCTTCATTCCTTTGCTTCTTGGCTCCTTGGATTTGTGTTGGAATAGGAATCTCCATGAATCACCAAAGTAGGTGGCCTCCAAGTCTCTTCACCAAGCTTGATTTGGGACAAGATGAGATAACCATGAAAAGAGAGGTTTGCTAGCAATCTCTCACCATGATGGCCAAGTTTTCTTGATCGAAGAAAAAGAATGGTGGCTCTCCATCATTCTCTTTGCTCTCCAAAATGGTGGCTCTCCATCATTCTCTTTGCTCTCCAAAACCTCTAAGTTGGATGGAGTTATAAAGTAGCTTATATAGGTCAGCGACAAGTGTGAAACCCAAGCCATTCAACCTAGGGGTGGGTTCGGTTCTAATCGGTTCGGTTTTTTGCCAAAACCGAAACCGAACTGAAATTTCGGTTCGGTTCGGTTCGATTCATTTTTTTTTCGGTTTTTTTCGGTTCGGTTTTTTTTCGGTTCGGTTTTTTCCGGTTAGGTTTCTGTTAGGTTTCGGTTCGGTTTCGGTTTTTTTTCAAAAAATTGAAATCTTAAATTTTAACATCTCCAACACAATCATAACATAAATATTCCAACTAGAATCAAAGACAATGAAAGTAAACATTTAAAGTTCAACTAGAATTATAACATAAAGGTTTTTTTTTTTTATAATATTTTGGGTTTAAAGTTTAACTGTAAATAGATTTTTTTTTAGAAAAGTAAAATTTTCTACCATTTTCTTCACACCTCAACTCTTAACTATGAATAATACAAAGAGCTAGTATAGATTGGTGGACGTGAGATGAATTATTTTATCATGATAGTATGTACAATGAGAGCATTAGGCTTACAAATTGGGTTTAAAAAATAATACCCAAAACAAATAATTAAATAAATAAAATTAAAAGATATTAATTTAATTAATTCGGTTCGGTTCGGTTCGGTTCGGTTTCTAGACCACTAAAACCAAACCGAACCAAAAGAATTCGGTTCGGTTCGGTTTTTTCAATTCGGTTCTGTTTTTTCGTTCGATTCGGTTTTTTCGGTTTCGGTTCGGTTCGGTTTTCGGTTTTCGGTTTTTTGAACCCACCCCTAATTCAACCCACCAAAACCGGCCATATAGGTTCCTTGGACCTTTTGGGCTTTCCTACTTAAGTTGTCATGCAAAACTTGAGTTACAAGCCCAATGGCTCAAGACCCAATGGGCCTAGGGTCCTAAAACCCACTTTTAAGGCCTAATATGACACTGTAAGTGCGTATAATTGATTAACTAATTGGGTTTATATCACAAATGGTCCCTGAAATTGACCCCATCAATCATGATGGTCCCTGATATTGAAAATCGATCAATGTAGTCCCTTAATTTTAACATGCGAATCAATGTCGTTCTTCTGTTAGTGTTCCGTCCAAATTAACTTTAAAAAAGGTTAGAGAAGCAATTTTTCATGGTAAAATGACCAAAAATAACCCTATTACTTATAATTTTACTTACTACCACTCTTTTCCTTTTTCCACCTTTACTTTTCTCTCCATTTTTTTCATGGATTTGGTGCTAAAACTAAAATAAAAAACAAAAAAAGTCGGAAATTTCAATTTTTTTAATATCAAGTAAAAAAGAATTCTAACTAGGTTAGCTCCATTCCTTTTTTTTTCAAAGAAATTGGGTTAGCTCCAAAAGCTACCAAAGTCCACCTTTGATCATTTATCTTGTAAAAGAAATTGGGTACCAAAAATTATAAGTAACAGGGTTATTTTTGGTCATTTTACCATGAAAAATTACTTCTCTAACCTTTTTTAAAGTTAATTTGGACGGAGCACTAACAGAATGACGACATTGATTCGCGGGATTAAAATTCAAGGACTACATTGATCGATTTTCAATTTCAGGGACCATCATGATTGATGGGGTCAATTTCAGGGACCATTTGTGATATAAACCCTAACTAATTTAATCAATATTAACCTACTCAATTAACTAATTTAATTGATCTCAACATCTTTACATGTTTCCCAAAACTTAAGCTTATCGATATACGATCTATTAGGTTCTAATTAGCGAGGCAGTGGGCGATTATAACTCATACTTATCGATTGTAAATTGAATTACGTTACAATACTCTCTTTAGTGAAGATTAGTTAATATTAATCTTCATGGCTTCTACAAACTATGAGTGACATCCAGCAGTATGTCACGGCTACCTAAGCTAAGTGGAAGAGGTGGAGAACTTATTAAGTTTGGGATTACAATGCAATACTATCCTTCTCTATATCAATACTCTTGAACATATTGTTTGGTCGATAGTTTATTCATGTCTACTATCCAATGTCATTCTCTTGTCTATATGATTTCTTTGAAAGTGATTTGGAACATATTTCCAAAATCTTATTCATGCACTCAAGTAAGAGATTCTTAATCATATCATAGAGTATTATCCCTCAACGGTTTGAAGGTTAGAGATCTCTTGTTGTACACTCACATGTCTCTATGAATAAATCAATGACTCAATAATGCTAGGAATAGGCCCATGATGAGGCATGGTCTATGTTACATTGTTAAATGATCAAAGACGTACCCATAAGGCAACTGTGGTGTCTCAGGTCCAAAGATTACTTTGCATTATCCCAACTAGTAAGTTATCATATGATATGAGTGTGAGAATTCTTGGTTGATTGCGATTAGTGGACTCACTCTATATTGAGCACCTACATACTTGCCTTGGTATCTGTCACACCAATGACTTGAGACCAATCACTCTCCAGGGAGAAGACATACATAGTATGTATTGATCTATCAGCATTGTTAATGCCCAATCGACAATCCTATGAGCAGGATGTTTAGCATATATGTATGAAAGAGAAATGTCTCATGAATCTAACATCTTTAGATCATACATTCTCTTTATTACATATTTCTTGGACTTATTGTTTAAGTGTTTAACAATTTAATGAGACAACTTTAAATAATAATCTTTGCCATAGCTTAAACTAGATTAGTTTAATATGTGAAATATCTATAAAATATCATCTCATAATTGGCTTTAGGGTACAATTCCAACTGTTATAATTGTCAACAAGTATAAAAATATGCAAGATTATGCTCTATGAATCCTATTTAAGATATACAACATGTATTAAGGATAAATAAGACAACAAATAATATTTCAGTTATGTATTGCAAAAAATTCCATATTATAATAACTGTATAACTCTAGACACAAAACACCATGTCCTTATTGGTGGAAAAAATGTAGCCTTTTGCACTTAGGCCATCTCCAACCGATCCGGCCAGAGGGCCATAGGGCAGAAAATAGCCCTAAATGACACGAAAACCGTCTCCAACCGAAGGTTAGGCCAAAGGGCTCGTGGGCCCCACCAGGCCACAAAAGGAAAATCGGGTCAACCGACTAGCCCAAACCAGCCAGCCCCGCCCGGTCCAAAGATTTGAATCCCAATGGCTAGTTGCTGATGTCAGCTAGCCGTTATATTTAAAAAAAAAAAAAATTATTTTTTTTACAATTTTTTTTATAAACTTTTTTTTTAAAATTTAAAAATTCTATTTTTTTTCTATAACTACCTAAGCCATTAAACAACATTAAATAACATTAAGTAACATTAAACAACATTAAACAATATTAAACAACCTTAAATAACATTAAGTACCATTAAATAACACAAAACTTATACAACATAAAAAAAAACATTTAACAACATGAAACTTAAACAACATTAAAAAAATACTTAACAACATAAAACTTAAATGCTTCTATGCACTCGATCTCCGAGACGTAATATTATTGAGATTCCTTATCGACAAGAAATTATTGACATTCCATCTCAAAAAATGATTGAGGTAGTTTAATTTAAGTAATCATATTAATTCAATTAAAATAATAAATATGTTTGACCCTTTGGCCCCTTCGGTTGGAGATGGTTTTTTGTCACAGGGCTATGTTTGGCTTATGCTCATCTGGTCGTTCGGTTAGAGATGGTAAGAAATATAGCCTGGCACTATTCATTAAAATATTAATTTCTTGGAGGACTATAGGGCTAAAACGAACCATCTGGCCCTCCTTCGATTGAAGATGGCCTAAAACCACCTTATTTCTTGAAACTTGTGGACTGGTACTTTAAAAATGGATACAAACCCTATACCATGTTCAGATTGCTGGCACCGGTTGTATCAAGTTGTGCGGTTATCTTGGAAAGCACGCAATATCGTGCACGAAATTAGAAAGAAGATGAATTCAAGCTAGAGATTACCCCATTTGAAAACCCTAGCGTCCACTATGTTGACAAGAACATTATATATTATATATACTAAAAGCCAGTTGAGAAAAACATTGTTCAGAAATAGTGAAAGGGCGGAAATGCCCCTCATTTTCTTCACAATATTTAGCATTCTTTTAGATCGTGCAGTAAATTTTCGATTTTGCCCACGGTAGACGCGTGTTGCAAAGGGAAGGAGGCTGATTTTACGCGTCTTAGTCATCTGGGAAAGGAAGAAAGGTGGAAAAGCAAAGATCTTCCACCCACAGATTTCTCGAGCTCTCTCTCAAACCCGGAACCCTAGCCTCTGCAAGCGAATCAGGTTCGTCTCTCTCTCTCTCTCTCTCACATATTTTTTCTCAATTCGAGATCGAATTTCGTCTGGAGCTCCTGCTTCCACTTCTTTTCCGTTTTTCTTTTCCTTTCGCGTCTCTCTGTCATGATTCTCACTTTCTTCAAATTTTTAGTTTAATTCGAAGAAAATGTTATCCAGAAAATCTAGGGTTTCCTGGTAAGTCTTATCTTGACTGTATACTTTCTTTCGATCTAAATTTAAGTGATTGAAAATTGGATTCGGTGATTCTCTGTTTTTTTATTTTTTTTATTTTTTATATTTTTTTAAATATTTTTATTAATTGCCTTAGACAACTTTTTTGTTGGTTTTTGTTGCTGTAATTTTTGTTGAATTGAAAAGGGTTCAAGGGTTGCTACTTCAAGCCATGAAGCACGCAGTGTGGATCCATTTGCTCCTACGAGGATGCTTTGGAGAAATCAGACATGGGTATTTTTCTTAATCCCTCTTTTTGTTTGATGAGTTGTGTGTGTTTATAAAATATGATAGAAGTGGCTGTAAGAATATTGATTTTTTGGGAATTTTTTGTCAATGTCGTTTGAATTAACTGCAGGGAATACTTTGCCTTTGGGTTGTATATTTCACCAATGTAAGTTTTTAATTTAGGCGAGTTGGTGATGTTAATTTATATCTTGGGTAAATGATTCAGTTCGTTATTTCAATATTCCATCGAAACTCTGCTAGCTCACTTATGCTCTCTCCGACTCAGTATGCGCCTCTATTCTTCCAGGTACACCCATACTATATCTCAAACAACTATATTATCTATTTGATTGATAAGGATTGTGATGGATTTGCTGCTTCATCTATGTTGATCAATTTGAAGATCCCCATTTTGTTATACTAATCTATACGTTTTTAGTTACTGGTTATTTTGAGAATATATACTGCTTTCAGTAATCTTATATGACACAATCTTTCATACAATTTTTAATCCCACAAATTCATAGTACTTGACGTTGGCAGGTCCTTGATCACGTTCTCTGTTACAGTTTGTTGAGAATATGGATCTTGATTGAATTGATTGTTTTAATTTAGACCGTTTCATACAATTTCCAAGCGAAACTGCTTGACGTTGCATATTAGAACTCATTAAAGCCCACCAAGATTGGAACTGGAAGTATGAGGTACCCTTTTTTTTGTTTAGTTTCTTTATTTCATTCATGGTGAATTTCTCTTTGGTGATTATTGAATTGCTTATATATTTGCTTGGTATTTAGGGTGATCTTATTTTTTGGGCTTTTCAAGAGCAGCGGCATGAGGTACACTTTTCTTTTTTTCTGTTTTTATTTATTATTATTTTTTATATTTTTATTTTCTAATTTTTATGTAATGGATGGAGGTGGATTCTCTGAGTATACCTGGGATGGTGAGAAATTGGAGCTCTTCTGGGGCCAGATCCATTTGGATTTTGGGGTCTGATTGGAGGAAAAGAAAATGAAGTAAATTTGGGGTTTGTATTGATTTGGTATTTGGTATTGGCTTCCACCATCTGATTCTGTTGTTTCATTATTTTATGTGTTATTGTTCTTCTTGACCATTACAGGGAACTATTTTTCATAGGGTGGTGCTGTACGTGCGTTAGAAGAAGCATCAGCTTCTGAGGGTGTCATTCATTGCATGTGGTAAGTACTTAGTGTTTTACGGACGTATGCTTTTTGTGCCAATTTTTTATTGTTATTTTTGTGGGTGTAAGTATTTATGTTAAGTAGTAGCAAACAGAGTGTTTTTGCTCTTGCAAGGGAATTGTCTTTTTTCCTCAGTAATATTACAAGGATTTAGGATGGGAGTAAGTGTATTGCAAATTGTTCTGTTCAATAGAAATATAGACATGCAGGATGGAACCGATCACATATTTGGACCTTAGTCTTGGAAGATGATTGCATTATTAAATAAAGTGCATATAATTTGGGTTGGGTTAGAAGATATGGCTACAAGAGGAATTAAATATGTAGATTGCTGTGGAGTTGACAATGCACTGATGAGATTTCTTCCTTTCTGAATAGTGTGTGTAGTTTGCAAGGAGGGGAAAAAGAAGGGGAGAAATTCCTTCTCTTCCATTATTTGGTTGGTCAACGAAGAAAATACTCATCTTTGTCTCCTTAGTCCTGCCTAAATTAACTGGAGTCTGAAATGTTCTTTTTTAGAAGAGTTGGAAGTTTTTCTTATTTTAGAGCTATAATGAAATGTTCAATTGAAAGCAGGTTCGTGTAGCTGATCCAACATTCTTGGGATATTTCATTGATAAAGGTGTTTCAGCTGCCGCAAAAGTTATTCGTAAGGTAATTGATAACAAGTTAACTCTCTCTCTCTTTCCTACCATTTTCAATCTAAAAGGTATAAATCTTCTAAGACACATTCGTTCATGTCTTTCAAACTTAATACTTTTTACTTCTCTGTCCATATATTTTGTCTTGCATTTTTTTATTGGTTTAAAAGCTATAACCGAGTATTCCATAGCACTTTGCAATAATATAGTTTCATATATAATACTCTTACACACTTTTACTAATTTCTATTACACAATTAACCATTCACAGGTCATGCTATTCATCCAATTTATGCTTTTCATGTAAAAATTCTTTCACAAAGCTCAAACATCTTTCAGTGTAAAAAACATTTAACTTCTGTAACAATCTCTTATAGCTTTGAAACACGGTTTCTAATCCCGCAGCAACGCTCGGGCTATATTTCTAGTGATAACTATGTATCGCACACGAGTCAGATTAGCCGATGGACATCTGTTTTAGCTTGTATTATCGAACACTAATTAACTCTTCATTATTCTGACAAAAACATTACGGCAAGATTGTCGGATATCAGATTTGTTAAGTGATGCTTTGCAATAATATAATTCAAATTATATTGCTCCTAGCTAAAGTACTTCTAAACATGGTATATGCTTGGGTTTGGTAAAAACAACTGCATTGCAACTTTAATTTAGTTGAAGTGTTCTTTTTAGTTTTATTATATTATTCTCAATAATAGATTGTTCGAGACCAACTATGTTAAATAATTTGCACGCATTTAAAGTATTTATTTTGAATTATTGTTCACGTAAAATGATAATCGATGCTTTTTTTTTTTTTATCTTTTCATATTTGCTATATATACAATTGAACATAAGGTGCAAACTTATACGGATCTGGCAACTATTTTTATATTACATATATTAGTGCACCACGGATTGAAAAACTAATAATCCACATTAATCTTTTCCCTATGAATATGCATATGCTAATTTCTTAGTTAATGTGACAAATTAGAAGACCACAGTATTCCATTGCTTTTTAATTCCATTGTCTTTCATTTTTCTTTCTTTATCAAAAGATAGCTCATAATGTTTCTCACTTAAAGGATGATGTGATGTGGCCTTGTGGTTCCAGCGATTGTGTGATGTGGCCTCGCTATTTTAGTTGTGTGTGCACATTTGGTGCCTGATACCTTCTTCATGATAAATTTATACTGTTTGCTCATACTTCTTTTGTGGTACCTATATAGGGGTGTTATCTCATTTATTCTTTATGCGAATTTCTCTTTAAATCAAGAAATTGGTCATGAAAAATGTACCCTTTTGTCACATTTCGTATCTGTTTAATTCTTGTTAATGAAATCCCTATAAACTGTCATTGCTCGTAAAAAAAAAATATCAACATATATCAGTCCAAAAAAGAGAACTAAAATTATATGCTGCTGCACCTAAACATATATCCCAATTATAGTTGCATGGTATTTTTGTTATAAACAGCATAGCCACAATGGTAGGAATGAAGAGTCACACGTAGACATACACGGTGGTTAAATTATGAAAACCACAAAGGTTCAAAGTTGCATATCCAAAAGTGTGAGCATATTTATTCTCCACGTACGACTTTGTAACGAAAGTTGTGGCAAATAGAGGCCTGAAATCTCACAAAGCAATCTCTTTCACATATCTTCACACCCCCCTCCTCCAACCTTATCCCTCAGTTTCATATCTTTTTTAGGGTTATATTATTTCCATGCACGCTGCAGCCTCCTGCTGTGGCCCTAGCTTGTTCCTGGCCATTGGATTCCGCTGTGCTGATGAGTGTACCATGCAATCTAGTGGATGACATGGACCCAAGCATGATCAGTATCAGTGTTCAAATTATGGAGTATGATTCTCTCCACTCTTTTTTTCCCTCCCCTTCCCTCCCCTCCTATTTGAACGGTCACGGTTAAGGTACATCAATATCTTATATTAATTTTTTATAGAAAAAGAAAGACAAAATAGAGAATGTGAGAGAAGAGAATGGAAGAGGATGGAAAGAGGAGATGAGATAATCCTACTCCTCAAATTATTTTCACATAATGTTTTCGGAAAAAAAACATCAGAGTCAGTTCGAAAGAATTATCATAACAATTTCAGTTTGATAATTGATACCCACTTTTGGTTTTCGCATAAGTTATCTGTCAGTAGTGAACTTGGCTCCATTGATAGTATTTGGACAATTGTTAGACCATTATACGAATCAAACTCAATGTGTTTGATTTAAAGTAGTTTTGGAATCCAAAATTAATTTTATCAAACGTGTATTTAATAATTATAAAAGTACTTTCAAACGAACTTTATAGTTAATTTCAAACGCACACGCATGTAAGAATATAGGAATTAGACTCATCTAGGGTAAGACCTTAGCTTATCTGTCATCTTTTGTCAAATGTTTATCTTCTTATTTACAGCCCAGTAAGTTTGGTCAAATGCTAATAGGAAATCTTATCTTTTATCCGGACAAGGTTGATATACTGGCTACGGGTTAGAGTATTAACCTCTAATTTTGTGGAGTTAGAATGATTAGAATTATTAACCTTGCCATTTAATTTTCAAAATAAAAGTAAGTAGAGGGAAGACATATTATTTGGAAAATTCAATTTAAATTAAATCTCAAAATGAACTGATTTATTATCCATAAGCATGTGTAGTTCTAATTTTGGCTCTACTTAATTTTTGTTATTTCACGGAAAATATATATAAATATATTTATTAGCACTTTATTTTATCTTTTCATCCTTCTTGTTCTCTCTCATTACTCTCGTTCTTCTCACCGGACTGCAACTCACAAAAGGTAATTAAAATATTGACTAATTTAAAAAAAAAATCGTTATTGGCATTTCAAAAATCTCATTTTATATTCTAAATTTCTATAATTAGAAAGAAAAAAAAAACACTTATGAAGGGTGAAGATTGAGATTTTTGAAGTCCTAATAGCGTTGCTATTAAATAGCAGTTCCCCATTTAAATCTCAATATTTTCATTCTTTTGACAAAAATAAAGAAGAGTTAGAAGAAAGAAAAGAAATGTGTAGTTATCAATTCCGTTAAATGATTTTCATAATCCCAAGGCGGGGTCCACAAACGGTGAAGAGGAGTGTGGATAAAACGTGTGTTCCATCGGCCAATCAGAGCGCAGAGAAATCAGAAATCCCAAACACCCCAACCCCCTCCCGAATTCCCAATTGGCTAAAGGACTCCCACACAGAGAGGGAGAGAGGGAGAGAGGGTCAAATCTTTTGTACGCCCACCAACCAAACCCACACCCTCCCCCCTTTTCTCTCAAAACCCGAATTAGAACCCAAAAATCCAAATCAATCGCCCAGCGTTACGCCCTTCGGCTGCTCCAATCCCAATACCACACTTCTCCAATCTCTTCTCTTCTCAAATTTTGAGGATTTTTGGAAGCGCCGTCTCGTTTGGGTCAATGGCGGTGTCGACCAGTTTCGCCGGAGCAAAGCTGGAGGCTCTGCTGTCGAGATCTTCATCGTCGGCTGCAACCACGTCGTCCAGGGCCTCTAGCGGTTCCTGTTTGGTGGGTTCTGTGAGGCCCATTAGGAGCCGAAGGCTCCAAATTCAGAGAGGAGTGAGGTGCGAGGTGGCTGCTTCTTCTGATGCTTCTGCTGCCGCGGTTCAGTCCGTCGCTTCCAATATCTCCGCTCTTGAGCAGCTCAAGACCTCTGCCGCTGACAGTACGTTTCTCTTGTCCCATTACTATCCTTCTGCTTTGTTTTTTTCCTATTGAATTTATTAAATTTTCTGTGTGTTCTCTAAATGGGTTTGTGTTGGAATTGAATTTTCTTCTTGCAATTGTGGGTTTTGTGAATGTATTTGTTCCAAATAATGTTAATGCATGATGGGTTTTGTGTAATGTTGATAGTTTTTTATCCAATATATATGTGCTCAAATTTTTGGAGATTGTCTGGGTTTAGAATTGCTGCATAGAAAGTCCAGTTTGGGATTTTTCTCATTTTCCCAAGCATCTTCTCAGTATGAATATTGAATACAAGAGAAATCACAGCCGTACAATGTGTCTGTAATTCGGGGTTGCTATCGTATCTCATAAATACTTCTGAATGTATTATCTTTCACCCCCACCTCTTTTACCTGCGGTTCTATGATTCAGATGCCTTTGATGACCGTAGGATAATGTTTGGTTTGGTTGTGTTCATGATTCAAGGTTGTTTTCATACTTTATATAAGAATCTGTTTGGCGTACTTTTTTGTGTATTTGTAAAGTTGTCGAACTAAAGTTCCACAATTCTTCTTCTCAGGATACACAAAGGAAAGAAGCAGCATTGTGGTCATCGGACTTAGTATTCACACAACACCTGTTGAAATGCGTGAAAAACTAGCCATTCCAGAAGCAGAATGGCCTCGAGCCATAGACGAGCTGTGTGGTTTAAATCACATAGAAGAAGCAGCTGTTCTTAGCACTTGCAACCGAATGGAGATATATGTTGTAGCTCTATCTCAGCATCGTGGTGTCAAAGAAGTTACTGAGTGGATGTCAAAGGTACTTTCCTTTTCTTTATGTGTTGTTTGTGGTATAAATGACAACAAGCGACTCTTTTGCATATGTATTGTGACATGGATAGGTCAATCATCTTATTTGACATTGGAGAAAATGTTTATTTATTTATTTTGAATTCCTTTCCTTGAAACGAAAAATTACACTCAATTCCTTTGTGGGTTACAGTTTGAGCCTGTACAGTTTTTCCTTTCTCCGGCTTATGAAAAGAGTATCCTGAATTGATCATGATCATTTCTTGCTCTAAAACATTACCTGACACCCTTTGCTTTTGTTTGCAGACAAGTGGAGTCCCTGTTTCTGAGCTATGCCAACACCGGTTTTTACTCTATAATAAAGATGCCACTCAGCACCTCTTTGAAGTATCAGCAGGTCTTGACTCTCTTGTCCTCGGAGAAGGTCAAATTCTTGCCCAGGTGAAACAAGTTGTTAAAGTCGGCCAAGGAGTTTTTGGCTTTGGTAGAAACATCAGTGGGCTGTTCAAGCACGCAATCACTGTGGGAAAGCGGGTTAGAACTGAAACCAACATTGCTGCTGGGGCAGTTTCTGTAAGCTCAGCTTCTGTTGAACTTGCCTTGATGAAGCTTCCTGCACCGTCACATGCTACTGCAAGAATGTTGGTGATTGGTGCGGGCAAAATGGGAAAGCTTGTGATCAAACACTTGGTAGCAAAAGGTTGCACAAAGATGGTTGTTGTGAATAGGACTGAGGAGAGAGTGGCATCTATCCGTGAAGAGCTGAAGGGTATTGAGATCATTTACAAGCCTCTTACAGAAATGCTTACCTGTGCAGCAGAGGCAGATGTGGTTTTTACTAGCACCGCATCAGAAACCCCATTATTTTTCAAAGACGATGTAAAGGACCTTCCTGCTGTAGGTCCAGAGACTGGTGGTTTGAGGCTTTTTGTTGATATTTCCGTCCCTCGGAATGTGAGTTCATGTGTTTCTGATGTTGATGGTGCTCAACTTTACAATGTTGATGACCTTAAGGAGGTTGTGGCTACTAACAAAGAGGATCGCCTTCGGAAAGCAATGGAAGCTCAGGAAATTATTACTGAAGAATCGA
The DNA here is from genome assembly GCA_036320875.1 of Cotoneaster glaucophyllus. NCBI lineage: Eukaryota > Viridiplantae > Streptophyta > Magnoliopsida > Rosales > Rosaceae > Cotoneaster > Cotoneaster glaucophyllus. The sequence continues at coordinate 43,122,114 of CM070073.1, forward strand.
AACAATTTGAAGCTTGGAGGGATTCTTTGGAGACAGTACCTACCATCAAGAAATTAAGAGCTTATGCTGAAAGAATCAGAGCTGCAGAGCTTGACAAATGTTTATCAAAAATGGGTGATGACATATCAAAGAAAACAAGAAGAGCTGTAGATGATCTTAGCCGAGGTATTGTGAACAAGCTCCTTCATGGTCCGATGCAGCACTTAAGATGCGATGGGAGTGATAGTCGAACTCTGAGTGAGACACTTGAGAATATGCATGCTCTTAACAGAATGTTCAGCCTTGAGACAGAAATATCCGTATTGGAGCAAAAAATTCGAGCAAAGGTGGAACAAAGCCAGAAGTAAAGCTACAACATCAAAATTCGGCACACATCTACTTCCTCAAACTTGAATAAGGGGAAAACATCCTCACATTGTCATTTTAGTGTTCCCTCTGGTGTAATCTTGAGTTATATAGACAAATTGTGTTGGTCCCAGCTGGTCTGGGGGACCTTCCAATTCATTCATTGGTGCAACTTGTAAGACACTGTAATCTGATTCTTATCTTCGTAAGTGGCTGTTCGGCTTTGTATCGAAATTATGAGGTTATATCTGTACTAGTGTTAATTCTTGTAATTAAAAGTAATTTGAGATGAATATATATTGCAATTCATAATTTTGTCAAGATTATTGTCCTCTTGTGTCTCATTAGTGAAACATTGAAACCCGTACCATTGGTATATTGGGCAAAATATGAAACTATTGTTGTTTCCAGTCACTGTCATCACTATCACTTTGGTTCCTTCCGGTGAGGAGCCTTATGTGATCACCTGGATCGCCGATTCTCTTGTGCGGACCAATTTTCGTGGACCAATGGTGTTAACGAAGTTTAGCCGTTGGATTTGATGTGAACGGCTCACAACAAAACTGAGCTCATTAGTGGGTCCAGGTCCTAAATGACCCGTGAATTATACGGGTCTATAGGACCCGGTTCTACTGAAAGAATCATGGTCGTTCGATCTTCGTCCGCACCGTTGGTCCACAGGAGAGAAACACTCTCACTTGGATGGCCTCTTCAAATGTTTATGGCCCTGCCTCCGTTAGGAAGGTTATAAATAAAGGTCCATAAGGCAATCTCCAACCGAATGGGTTATGTTTAGCCCCCGTCCAGATTATAGTCATGCAAAAAATTTTTTTTTAATAAACAGTGTGATGCCATATTTATATACCATTTCTAACCGAATGAGGCTATTTTTTAGCCCCCTTAATAATTTATTATTTTAAGTTTGTTCTTTAATTTTATTGGTTAATTGAATTAAACTATCATATTAAAATAAGGTTTCCGAACATATTTTGAGTGCCACCTGAAGATGTAGCCATTTGAAAATTATTGAAAAAAATTAAAGGAAATATTATTGGAAGAGATAAGAGAGAGATGTGTATGAAAAGAGTGTTTGAGATGAATATAATGTGAATAATTGAAATAAAATGAGGTAAGATAATATGAAATGGTGAAAAGAATGTGAGAAATTGTGTAGAAATGTCTTAGATATTTATAGAAAAAAAATTAGAAATTTTAATTTTCTTTTTACTTTTGTCCAAAAAAAATATAATAAGCCAACTGGGTCCAACTAAACGGGCTGGCTGGCTAAGGATTTGGACTTTGGCCCTGTGGGGTCTAAGGTTTTTTGACCCAAACCTTCATTAGAGATTGGTTTTGTGTTAAAAAAGTTATCCTTTGGCCTATGATCTATGGCCGGCCCGGTTGAAGATGACATAATCTTCAAAGTGTAGATTTCAAAGTCACTATTTTAGGAAAAGGATCCTCGCCGGATCCTTTTCCTAGGGATCCTAGGGATCCTTCAATCTTAACCGTGTATCGTATATCGTGCGGTCAGAAATCATTTCAAAATTTAAAATTTAAAATTAAATATGAATAGTACCTAACGAAAAATGACCGCACGATATGCGATAAACGGTTAAGATTGAAGGATCCCTAGGATCCCTAGGAAAAGGATCCGGCGGGGATCCTTTTCCACTATTTTATATGTTTTAGGATTTTATTCAAAAAAATGAAAGAATATCAGAAAAAATACATTATTACTTAAAAATGAGCAAACGTAAGTGGATATGGTAGAACTTTCTACAATTATTATGAATCCAATGCAATGAGATAATAGGTCGGGTCCGAAAAGAGTGAATAATCGTGACTTGCCACCAATTGCCTTCATTTTTCGTTAAAACAAAAAAAGAAGAAATAATAGGCATATTATTGGTTAAGTGGTAGATCACGGGATCGTTCTCTAGTCTCTATCCGACTGTAGGTACCTCCGAGACTCTGCCATTTCCATCACTGAAAACGTAAACACGATTGCAACAAAAATTCTCCAATCTAATGAATCCAGGCTTTAAGATGAGAACCGTAACCACTGGGTTGCTCTTCTTGATTATGTCTGCAGCCTCCGACGCAGGCTTTCCAATTAGTTCAGGCCAAACAAATTTGAATTCTGGAAATAGTGAAAATTAACGGCATTCAAATTTTTAAGTGCGTATTTGATATATAGTAAAACGAATAACAAAAAATGAAACTAGAGGAAAAGAGAAAGAAGAAACCTTGACCGCAACATGCAGCATCTGTACAACCTTCGCTGACACAAGGTGGGTAATGAGGCCAAGATGCTCCAACCATTTTCTTTTGATTTGTTGTGGTTTTTATGCATATGACCTTCTTAAAGTGTGTGTGTGTGTGTGTTTGTGTATATATATGCATGCATTGGTTTTCTTAGAAAGGGGTACTGTATTCTTCGGTAGCTAAATGAATTTGTTAATTTTATAATTTGGATAGAGAAATATGATTTTTTTTTTTTTTTTTTAACAAAGGACTGGGCTAAGCCTCATACTTGGCTAACCATAATATTGTGGTTCAAATTCGTTTTTACGAAAATTGAATTTAAAACTACTTACTTACAAGTAAAATAGAATACCACGAGACTGTAACAGTAAGTGACAAAAATATGATTAATTAGCTTGCCGTTGTAAGGAACACATGCTTGCATTTGTTGGATTTTTAGTCAAAGGAAATGAGATTTCCAAGGAAAATTTCACAGGTGAGGTCACGGGTCTACAATCCCCAAATTAGTGTATCGTATGCAAGGTATTAAATATCGGTAATATCGGAAATATCGGTAGTCCGAAAACACGGAAATATCGATGGAAATATCGGGATAATATCGATATCGATAAAATTTCCATGGAAACCACGGAAATTGTAAGAAAAACTTGGAAATTTTTATTGAAACTTTGCAGGATGTTTATTTAGTCAATTATCTATTAGTTTATCAAAAAAAATTGGAAGGAAATGCATTGCATGATGGATTTAACATTATCAAGTTGATTATATAGCGAGCTGGCAAACATTGTGAGTGTAGAAAATATATAGTAATTAATGATAAGCAGAGGGATTGTACCTTCTTTTGCCAAGCTGCAGAACATATTATCTTTGTTAATCTTTAGTGATCAATCATTAGCATTTGATCACTGTCCACAAATATATGGATGGACGGCCCCAGATTAGATTTGGTTCAAATCTAGTTCAAGTCATAAATTCACTTTAACACTTATCAGCACATAACAGAATTAATGAATGTTATTGACAAAAAAAAAGTATGCTATTACTCTTTCCATGCCAACCTTCTCTAATATAATTAATATTTTAACCCTTTCAATGTGACATTAAGCTAGGACAGAGAACAATGAAAAATCAAACTCCCAAGTCAATTTTCAATTAGATGGGTCAAAATCAAATGAACCAATAGAAATATATCCAGGCCTGTTGATCAAAACACTGCCTCCCTGGAACCACGTCATTCCCAGCTAGCCAAGAAATAGACAGACAATTTTTAAAACTTGATGCATTGCTCTTAGTAAGAAACTGAACACCCAGAACTAACAAATTCAAATGAAGAGGGGAATTGATGTTTCTGTTCTATTACTTCTTTTGGGCCAATTTATGTTTTTAGTGTATTTATGTATACATACAAACAAAGAAAATTACCATTGCCCAAGTCGATATCATTTCTATTTCTGTACAATTTATATTTTTATAGATGTACTTAGTGGGTCTTTTTCATTGTTAATATATATATATATATATATATATATAAGTATATAAACATATACATATTTTATGCAAGCTTTATGCAAGCTTGGCTGCCAAAAGGTTGCCAAAAGGCCAAGCGTTTTTTGTGTAGGAGTGAGAGTCCCACATCGGCCACTTGAGAGAAGTGAGCAAGCAAGCTTGCCTACAAAAGCCAAGTTCCAATGCTGAAAAAACCGTTCGTCCCACATCGGCCACTTGAGAAAAGTGAGCAAGCAAGCTTGCCTACAAAAGCCAAGTTCCAATGCTGATGAGACCGTTCCTTTCTTGGCCTTTTGGTGACCTTTATTAGGGTGCCAGCTCATGGCTAATATCGCGATATTTCGATAATTTCGCGATATTACCGATATTATCGATAATATCGCGATATTATCACGAAAATCATTTGGATAGTTAAAAAAATATCGGGACCCCGAAAAAACGATAATATCGCCGATATATCGGCGATATTATCGATATTTTGTTCCTTGATCGTATGTATATCATTTTCAACTTTTGTATCTGTCTTCAACTTAACGCCAAACTTAACAGTGGTAATCTTTCCAAAGATTAATTGAAAAATCAAAACTGATAATTAAACAAAAACGAAAACCAACAGCTGCGAAGTCTACGAGTAGGCACGGTGCGGTTTCATTCTCAAACTGGAACTGGAACTGAAAAATATCAACGGTTTAGTGCGATTTCGTTTAAATTTAGGGAAATTGTATTTGAACCCAGATAACTTCTTTCTACACCCAGCTTACTTTCTACACCCATATTATTTTTTACTAAACTAAAAATATCTCTTTAAACCAAAATTTATTACCTAAACTACCCTCACAAACCCAATTTAATATATAAATTTATATTTATACCCATTCAAAAATTAAAAACCACATAAATTCATTAAACTTTTTAAACTTTTCGGGCTGAAATATTTTCTTATGCAATAACGTACCTGGGAAGGATTTCTCATGCATCGAGTGATATTATCAATCAAAATAGCCTTTGGATTATTTGTCTCAGTGCAGTAGATCCCCAGGAACATATATATGTCGTAGAGTTCAATAATTTTTTATTTGAAAACGATGGTTCAACCTGTAATAATCTAGTAACAAGATGTTTGTTTTTGTTGAAACCTCTGAAACACTGTCTCCAATAATAAAGGATCCAAGGGAAGTAGGAACTTCGCTTGTAGAATACTAGCTAGAGGTGCATGATGAAATGAATGTCAGTGAATGTTGTTCTTGCAAAGGCGAAGGATATCTGGCCAATTGTACAATCAAGATTTGTGAATGAAGTACTGAGGGCTTTAAGGTAACACATTATTTTCTGTCATTAATCCATTGACAATTTGTTTTCCCTAAAACAGGAGAGAATAGACAAAATAAAAGGAAAACTAATGAAAAAGGTTTGAAAATTTTGAGTTTTAACGATGAGGACAAAATAAAAGGTAAAGTGAATAGTACCATGATTGACTTTTTAGTATAAAAATGTGATTTTTTGTTAAAGTGAACAGTATCGGGAGCTTTTTCGTTAAAGTTCCCCAAAATAAAACAAGATTTTCCCTTCAGGCACCAGAAATATATGCATGCTTTGAGATTATGCATTTATATCATCTAGTCGGGAGACTGAGCTGGTTTAACGGGATCATCCTACCAAAGGAATGTCTAATATATAATTCGAATATGCTATTAAAGATATCATCAGGCCTGCTTTGCATGTGTAGATGGAAAACCAGGTAATGCGGCTGAGTTGTTTGAGAAGGTTTCACAGAAAATAAAGGTGAATCATTATAGTGAGGCACTTAATGATCTTAAGCTTCTATAGAGGCACACCCAGAGCTATTAGAAGCATATTATCGATCATATGTTCTTGTTAGATTGATATGCAGATACTTTTTAAATAATTACCATTCTAACAAGATAAATTTGGTTTCGTTGAAAAGTGTTTCATCATATGTAATTTTCTATTTGAAGTTTTGGAGAAAATTAAAATGTTACAAGTAATTAGTGACTGTATCAAATTTATGAAAACAAAACTTACATAAATCGATTTATAGCTTAGTTGGATGATTCAAAACTTCAAAATCATCATCTATCGGTCAACAAAAGCTTGTTTTTCTCTATAAGAGCGTCTTAGGGTTTTAGGTCAGAATGAACGGAGGATAAGGCTTGTATGAGGGTAGAATTTGATTATTGGGTGGGTTTATTGATAAATTTTAGTTTTATTGTTAATTTCATCTTGTACTTGATAGTAATTATGCAATAGGTTAAAGAAGACAATTCACATTTAAAATTGAAGTTGGGGGTAGTGAGAGGTTATATGGGTTCAAATAAAAATTTCCTTAAATATATTACCAAAACTGTATGGTTCGGTTCACACCAGTTCCAGTTCGGTTCATGCCGGTTTACGGTTCTGAATGCTAAATAAAACTGTAAGTTCTAGTTCGGTTCACACCAGTTCCAGTTCGGTTCATGCCGGTTTACAATTCCGAATACTAAATCATTTGAATATCAAATGAAAATACCCATTTAAAGTTTACTTGTTTCCTTTTTCTTGTTTTTTGCATGCTTGTATTCAAATACGACTTCTAAAATGGTTATACAAAGTTACAAACAAAACATATCATTTTCAAATACTAAATCAAAGTGTAAATGCCTTTGACACCAAGCAAAAAAAAAAGAAAAAAAAAGAAAAAAAACCACAATTCAAATGTACATATATATCCAACATACAAATATATCCACTATGCAGTAAGAATGTTAGTGCGAATACAATAATTTAAGTACAAAAGGGGCTTATCTAGAGATTAAAAAAAAGGCCGAGGAAAAAGGGAAAGAAAAAATAGGATGCAACTTAACACTTTAAGATCATTCTATCAAAGAAAAATATGAAATCGAAATTTAATTGTCAAATTTGGAGATTTAGGAGAGAAAATGACCTCTTTTTATTTATTTATTTTTAAATGTGCCTTATCTCAATAGGTGAACCGTGCAAGTGAAATATCTAATTGAGAAATGCTTCCATGCAATCGCATGAGGCGAAACCAGTTTTGATTTTCACCACTCATTTAGTGTACAACTATTAAATTTAGTTAATTATTTACATTCACAGTTTGGTTCGATTTTAAGCGGTTCTACTAGCACGAGAATCGGAACCGGTATGAACGGTTCGGTTTGGTTCTTGAACCTACGTTCATTTTTTTTTGTCAACACGATTTTTAACAGTTTATTTTGTCGTGGTTTGATTCGGCTTCACAATTTTACTGTTTTTTATGCCCACCCCTAGCGAAACTGAGCCCGATAGTCACTCACCAAACCACACCAACCTGTAGTCGTTGGCAATGCTTCTCCTCACCTCTCGCGAACCTCTTTTACTCTTCTTCTTGCTCGCTGGCGAACCCACTCACTAATTATTATATTTCATTTTTGACACACCCCGACCGGTCAAGGCATGCTAGTCGTCACCTGAAAGTGACATAACCAAAAATGTGAGTGATGTGATTGACTCGACCATGTGCCTTCTTTCGACCTCCTCGACCTCTGTTTCCCTGGTTGTCGCATCCGTGGTTACCTCGACCTTGATTTGTTGGATTGGGCTGCCAGGTCGATGCGATGTTGCTAGAAGCTACCTCAGGATTCTGGGACTGTCCCCCGGCAAACCACTGCGATCCGCTGTCCTGATACGGCGTATAGCCCCCTGGTACTGTGGATAACCGTCCTAGTAATAAGGATCAGGTGGTTACTAATATGCTCCTCTTGGATACTGAGCTATTGCACCCTGGTAGTAGTAAGCACCACCATAACCTATCTGTGGGTAGGTACCTGGTCCTGTTGGAGAGGAACTGCAGGTGGTAGTGTAGGCTGATTTTGCTGACTCTATGGACACTGATTAGCTCTGTGCCCCATCTGACCGCAAGTATAGCACCCATTACCTCCCCTTCTACACTCACCGAAATGATAGTAATTTCATCTGCGAAAGAGCGGAGCACCAAAATTGCTAGGGTTCCTCTGATTCTGAAAATGGGAACGGCCTGTGGACTTGCCGCCCCTTCGTGGCATATTGGAATTTGATCCACCGCTCGACGATCCAGAACTATTACCACTTCTCTTAAAATTAATAAAAACATAATATTAGGGACGGGTTGTCACAGTTTTGGGTTTCCTTTACCCCTTAAGTGGGTTTACTTTCTTAAGAGTCAAACTTGACCCACGATATACACAACCCACCACCGTAGTTAAACATAAGGAAATGAGGAATAAAGTTATTGATGGAGAGGGTGGAAGAAAAAAGGGGAGAGGACAAGGGAAAACAAAAAAACCACACAAGAGGTGGTAAAAAAGCCACACATGAGATGGCAGAAAAGCCATAAAAGAGGTGGCAATGAAGCCACCCAAAAGGATGACAGAAGTATCCATAAGTATACTCACTTGACATTAAATGTACTATTTTTCATTAGATCAGGAGCATTTTTCCCGTTGAATTTTTCCTACCTAATGAGGTTTTAACAAGACACTTATCCTGGGCTAGTCATGCCCTTGTGTGCGTTCTACTTGCGTCGTGATCGTGAAGGCGTTTAGTTTTGACTTAATGAAACTTCTCAATTTTCTCCATAGATGGGTTTTATGGTACATTGGGATTTTACCATGACGAGGTTTTGTGTGTTTTACACCTTATGCATTCTTCCGTTTGTTCTGAGACTCGCATTCGCTCATTGTGCCTACGAGACGAATTCACCAACTACTTTCACATTTGCTTGAAGGTCCGATGTGTCTACTACTTGAGTGTTGAGTATTTACACATAATTAATATTTCACATTATGTGATTGTGTAAGTCATAAAGTAGACATAAGTTAGGAATCCTTCGGAATCTAGTAGATCTTTCCTATTTGACTTTGTATTACTTGGAGAGCAAGTTATTCTTTCCATCTTATTACTATAAATAAAGACATTATGCATGAGGAATCACATCCCAGAATTCCTCAAGCCATTCTTTTCTCTCTGCTACACCTCTTCCTTTTTCTCTCTCTAAATTTTAGGTCACAACACAATGTCACAAGTAAAAGTTGTGAACTATTGAATTGATATTATTTGAATTTCCTTGTCAAATTTGTAACTCTTTATCACACAAACTCCTTAAATCAATTTACATTAGATTAGCTTAGGATACTTGATATTGAAGTCTGATATATTAAAGATCAAAGTGCAAATGGCTGTGATTAAACACAAGCCAGGTTTGTTCATAAATATGTATTTCACTTTTAAGTATCTTATGCCTTCTGACTAGTGAAATTTTCAGATCACTTTATGCATGCGTTTTGCACGGGAATCTGAGACATATTTTAAGAAAATCCATATGGGCTTGTCTGACTCCTTCACTCTTGAGTGAGTTTCTCACCCTTGATCTTTCTGATTGAATTGGCATTTAACAAGTGTCTTTGTGGGTTGTACCTGGCTAATCAAAACAAAAATATATTTAGGTTTGTTAGGATTATGTTAAGCTCATTTACTCTTTGGTTAGAAAGCTTATAACTTTCAAGACCTTTGCTTTAGCCCTTTGAGCCTCCTCTCCGTGTTCTTCAAAAATCCTAGCTGGAAACACTTTTTTTATGCATAAAATCTTTGTGAAAAAACTACCATTGTTCATGGTCTAAAGTTTACTTTAAAATATTCATATGGACCTTAGTGTTAGATTTTCAGTTAATTTCTTCATTCCATATCTTTGTATGAAGAAACTGACTTGTCAGTGTTGAATCCAAAATTGCAGATCGTCTTTTCATCTCTTCATATCATTAGCAGTTATATGCCTCATTTTGGTGCCACAAGGTGATGAGTTGAAGAAGTGAAGCTCTCTCCTTGTGAAGACTGAACAAGTGAAGCTGTCTCCTTATGAAGACTGAAGACATATCCATCTAGTGCAACATAGGCTTGCACAAAGGTATAAGTTGCTCCATAAAATAGGTCTAGGATTTGAGCTTCTTGTGGTTATGAACCCTATTTTACACTGGTGGGCCGAACTCCCTGGATCCCCAAATTTTCAACCTAGTCAGGAGTTTTTTTGGGCACATAACTTGAAGTTATTTTTTGATCTCGTACCATTCTTTCAATGTAATTTTTTAATTTCATTTTCTCTTTTTATTTTATTTGTAAAGGGTTTTTATTTTTTTATCTCATAACAAGAAGTGTAAATTCTTATATGATTTTCTATAATTTCATTTTCTGTTTTTATTTTATTTGTAAAGTTTTTAATTTTTTTATCTCATAACTAGAAGTGTAAATTCTCATAACTTGAAGTGTAAATTCATAACTAGAAGTATTGTCGTCCTTTTACCCTATTCATGATACTTTGATAAATAACATGTGCTTACTCGTTTATGAGAATTTTAAATTTATTCAAGATGTTGATCATGGTAGAATAAAGTGTGTGAAACTTTTAATCCTTTGCTACCTAAACACGAAATAATATTTAAATCCGAAAAAATTTCAAAAGTAATCTAACTTTGGTGTAACGAGTAACAAAGTGAAACATGAACAAGCTTATACGCTCGAGACAGAGCTCGAAGCCCCTAGGTAATAATGATTCGAAAAATATTACCTCCCAAACTTGGTGTTTGTAAAGATTTTCACTACGATAATCGGAATACCACCTTACTCCAGAACCGTAACTAAGCCCATGAAAACTTATTTTATTCCGCACTTGCCACATTGTATTGGTCGGACTAAGGATAAGAAAGTGAGAGAACTTCGTCCGGAATGCCCTTGACACTTCAATTTTGATGGTCGTAACGTGTCACCAACAAAGGGCTTATTTCCCAGTTCAAATTGCATGTCCATCCCTAGTGAATCTAAGTCGAAAGTTGGTTAGGGATTTTGTCGCTTGCCGGTGGGTTGGAAGCACTTTTAGAATCCTTTTGTCTGTTCCAACGCGTAGGACCAAAGAGTTTTCGATTGGACTACACTTAGGTGACTTGGCTAAGGTATTTCGTGTATCAGACTCCTTTGGATTAAAATTTCTCTTGAGGATTTTCAAGTCTGGATGCCTCTTTCAGACTTGCTTACCCACATGGTGTTGTAGAACGTATTTGACTTAGTATGCTAGTCTGTGATGAAGTAATTGTACTCAGGGTTAGCATTGAGAGCCACCCTCAGATGATTTCCAGATCGTCCTTTTGATTATTCCCTCGAATAGCGTAGAGCTTGAGTTTGAATGTTATAAACCACAACCCTTAGGTTGCATAAACTTTCCAGAGACCGGATGGTGCATTGGACTTTTAGGCAGGAGACCATGTCCCTGTGTCCGTAGCTCGCCTGTCATAACTGCTCTTAATACGGAGCCTCCCAAGATGGTAACTGAATAATACGGAGTAGGCTAAAGGAGATCCCTCTAACACTATCACTTTTAATTTTTAGAATATTTACACTAAGAAGTGAAGTATTTGGACTAACACGCGATGCGGGCCGATAATTTGGTGTCAAACTTTTCTTTTACAAGAGTTGATCCTAAGAGCTTTCATTATACTGTATTATTATTATTTTACATATAAAATGAAGATTTTATTCATAGGGAAAATTACATCATGAGCTAGGAAGGTCATCCAAAATCCATGCTTTATTACAACTGTTATGCCTGTGATGAGATGACAGACTTAAGGACTAGACCACGGGACCATTCTCTAGTCTCTACCCGATTCTAGGTATCAGAAAGACTTTTCCATTTTCATCAGTGTAAACATACACACGATTGCAACAAAAATCGTGCAGTCCAACGAAGCCAGGTTTTAGGACAACAACCGTAACCGATGGGTTGTCCTTCTTGATTATTGTTGCAGCCTCCCAAGCAGGCTTTCCAACTAAGTCGGGCCAAACGTATTTCAATCCTGGAAATAGTGCACACGACATTCAAATTTGAAGGAATATCTGATCTACAAACATTCTACGTCAAATATATGTGTGGTTGTGTTTTTGTTATATTAAAAACAAATAAACAAAATATAACTTGAGAATGATAAACAAACCTTGACCACAGCATGCGGCATCGGAACAGAAGCTAAAACAAGGTGGGTAAGGAGGCAATGAAGGTCTAGACATTTTCTTTGTTATTTGTTGCGGTTAGATGTTAGATGCATGACCTTGAGATCTGAGACCTTGTATATATACACATCTATATGTATGTATGTTTGTACGTATGAATGTATATGGTAGCTTAATGAATTTGTTTAAATCCTGAATCTTTCACTAAAATGATTAGTAGCTTACCATTTTATGGAACAGTCAACAGATGCAAGCGTTTGTTGTTTAGGTCAAATTAGTAATTAACTAATGCAGTCTTTGTACTCAAATTTGAATTCTCTTCAATTTAACTAGACATAGTTGATGGGTTTCAACAGGCTTAGCAAAGCCTAAATACATCCAACAAATCCACAAGGCCCTGCCACTCCACATAGTTGTTTTGTAGGTATAAATTGGTCAAGACAAAATACGGTGGATTTTCATTGAGAGCTTGGTTCAAATATCAAAGATGCTCTGACAATTCCTTCTAAATTTCTACCCTCTTTGAATTTCTAACGTACCCAGTCTCCGAATTTTTAATTCCTTGACTTGTGTGCTCTAGAGAATGAAAAAACTTGGTTGAAAAGTTTTGAAACCACGACGAACGACACTCGCTATGTGCCTGAAATTAGAACGGAGAATGGAAGCCATGGCGTGGTTGTACGCCACCGCTCCTTGCGACTGACTACGGCGGCTGGACAACCTGCTGCCATCGCAACACCACCAGTGATAGCCACTGCTGCAGCGTTTGCAGCTTTCTCAGTTATGTTGACTCGGTATGAAGGCCAATGTGGTTGAATCCACTTAATTGTTGTAAAAAAAGGCTTGGTCATCTCAACTTTCAATGTTTAAAAAATTTACAGAAACAAAAGATGGTGTATGGATTCCTGAAATTTAAGATTCAAGTGAAGTATGAGAGGGATGTGCAATCGAAAAGTAACACAGGGAAGTGTTTCCTATAGTATAAAACTTGGAGAGCTTCAAACTGATGTGTGTGATATAATGAAAACAACTGCACTTGGTGGAAATAAATATTTCTTAAATTGTTTATGTTCTACAGTTCGGTCCCAAACTCAAAATGTAACGATTAATTTGTTATTCATAAGTAGTAGCCTACTTTAAACATATAGATTAACTGGACATGTAACGCTAATATTAATGCTATGTTGAAAGGCTAAGATTACTTTGCTTAGTTGTTGCTTAGAGGTTTTTTATCTTATTTTTTCCCTGAATAACTTGGTAGAATGTATGAAGATTAATTTTCAATGAATGAAATGTATGGTATGAGCATTGTTAGAGCCAAATTCGTGCACCGCCGTGAATGATGTAGATATATACACAAATTTGTTTATCTGTAATACAAACCACAATTGGAGTCGCCAAAGACACCAGGGGGCGTGCCAGACAAAGGCTTTTTGATGCTCAAGTTAGTAAGTAATATAACACTCAAGCAGTGGGCAACTAAGTATGCAATAATTGTGTTACTAGAGATGAACCCTAGAATAGTGTAGGAGTGTGATTACTTTCGGCGCACGCCAATCATTAAATTTAAGGACTTTAATATTATAGGAAACCTGATGATTCCTTGCTGGATTAGGTTTTTATATCTTGTGAAACAAGCACAGTTAATCTCAGTGAAGTCGTCAGACTTCGCCCACTGAATCTGGTACAAGATGATGGTGGTATCGCTGTTCCATTTATTCAGCTTCGCATTGCTTCTAAAGTATTCGTATTCTGATCTGCTTTACTCTGGGCCTAGAAAATTATAATCCCACAGTTGCCCCTAACTATGTATCTGGAAGGACTTGTCCCCTTGAGGATGAATATTAGCAAAAGACCATGCCCTTTAGAGTAAGTCGGAATACGTACCGTTTTACTTCTTTTGACGCTTGGCGTCTTGACTTCGTAACCCGTAAACTTTTGACGTTCCTGATTCAGCCGCACGAGAATCATAGTCTATAGGTGGCAATGATGAAGAATGTCATGTTGCTTGTGCATATTTAACAAGGGGCGTTCATTGCAACACCAAGTTACCTCGACTAGATGAGATCCTCGAATTCGATGGTTAGATTTCTCATAAACTCCTTTTTAACTACCTCAGAAAATTTTTCATGCTAGGGGTGAGGGTATGTCTCCCACAAAGTATTGTAGTCCTTTTGCCCTATTCTTGATACTTTGATAAATAACATGTGCTTACTCGTTAATGAGAATTTTAACTTTTTTCAAGTTGTTGATCATGTTAGAATAAAGTGTGTGAAACTTGCATATAGCACAAACTGTGGGTGCTCCTTATGAGGATCCAAACTAATCCATTGCTGCAATGTTCTCAAAATCAACAACTTGTTCCTAAAAAAAAAATTAAAATCAAGTAAATAAAAAGAGATATATATATATATATATATATATAATTAACTAAGAATTGATAAACACAAATTATTTAAAAACAATCCCCGACCGCGCCGCCAATTTCTTAATAAGATTTTTACCACCTACAAAAGTAGGGATAAAAACACTATAATACTTGCAAAAGTACAAGGTAATCGTAGTAGTAGTATAGCAGCTCTAGCAAGGTCCTTCACCTCAGGGATTGAATGAATAATTTATGTCAAACCAAATCTTAATTAATTACTTAAAACAAAGTTTGAGAAAAGCTTATTTTGTGATTTAAAATAATAAAAACGAATTTAATATAAATAATTAAATAAATCGGCAAAATAAAATAAACTAAAAGAAAACGATTTTTTTTGAAAATTAAGTTATGAAAGCACTAGGGTTCTGCTGTCACCTTAACAATCCTATGTAGTTCTTCCCATTACTTATAAATTACACATGCATATTTGAATGTTAGGTTTTCCTAATATATGCCTACTTGGACCCCCAACATAGAGCGTGTATCAAACATGCAATCCGTCCGTGGTATTCAGATCAAATCTAAACATGCAAGACTCATTAAGTTTTGTGAAACCTTTTGAAAAACCATACAACCCTTAAGATGTGTTATTCATCTGAAGTGAACTAGCACATATTAACCACAAGAAGCCTTCGTCAATTTCAGGGACCGACCTCCGACCAAAATTGCATCAAATTACTTTTCTAAAATCCTAATGGTAACTAAGCATTAAGACAATTAGACAATATAAACCGGTGATTAATAATTCAAAACCTGCATGCATAATATCACAAGTAAATTGAAAAGAAACTATATATTCTTGCTAAGGCTCGTGGCATCGCCCTAGCAAAAGGAAATTAGTTACGAATAATCATAAAGCAAAATATTATTAAAAACAAGGATAAGTTCCAAATAGATGCGTTCTTCTCCCCTCCAAAACCCTAATGGACAAAAAGCCTTATTTATACTACACAATTAAAATCCTTACTAAAAACGGTCCTCTAAAAACTAGGAAACATAATAACTTCAGAGAAACTAGGAAACATAATCCTAATCAAATATGGCAAATCTGTCCAGCCACATGAAAAATATTTTATTCTGCACTTGCCACGTTGTATTGGTTTGGCTGAAGATGAGAAAGTGAGAGAACTTCGTTCGGAATGCCCTCCGACACTTCGATTTTGATGTGTTCTTCTCTCTTTAAGTAAAGTTTCATTCGCCTACTCGTTCACCTTGCCCCATTTCGGGTATGAGGATTTTGATGGTTGTAACGTGTCACCAACAAGGGGCTTCCTTCCCAGTTCAAATTGCATGTCTGTCCCTAGTGAAACTAAGTAGAAAGTTGGTTAGGGACTTTGTTGCTTGTGTGTGGGTTGGAAGCACTTTTAGAATCCTTTTGTCAAATCCAATGCGTCGGACCTACGAGTTTCTGATAGGACTACACATAGGTGACTTGGCTGAGGTATTTCTTGTATCAGAGCTCCTTTGGAATAAAATTTCTCTTGAGGATTTCCAAGTCTAGATGCCTCCTTCAGACCTGCTTACCCACATGGTGTTGTAGAATGTACTTGACATAGTACGCTAGTTTGTGATGAAGTAATCGTACTCAGGGTTAGAACTAGGAGCCACCGTCAAATGATTTTTGGATTGTCATTTTGAATATTCCCTCGAATGGTGTAGAGCCTAAGTTTGTATGTTATAACCCACAAACCTTAGGTTGCTTAATCTTTCTAAAGGCCCGATGGTGCATTGGACTTTCAGGTAGGAGGGCATGTCCCCATGTTCGTAGCTCGCTTGTCATAACCGCACTTAATACGGAGCCTCCCAAGATGGTAACCAAATAATACAGAGTAGGCCAAAGGAGATCCCTTTAACACTATCACTTTTAATTTTTAGAATATTTACACTTAGAAGAAGTATTTGGACTAACACGTGATGCGGGCCGATACTTTGGTATCAAACTTATCTTTACAAGAGTTGAACCAAAGGGCTCTCATTAGACTGTATTATTATTATTTTATATATAAAAAGAAGATTTTAATCATAGGAAAAATTACATCATGAACTAGGTGTTGGAAATTTTGAGTAGAAATTTCTTTGTCCCACATTGGCCATTCCAAAAAGGTTTCCACACTTTATAAGGCTTTATCCCTTATAGAAAGTGATTGGAGTGATAGGCATTGGAGACTAAAATTGGGCTCACCCTTGGGGTTGGGCTTTGGGGTTTACTAATTAATTGGTAATTAATTATAATTAATATATATAATTAATTAATTTCGAATTTTATTAAATTATTTTTTGAACAGACTCATCTTTTCAGATGAAGTCTGAAGTCAATGAAAAAATGCAGAGAGCACATCACCCCTCTGAAGAGACGTCTCCCAACAGTTACATCTCATTCTCATACCTGTTGCGAACAAGCATAATCCCAATATATATACATCCATCTGCATGACATTTAGAACACAAAAAATCAACATTCTTCTTCTACAATCACAAATATCCTTTCCGAGAGAACCACACAGAAATTCGTCAGAAGTCAAGTTTTTCGGTGCTGGAATTTTGACTTGATCGTTGAATCCTGGTGAAGCAGACGTTCGTAGAACTACAAGCATTGAGTAGGGGTGAAATTTCAGTTTCAAGGACATTGCGGTACGCGAGCCTCGATCTTCAATATTTCTGTTTAATATTATTCATTGTTCATACACTGTTTGCATTTATTATTTATTAGCATATATAAATTTATCACAGATTGTTGACATATATCCAACACTAGGATGGTCATCCTAAATCCAAGTTTATTACAACTGTTGAGATGATAGACAAATTGTTACTCAAGGACTAGACCACGGGATCATTCTCTATTCCCTACCCGATTCTACGTATCAGAAAGACTTCCATTTTCATCAGTGTAAACATACACACGATTGCAACAAAAATCGTGTGCAGTCCAATGAAGCCAGGTCTTAGGACAACAACCGTAACCGATGGGTTGTCCTTCTTGATTATTGTTGCAGCCTCCCAAGCAGGCTTCCTAACTAGTTCTGGCCAAACGTATTTCAATCCTGGAAATAGTGAACACGAGATTTAAATTTGAAGGAATATCTGATCTACAAACATTCTACAACAAATAAATGTGTAGTTGTGTTTTTGTTATATTAAAAACAAATAAACATAACTTGAGAAAATGAGAAACAAACCTTGACCACAGCATTCGGCATCGGAACAGAAGCTAAAACAAGGTGGGTAAGGAGGCAATGAAGCTATAGACGTTTTCGTATTATTTGTTGCGGTTAGATGTTAGATGCATATGGCCTTGAGACCTGAGACCTTGTATATATGTGTGTGGGCGCGCGCACAATCAAAACGTACGGTAAGCAAAGTATTCTGTATTATATGGTAGCTTAATGGAATTGTTTAAATCCTGAATCTATAGCTAATATGGTTAGTAAGAAGTTTAATTAAATGCAATGGTTTTTATGTTCAAAAAAAAAAAAAAAAACAAATATGGTTAGTAGCTTACCATTTTTTATGGAACAGTCAACAGATGCATGGTACTGTAGTTTAGGCCAGTTTAGTAATCAACTAATGCAGTCTTTGTACTTAATTTGATTTCTCCTGAATTTTAACCTGACATATGGGCTCAACAGGCTTAGCAAAGCCTAAAATACAACCAACAAATCTAGAAGGACCCATTGATGGATTTAGCCTGGAATGACTCAACACGGAAATCCATCAAAATATATCAAAATATATATGAGATAACAATTCCTATAGTCATGGATAAAAAAATTGGCTGACTTTCAATGTTGTTAAGACTCTTCAATGAATGAGACTCCTAATGGGTGGCCATATGCAGTTCACATTGAAGGTAGGCTTCTTGGTAAGTCGATCGTCTTTTCTTCATCCGTAAGTACATAAGTGTGGAGAGAAAAATAATTCAGAAAATTCTAAACTGGACACATGAACTTTTATTTAGAGTTGATGAGAATTACCCTTCATGAATTGGCGAGGCCTACATTCGTTAACACCAGGAAGATCCAAGACACTTTTCTCCAAGCTCCTACGCCCATGGCAAGGAGATAAGAAAAAACTTGATTGAAAAGTTTTGAAACCAGGACGAACGACACTCGATATATGCTTGAAATTAAAACGGAGAATGGAAACCATGGTTTGGTCCCATGCCGCCACTCCTTTCGCTGACCACGGCGGCTGGACAACCTACTGCCATCGCAACACCATCAGTAACAGCCACTGCTGCAGCCCAGCTTTCTCAATTATGTTGACTCGGTATGAAGGTCAATGTGATTGAATCCACTTAATTGTGGTAAAAAAAGGCTTGGTCATCTCAACTTTCGATGTTTAAAAAATGGTTACTTTGGATATGGTCCCTAACTATCAATATTTTTTTATTGAAACTGTTTTTAGTTTTTGATCGAAGTCACTGACATTAATATAATAATGTAACTTACTATAGTTTTTAAATTAAAAATTAAAAATTGAAATTTGTATTTGTTTATATTAATGAGATTTTAAATAAAACTCATAATTTGTGGAATTAAAAATAATAAAATATAAATTATACTCTCTATTATATTGTGTGTATATATATACATATATACATATATAAACAAATATATATATATATATAGGTACATTCATCAAAATTAACAAAAAAAAAATTATTGTACCAAAATATGGGTACATTCTTCAAAACCACAGGAAAAAAAAAGATATTAGGCTTAATAATATTATTCAATTTCTTCGATTAAACTTGACATTGATACATTCTCAAATCAACGAAAAAGAATGTACCCATATAAGTTTAAAAATGGATTAAAAAATTTGAAAGAATTTTATATTGAAAAATTGGGTACATTTTATATTAAAAAAGGGTACATTTCACATATAACAAATTGGTATATTTAAGAATGGGTACATTTAAGATTAAAAAAATTGAAAAATACATGAATGGATACATTTAAGATTAAAAAAATTGAAAAATACATGAATGGATACATTTAAGATTAAAAAATTGAGAATCTTTTTTATAAAAAAAACTAACGGGTACAAACTTATTCTAATTTTTATATTTATTTTGAAAATGTTTGAATTGAAAATTAATTAGGAGTTTAATAGAGGTGTGAGTATTAAAACTCTAAATCAATTACTAATTTTTATTTCAAAAAATTATGTAATAAACATGTAAATGTTGTAGACATAATTTACTGAACAATTATGAAGGCCATAGAGAGAGGGGTGCAACAATAGTAGAGAGAAAGAGAGAGATATGTAATTGTGAGGTGTGTGTTGTATCACCCCATTGTGCCTTTATTTATAGTAGTAGGATAGGTTAAATCCCTGCACTTGGTGGAAATAAATATTTCTTAAATTTTTATGTGTTCGGTCCCAAATGAAAAATGTAACGATTAATTTGTTATTCATAAGTAATGGCTACTTTAAATATTTAGATTAACTGGAATGGTGTAGGAGTGTGATTACTTTCTGCGCACATTTATCCTTGCAGGCATGTTTGTAGCTGATATATGATCTAGTCACTTTAGCTCGATTAGAGGAATGCGTCTGAAGCAACATTCTGAAAGCTAGAATTCATCGCACTTGCTTATCATACTTGTGTAGTACGGGGATCGAGATGAGGCATAGTGGGCGATGTCCAAGCAAATTCGTGTCGTTCTTCAGGAAAGTTGACATTCTTATCTCCCTGTAACGGCGTAAAGACTGTCTCATTGAAGTGACAACCCGCAAATGAGCGGTAAAAAGATCGCGTGCAAGGGCTCTAAGAGAGCTAGTATGAAGGAGAATCATGATCGACAAAGATTCACATCCTTCTTTGAGGACCCATGTTGGTACGTTGCGGCGGCGCAACTTGGCACATGGGATGCACACCCAAATGCGTAAATACGAAAAACGTCAGGTTTGTACCCAGTAACCAACTGTAATGTCATATAGGTAGGGTGGGAATGGGTCTCAAGGCGGACCAACATAGATGCGTACAAGATTGCATAGCCCTAGGCAGAAACCAAAAACTTGGTACATTCACCAAGATCCGGACAATCATTTAAATTGCGCTTTATGATCGCTGGACGAGGCTATTTGGGGTGAACATGAGAATTCGATGTTCAATGGAGCAAAATCAATCTCACATATTGACTACTAGAATGGTACTCCTCAACAACATTGGTAGGGGCACGAACATGTGCATAACCAATGATATATTCCATCAAGACGAAAGTAGATTATGCAGGGTTAAGGTTTGGGAATATTATCCCTTATTCTTGAAGTTTTAGGTCTTTGGTGCCAAGGATCATGCTTCGGGCATGATGCCACACCTTGGCAGGCTCTGATTCTATCATATGTTGTAAAAACAAACTCGAAATTAGATTGTGAGATAGACAGACCCAAATCGGATTCGGTAGGCTCCAGCAAAAGCTGGAGGGGTCTGTTTCGTAAGTCTCTACCGAAGGAGAGAAGTACTGTTCGGTGTACCTTTGCCGAAGCAGAGCATGTATTTCGATGCATCCATCTCGAAGCAGGGCATCACCATTCGGTAGGCTTTGACCAAACTGGGTTGAGCCATTCGGTAGACTCTAACCGAACTAGGTTTATACCGTTCTCTCACATTTGTGATAGTAATCAGATCCGAGAATTTGGTAAACTTCAATTCTCTACGCTGCTGCCTCAAGAGCGAGTTAGAAACATGGAAGGACGAGAAAAAGTATTCTCGAGTCAAAATTCTATCGAATTTATAAACTTCATAACAGTACTTATTCATGGACATAATCATGGTGTGCTTTAGACAATGTCTTGCATGATTAGACGGCCCATAGGAGCGAGCCAAAGAGCCATGAAATCCTCGTTCAAGAGGTACTTCTATGCTAATGCTTTGGGCATAAATCTTCGAATGAAGATCATGGAGGCTTATTCTGCTTTTCCATGCCATTGTTGGCTTCAATGATTTCTCAGCTTCTTGATGGTCAAGTGGAGATTCACGTTTTGTACCCACATAAAATGGTTTCTATTAGAAACATCCAAATAAAGGAAATCGAACTTGTGACGGTTCGACAATTCACTGAATTGGAGGGAACAAGATTATGATTGGTGTTATGGGAATGAAACATCTATATGCATCAAAGTTAGAACATTCGAGTTCTAAGACATGGTTTTCATGAAAAACGTTGGGTTTTCATGGGTGTACTGTTTTATGAAAACTTCAGGTTTCAAAAGCACTAAATTTGAAACTACAGGTTCAATTTAGTTTATGAATGTTTAGTTCATAAAAGAGAGGTTCATGCAAGAACACATAAAGCAATATGCTGATTTAAGTGTAGTGGATTTGAGTTTCTTCGGGAACTCAAGTGTGAGTGCTTCGGTACTACGAAAGGATGTTAACGGTTCAAAGAAGGGAATTAAATTATTGAATCATTAATGTCGAAAAGTGATCTTCAAGTCAACAATTTTGGATTTCTTGTCAGATTAATAGACTGATGGTCACTTTTAATTAATTTAATAGATCGGGACCATTCGAGGTCGATCGTAGAAGCAAAATAATGACATTCGGGTCTTATTAGCTTCAATTAGTGGCGGGCCAAGTAGCGTTAACCAAAAATGTGCCAAAATTATTTAGGTATGGTTAAGAAGCAGGGGATGCCAAAAATATGGCATTGGGTCGAAGAAAAAAAAAAGGATACAACCCAACACACTTTGGTTGGTTGCAATACATGGCTTTACAAAAATTGCAGGCCTTTAGGCTCGGGCCATGGCTGTAAAGTAGCCCAAATTGCTGCAAAGCAGCCTAGATGGTTGCATGTGGCAATAGGCCAAGAGAGAGCAATCCCAACAAGTAATGGCTGCCAGTGGGCTTGGGAAAAATAGGCCGAGCTGGAGCGGGACATAGTCCAATAGCAGCTGAAAGCGGGCCAGGCTTGCAGTTGAAAGTGGGCCAGGGTGGAGCGAGGCCCAGCAGCGCAAGGATACTGGCGTTGGGCCGAGGCACGAAAAAACCCAGCGCGTTTGCCGGCTTCTGGAATGGACTGAAGGCTTAAAGCCCATGCACAAGGGATCTAAGCAGCAGGCCTAAAAGGGTTGTCTAGTCGCTTACCCAAGCTTCAAGCTTGGTGCGTTTCAAGGCTGGGCTTAGCCGCAAAATTTTTCATAAAATTTAATTGTTTTTTTTTCTTCTTTTTTTCGACAATCTTAGGGTTTGAAAAACCCTAATTGCTTCTAATTTCTTTCAATTCTTTGACTCAAAAATTCCACATAGCAAAAATAGCGTAATGCATGAAATGATATATATATATATATTGACAACTATACAAAACATATACAATATATATATATCAGAAGGTAAACATAAATGTAGGGGGTTCATGCATCATGGGGAATGTTTTCATGCTTCATGGTCGTTTCAAATATCTTCCTTTATTTTAAGCATACTTGACTGGCAGAAAACGATAAAGGCCTTTGAATTTATAGACGATCCGTCTCAGAAATCTGGAATTGCATCTCCAATGAGTTATATCACGTTCAACACAAAAAAAATTAAATTGAATCAAAAGCATGTAGATCAACTCAATAAAATAATAAATTAATCTTTAGAAGAATGATTAAAACACAATACTCCCTTAATTGAAGAATGAACTCTCTTTAGCGCAATGTCAAGAGTGTGCTGATAACGTGTTGTAGGCATAATTTACTGAACAATTATAGAGGCCATAGAGAAAGATGTGCGGCAATAGTAGAGAGAAAGAGAGAGATGGGTAATTATGAGTTGTGTGTTGTATCACCCCATTGTACCTTTATTTATAGTTGGAGGATACGTTAAATCCTTACCCTTTTAGAATTACAACTCTAATAGGATATTAACTACTAAAGGGAATATTTAAAGATATCCCTAGATACATTAGGATTTACACAATCACATTCTTAATCTAATAGGATTGCAGCAGTAAATTCATTATCACATCATTATAATGCTAGAGACTTCAATCAAAATTTGAAAACTAATAAGGTTTTAGTTAATGAACATTAGTAACTAGGGACTGAATACTAATTTTTTTCTTTAAAAAATTTACATAAACAAGAGATGGCGGTGTATGGATTTCTTGAAATTTAAGATTCAAGTGGAGTATGAGAAGGGTGTGCAATCGAAAAGCAACACAAGGAAGTGGTTCCTAAAGTATAAGCTTGGAGAGCTTCAAACTGATGTGTGTGATCCAATGAAAACAACTGCACTTGGTGGAAATAAATATTTCTTAAATTTTTTATGTTCTACAGTTCGGTCCCAAATGCAAAATGTAACGATTAATTTGTTATTCATAAGTAATGGCTACGAGTCGGGGAGGGAGAGGGGGAGGGGTGTGCCTGGCGGGCAAAGTCTTTCTGAAGCTCAAGTTAGTAAGCAATATAACACTCAAGCAGTGGGCAACTGAGTATGATATTGTGTTACTAGAGATGAACCCTAGAATGGTGTAGGAGTGTGATTACTTTCCGCGCACGGCAATCTTTAAATTGTAAGGACTTTAAGATTATAGGAAACCTGATGATTCCTTGCTAGATTAGGTTTCTATATCTTGCGAAACAAGCATGGTCAATCTCAGTGAAGTAATCAGACTTTGCCCACTAATTCTGGAACAAGATGATGGTGGCATCACTACTCCGTTTTTTCAGCTCTGCATCGATTCTAAAGTATTCGTATTTTGATCTACTTTACTTTGGCCCTAGAAAATTATAATCCCACAGTTGCCCCTAACTATGTATCTAGAAGAACTTGTCCCCTTGAGGATGAATATCATCAAAAGACCATGCCCTTCGGAGTAAGCCGGAATATGTACCGTTTTACTTCTTTTTACGCTTGGCGTCGTAACCCGAATCTTTTGACGTTCCTGATTCAGGCGCACTAGAATCGTAGCCTGTAGGTAGCAATGATGAAGGATGTCATGTTGCTTATGCACATTTAACAAGGGGCGTTCATTGCAAAACCAAGTTAATTCGACTTTCGGACACACGAATCTCTAGATGAGACTCCTCGAATTTGACGGTTAAATTTCTCATAAACTCCTTTTTAAGTACCTCAGAAAATTTTTCATGCTAGGGGTGAAGGTATGTCTCCCACAAAGTATTCTACTCCTTTTGCCCTATTCATGATACTTTGATAAATAACATGTGCTTACACATTTATGAGAATTTTAACTTTATTCAAGATGTTGATCATGTTAGAATAAAGTGTGTGAAACTTTTTACTCTTTGCTTCCTAATCATGGAATAATATTTAAGTTTGAAACATGAACAAGCTTGTAGGCTCGAGACAGAGCTCGAAGCCCCTTGGTAACAATGATTTGAAAAAATATTACCTCCCAAACTTGGTGTTTGTAAAGATTTTCACTGCGATAATCAAAGTACCAGCTTACTTTGGAACCAAGTCTAAGCCCATGAAAAATATTTTATTCCGCACTTGCCACATTGTATTGGTCGGACTAAAGATGAGAAAGTGAGAGAACTTCATCTGGAATTCCCTTTGACACTTTGATTTTGATGCGTTCTTCTATCTTCAAGTAAAGTTTTGTTTGTCTGTTCGTTCACCTTGCCCCATTTCGGGTATGAGAATTTTGATGGTCGTAACGTGTCACCAACAAGGGGCTTCCTTCCTAGTTCGAATTGCATGTCCGTCCCTAGTGAATTGTCAAAAGTTTGTTAGGGACTTTGTCACTTGCGTGTGGGTTGGATGCAGTTTTACAATCCTTTTGTCAGATCCAACGCGTCGAACTTGAGAGTTTCTAATCGGACTACACTTAGGTGACTTGGCTAAGGTATTTCGTGGATCATAGCTCTTTTGGGATAAAATTCCTCTTGAGGATTTTCAAGTCTGGATGCCTTATTCAGACTTGCTTACTTACTGGTGTTGTAGAACGTACTTGACTTAGTACGCTAGTCTGTGATGAAGTAATCGTACTCAGCGTTAGAACTAAGAGCCACCCTCAGATGATTTTAGGATTGCCGTTTTGATTATTTCCTCGAGTGGCGTGGAGCCTAAGTTTGAATGTTATAACCCATAACCCTTAGGTTGCATAAACTTTCCAGAGGCCGGATGGTGCACTGGACTTTCAGGCAGGAGGCCATGTCCCCATGTCCATAGCTTTTTTGTCATAACTGCGCTTAATACGGCTCGAGCCTTCCAAGATGGTAACCGAATAATATGGAGTAGGCTAAAGGAGATCCCTCTAACACTATCAGTTTGAATTTTTAGAATATTTAGACTAAGAAGTGAATTATTTGGACTAACACTCAATGCGGCCGATAATTTGGTATCAAATTTGTCTTTTACAAGAGTCGAACATAAGAGCTCTCATTAGACTGTATTATTATTATTTTATATATATAATGAAGATTTTATTCACAGGAAAAATTACATCATGAGCTAAGATGGTCATCCTAAATCCAAGCTTTATTACAACTGTTATGCCTGTGATGATGAGATGATAGACAAATTGTTACTTAAGGACTAGACCACGGGATCATTCTCTAGTCTCTACCCGATTCTAGATATCAAAATGACTTCCATTTTCATCAGTGTAAACATACACACGATTGCAACAAAAATCGTGCAGTCCAATGAAGCCAGGTTTTAGGACAACAACCGTAACGATGGGTTGTCCTTCTTGATTACTGTTGCAGCCTCCCAAGCAGGCTTTCCAATTTGTTCTGGCCAAATGTATTTCAATCCTGGAAATAGTGCACACGACATCAAATTTGAAGGAATATCTGATCTACAAACATTCTACGTCAAATAAATGTGTAGTTGTGTTTTTGTTATATTAAAAACAAATAAACCAAACATAACTTGAGAATGAGAAACAAACGTTGACCACAGCATGCGGCATCGGAACAGAAGCTAAAACAAGGTGGGTAAGGAGGCAATGAAGCTCTAGACATTTTCTTATTATTTGTTGCCGTTAGATGTTAGATGCATATGACCTTGAGACCTGAGACCTTGTATATATATACATCTATATGTGTGTATGTATGTATATGGTAGCTTAATGAATTTGTTTAAATCCTGAATCTATCACTAATATGATTAGTTGCTTACCATTTTTATGGAACAGTCAACAGATGCATGCGTTTGCAGTTTAGGCCAATTTTGTAATTAACTAATGCAGTTAGCCTAGGATGATGGGCTCAACAGGCTTAGCAAAGCCTAAAATACAACCAACAAATCTAGAAGCACCCATCGATGAATTTAGCCTAGGATGACTCAACACGGAAAGATCCATCAAAATATATATGAGATAACAATTCCTATAATCATGGATCAAAAATTGGCTATGACTTTCGATGTTGTTAAGAGCCTTCCCTCAATGAGACTTCTAATGGGTGGCCGTATGCAGTTGACATTTAGGGTAGGCTTCTTGGCAAGTCGCTAGTCCTTTTCTTCATCAGTAAGTACATATAACTGTGGACCTAAAAATAATTCAGTGTTGCAATCCTATTAGATTAGGAATGTGATTGTGTAAATCCTAGTAGATCTAGGAATATCTCTTATATTCCTATTAGGAGTTGATTATCTATTAAGAGTTGTAATCCTAAAAGGGTAAGGATTTGACCTATCCTACTACTATAAATAAAGGCACAATGGGGTGGAATAAAACACATCTCACAATTACACATCTCTCTCTTTCTCTCTCAATGCCGTACCTTTCCCTCTCTCTCTGGCCTCCATAATTGTTTAGTAAATTATGCCTACAACATGTTATTAGCACGCTCTTGACGCTGCGCTAACAAGAGAGTTTGATCTTCAATCAGGGGAGTATTACGTTTTAATCATTCTTTTTATGATTAATTTATTATTTTATTGAATCGATCTACATGTTATTGATTCAATTTAATTTTCTTATGTTGAACGTGATACAACGCATTGGAGATGCAATTCCGGCTTTCCGAGAAGGATCTTCTACAAATTCAAAGGCTTTTGTTGTTTTCTGCCAATCAGGTACGCTTAAAATAAAAGAAGATATTTGAAACGACCTTGAAGCATGAAAACATTCCCCATGATGCATGAACCCCTCTATTTTTATATTTTCTTACAATATATATATTGTATATGTTTATATATTTGTCAATATATATATTTGTGTCATGCATTACACAATTATATTTGCTATGTGGAATTGTGAGTCAAAACATATAAAATAAATTAGAAGCAATTCTAGGTTTTTTTTTAAACCCTAACATGTCGAAAAAAAAATATGGGTTGATCAACCCTAGGGCCTGCAACCCTCGGTCCAAACCCTTGAGTCCAACAAGGCTTGACCTATTTACTGGGTCCTTGCCTCGCCTCGGCCCACACGACACAAGCCCTTGGCTTGCTGGGCTTGACCCTCCCAGCCCGTGTGTCACCAAGCCAGCCCAGTAGGTTGGGCTTCTTTTGCCCCGGACCCAACCCATGGCCAGTTGTTGCTAGGCCTATCCCGTGCACCCTTTTTCGGCCTAAAGCCAGCATCTGCTGCTGCTGGGCTCCCTTGCTTACGGCATGTAACTTGAAGCCACCCCATGGCCTGCATATTACAGCCAAACCTACACGGCACCCAACCCAATTTTTTGGGCTATGGTTTTTTCGACCAAATGCTATTATTTAGCATTTAAATAATGTTTATCCGAATGTTATTATTATTCTTGCTTCTACGATCGACCTCGAATGGTCCCTATCTATTGAATTAATTAAAAGTAACTAGCAGTCTATTAATCTGACATGACATCCAAAATTATTGGCCTGAAGCCCACTTTTGGACATTAACGATTCAATATTTTATTTCTCTTCTTTGAGCCGTTGACTCACTTTCGTAATCCCGAAGCACTCACACTAGAGTTCTCGAAGCAACTCAAATCCACTGCACTTAAATTAACATATTGCATTCTGTGTTCTTGCAAGAACCTCTCTTTTATGAACTAAACGTTCATAAACTAAATTGAACCTGTAGTTTCAAATTTAGTGCCTTTGAAACTTGAAGTTTTCATAAAACAGTACACCCATGAAAACCCAAAGTTTTTCATTAAAACCATGTCTTAGAACCCGAATGTTCTAACTTTGATGCTTATGGATGATTCATTCCTATAGCACCAATCACAATCTTGTTCCCTCCAATTCAATGGATTGTTGAATCGTCACAAGTTTGATTTTCCTAATTTGGATGTTTCTATTACAAACCACTTTATGTAGGGTACAAAACATGAATCTCAACTTGACTATCAAGAAGCTGCGAAAACATTGAAGCCAACAATGGCATGGAAGAGCTGAATAAGCCTCAGCCATGATCTTCATCCGAAGACTTATGCCCGAAGCATTACAAACGGCAGTACCTCCCAAACGAGGATTCCATGGCTCTTTGGCTCGCTCCTATGGACTGTCTAATCATGAAAAGATATTGCTTGAAGCACACCATGATTACGTCCATGAATGAGTACGACTTTGAAGTTTATAAATTTGATCGAATTTCGACTGGAGCATACTTTTCTCGTCCTTTCATGTTTCTAACTCGCCCCTAAAGCAGCAGCGTAGAAAGCGAAAGTTTACCAAATTCTCGGATCTGATTACTACCACAAACGTGAGAGAAAGGTATGGACCCAGCTTTGGCTGGAGTCTACAGAATGGATTAACCCAGTTTGGTCAGAACCTACAACACGACGATGCTTAACTTCCGCGAAGATGCACCGAAGAGCATGCTCTGCTTCAGCAGAGGTGCACCGAGCGGTACTACTCTGCTTCGGTAGAGACCTACCGAACAGACTCCTCCAGCTTCGGCTGCAGCTTATCGAACCCAAGTTCAGGTCTGTCTCTCTCACGATCCAATTTCAAGTTTTTTTTTACAACCTATGGTATAATCAAGGCCTGACAAGGCGTGGCATCATGCCTGAAGCGTGATCCTTGGCACCTAAGACCTAAAACTTCAAGAATAAGGGATAAAATCTCCAAACCTTAACCCTGCAGAATTTACTTTTGTCTCGATGGAATAAATCATTGGTTATGCACCTGTTTGTGCCCTTACCAATGTCGTTGAGGAATACCATTCTCGTAGTCAATATGTGAGATTAATTTTGCTCCATCGAACATTGTTGGAAGTGCAAAATTTTGACATGGATGGCCTTGTTGGCCGAATCCCCTTAGAAAACCATTTACTTTGTGAACATTTTTTTAGGTTCTTGGATTCAAGTTTAGTGTATGTTTTAGTTATGGATAATCTTATTGATATTGTCCTCAAATATGAGATAATTGAATCATGTTTCTTAATACATGTGACCCAACTCAATTAAACACATGATTAGGTAGGAATGTGGGAAAGTTAGTTGTCTAGATGAATGTGATACTACGCACACTAACTTTACACCTAAATCACATTTCTAACAATGACTTTAGGTTTATCCAACCTGATTAAGAGCATTGGCACACTCCTCATTGTATGAATGGTATTGAATTACCATTTAAGAGACCTTAAATTCTCCCTATCGTTGAGTTTTTAAGGATATTCGAGAGAACAATGATCATCAATGAAACCACTTAAGAAAATAAAGTGAAATATTTTTGCACCACCTCCAAAAATGAGCCTGAAGCTTTGATTTGGGGCCAATGGGCTGTCTTCCTACTGAGGCACATGCCACATGTGGCCGTCCTGGAGCTGGGTGATTGAGCAATTTGCTTGTTTTGACATGACCATTTGGGACATTTAGGTCGAACAATGATGCCATGACGCATCTCCTTACCTGATGTAAGGATATTGTGCATACAAGCATACTTTGCCAAGCCTGCTCAATAGGGAAATTGATTTTCTAAATTATCCCTTGAAAAGATACAAAACGACCCTTTTTCACATTGGATTCAAGGGAATATATGTGGACTAATCCAACCAAAATGCGGACCATATAAATACTTATGGTTTTGGTTGATGAATCGACAAATTGGTCACATGTTTGTCCACACACATTGCTGCTAAACCTCCTGGCCGATTAAGGGTTCACCACCCTACTTATCCCTTAAAGTCCGGGAGACTGGATAATGCCGGACAGTTTATATCGATGGTTTTTGATAAAGTATTGCATGTATTTTGGGTTTATAATTGAACTTTGAATTCCCATGTTCACCCCAAATAGCCTCGCCTAGCGATCATAAAGCACAATATAAATGATCGCCTGGATTTTGGTGAACGTACCAATTTTTCGGTTTCTGCCTAGAGCTATGCAATCTTGTACGTAACTATGTTGGTCTGCCTTAAGGCCCATTGCCACCCAACCTATTTGACATTACAGTTGGTTACTAGGTACGAACCTGACGATTTTCATATTTTCGCATTTGGATGTGCATTCTATGTGCCAAGTTGCGCCGCCGCAACTTACCAATATGGGTCCTCAAAGAAGGATGTGAATCTTTGTGGATTATGATTCTTTTTCACACTAGCTCTCTTCGAGCCCTTGCACGCGATCTCTTTACCACTCATTTTTGCCCACTATGTCTCATCTTGATCCCCATACTGCACAAATGTGATAAGCAAGTGCGATAAATTATAGTTTTCAGAATGTTGGTCCAGATGCATTCTTCTGAACTAGCTAAAGTGACGAGATATCATATACCAGCTGCAAACATGCCTGCAAGGATAGGCGTACTTAACGGACGTCGAGTCAACATCCCTGGAGGGTTTGGACGTCCCTGTTGGACGGTTCGGTATACCGACGGATAGCCAATCGATCTATCTTAGCCTGGAGCATGACAGATCATTCGGTTCGTAGGATTCACTTCCCTAGAAGAGGAAGACATGTCACAACAATGAATCTAAATTCGATCACAGTCTCAAATCATTTCCATTTCATAAGATTAATCCGAATTACTCCCGAGACTTGAAGTTCTTGGTCCAGTATACTAGTTTGGATGAACTAAATGGAATTGAAATAAGATTACCATAGATGATGTTTTCAGCTACCGACATAAATGAAAAGCAATGATATCGAACCGTGTTCCATTGATTAAGTGACAACGTAAAACTGATTGGACAACCGAAATTACAATCGAAGTCGAATTCCTTACCAAAGTGTGTTTTGGACCTATCGTTCCTACACTGCTCAAGGTAACCCTGTTATGTTACAAGTGGGAAAAGAAGAGTTATGAGATGAATGAAATAGTGCGATATGATGCACGCCTTACGGTGCAAGATTTCTCTCAAAACGTCCTATGATTGATAGCAGCATAATGAAATGTGGTTAATATTCTCTCCATGGGGATATAGATACAGAGATTTACATGTAAGTTCCCAAAGAATTACATGGGCTGGTTCAAATAGTTCCAAAACCACGGAACACCCCCTTAACTTGTTTGAGGCGTTCACTTACAATCCGACGGATGTGGTATACCTGTCTGAGTGATTATTTGATCAGTCATGGATATGAATTATGGCCTTGGATGTTAAACTATGAAGTCTTATTTCGAATTGTTAGAGTTATAGTTTATGACGTTGACACAAATCTCACTAAGACTCTGGAAGAGCTTGAGAAATCTGCCTCGCACCTGAAGATGGAATTTGAGATGAAGGATCTTAGGAAAACTCGTTTATGCCTTGACTTGAAGTTCAAGCGTTATTCTAACAATACCTTGGTCTACCACTCAAACTACACCCTGAAGGTGTCACATTTGAGTATATATGTGATCGTCCATACGTTATATGCAAATAAGACTCTTGAAGAGGTTCTGGAATCCGAAATTCCATATCTAAAGTTCAACCTTGCGCTTCGTTGTACTTAGCTCATTGTATTAGATAGAACATCTCATTTGCTGTTGATCTATTGGTAAAGATGCAGCACCGCACCTACATGCAACCACTGAATTGGTATTAAAGACATACCCTGAAGGTACTACGAATTTGGGCAAATCAAATCCCGACGCATCTCGAGCGGATTCAACCCCCCTGATCCTCAGAATGATGATTGCCTTGTTTGTTATGCTGACGTTGGTTACTTATCAAACCAGCACAAGGTAAAATCCCAAAATGATTATGTCTTTACCATTAGGGATATCGCAATATCTTGGAGGTCCATGATATGACCTTAGTTGCAAAATCTTCAAGTCGTTCCAAGACTCACCTCACTTCACTACGCCACAAGTGAGACATGGTTAGGAATTCTTGTTGAGCATATTCAAAGTACTTGCTGTGTTTTCATCTATCGTTGAGTCCCAACGACGATCCATGAAGATTATACCGCATGTATCAACTCGACCAAGCCATGATACATCAAAGAAGTCAACGCCAAGACATATTGCATCTACGTCTACATCAGCAAAGCACCAGGAGATTGAAGTCATGCAAGCCAATCCCAGACAACCTTGCCGACCTCTACATGATGTCACTGCTAAAGTCAACCTTCCAGAAGCTTGTCTGAGGAATTGGTATGCTTAACTATCATATGCAATGCTGGTAGTTCTCATTTGGAAGTTATGTCAAACTCAGGGGGAGTATCCAGAAGTATACTCACTTGATCTTAGTGTACTCTTTTTCCTTACGATTAGGAGCATTTTTCCCACTGAGTTTTTGCTACATAACTACGTTTTGACGAGGCACCCATCTTGGGCTGATCATACCCTTGTGAGCTTTTCTACTTGTATCCAAAAGACGTATAGTTTTGACTTCATGCAACTTCTCACTTTTCTCTTTAGTCTATGGGTTTTTCGTCCACCTTAGGTTTTACCATAGTGAGGTTTTGTGAGTTTTACCTTTTTATCCATTCTTCCGTTAATCTGAGACTCACATTCGCTCATTGTGTCGAATACTTCATCAACTGTACTTGCTTCATCACTGAAGATCTGATGCGCCATTTACTTGAGTATTTACACACTCAAGGGGGAGTGTTGCAGTCCTATTAGATTAGGAATGTGATTGTGTAAATCCTAATAGATCTAGGAATATCTCTTATATTCCTATTAGGAGTTGATTACCTATTAAGAGTTGTAATCCTAAAAGGGTAAGGATTTTACCTATCCTACTACTATAAATAAAGGCACAATGGGGTGGAATAGAACACATCTCACAATTACACATCTCTCTTTTTCTCTCTCTATGCTGCACATTTCCCTCTCTCTCTCTAGCCTCCATAATTGTTTAGTAAATTATACCTACAACATTTAGAAAATTTTGGTGAGGTTCACATCCGTTCCTCACGCAATTAAACCACTAAGAAGACCTGAGGTGTTGACTACACTTTTCTCCAAGTCATGTGCCAATGGCAAAGAGATAAGACAAGAGAATTATGAAAGACTTGTTTCTTTATTCAAGGAAGCACAATAAAATCCAATCAATGATTCAAGGAGATAATTGTAAGACGTTATTAATTTATTTAATAATATCTTTAAGATTATTTTCTATTCCATCCAACGAATGATACACTTTGGCCAACTAGATGGCGACGCATGGCGTGAGATCACTCACCCTTTGACCAGCCATATACCTTGTAAGTACCTTGTTCTACAACAATTTTCTGGTACGCATTTGCTACGCAAGCAATTAAGCCCTAAACTTTCTCTCTTTTCAGAGGCACTGACTTAGGCATTAGGTATCTGGCCAAACCTCACCACCTCCTTGGCTGCGTGGTTTGGTCCTTGATCTTAGGTGTTTAACTTGTTTTGTTGGTACAAATTCGTCCAAACTGAAGACATGGATTTTTGCTACCACAAATTGGTGCTTTCACTGAGAGCTTGATTCAAATATCTAATGGACCCAATTTCCGAAGTTTTAATTCCTTGATTTATATGCCCTAGAGAAAAAAAAAGGTTGAAAATTTTGAAACCACGACGAACGATATTTCATATGTGCCTTAATTTGGAACAGACAATGAAAATAATGGCATGGTCATAGCACCACCAGCAACAACCACTGCTGCAGCGTGTAGTCCAATTACGTTGACTTAGGTGCTACGATGCACAGCTACGACACATCTGTCGCATATTGCGTGTCGAACATGCAAATGGACACGATACGCCTTTGATACGGTGGGATACGCATTGATCCAAATGCGTATCCAATGGATATGGTGTTTGACAGATGGATAAGGATATCTGACGGTTTAGATACGGGTATCCAACAGTCTGGATATGGATATCTGCACCATGGCCTTTGACGCGATTTGGTGGAAGAAAACCTCACGATAGAGATGACGTAATCTGGAGGCTTCACGAAGAAGATGACGCGTTTTGACAGAGGAGGGTGTCGTATGGAGACGACCCGATCTAGTGGAGGAGGCTTCGCGAAGAAGACGACTGCAATACATCGACATGCCGTTTGTTTGTTTCTGTAGAGAAAAATGACACCCCAACACTACATAGCTAACAAAATCTACACCACTACCATAATTTAAATTTGAGTAATTAATTTTTTTTATTGTTATTTAAGATATATTTTTTAGAGTAAACTGTAGCAATGGTCCCTTAACTTTAACTCAATTGGAGCAATGGTCCCTTAACTTTAACTCAATTGGAGCAATGGTCCATCAACTAAAAATTCATTACCATTGGTCTCTCAACTCATGAAAACGTGCAGCTAGGGTCCCTCAACTAAAAATCAATTACCATTGGTCCCTCAACTTTAATCCAACTAGAGAAATGGTCCCTCAACTTTAACCCAGTTGGAGAAATGGTCCCTCAACTTTAGCCCAATTGTAACAATGGTCCTTCCAACATAATTCATTTTGACAAAATTCTGACGAAGTTGACGAAAAGGACCATAGCTACATGTTTTGATGAGTTAAGGGTAATTGTAGCAATGGTCTTTCCAACATAACTCAGTTTGACAAAATTCTGACGAAGTTGACAAAAATGACCATAGCTACACATTTTGATTAGTTGAGGGACCAATGGTAATGGATTTTTAGTTGAGGGATCATTGCTCCAATTTGATTAAAGTTGAGGGACCATTGCTACAATTTACTCTATTGTTTAAATATATATTTATTATATAAATTGTTGAATCCATGCCGTATCGTATCTTCATTTTTAGAAATTTAACATATATTTGTGTCCTATCGTGTAGTATCTTCGTATCTGTGTCCATACAAATGTGGTTGAATCCACTTGTGTTCTGGTAAAAACAAGGCATGATCATCTCAATTTTCAAAGTCTAAAAAATTTACAAAAACAAGAGATGGTGCATGGACTTCCTGAAATTTAAGATTCAAATGAAGTATGTGAGGGATGTGCAATTGGAAAGCAACACAAGGAAGTGTTTCAAAAGTACAAGCTTGGAGAGCTTCAAAGTGATGTGTGTGGTCCAATGAAGTACTAGTTTGGTACTGGTTAAATTTTTTTAAAAGCAGGGATGAAAAAAATTTGAGCTCAATATTGTGTTTGGTAACTCAGCAACAAAGCACTTATTTTCAAAATTGCTACAAGAAACAACTGGAAAGTGGAAGCAGATATTTGCTGCTTTCAAAAACCAGCTTTTTATCTTAGACACACAGGTGAATATTAATGTTTAATGAAAGTTTTCAAATGCCGATCCTACCCTCACCCCTCGCGTCGTCTTCTTCCTTGCTCTGGCATCTCACTAGTTCTCTCCCTCCCATCTCACTCGTTCAATCCCAACTCATCGCCCCAAACCCATTCCCAACTTGAAACTTCCTTTCTCCCAGCGATCCCTCTCGTTCTCCAGGTTAGCATCCTTCCTCTGGTAAGCTTCTCTTGTCTAAAATTTCATTATTTATTTGTTTGGATTTTTAAATTTGGGGATGGCAGAGTGAGTGAAAGAGGGGTGGGAAGGGCGAAGGGATGAGTGTATGGGTGTCGGGAAAAAAAATTGGGGATGGAGGGTATGGAAAAAATTAATTGGGGAAGGTGATATGGTTTGTGGAAAAAATTAATTTAGGAAAAAAATTAGGGTTTGTGGAGGAAACAAGAAAAATTGAGAGAGAAGTAAGAAAAATTGATTTCTTCTCTATTTATTTTTTTTAGAAAGTCTGGAGGAAACATGTTTATAGTTGTTGATTACTTTTTTTAGATTAATTTCTTGTTTGTCATTATCTCAATTGCTCTGTGAACTACTTTGAATTGGTCTGTGAACTCTCCTTCTAATTTATCGTAGGGTTTAGGTATATATTCTGTAGCGAAAAGGCGTGACCTTGAACCTCCCCTTAAGTGTATAAGCCTACCCATCCTTCAATTCTACAAATACATGTAATAGGACTGCTCTGCCCGCAACGAAGCTTGTCGTTCGAGCCGCTCAAACCGAGTCCAAAGGGATCTCTTTGGGGTTCCGAGCTCCCAATTTTGAGGCACCACATATATACTTGTTCTTTTTAAATTTTGTTTTGAATTTTGTTCAAGATTTCTTCTTTATTTTGATTGTTTGGGAATTGGTTTTAGATTCCGGAGCTACTTACTGGGAAAGTTTGGAAATTGGAAGATTTTGAATCACATCCTGCTTTACTGGTGAGTTCTTGCTTTGTGTTTTTCTTCAATGGTGTTTTGGATGGTTATTGTTTGTTTGATTTTCTTATTATCTGTCATATTATATGTCATGTATTGGATATTGGCAATTAGTTAGAGTGGATTTTTAGATTAAATAACATGAATGATGGGTTCTTATGAAATAACAACTGCAAATGACTTTAGTTTGGTTTTCTTACTAGAATTTGAATTTAAAAACTTGTTAGAAGTGGCATAACCAAGTTGTAAATGGCAAATTCTTAGATGAGAGAAATGCAGTGCCCCTCTAAGCCGATAAGGAGGTTTCCTTTATTTCGTTAATGAGGATTCTAGGTCTTATCATTGCTTTGAAATACTTGTAGATCAAGTACATAGCTATAGAAGTTAGTTTGTTCATTCAAGTCACTTTTTTTTTATGTGTTTGGGAACAATTTACACTTGGGGTTCGCTTGTAGTATTGACAGCCAACGGCTAGCCTGCCAGATATCCCATTTTTTGGAATGTTGCAAGCTTTATATCACTAAAAAAATGAGATGGTGTCTCGCTATTTTCCACACACAGCAGGCTTAGCATTTGATTAAGCTGGGGGTGAGAGCATAAACATCCTACTAGAATACCATTGATATCCGAACCTTGAAAATGGATGAATTCTCTGGAGTCCTAAATAGTTTGATCACTATTATTTGGTTGCTAGAATACCACTTTAGTTCATTTCTATAGTACAAGAAATGCAACAGTCTACAGATAGAAATTTACATAACTATTGGCCAATAGATTATACTGAGCAAGATACTACCACGGAGCTTTTAGTTGAATATTCGTTCTAAGTGTCATTTCTTGAAGCAACCAATTTATTCTGATTTAACTGGAACCTTTTACGCTTTATCATTAGTTATTTCTTGGTTATATTACAATACCATTTGTTCTTGTTTTAATATATATATATATATACACACACACACACAAATCCCTAGTTGGTATCGATGGCAAAGAAGGGGTCATCTTCGTCAAATCCTTCAGCTACATGGAATGCCCACAATATATCTATATTTTGTGATGTATGCATCAAGGAGGTTGAGGCCGGACATCGTCCGGACACTTACTTTAACAAAGAATGATATACAAATATTAGAGCTAACTTCAAGGGAGAGACATGGCATGATTATGAAAGAGTGCAACTGAAAAATAAGTGGGATGCACTTAAAAATGAGTGGAAGTTGTGGAAAGAGCTAGTTGGTAAAGAAACTGGCCCTAGGGTGGAATTCGAGCAAGGGTACTGTTGATGCCTCTGAGGAGTGGTGGAATAATAAATTTCAGGTTTGAGTATTTATCTTTTAATATGTATTATGATATCATGCAATATGTATTAACCATATTCTTTCTTACTTGTAGATAAACAAAGAATATGGAAGATTGCAAAAAAGGGCATTAGTCCTGAGATGGAGAACAAGTTAGATAGGATGTTCTCGAACACAGTTGCTACCGGTGAGCATGCATGGGCACCTTCTTCTAGAGTACTACCACCAGAGACAAGAGAGGAATCTATAGGACAAATTGATTCAGATGATGAGGAAGAAACTAAGATTATGCAGGATCTAAGGCAAGCTACTAGGAATGGGAAAAAAAGAGTGGCTAACCAAGGAGAATTGCAAAAGAAGAAGGTTGATAAGAAAGGGAAAAAAATTGGAGGTACTGCAAAACTTTGTGGTCAAATTGACCGTCTTGTTGAAGCTTATGAAACTAGGAGTTCTGCAAACTCATTGATGAGGCTGCTGCATATAGGCAGTAGTATTCTGGAAGTGATAGCGGTTATTGCACAATTGCCTGGTTGTGAGCCACCTAGCCAGTTATGGTTGTTTGCTACATGTTTATTTTGTAGTGCAGAGAAGTGAGAGGTGTTTGCCACAATAAAAGATCCTGAAGTCCAACAGACTTGGTTGAAATATATGTTCAACAAACAACAATAAGGAGCTAAAACTATGAATTAGGACTATGTGTGGTTTGTACTTTGCATTAAGATTATGTGTTGAATGTTGCTTGTATTTTGTGTTTATTGAATGTTAGATTATGATTTCTTGTTAAATGTTGGATTATGACTTGTTCTTGAATGTCGGATTATGACTTCTTAGTGATTGTTGGATTATGACTTGTGGAATGTTGAATTATGTGTTAGGTTAGGCAGTATGAAAGCTTCCTCTGAAGGGATGGCGTTTCTGAGCATTAATGGTGCGATGCATGGAGTGAGTCTCCTTCTCTTTCTTGAACCTTTCTTCTTCGTGAACACAGACAAAAATCAATTCATTCACACTCCATTTGTCCTTCAAAGCATTGTAGATGATCTTGAGTTGATCATATTTGGAAGGAAAGGAGTTAAGGACCAAATGGACTAAGTACGGATCAGCTATGGGAATTTTAAGACTGTTCAGCTTGGTTGCAACGTCTACCATACTTAAAATATACTCCCTTATACCTCCAACTCCATTATATTTCATGGTTGTGATCTTACTCATCAGGTTTCCAGTCTCAGCTTTCTTGGATTCCATGAACTTTGAACTCATAGATTCCAGAAATTCTTTGGCATTCTCAGAGGCCGGTATTCCACCAAAAATAGCTTCAGTGATGGTCTTCTCCATGATCAGCAAGCACAGTGTATTCGAGTTCTCCCACTTCTTGAATTTGAGTTTTTGTTCATTGGTGCTAGTGTTAGTTAGTGCAGCTGGTTTCTCTTCTTTTAGGGCTGAGTTGATGTCCAATAAACCTAGGACAATCTCTAAATCTCTTTTCCACTTCTTAAAGTTGTTACCAGACAAGGGTTCAATGGAATTGATGGTGGACGGGTTCACTACTGAAAGAGAAACATGGAATATGCAACTTTATTAATCTTTAACCCCAAAGCTTTATACATAATTGATAAACATTTGCCGACAGATTATCAATATGCCTTTAATACTTTCACAAGGCTACTATATGAACTTAACATGAAAAAACTGTTATCAAAACCCTTCACATCTGTAGACTGAAAAGAGCCAATATTCATACAAGTTAATATATTACCTTGTTCTATTATAGATTACGTCCAATTAAAAGTTCACATATGTAGACTGAAAACCCTAACTGGCGGTGTCTATAGTACAAATTTGTTGTTTTAATCTGAGATTGAAAGGATGGCTGGCTACTCTATTGAATGGTTGTGTACTAGACAATAAAATAGGATATCTCTTTAATCTTGACATCTTTATGGGTCTTTTAATACTTGCAGTGAAATTTTAACATGTTTATGTTTTATGTAAGAGGGGAAGAATAAGCTAAGTTGTTTTGGAAAACCCTAATCGAGTTCATGATTCAATTATGTGCTGCAATCTAACATGCTGTAATGCTATTCAAAATAATATATACACAGAACCATATAGCAGTACTGCTCGAAATAATATATATATATATATGTATATATATATGTATATATATATATGTATGTATGTATAGATCAAATATGAATCTGCAGCATGTAGTATAGCATCTGTTTATATATATATATATATATATATATATATATATATATATATATTACTTTCATGCCTTGAATAATCAATTCTATATCAAATTAATGCCACGGCAACCTTGATATGCTTCTAGTCTTGTAAACAGCACATAGTATAAACAAAGTATAAGACAGAATATGGATTACATGCGGCAGACATGATTTGAACAGCAATCTTGCTTCTCGGTTTCTTTACAAATATAATCTTGGTTTTAGACTTCTAAATGCATATAACCTACGCTCTGATACCACATGTAAGTTAACTTTTATATACATAATAAAAGTACTAACCTTGAAAAGCCATTGAATCAAAGCTTAGTGATGAAACACGAACACAGCAACAAGCAAAGATCTTCCGCACCTAGTACACGCCTTATGCACTCCTATATAGGGTAGGGTTTTGTGCTAGAATGTATGTACAAGAGTGGAGACCTAAGCCTTATATTTATAGGAGAGTATATTAGGTTTCTTGCCCATAAAGAAATTCCTAATACATATCTTTAGCACCTCTAAAATCCATGACCTAATAGGAAAGATATTCCCAATCATTATAAGTTTTGTGCTAGAATGTATGTACAAGAGTGGAGACCTAAGCCTTATATTTATAGGTAAGTATACTAGGTTTCTTGCCCATAAAGAAATTCCTAATACATATCTTTAGCACCTCTAAAATCCATGACCTAATAGGAAAGATATTTCCAATTACCACCACCCATAGCATCCTCTTGGAGCCAGGAACAAAGCCCAAGCAATAGTTGGGACGTCGGAGTTGGTTTGAGGATGAATCAAGAACACCCAAATTCAAGGGTTACGTACGGCTAAATTGGGCTTTTCTTGGCCAAATTGGCCTTAGTCACAGGTATGAAAGTTGCTACACTCATTGAGATCTTCATTTCTGTAAATTTTGGTAATTTTTAGAAATAGTTGAATTTTCTGACGAGTATGGGCGGCCGACCGCCACCCACGGCAGCGCGTGCGGCAGCGTGTGGCCAGTGGGCCGTCAATGCTATTTTTAGGTTATGTTAGATGTTCTGAATTTAGTTTTGATATTCGGATGACGTAGGTTGATCGTTGGAACCTAAATTTTCTACGATACGTTAATAGGTATTTATATGAATCGACGATCCGACCGTTGGATCGTCACCAAACTTTGTTACATTATAATACGTAATATTTGAAGAATACAAAAACTTACGAATCTGGAATCTGACATACGGATCTTCCCGAATTGAATTTGTAAGTTCATAAAATAAAACGTTAACCGCCACTCGGTTTTGGAAATTGGCGGAGATCCAACCGTTGGATCGTAATGAAACTTTAGTATGTTATTCTAGAAGTATAATGTGTATCTTTGGAATTTACGGATTAGGAATCTGAGATGCAGATCTTTTGGACCGAGTTATGTAGGGTTGTGACCCTACTGTCGAACTTTAATCGACGGTTGACTTTTGGTCAATAGGTCTCAAATTATTCTAGAATGTCCTTGAGGATGTGTTTTAAGTGAGTTGCATATTCTATTGATTAGAGTTCTGAGATGTGATTCAATTATTGTTCTAGGCGCCGATCGTTCGGGACGCCTCGATGTTGTGCTAGGGAATAGTAGCGCAGACTCCAGGTGAGTGGGCTTTTGTTTTCTATATATACATATGTATGTTTTACGTTTTCCCAGAAATTGTTTTAAATGATTTTACGATTTAAATGCCATGTCAATTGCATTATATTTTAGAATATACATTTAATAGTTGCATATGTTATGTTATTGTTGACGTTGCGGACGCTCAGGTAAGTTCCAGGTGAGTTTATATGTTGTGGATGATGAGTTGCGTGATTATGATTTTACTTAAATGCATTTAGAGCTCATTAACCTGCACCCCGGTGTTAGTGCTTTCGCCCGTGGCCAGGGCACAGTCCTTCATGTGATATTCACCTCCTGCACCGCACGCTCATCTTGGATCCAAGTTTGGTGCACAGCTCTGTCGTATATACCACATTAGGTGGTTCCGACTCGTAGGTGGCCCACGATTTATCGCACAGTCTTCACGTGATCGTAGCACTTGAGCGTACTTATTACACCTAGCCCTGTCGTACAAACCACACTAGGTGGTTCCGACTCGTGTGCAGGCATACTTGATGAGCTATAAGCTCAGCCATACAGGCCACACTAGGTGGATTCAGCTGACGTATCATTTTTCAATGGTTTATTTCACCTGACTTACTTATTTCATTTTTGAGATATTTAACATGGCATATACTTGGTTTTCCCTACTATCGGGTATGATTTCTGTATACGTATGTATTACTATTTTTTGGGAAATTATACGGGTTTTACGGTGAGGGGTTACTATTTTTGGAAAGAGAAATGGTTTTTAAAAAGCTTTGTTTTTGCCCATTCACATTTTCTTGTTTTGCGCCCCTCTAGGTTTTAAATGCTTAAGGTTCGTATCGACGAGGATTCTTGGCAAATCTCAGTATAGGTGGCTGCCTTAGAGGGTATGATTCGTACCCATACTACTATACTTTACTTATGCTCTGACATCGCGTGTGAAATGGGCTCAATCCCGCTCACCGCGCACTTCTGCTTTTAGACACTTTAGGTTTAAATTTATTCACATTTTACACATCATCACACTTTATTGCTTTGTCACCTTCCAGGTGTCGGCCAGCACAGCTCGATTCGAAGTCCTAGTGGACGTTCCGGGTCGGGGTGTGTCAAATCGCTTGACATGTTTATGGGATTTAAAATCTCATATTATATGGCATATAAATTTAAAACGATTACAGTAAAAAAAAATGCTCAAAATTGTGATTGAATAAATAGAAAAAAATAGGTAAAAATATAATTTTGAAATAATAAATGTCAAACGAATGTACCCATAGTATTAAAAAAAATTGAAAAAGGGGTACATTTTATTATAAAATATGCATACATTATAAATAAAATAAAAAATACATAGATTTTACATTAAAAAAAATTGGGTACATTTTACATATAACAAAGTGGTACATTTATAAAGAAAAATGGGTACATTATAAATAAATTATGAGTCTAAATAAAAAATTAAAAAATATGGACACAAAATGAAATAAATATATAGGTACAAATTAAAAAAGGGTTGCAAATTAAAAATAGAAATATATAATGCAAAGTTTAACCATAAATATAAATATACCTAATGTAACGTTCTAACACTAAATGAATATATTTTAGAAATAAAATTTAATTATATTGGTATGTAAATATAATTGAACTAATGACGTTCATTAAAAGTTAGGGACCTTGATAAAAAATTAAAAAGAAACAAGGTTTTAATAAATGCAATGAAAAAAATGAGGGATGAGAACCTAATTTCTCTTTATTTTATTCCAAGAGATAAAATTGACACTCTCTAATATATAGGGAAAATTTGAAATAGGT
This sequence comes from Cotoneaster glaucophyllus, assembly GCA_036320875.1. Lineage (NCBI taxonomy): Eukaryota > Viridiplantae > Streptophyta > Magnoliopsida > Rosales > Rosaceae > Cotoneaster > Cotoneaster glaucophyllus. The sequence continues at coordinate 43,166,086 of CM070073.1, forward strand.
CCAATTTTTTGAGCCAATAGTAGGAATAGTCCAATTTATTAAAATAAGTCCAATTTGTTATATTTAATTATTTAATTATCAATAGTTATCTGTTCAATAATAAGATTTATTATAAAAATCAAATTTATTCCTAATTACCTCTTTCCTTATTTCTTTTTATTTATCTTTTTGTTATTTCTCGTTCTTCCTTCTGCTTTAAACCTATTTATAGATTTTATTTTTAATTTTTTTAATCAACCTATATCACAGGTTAATTATATTTATCTACCTATATGATAGATTTTTTTTTTTAATCAACCTGTCACAGATTAATGTGTCTTACTTGTAGGTGTTATGTTTTTTCTACCTTTTAATTAGGTTTCATATCTCACATATAGGTATAATATACATTCATATATTTGTTACTTGAGTTAGGGTAGAATGTTTTGCAGATAAATTTATGTTAGTATATTAGTTTTTTTGTTATAAAATATTAATTATATTTTTTTGGAGTTGAAAAATGCATAATATTAGAAGATTTTAATTGATTTTTAATATTTTTAGAAAATATAAAATGAGTATAAAAAAAATAAAAACATATAATTAGATAACTGGACTCACTCCTAAAAACACTCCACCTTTTTGGACCCGGATCTAAAAACCCCTAATATATATGGCTCTTACAATCGTATATTTGGTCTATATGTTTTAGGTAGTGTGTTGGTAGGATGTGTCAAAATAACATTGCTCGTACCAAAAAGTTTAACCTTTAAGAATAATATTGAGAATCGGATTCTTAAAGTTTTAGCATATGATATCATATGTAAAAACTAGGGTAAATTACACAGAACCACCTCAACTATTAATCGTGAACAGTTTCATATCTCGTCTTTAAAAAATTTCAATATCATACCTTATCTTCGAATTTGTTTCAATTTCATACCTTCTGTCAGCCTTCCGTTAATTCCTCTGTTAAAATGCTGACGTGGCAAGTGACGGGACCCATTTTATATTAAAACGAAACACTTTTTTTTTTTTTCTTCTTCCACTTCTTCTCCTTCTTCTTCTTCTTCTTCTTCTTTTTCTTCTTCTCTTCTCCTTCTCTTTCTCCTTCTTCTTCTTCTTCTTCTTCTTCTGGGCAGGGCCGAAACACTTTTTTTTTTTCTTCTTCTTCTCCTCTTCTTCTTCTTCTTCTCTTCTCCTTCTCCTTCTTCTAGGCACGGGTTCGGGTTTTTTTTTTTTTTTTTTCTCTCTTCTCCTTCTTCTTCTTCTGGGCACGGGTTCGGGTTGTTTTTTTTTTTTTTTTTCTCTTCTTCTTCTCTCTCCTCCTTCTTCTTCTTCTTCTTCTCCTTCTTCCTCCTTCTTCTTCCCTCCTTCTTCTTCCTCTTCCTCCTTCCTCTTCCCTCCTTCTTCTTCCCTCTTCTTCTTCTCCTTCTCGGCAAGTTTGGGGGGGGAGGGCCGAAACTGGTTTTTTTTTTTTTTTTTTTTTTTTTTTTTTTTCCTCCTCCTTCTTCCTTCTTTCTGGGTTGCAGAGGGTTGGGTTTTTTCGCGAGGGGGGGGAGGGAACGGATGAACTGGTTTTCTTTTTTTTTCTTCTTCTTCCTCTTCCTCCTTCTTCTTCTTTCTGGGTTTGCAGGGGATTAGGATGGGGGGGACGAACGAAGAGGAAGAGGAAGAAGAGGAAGAAGCAGGAGGAGGAGAGAGGAGAAGAGAAAAAAAAAGGGAGAAGGAAAAAAAAAATTAAAATTTTTAATATTTAATTAATATTTTTTAGCTTTTAATAATATTTTATTAATTTTTTAATATAAAGTGTGCCACGTGGCATGCCACGTCAGCATTTAACAGAATAATTGACAGACAACTGACGGAAGGTATGACATTGCAACAAATTCGAAGATAAGGTATAACATTGAAATTTTTTAAAGACGAGGTATGAAACTGTTAATGACCCAATAGTTGAGGTAGTTTTTTGTAATTTACCCTAAAAACTACTATTGTGATCTGTGAAAACCGAATTTCATCGTCATATGAGGGAGTTTCCCATGGATTGAAAAGCACTAGTCTAATGAGATTGTCTCACACAGAATACAATAAGGATTATCCATCCCGCGTTTAATTAATGAGGATTAATGTTGTACTTATCACATTTTTTATATCATATTTTTACTACATCTTTAATAGAAATAAAGTCCACGAACACATAAGGTTCTCATCACAATTAGATAAATAGTACAAATATGGCATGAAAAATATGGTAAAAATAGCATTTTTGTTTAATGAGGCAAGCATGGCCTCGATTTACGGGCTACAAGGTATGGCCACTTTTGTGTCGTTCACGTATTAGACGTGTTGGATATGACCCAAGGCTCGCGTTATTTTATATGCAATAAAATTAAATGGAGGAAGTTATGTTTTAATGAAGAAATGTGATCGAAGAATTGACAGTTCAATGGTTAATAGATTATTGTTGCTACCATATCCCAAAAGTGGATGTTGTGAACTTTTCATGTTGTACATATTGAACCAACTTTGGTTTTACATGTCTGTTTTGGGTCTGTAATAAATGGATTCAAAGAGAACATCGAGATACACAAGACTCGATGCTATGCATGAACCCAGTCAAAATTTGAGCGAATTATGTCGTTTACCATGTTTAATTCGGATTTTAATATTTTAAGATGATTTTATATTTTGTTAGTTGTTTAAGTTCTTTCCAACTTCTTGTTGAGATCCAAAAATGTCACATGCAAGCCAAATCATGTTTCAAGGCTTAATTGTTATACAAGGCCTCAAGTCAAGCCCAAAATACATGCAAGGGTGCGGAGTTGAGAAACGATAATATTCACAATCATGCCATTATACGGTAGTTGTATCGAACGTTTGTACAAGAAGAGAATGCTTTGAATGATATGTTTATTCTTCTCAGGAAGAGGTATAATATACAATTCTAAGCGTAACCAAATAGGGAAGAATAATTACAGGAGATTACGAAGAGATTTCTCCTAGATTACACGTAATCCATCCTAAACTAGGAAATCCTAAATTATAGGTCTGGTCTAGTATGTGCCAAATACATTAATCTTCCCACTAACCAATGATACCTCCCTTTATCTACTGGTACTTGGTTTAAATCAATGTTCAACTTCATTCCTTCTGCCAACGGAGTAGTCACGGGTTTGCAAGCTAACATGTCAGTTTCTTTTAACAGGTGAAGATTATACTTTCTCTACGACAGGAAGATTCCTGACTTGCTCCTTGATACTTCAATCCCGAGAAAATATTTCAGAGACCTAAGATCCTTCATCTCGAATTCTGTACTTAAATATTTCTACAAGGCTGCACGCTCATCCGGATCATTACCGGTAGCTACCATGTCATCCACATATACAATGAGTGTTGTAAGCTTTCTATTCCGACGTTTCAAGAACAGTGTGTGATCACAGTTGCTTTGCTTATATCCAAATGCTCTCATAGACTTGGTAAATCTACCGAACTACGCTCTTGGAGACTGCTTCAACCCATACAATGATTTTCGAAGCCTGCATACCTTTTGTCTATGCATATTTGGAACATTACTTCCTGGTGAGAGTTCCATGTAAATCTCTTATGTCAAATCCTCATGCAAGAAGTCATTCTTCACATCGAACTACTGTAATGGCCAATTAAGATTTGCAGCTAAGGACAACAAAACATGGACTGTATTGATCTTGGCCACAGGGGCAATTGTATCTGTATAGTCAATTCCATATTTTTGAGTGTATCCTTTTGCTACTAGTCTTGCCTTGAAGCGATCCATCGTCCCATCAGCTTTGTACTTCACCGCATAGACCCATTTGCATCCCACATATTTCTTGTCGGTTGGCAAGTCTGTGATCTCCCAGGTAGCATTCTTCTTCAAAGACTTCAACTCTTCATTCATTGCTGCTTGCCAACGTGGATCAGGTAAAGCCTCATGCACACTGTTAGGAATAGATACAGTAGATAATTGATGCATAAATGACTTATTTGATTCTGACAGGTGACTGGTAGACACATAATTACTTAACGGGTATAACACATTAGACTCAGGATTGGGCTTACTCATCGAATACCTAGTTTTGCATTTAGGATCGACTTCATAAGTAAGTTTAGGAAAACCTCGATTGATGCGATCAAGGAGACGACTTGGTGGTGCTGCATCCGGGATCGAAGACGATTGATTATGGTTATTAGGACGCAAGATCGACTGTGAGATAGCTGGCGACATAGGACTGTCTGGTGGTGAGAAAACTGGCAGCGAGCTATCAGGCAATGAGTTATCTAGCGATGTCCACTCGTCTCCTTCAAGGTTTTCAACATTGTTTCCATGTGAATGATCATCATTTGTTTCCAAGACATTACCACTTAGTTCCAGTTCATTCACATTATTGTTTTCGTGTGAATGATCACCACTTATTTCCAAGACATCACCACTTAAATCCAAGTCATTCACACTATCTATATCTGGAATAGTATAATCAAGAGTTTGACTTCTGTCTGATTCTCCCCTTGAAGTGAAGACTCGGGATTGGCAAAGTACATATCATTCTCATGAAACGCAACATCCACAGTGACAAACAATTTTTTCGTCGGAGGGTGATAACAGCGATTCCCATTTTGATTTGAGGCATACCCCACAAACACACATCGTAAGGCCCGAGGTTCAAGCTTACTTCTTTGTTGTCTATGACGATGAACGAAGGCCACATAGCCAAACATGTGAGGTGGAAGATTAGGAACTGTAGAAGCATCAACATATGAAAAGAGAGTCTAGAGCAGTGTCTGAAAGTCGACTGATCGAGATGGAACACGATTCATGAGATACGCAGCTGAAGTGAGAGCTTTGCCCCAAAAAGATAACAAGAGACGTACCTCGAGCAAAGAAGCATGAACAACCTCTAGATACTGACGATTCTTGCGTTCTGCAACACCATTTTGTTGTGGAGTATATGGACATGTAGTCTGCTGAACAATATCATGATGATCAGGAAAGGCACGAAGTTCAGAGTTTACATATTCACCACCATTGTCACTCCTAAAAACCTGTATTTGTGACTTTTATTGTACTTGTACCATTTTGTAAAACCTTTAAAACAAAGAAGTAACTTCACTTTTGGACTTCATCAAACAAACCCAAGTCATACGTGTGCAGTCATCAATAAAAGTAACAAACCAATGAGCACCACCAAGTGTAGTAGTTTTAGATGGTCCCCAAAGATCAGAATGAATTATCATAAACGGGATTGAACTTTTATTCAAACTAGGCGAAAACGAAGTACGATGACTTTTAGCCATTTCACAGACACCACATTTAAGGTTAGAAATATCATGCTTAACAAACAGGCTAGGAAACAACCTCTGTAGATAGCCGAATGAAGCATGTCCAAGTCGACGATGCCACAACCAAATCTCTGAAGCTTTATTCCTATCCCTCTGATTTCCTTCCACTGCAAGAGCTTGAGTCAACTTTCAGGAACAGTTCAATGTCAGTTCCAAGTAGTAGAGCTTCCCTTTCCTAATACCATAACCAATCGTCTTGCGAGTCCGATTGTCCTTAAAAACACAAAAAGAAGGCCAAAAAATCACAAGACAATGCAGGGCGACAATTATTTGAGCAACAGATAATAAATTATAGTCAAGAGAAGGAACAACAAGCACGGTATCAAGACTAAGGGTATCTGAAAGAGAGATGGTTCATTCCCCAATAACAGGGGCAGGATTACCGTTGGCGACACTCACGACAGTTTTGGTGGATGGTTTTAGGGTTTCTACCTGTCTAGAATCACAAGTCATATGTTCAATAGCACCAGAATCAATTATCCACGTATTATTCGTAACAGAGGTAGAAACCTTTAAAGCGTTACCATTTTTACCTGTATTAGTAGAGGCAGACACTTCCGCAACTATATCTTCAAAATCTACCTTTGCATTAGCAACGAGGTACGCGTGGTCGTATTCTCATGTTCGAATTGGTCATTTGGAGATGTACAAGTCCAGACTACCATTCCCATGCAACTTTAATCAATATGTCACTCGGTGATCGGTAAAGCCTAAATTTCCAAGCAAACCTAGCCCAAGAAGCTTCAATGCACGGCCCAACAAGAAAGATAGCCCAACAACAATTAAAAAATAATAGTAATCTAAAAACCAAAAATTTTCCTTGCCGTGTGGGCCTAAAGCAAAAAACCCATTATTTATTTTTTTTATGTTTGTATTTTGTCCCTTTGCCTTTTGTCCAGCGTCGTCTTCGTGCAAATGAAGATTTGGGAGAAAGAAAAAACTCACTGCAATCTGGAGTAGCAGCAGGTTTGTGTGGGTGAAGATGAAGACAGTTGGGGTTTTAAATGGAGGTGGTGACACGGCTGGTATTGCACGATGTGGGTTGTAGAGATTTGGTAACTCCTCAAACAGCAAGACGGTGCAGACAGTGGTGGTTTCAGATCAGAGAATAGTTGCAGCGGTAACGTATAGGTTTGTGGATTACGGGTCAAGCTAATTTCAATCTGGGGCAGCCGAATATAGCCCCGTGATGCAGCAGCGGGTCGTGGTGGGTGGATGCACGGGTCGATGCAGTGGACTCGGGGTCAACAACGACGGAGTCGTTCGCTGGTCGGACGGGCCCAATGCACAACTGGTTGCGCGGCTGGTGGTTCTCGGGTCAGCAATGATAGCGTTGCTCGTTGGTCGGACGGCGCTGCACAACTGGCTGTGCGGCTAATGGTTGTGGTTCTGCGCACAGCGCACTGTTTTTTTTTTTTTCTTTTTTTTTCTCTAACCTAGGCTCTGGTGCCAAGAAGTGAATGCTTTGAATGATATGTTTATTCTTCTCAAGAAGAGGTATAATATACAATCCTAAGCCTAACCAAATAGGAAAGAATAATTGCAGGAGATTACAAAGAGATTTCTCCCAGATTACACGGGATCCATCCTAAACTAGGAAATCCTAAATTATAGGAAACTATACAAGTCAACAGTATAAATCACACCAATCTCATGTAAGTCCATGCATATTTATCATGTCATGTCTTATCACGTTAACTATTATTCATGCTAAAATAAGCCCAAGTCGTGTGCTTGGGGCTTTCCAAGTGCATTGTGGTGTGATGGTACGGAAGTTTATCGGGCCTTTGCAAAGTTAAGATTATTGAAGACTTTGGGTTGCTTGGGGACCAAAGATCCAAACCCATAATCTTTGAAGTTCATGCAGGTGAGTTTGAGATAGAACAAACTTAGTTTCCTTCTTTCCTTAGCAAGCCAACAGATCTAATTAGAAAGGAACCAAATCTCAACCCTTAAATTCACGTGGGAATCCAGCTAGACATGCATTTAATGAATAGAAAGGCTGACTTTCTCTTCCTACCTCAAGTATAAGAATGACACATGAAAGCTAGGAGACGCACTACTTGAAGTAACACATATGGAAGCTGACCCGAGAAAATAGCGCCTTGGGAATGAGGTGCACTGCAGTCTTCATGAGCGTAGTAGCGTTTAGCTATCTTACACCAAAAGGGAAAGTTGCAGCTACCCCAGGATAAAGAGGGAGGAACATTTAGCCACAATGAGAGATTTTTAGGAAGCCTGGAAAGGAATCATTTTTTTTGGAAAGCCTGGAAAGGAATCATTCACCTACAAAAGGGAGGTCAAAAACCTTAGGAAGGGATCCAAGAACTCAACCTAGGGAGAATGAGAGAACGTTAAGAGAGGATTAATGGTTGTGCGACACCAAGCTAGGGAAATTACATTTTTAGTGAAACAACCTAAAACCCAGTAAGCATCACCCCTGCAACCTTAGTGTTTTCCATAACCTTCATTTGTGCATTTCAACCATTAGAAACCTTGTTATTACCCCTACGAAGCCCAAACCAACCCACATAAAACACCATGCAACCATGCAAAGTTTCTCTCTCACGCTAAATTGATAAACTTTTAGCTTCCACACCATGTCTCACTTGAGCAAGCCATTATTTGCTTAATCATGCTATCTTTGATTCATTGATCCAATCAGGATATTTCCTAAGACATGCTAATTCTTTCAAGATATTTTGGAACTTGTACGAACCCAAACCAAGAGAGGCAAGAGGACATCTGCAAAATCCAAGTCCACCTCAACCTAAAAGTCCCCCAAAATTTGTGGATGCAAATTTTCTCCTCTTCGGTCTTGGACGATTTTGCACCTACAATGAAAGCACCAATGGGGGGGGGGGCTTTGGCCGAAGAACCTCCGATGCCAAAGTTAGAATTAGAGAGAAAAAGTGTTTAGAGTGTTTTTGTCGAAGGATTGGAATTAGGTTTTGTAAGAAATAGGGGTTGTATTTATAGGAGATGGGGTGGCCGGCCTAGTTAGGGTTTTTTGTGTAAGATCTAGGTTTAATTAGCCCATTTATTGGCTAATTAATCAAATAGGGAAAGGATTTATATTTATGAAAAAAGATAATAAGGAGTAATTGAATTGTTGGCTAAAAAAGGAGGAAAAAAAGAAAGGAATGTGGGCAATAAAAGGGGAAGTGGCCGGCCCCCTTTGGAGAAGGGAGGACCGGCCATTTAAGGTGTTTTTGGCTTTTAAGGCTAAGTTAATTGGCCAATTAATGAGGAATATCCTCATTAATTTGCCAATTATCTCCATTTATGTGGGATAATTGGTGGATTTATGAGATAATTGTCTTAAATGTGGATGGATGAAATAATTCGGATTTGTTTACCTTTTATGGGCGCTTTTGACTTGACCGATGATAATTACCGGCTGCTCGCGCGTAGGATTTCTGATGCTCCTCAAGGGCATTCTTGTCTTCTTAATCCGAAAGTCCACGTGTCGCCTTGTGATTATTTTTGGCTCCACAAATGCCCCCACACCTGTTGGGCTGCTCGTAGGAAAGGGCAGCAGGTGTAGAGATCTTCTTGCTTCAGGAACCATAGGATTGCTTCCTATCTTGATGTTGATCCTCTCTTTAATTGGAAATTAGATCCTTCTAGGAGAGGGAAATAAACTTCTCTCAAAGCCTATTTAAGTCCACCTTAAGTGGGTTATTAAATCAACTTTGGAGAGCAATTTATTCTACCCTACAAGAGAGAGAAAGCTAGAGGATATTTGTTCCCCCTCCTCTAGCAATCTTCTACATCTTGCCCGTGAAAAGGACCGTCTTTCGTTGATTTCTTCGTCTTCTCCGTGCCGCACTGATGTAAGAAAAATTTAATTTTTCTTGCCTTCTTCTTGGATAGTGCTATTACGGGGCAGCCGTTGGGGTGGTGCGGCATGTCGGCTGGCAGGGGCCAGGAGTTGGCTCGGCAGGGGCCGAGGAGATGTCGTGGCAAGGACCACTGCTTAGGCAGCTCGGCTTGCCTAGAGCCCAGGGCAGCTTGAGCGGCTGGGACCGCGAACTGAGGCGCTGGGGCGCAGTGCTAGGGTAGTCGCGCGGCTCACATCCTTTAGGACCTGACGCGGGCCAAGCTGGCGATCGAGAGAAATGAGAAGGTTGTGGGCTTCATGGGCTGCTCGAGTGCTGGGCATGTAGGCCTCATGCCTGCTAGAATGTTGGGTTGAGCTTCTCTGCCGGGTACCATGAATGGCGTTAGCTGCCTAGTCTTCTTTGTCGGGAGAAAGGTAGGCTGCTCAAGAGATGTCGGTTGGGGAAAATTGAAGACTTTATCCACTGCTTGTGAGGGTCCGCCTGCTGCCAAGAGGTCCGTGATTGGTATGAATTCTTCCAATGGGAAGAGAAATGAGGCTGCTAGATATGCCCCCAATGCCGAAATTTGCTGGGATGGAAGAGACTGCTTGCGTGGCAGTTGCGAGAGTTCCACTAAGCCTGCTTCTGGGGAAGCTGATAAGATCTGTGTGCTCTCAAGACCAGACCTTCTTTATTTCTCCAGAAGATTTCCTCGCCTTTACTTTCAAGTCTTCCATCGGTGAGGTAGTTGGAGATGGGAGTGTCCACGACGGGGCAGCCGGGAGTGAAGCGCCGAATGGTACCACTGCTAGGGTTGTCGTGGCTGCCGAAGGTGTGACAATGGAGCAGTCGTCGGGTGGCCAAGCTGCTGAAGAGTAGTCTTCTAGGTAGCCTTTAGGATTTATTTTTCCTTGTTGCTTTTGCTGTGCTTGGACTCCTCCAGTCTTTGTCAGTTGCTTATCAATTTTGCTAGAAAATTTAATAAACTTGTCTCCTTCGCTTTTCTCCATCTTCGCTTCCTTTGTTCATGCCTTAACCTTTAGACTTTATAGGCCAGTAGCAGGCGCGCCACTTTTTTATAAGCAGACAGGCCGTGTAGCCTACATAGTCGTAGGTGTTGGTGTAGAACTTTTCCTTGCAAAGTTGCTAGCCATAGGGTTGGCAGCCGGACGCCTTACTTACAGAAGCAGACGGATCCGCGTAACCACTAGGCCATTAACCTTGGCTTTCTCCAATTCCGTAGGTTGCGCAGCAATTGTCACAACACTTTAGAACTTGGCGCAAGTTGCCGCAAAGTTGTTAGCTGCGGGATCGACGGCCGGACGCCTTACTTATTTGCAGCAGCCGCATCCGGGCGATCCTTAGGCTGTTGCCTTGCGAAGTTGCCAGCCGTAGGGTTGGCAGCCGGACGCCTTACTTACAGAAGCAGGCTAATCCGCATAACCACTAGGCTTTCAACCTTGGTTCTTCCCAATTCCGTAGGTTGCGCAGCTAGTGTCACAACACTTTAGGACTTGGTACAGGTGAAGCTTATCGACTACGTAGCATGTCGGTAGTGGATAAAACTTCACATATGCCTGCTAGCTTGTTTTAACCTTTCACAAGAATGTGCGGTTGTATAAGTCTAGTGTGGCTTTACTGCTTAAGGGGCAAGCCGTAGGCAGTCTTCCGGGATCCGTAGGCTACCTTAGCATGTCTGGTAGCAGCTTTAGGGTTTCCAGGGATAATGTGCCCCCCCCCCCCCCCCCCCCCCCCGTCTTTAGGGCCCGGTTTCCGCGGATTAGGCCAAGAGACCCAAAATCCTTCAGTTAGCTAAGCCTTGAAAAAGACCATTGTGGCTACTTCTAGGAATTCCGGCGCAAGCCATCGTGCAGCTAGTTACACTAGGGCAGCCAGGCTCATCCACGTCTGGATATTCGGAGTGAAGATTGGTCCCTCAGGGGGCGCTATTCCTGCAGTGAGTCCCTAAGAAGGGCGCGAGCTTCTTTCGAAGCGCAGGAGTTGTCAGTTGCCGCAATGGAATCAAGTTGAAGCATTCCTTGTTGAAAAACAAGTGAACAAATAACTTAATTGTAAAGATTGCGGAACAATTGGTAGTCCTCGGCTTGCGAGGATTGTGCCCGTCTGAGCTGCTTGAGCCTTCGGGCGTCGGTGGAGATCATACGTGGTACTTCCTCAAGTTGTAGGCGTTCCACTGCTTTTCGATCTCCTCGTCATTCATGGTGGCGGGGGTGTAGCTCCCCTTGTCGCCCACTCTGCTGATCTTGTAAGGTTTTCTTTTTTTTTTTTTTTTTTTTCCAAATAGGGTCCATCTTTTTCGTTCCCTCCCTTTGAGCAGTGATGAAAGCCTTCCTCAGAACTAGGCCTCTTGGTTGAAATTGCCGTATTTTGGACCTCTTGTTGTAGCTAGAGAGGATCTGCTGCTGGTAGGATGCGATGCGGGCTATGGTCTGCTCGCGCATTTCTTCCGCCTGGTCTAGGTTTGTGGCCATCTTTTCTCTGTTCTGCTCGACATCTGGCAGCAGGGTGGTGATGCTTGGCATGATGATGTTGGGAGGAATGATTGCTTCCGAACCGAAAGCCAAAGAGAAAGGGGTTTCTCCGGTTGCTCGTCTTTTGGTGGTACGGTACGCCCACAGACATCCGGGGAGCGCGTCTGGCCACTTTCCTTTCTTGTCGACAAGGGATTTTTTGAGGCAGTCGAGGATCGTCTTGTTGGAAGCTTCGGCCTGCCCATTGCCTTGCGGATACCTTGGTGTAGACATATGTTGCTTTATACCGTATTTCTGGAAGAATCCCACCAAGTCTTTGCCTACGAACTGCGGGCCGTTGTCGGTGACGATAGATTGAAGGATACCAAAGCGGCAAATGATGTTCCTCCATATGAAGCGTTCTACGTCTGTTTGAGTTGTCGTCGTCATGGGTTCCGCTTCTATCCACTTGGTGAAATAATCGGTTACCACGATCATCATGCCTCTGCCTCCAGTAGTAGGCGGCATAGGTCCTACTAGGTCGATTGCCCACTGCATGAACGGCCAGGGACTTGCTTGTGGATGTAACTCGATGGCAGGCAGAGCCGGTACAGGCTTGTAACGTTGGCAGCGGTCGCACTTTTGCACTAACTCCCGGGCATCTTGATGCGTGGCTGGCTAGTAGTAGCCTGCGTTGAGAGCTTTTTGCGCCAAAGATCGTCCTCCAGAATGGTTCCCACAAACGCCTTCATGGATTGAATTTAGGACCTTCAAATCATCGAAAGGTGCCAAGCATCGGAGGTGCGGTCCGGTGTAGAATCTTCGAACTAAAACGTCCTTCCACATGTAGTAGCGCACTGCTCGGGTTTGAAGTTTCCTTGACTCCAATCTTTCTGTGGGGAGCGTGGCATTGACGAAGTAATCTATAATAGGACTTTGCCAATTTGGAGTTACACTAACCTGCGTCACCTCGGCTACTGGCTCGGACTCTATGCTCGGCTTATCTAGGTACTCCACCGGAATTGAACGTTTGAGCTGGTGATCGAGGGCAGAGACTAGGCCGGCTAGCGCATCTGCATGGGCATTTTCCGTCTGTGGAACTTGAGTGAACGTGTAAGTCTGAAGTGCCTCCAGCTGCTCGCGTACCTTCTTTAGATATTGCGCCATCCTTGGATGCTTCGCCATGTATTCCCCCGCGGTTTTGGCTAGTAATCAGCTGAGAATCAGAATGAATCGCCAGCTTCTTCACTGCTAAGTCTTTCGCCATACGGAGGCCTGCCAGTAGGGCCTCCTACTCTGCTTCATTGTTGGGTGCCTTGAAGCCTAGAGTGATCGTCTGCTCGAGCACTGAACCGTCTGGGGTGGCAAGGACCATGTCTGCTCCCGAACCTTTGTAGTTGGATGTGTCGTCAACATGCAAATGCTGGAAATCTCCATTGAGGGAGCAGGTGCGGCTAAGGTGTGCTCGGCTGCTTTCGGGGCGAACAGGTGCTGCTAAGGTGTGCTCGGCTGCTTCCGGGGCGAGCAGGTGCGGCTAAGGTGTGTTCGGCTACTTCCGGGGCGTCGTTGGACCGCTCTGTTGCGCTGCCTAGGCTAGGCGTGAAGGCGCGGTAGGGAGCTGTAGAGCTGGTGCCATGTTACACGTAGCAGGAAGTGCTCAAATGCCGGTATTGGGCCACTCTAGAGTTGAATTATGGAACAAAGGTCGGCTGGGGCCGTGTGACACATAGCAGGGGGTAGTGCTCAACTGCCGATACATGATGCTCCTATGTAGAATCTTTTGGGGCGACGAGGACAAAGCTTGCTTCCAAGTGCGTCCTTCTAGTGTTCGTCTGCCTTTGGCACACCTTTTGGGCTGAGTTGTTACGTTCGTCAGAAAACTTTGCATCGCCAGTGTCTGCGCCTTTATCGTCGCGTGTCTAGATTGGGCGGAATAGCGCATCATGAAGGTATAATTTGAGCTTCCAGGTTGCAACAACTATCGCCAAAGTTTGTTTTTTGAATTTCTGGTAGCATCGAGGAGAGCTTTTGAATTGTGGAATACAGGTAGTCGGGCCCCCAGCTCTTCTCGTATGATGGTAGAGCTTATTGCTGCCTCAGATACCGTCAAACATGCGAATAGGTCATCCGTTGCTTCTGGTTTGGATAGTAATGGAGGCGATGTGGGATGCTTCTTTGGAAGGCTTCTTCGCATTCTTCATCCCACTCATCACGTTGCGCCCTCTTGATGGCATTGGAGAAAAGCTTGCATCTATCAGTAGACCGCGAGAGGAAACGGTTGAGGGCGGCTGCTCGTCCAGTCAAGCTTTGGATCTCTTTCAAGGTTGTGGGAGACTTCATTTCCAGAATTGCTCGGATCTGCTTGAGCGCCATCTCCTCGATCATGGTATCAGAGCAAAGTTATCTCTCGTGTGAAGCCGATGATGGGCCCTGGTAGTGCGTCGGCTGCCTGGACTTGAGAGATCAATGGGGCCTGCTGGATCTTCCTCTTCTTAGAGTTGCTGGTGGCCCCCAAGTGCTCGAATTCTGCAAAGATACCATTAATCCGGATTGTCTTTGGCTGGTGACTTGTCCAAATATTCGTCGACTTTGCCTTCCTTCACGAGCTTTTCCAGATAATTCCTCCAAGTGCAGTAGCTGTCAGTGGTGTGACATGGTCCTCGGTGGAATGCATAATATTTGGCGTGGTCCAACTTGGAAGTATCTCCTCTTGATTGCTTTGGTGGCTTGAACCACGGCTCATTCTTCATGTCGCAGAGAATTTGAATTCCTGGTCGTGGAGCCTTCTTTGGTCATAGGCATGTCCCTCCGCTTGGCCTCCCGTCTGCTCTTGCTGGACCGCTTTCCATTTTCTTTTCTTTGAGCCTCCACCAATTCTTTTTGAGGCTGCTCGGGCGCCTTTTCTGCTCTTCGGGCCTCGTCCCAGAGTGCATGCTTCTCTGCTAGAGCGAAGGAATCTGCTAGAGTCAAGTCTTCTTTCATGATCATCTCTCCAAGTAGGGGGTGGTCTACAGGGAGGCCCTTTTGAAAGGCTGCACTGGCTATTGAGTCGTCGCATCCCACGATCTTCGCCTTTATCTGCTTTAAACCTCTTCACGTAGTCGCGGAGTGATTCCTTCGGGTTCTTCTTCACGTTGAACAAGTGATCGGATTTTTTCTTGATCGAGCGGTAAGATGAGTATTCTTTGGTGAAAACCAAGGAAAGATCGTCACAGCTCCGGATGGATCGTTGCACTTCGGTAATGCTTCAAGTGCCTCTCTGGATCTCCATCTCCTTTGAATGATGTGAAGTGAGGCATGCTAAACTTACGTGGAGGTTCCGTCTGCTCGATCTCCTCTGTGAAGGGTGGTCGGCTTATGTTGGTCATCTCCCGCCGTAGTGCCTCGTCGGTGACCTCGTTGGGTTGGAATTTGCTCAATCGCTTGGTCAAGATTCTCTCTACTTCTTCCTTAGTTGAGGTAGTGGAGCTCTTGGCTGCCCCCAGTTTTGACCTGCTGGTCTAGGCTGCTCTTCTACGTGCTCGGCTCGTCTATGTCGCGGTAGCGGTGCATGTGGTGGATTCCTAGCAGGCGAGGGATTTCGCAAGCTGCTGGTTGAACTCGAGCCGGATTGAGTGACTGTTTCTCTCCGTCCGTCATGCTGCCTACTCCGATGTGATGTGGAGGATGCTCCTTGCAGACTTGGCCGCGAATGAACACTTCACTTGGAAGATTGCTCATGTTGATTATCGGAATGTGGCCCCAACCGTGAGTGTATGCTCGTCCGTGGGCCTAGTCGAGAATGCACGCTCCTCCGCGCGCTAAGACGGGAGTATACGCTATCTCTGGGGCCCAATCGGGAGTGTGCTCTGCCCAAACGCTCGGTTAGGGGCTGGTCGAGTGGCTGCTTGTCGGGACGCTGCAGGAGAGGTTCTTCGTCTGCCCTTGTCCTTCTTCGGGACACCTCGTTTGGGACACGTTGCATCTTGGTGTGCTGCAAGAGTTGGTTTACCAAGGTTGTCCGTTGTGCTAGGGCGCTCGTCAACTCTATGACTTGTCGAGACAAGTGTTGTTCGCCATTTGGATTGGAAGAGCTTGTAAGGAATGTGCCTCCTTGAGCGACGGAAGAGTGGTAGACTTCGGGCGCGAAATTTGAGTTAGGAAGGCTGAGATGGTCTTGGGCCGACTTGGGCCGTAGTAGCGGTGCCATGGACCTCGTCGTGGGTGGTCACCGCGGTGGTTCCCATGATGTAGCAGGCTTGCGTTGCTTGAAAGATCACGAGGGCATGTCGGGCCACGAGAACAGGCTAGGCCACGGGAGTGGGCTGCCCGGCAGGAACATGATGGATCACGGGAGTGGGCTGCTCAGCGGGAGCAGGCTAGACCACGAGAGTGGGCTGCTCGACGGGAGTGGACTGCTTAGCATGTGGCACACGTGGGTGCGAGGCTTGGGCTCGGCTAGGCAACGTATTGGGCTCGCGTTGGGCTTGGAATAACACGGCTTGGGCAGGGACCTTGGATGGCACGGCTCGGGCCGTGGTGATGGCGCCACGGACCTTGCCGCGGTGGGCTACCGTGGTAGCCACCGCGGTGGTTCCCGCGGTGGAAACTCATGGTGGTGGTGTTGCCACTCCACTTAGGGTTCTCCTTCGGAAAGGCTTGCTACCATGAAGAATGGCAAGACATCCTCGTCTATTAAAGCGGCGCCAAAACTTATCCCTTTCGCTGCTGGGGCCAGGTTGCCTTCTTCTTGAGGATATGGGCGCGTGCGCTGAGTTTGTTGACGGCGTCAAAGGGATTATTGGTCCAGGCCCCCTTCGTGAAGCATATGCCTGAGTACAGGAGGGCTGCTCCGCTGACCATGCTGCAAAAACGGCGGTTTTGGCTGCCGAGTCCATGGTTTTGATCAAGAGAATATCACGGCTGCCCAGGGGGTGGCGAGGTCTATGGCTGCTGAAGCTTACTCCTTGGTTGAGAAAGTTAAAAGTTTGGAGTCTGAACTTGCTGTTTTGAAAGGGGTCTAACATCTCTGCTCCTACTTCTCTGCAACTTGAGACCGCTCGCCAAGAGATCGCGAACTTGAGGACTAGGCTTGACACGAATTTGTCTTCGCTGGGGCGGTGGAGTCCTCGTCTTCTTAGCTGGCGAAGGATCTCTTCGTGGGCTGCCCGTTGAACTTGAAGCGGACCGAGTGGCTGCTTCCCTTCGTGCGTTCGCGCTGCATTCTCTGAAGCGACATGGAAAATGCTCATTGAGGGCCTAAGCGTGAATGAATGCTCTGCCTGGAAGGCTGATCATGTGGTTCTTCAAAACGTGGCCCCAACCTTGATTGTATGCTCGCTCGTGGGCCTAACCGAGAATGCACGCTCCTCCTCGCGCTAAGACGGGAGTCCACGCTATCTCGGGGGCCAAGTCGAGATTGCACACCGCCCGACTGCTCGGCTTGGTTGATTGACTGCTTGGGACACCACTGAGGCAGGCCGGGCTGCGGAGGCAGGCTAGGCTGCAGGGGCAGGCTAGGTTGCAGGAGCAGGCTTGGCTGCGTGGGCAGGCTTGGCTGCAGGGGCAGGCTGGGCTGCGTGGGCAGGCTTGGTTGCGTGGGCAGGCTGCGCTGCAGGGGCAGGCTGGGCTGCGTGGGCAGGCTTGGCTGCGTGGGCAGGCTGCGCTGCAGGAGCAGGTTGGGCTGCAAGGGCAGGAGCAGGCTGCTCAACATGAGGTGCGCGCGAATGCGAGGCTTGGACTGCAGCGGTGGTACCATGGACCTCGCCGCGGGTGGTCACCGCGGTGGTTCCCATGGTGGAGCCTCGTGGTAGTGGCGCCATCTCCCCTAGAGCCACATTCAATCTCGTAGATCGCGCGGTCCCACGTCTTGAATGTTTGAATTGTTACTCGTCGAATTTTCTAGATTTCTAACCATTATGTATTTTTCTTTTTTTTTTATACGCTTTACCAAAGAACTTTTTACAAGTAAAAAATTCTAATAATAAAAACGTACGAAAGAATACAAATGGACTAGAAATTGAAGAAAAACCTTTGTGTGCGAGAGTCTTCTTCGAGCGTATATTTCTTCTCTCAATGAAAGCACCAATTTGTGGATGCAAATTTTCTCCTCTTCGGTCTTGGACGATTTTGCACCTACAAAATAATAAACACCTTAGGTTAAGGCCAAAAGCCTCACGCGCCCACGATGAATGGGGGGGGGGGGCTTTGGCCGAAGAACCTCCGATGCCAAAGTTAGAATTAGAGAGAAAAAGTGTTTAGAGTGTTTTTGTCGAAGGATTGGAATTAGGTTTTGTAAGAAATAGGGGTTGTAATTATAGGAGATGGGGTGGCCGGCCTAGTTAGGGTTTTTTGTGTAAGATCTAGGTTTAATTAGCCCATTTATTGGCTAATTAATCAAATAGGGAAAGGATTTATATTTATGAAAAAAGATAATAAGGAGTAATTGAATTGTTGGCTAAAAAAGGAGGAAAAAAAGAAAGGAATGTGGGCAATAAAAGGGGAAGTGGCCGGCCCCCTTTGGAGAAGGGAGGACCGGCCATTTAAGGTGTTTTTGGCTTTTAAGGCTAAGTTAATTGGCCAATTAATGAGGAATATCCTCATTAATTTGCCAATTATCTCCATTTATGTGGGATAATTGGTGGATTTATGAGATAATTGTCTTAAATGTGGATGGATGAAATAATTCGGATTTGTTTACCTTTTATGGGCGCTTTTGACTTGACCGATGATAATTACCGGCTGCTCGCGCGTAGGATTTCTGATGCTCCTCAAGGGCATTCTTGTCTTCTTAATCCGAAAGTCCACGTGTCGCCTTGTGATTATTTTTGGCTCCACAATCTTGGCTTTAGGTTTGTAATCATTCATAGTATTATCCATTCAACTTTAAAGTTCTCTATTTTTTGGTAGATTATGAATTGTTGATGGACTTCAACTTATTTGCTAATGGATTCTAGCGTGGGGATTTCGTTCGATTTTTCCAATCTAAGGGAAGGGAACTGATCAGGGTAGAGAAGAGTTGATCTTTGAATGTGAAAATATGAAGTAAAAGTTCTAACACAAGAACCATTAAATGGGAAATTTGGAACTATAACCATTTTAAAGAGCAATTTTTGAAATATAACCTAGTTTATTCAATTGTTATAAAACTAACCAAAATAGATGTCCAGAAGACTTAACTACCCTTAGGCTAAAACTCTCTCTTCCTCCCAACATTGTGATTTTTTTTACTTTGAACCTCATTTCCACTGTTGAACCACCACAGTCTCGGCACCATCACACTACTTTGTTATTTCTACTCCAAAGCAATTAAACCAAGAGAGATCAGCACACAAATCACTTATCCCAAGCAAGTGCCACTTTTTCCTTACCACAAACCTTGTAGTTAATGCCCTCCTCCACATGATGAGTTTCACGATTGCTACCCAAGTCGTAATAGAGTAGTCATTTAGATTTATAATAGTTGGAAAAAAGTAAACCATATTTCAATATGTGGTCTCTAAAATGGCTATATTTCCAAAATTCCCCATTAATTAAGTGCCGCCAAAATAATAATGGATGTTTGGAGAAAAAATTCTTAAGCATGGAGATTCCGTTCGACTTCCTTGTTCAATGTAACCGCTGCGTCAAAACAAATCTTAAGCATAGCAATGCCTAATAAGGAAATCCAGTATGGTTGGTTGTAATCGACACACCCAAAAATTGTGGCACAAACATGAATGTTACCAAGAATGTCTAGTATGGTGCCAGGCGTCCTTCATCACGTCTCTCCAGATCAAATGACTAATTGGCACGATAGGCAAAATAAGGAGTCTCAAACCAGTGACAGTGTCTCAAACCCAACATCAGAGCACCACTGCACAACTAGGAGCAACCATCGCGTTCAGCTCTACTAGCATAAAAGACATAGCCTCAATCATGAGCTATAGGTAGTTTATCTTGCAACAAATCTTAAGCTCTTAAATTGTTATTTATTTTTAAGTCTAGCTAACTTAGATATTCAAGATCCCTTCACTTAACCCACACTGGTGTTGATAAATTGGTGTACATATATATATGCTGATATATATGAATAGCAAGAGGTTTTTTAATCAGTTGCTTAAGCTTTTGTATCAGTTGGTTTAGGCCAACAATGCCTTATAAATATGATCGTCTCTACCTATAACTTTGTACGCATGATGAACGTAATCATTAAAATTCAATCTAACACTTGATTGTTATGAAAAAAATAATGTTATCCAAGAATACCAACAAGTCGTTGTGCACTCTCAAATATACACGACTTTCTCCCTTTATTCTTTATCTCTTTTTCTCTGTAAGTATAAGTTTTCAACCTTTGTCCGTTTGTCTGATCATCTTTATCCAAATCTGACTTGTAGTCTCGTTTCCCTTTCCAACTCAGGCTTGCTTTTTCTCTTTTACTTTCTTTGTAATATCAGTCATTGTAGAAGGGAATCGAAGGGACAATACTGATCTCGGAATATATTTTTATAAAAAATTAGTATTCGATCTCTAGTTTGACTAAGACATTATTAGTTTTCAAATTTTAATTGAAGTCCCTAGCATTAATGTGATAATAAATTTACATGTTTATTACATAATTTTTTGAAATAAAAATTAGTAATTGATTTAGGGTTTTAATACTCACACCTCTATTAAACTCCTAATTAATTTTCAATTCAAACATTTCAAAATAAAAAATAAAAAAAAATTAGAACAAGTTTGTACTTGTTAGTTTTTTATAAAAAGATTCTCAATTTTTTAATCTTAAATGTACCCATTCATATAATTTTCAATTTTTTTAATCTTAAATGTATCAATTCTTAAATGTACCAATTTGTTATATGTAAAATGTACTATTTTTTAATATAAAATGAACCCAATTTTTCAATATAAAATCCATTCAAATTTTTTTAATCCATTTTTAAACTTATATGGGTACATTATTTTTCGTAGATTTTGAGAATGGACCCATATCAAGTTTAATCATAGAAATTTACTAATGTTATTAAACCTAATATCCTTTTTTTTCTTGTGGTTTTGAAGAATGTACCCCATGTTTTGTTTTGGTACAATATTTTTTTTTTGTTAATTTTGATGAATGTACCTATATTTATATATGTGTGTGTATATATGTATATATACACACAATATAATAGAGAGAGTATACTTAATATTTTATTATTTTTAATCCCACAAATTATGGGTTTTATTTAAAATCTCATTAATATAAACAAATACAAATACAAATTTCAATTTTTAATTTTTAATTTAAAAATTATAGTAACTTACATTATTACATTAATGTCATGGACTTTGATCAAAAACTAAAAACATACAAGGTTTCAATCAAAGAATATTGATAGCTAGAGACCGCATCCACAGTGTCCCATATTTTTATTCTTCATCTCATAATTGACACTTAAGGGAGAAAGCAAGAACAAAACTATGTCCTGTTCAGAGTAAATCTCCGTAAATCTCACACCGCGGAGGAAAGAGATTTTGAATGTACTAGTAATTAAATAGAGTAACTATTTCTCATAGGGAATTGTTATTAGCACTCCAAAAATCTCATTTGACACTCTTCACAAGTGTATTTTTCTTTCTAAATATAGAAAGTTTGGAGTACCAAATGAGATTTTTGGAGTGCCAATAAAGAGATTCAGATAAATCTTACTCACTGACTCAAAGATTTGAGTTTCAGATAAGACTTACTCCCTGACTCAAGCACTCTCAGTCAATGACAGAGCTAGAAATTTACAACGATAGGATCATAAAATATAAACTTTCAAAAAGTGATCATACGTTTACTTATAGTTGCCAATTCATAAATTTTTCTGCAAAAATTTCATTCCAAATCAATCAATCAATCAATCAAAAACTCTAAAAACCACAATAAGCCCAAGATGACAAAAACTATTATGATTGGGATTTCATGATACAACTAAGTACGATGAAGGGTGCCTCACCAAACTTGAACAGCGGAGAAGCTTTGAATTAGGAGATATGAAGTCTAGGTGGATAAGAGTTTTGCGTGTTTGATCTGTCTTCAGCTTGTTTGAGAATTAGCATGTTAAACTTTTTCTTAAGTGAAACAAAACACGAAAAACACAGTTTTGGATTGTATCAACTTAAAGAAAATTGATTAAAATTCTCCTTATTTAATTTGTCTTTAGCTAGTATAGAGGTCAAACAAAATTTCAAAAAGGGGATTTTATATGTTATTAAGGTCAGCAGTAACCAATGCCCCACATTGGCTCCTCAACTGCTCCCAGTAAACTATAATAATCAAATATATATACTTTTCTTTACGGGTTAGATAAATGAGAAATGTTACGGTGTCTCTCTTAAAAGTGGGACTCTTTATGAATTTTTTTTTCAAAAGATAGAGATATATTAGAGTCGAGTAAAAATGTTTACATCCTGAGCTAGAATGTTAAACAAAAATTCTGGGCCAATACAATCCCAGACAAAAGCTAGACCCTCTTTAAAAACGAACTTAGACACCGAGTGAGCACCACAATTGCTCTCCTTAGACACGAACGCGAACGATATAGATATCAACCTTCGCACTAGAATGTTAATTTCACCAAGTATACATTCAAGGCTAAAGTTATAAGGCAATTCCTTCTTGAGCATCTGAATAATCACCTTGGCATCAGATTCGATAATAACTTTATCAAACCCATTGTTAATGCAAGCTAGCACGACATCATGAATCGCACACGCTTTAGCAGCTGCTGCAGTGTGACAAAAATCCAGTGCCCGAGCCTCCCGCATCTTGAAGTAGATCGGCAAAGTCCCAGCTGACCAAGCCCACACCCGCACATAGAGTGTTCTAATACCAAGCCGCATCAATATTGACCTTGATAAACCCATACTCCGGCTTCTGCCATTGTACTTCCCCTCGAGCCGCAGCCATTGTCATCAACACTCTCTTTGGACACTCACCTGCAGGCTGCCGAGACGTAGCATCTCTGAAGTCAAAGATGTTCCTCTTCCAAACCTCCAAAACCTCCAAGGGTTGCCCGTGCACTCTGTTGAACACAACCTCATTCCTGTTTTTCCAGAGTCTCCACAAGCTGAAGGCAAACTCCTGCATAATCTCATCAGCTTTATCCCTTCTTTTGACCCTATTACAGAACTTTTCCCAACTTGCTAAAAAGTCAGCACCTGCCAAGTCATGGGAGTTCAGTTTGAGCGGAGAACAGAACCAAAACAGGTGGTTGAGATCGCAATGAAAAAATAGATGGTTTTACGACTCATCCACGTTGATGCACACCCCACAAACATTATCAACCCTCATGTGTTGTCTCTGCAAATTACGTCTAACAACCAACGTATTATTAAAACACTGCCAAATGAAGAGTTTAATTTTGTTAGGGACCTTCAAACCCTAAATCAAATTCTACAGCTGGTTGTTCTTTTGCTTTTCGCTGGATGAGCCCCATCATTTCCTCCCCAAGGCTCCGTTCTCCATGAGACTCACATCCACCCCATACCTGGACCTAACCGAGTAATCCCCGTTCACAGTGTGGTGCCACACCAGTCTATCACCGTCTATCACGGCAACCAGTCCTGCTATAAGGGATACTTAAGATCGGAGCCACATCATCCCGATTAAAGCCCGGCGAAATCATATTAGCATTCAAAGATTTTGAGGCCGGGTCAATTAAGTCACTCACCATAGTTCCTTGTAAGCTCACTCGTGGCCTGACTTTGAACATGGAAGGTTTAGGGAACCATGGGTTCTCCCTAATATTGATACAGGTACCGTCACCCACCCTCCACCTTAAACCTTGCTATAGCACCTTTCGTGCTTCAAAAATACCATTCTAATCCCATGACGTATTCCTCCCCCTATAGGCATCCATAAAAGTTTTCCCTCAAAACCGTTGCCATAAGAGACAAAGGATTTTGGGCCATGCGCCACCCAATCTCGACCAAGAAAGCCAGATTGAAACATTGGATGTCTCTGAAGCCCAAGCGTTCGTACCGTTTTTACTTCATTAACCGATCTCAAGAGATCGAGTGGACACCCTTCCGCTGCTCACTGCCTCTCCACCAGTAGTTTCAAATAGTTTTATCAATATCCTTGCACACCCCAATGGGTAATTTAAAGCAGCTCATAGCGTAGTTCGGCATAGCCATGGCCACCGCCTTGACAAGGACTTCCTTCCTTACTTGGGATAGGAACTGCTCGGCCCAACCCGCCATGCAAGTCTCAATCTTATCCCCGACTTCCTCAAAGACAACTTTTTTGGAGTGGCCAAAATCTGCTTGCAGCCCTAAGTACTTCCCGAATCCTTCCTTACATTGAATGCCCATAGTTTTCCCGATTTTCTTCTTGGTTCGGTTTGTAGTCTTTGAGCCAAAGAAGATCAAACTTTTAGACATATTGATTTCCTGGGCAGATCCCCATGCATAAATCTTCAGCACATCCACTACCCCTTGCGCCTCCTCCACCATAGCATTACCAAACAACACTGAATCGTCCACAAAAAACAGGTGCGTTATTGGTACCCCGTTTGGCGTCACCCTAAAACCATTAAGAACACCCCGCTCCAAACCATTCCTGATCAACATAGAAAACCCTTCGGTGCAGAGAATGAATAAGTAAGGAGATAATGGGTCTCTCTGTCTCTCTGTCTCAGCCCCCTCTTCGGCAAGATATACCCGGTTGGGGTTCCGTTAACTAGAAATAAGCAGTGGAGATGCATTCCTTAATCTATCTACAAAACAGCGGCACAAAACCCATTTTTACCATCATAGTTAGGAGGAACTCCCATTCCACTCGATCGTAAGCCTTAGCCATATCCATCTTTATTGCCATGCCTTCCTGGTCCTTATTTTTTTGGTGAAGCAGGGAATGCAGAATTTCATGCACCACAAGTATGTTGTCCTGAATTTGCTTCCCAGCGACAAAGGCAGACTGATTGGATTGTCGCTAATCACCTTTGGCATCACCATCTTTAATCTGTTTGTAAGTACCTTGGCAAGGATTTTATAGATTACATTGCATAGCCCAATAGGTTGGTATTGTGTCATGTTTTTCGAGCATTTCACCTTTGGAATGAGCACCAAGTTGGTATGGTATAGTTTCCACAAGAGTGTGCCCGAGTGGCTTTGACGATCTTCACCACATCTTTCCCCCACAGTACCCCAATGGTCTTGGTAAAAACAACCAGAGAACCCATCAGGACCCGGGGCTCGCGTAGGCGGGATTGGAAAGGCTGCCTCCTTAATTTCACCATCTATCACCAGTGCCGTTAATGTAAGGTTATCCTCAAGTGTCACCCCAAACAGCTCCCAATCTCATCAATTTGACTAGGCCTACTAGTCTATAATAACTCAGAAAAATAGGAAGTCGCAATAGAACTTATCCCGGCATCACTCTCCTGCCACATCTCATTCGAGTCCTCCAATCCCCGAATCTGGTTGAATCTGCGCCTTTTCAGCGTTAATGCATGGAAGAACTTCGTATTCTTATCTCCATCTTTAAGCCATTGGATCCTCGACTTCACTCTCCAGTATGACTCTTCATTCTTGTGGGCGACCTTGAGCTCCCTCTCCTTTAGTTTAACCTCATCTGTGGCAAACCTGCTAGATTTATAAGCCACTTTGATCTCTTCTTTCAGCTGCTCAATGACTTTCTTAGAGTTCATGCCTCTCCCTCTATACCATGCCTTTAGGCTTCTCCTGAGAATTTTTATTTTTTTTTTCACAAAATCCGAAGGCGTGTGAACCTCAGAACTTATCCCTCTAGTCCTCTACCATCAAGTCACGGCACTCCTCCATCTTGCTCCAGCGCGCATCATAAGTGAATTTTCCCCCTCCATGCTCTCACCTTCTCAGTGGACAGAAAAAGCAGTGCACGGTTGGACCCTTCAAACACCACGTGCCTGATTTTGTTATCAGGGTAAAGATCATGCCACCCCATGGTTGCCCGCCCTCGATCGAGTCGCTATTATATTGGCATAGCCTCTCTGTTATTCCGCCATGGAAAGGGGTAACCTTCATAGCCCAGGTCCATGAGCTCATTCCGAGCCACTAACTCTCTGAAGTCATGCAAACTGGACGCCATTCTATAGTTGTCGCCTTCTTTTTCTTCATTACACAGGATATCATTGAAGTCTCTAATAAGGGACTTATGTCCCTGTCTTTTTCTACCTGTTTGCTCAAGTACAACCATTGGTCCCTTTGTTTTTTCTCATCAGTACTAGCATAAATGGCAAACAAGCGCCAATGACATTTTTTGTTCTCATCCCATAGTCTTACTTCAATCACAAAGTCCTCAGACTTCACCAAGATCACCTGTGAGTCGTCTCTCCAAAACACGCACAGCCCCCCACCAATGCCTCTTGGTTCCACTACGTGCATATGCATCATTCCTAGCCTCTTTTTAAGATACCCATAGAGGTTGTTTGTGTTCTTTGTTTCTAGCAGGATCATTATGTCGGGGGTGTGGAGCCGATTCTGCTCCAGCAAATTGTCAACTGTCAGGTCACCCCCGATACCCTGACAGTTCCATGCGATTAGCTTCATGGGGACTTAGGAGACCCCTCACGGCTAGTCTCCCTCTGCCTCTAAAAATAAGCTCTTCCTTGGCCATTTGCTTTTAGGTTCCACACATTGAATTGGCAAAGTATACTCCACCTCTTGATATGATTTTCTACAATCTTATGTTTTTTGCATAATATTTTATAATATTACCGCAAAAATTAACATATAAACTGTGAGGTGTCAGATTGTTCATGAAGAGTTCTACTTTTGAAATAGTCTCTTCAGCATTATAATATTTTACAAATATTAACGTGAAATTGACTCCAAACTATGAAATGCTTGAGAGTTTATAAAGAGTTCTATTGTTTAGATAGTCCCTCAGCATTTCTAGAGGTAAATTCCTGGTCAGCAACCCAAGGCAATGGTGAACTGGTGATACCATAAATTTAGGGTTCGCAGAGAGCCGTGAGGGGAGAGTACTGTAGTATTCGTACCTTCCCAAAAAGAGCATCACAGAGTGCCACAGAGTGATTTGGACAGCAGAGTGTGACTGTAGTAGTAATCAGAGGTCAATAATTTAGACACATGCGTGGGGTCCCTATAGCTTTCTGACTAGTCCAACCAACGCCGTTGGCTACTATGTATACTACTAACCCTAGCTAGCTTCTTCCCACTGCTGACGTTTTTTTTCTTTCAGGCCGGATGCTGATGGGGTTTGTCAACGTCAACTCCTTAAGGAATAAAGTGTGTAAAAACCTAATCTTATTAGTACCTAATCATTTTTTAATTACCAACTTTAATCTTTTCAAATCAATGTTACGCAGAATGAAACTGTAAAGTGGCTTTAACGTTTGTTTACTGATTTCGATTACAAGACTTTCTTCTTGTGGATGGCTTCCGTGTAGAAGATGAGTCTCTGTGTATTTTGTTTGCCAGTTTTTCTGGACTGATGGGCTACAAATGTAGGTAATTTTAGGTTATTGTCCTGCTTCACCCTATTTTAATTGTTTCTTTATTTTGTTTTGGGAGACAACACTCAACCTCTAAATTTCTTTGCTGTTATATATTTGGCTAAACAGCTTGGGATCTTTTTCGAAAGATGAGGTTTCTGGACTATGTTTGATTCAAGCTCCAATGTGAAATTGTTGAAATCTAAATGAAGATATTGATTCTTTTGATGAGTACTTAATTAATTTGGTACATGCAATTGATTCATACTTGCGACAGGTACTTTGATGTGTGAGATCAATTAAACTTAATACGTGAATAACACATACTGGGTTATGTGGAAGCACGTAAGTCTCTTAGCCAATTCCTAAGTAGGAATATACTATGATGCCATGAATGAAAGGTGATGTTCATAGCATTAGAGCGGATTAACTTACATATTGAGCTCAACGTCTCATGATTTTACATCACTAAGCATTTGTTTCCTATAAGCTTGATTGATGCCACATATAAAGTGGCATGCTGAGAATTTGAGTCCCACGTCAAAAAAATCAAGGATTTGCGTGTGTTTATGAAAAATTAAATCAACCTCCGAAAATGCAAGAGAGACAAACCAAATGAACGTGACCCCTAGTCGAACAATTTGTGAACCAATTAGTTAATATGACAATTCTTGAGCAAAACCGCACCTACCGAACTGATTTTGTGGTTCGATTATGATTAGAAGGAAACTTGAATGGAATATACTTTGTCCACTCAGAGTGATTATAAACATGTTTCATATAAGTTATTCTCCAACTGTTAGATCCTATCTTAGCAGTAGTAGGTAGAATATATATAGAGAAGCATACCATGAAATACAAAGAATATTATATGGGACATGATAAACTCCTAAACAACATTCTTTTTTTTTGGGCTTACTTGATTTGCTTCTTGAAATTGCCATATAGTCTCAGTTAACCTTATAAAACTTATTTTGTCTCGCTTGGCCCCCGGAAACTACCATTTTTATCTCATTTAGTCTCAGTTCACCTCATTTTTGTCCATTTCGTCAAATAGTCATTATATTAAAGGTAGTATCGATATTTTATTTTTGACACGACTCTTTGCCTCCAACTTGACTCATAACAATCCCAATTTTGTTTAATTCATGTAATCTTATTGTGTCATTTATTTAATAGAAATAAGGCCTAGATGTGTTTGTGAACCTTAATAAATAATAAATATAATAGTACTCATATAAATATATTATAAGAAAAACTAATGAAAATGACTTGAAAATTTTAAGTTTTAACGATAAGTACAAAATAAAGGATAAAATGAATACTAAGATTGATTTTTTAGTGTAAAAATGTAATTTTTTATTAAAATAAACAGTACCGATTTTTTTTTGTTAAAATTCCCTGTATTATATTCTCAATTAAATCGAGGACCACCGCGCGTGGTCACCGGAAGTGGGCTCTTTAGTTCCTACGTATGCAGTGGTCCAATAAGTAAATGCATGCATGCATGTCAGTCATGATTGTGATTACGGAGGCAGTTAGGTTTTAGTTGTCTGAATCGGAAAGGGATCCTCTCCGCATCCCTTTTCACCAAATTCATTTAGTTCGAAATTCAGACCGTTGAAATTTGATCCAACTGTTATAAAAACGGGATCATTTTAAAAAATATAATAATACTAATCGTTGAATCAAAATACAACAACCCGAATCTCAAACTCAGTGGATTGGTGGAAAGGGATTCGGAGAGGATCCCCTTCCGTCTAAATCTAATTTCTTCCCCCGTGGACCATTTTTATTACTTGCCAACGTGGCACTAGCATACCATGTGGTATACCATGTCATCATCTTCACCATCATTATCATCAACAAATGTGTTTAGCATAGGGACGACGATCCTCTCCAAATCCTCTTTGTGAGAGTCTCAAGAACATTTTATCGTGTTCATTTATCATATTCATTTATCATATATCGTGTAATCAATTTTCATCAGATGATGTTTGCGTTCAATTTTAAATAAATAATTTAAAATAATTTTTTACTGTAAAATGACAGATGAATAGATACGATAAAATGATCTCTGAGATTCTCACAAAGAGAATCCGAATAAGATCCTATTCCTTTAACTTAGCCGATCGCCTCGTGGCACAACCGAAGTCAGTTGAGTCAAAGCTGTTGAGCGTATATTCATGTGTAAGAAATCATGAAAGGAATGTTTTGTTTGTCTGGAGAGAAATTTTCTAAATCCATTTTTTTGTTTTGTTTAATAAGAGTAATTATTATCTTTCTAACCAACTTGTATGTCCATTTTCCAAATCAATCAAGTGGTATAAAAGATCACAATTACAGTTTAGTAATATTTTTTTACTTGTAAATAAGATGTTTCAGATTCGATTCTTGTAAAAGCGAATTTGATCACATTGTCGCTAGCTCATTATGAGGTCTAGCTCACTCTCTCATCTCTTAATGTAGATAATATCATTTGTTAAATAAAACATGAGATAGAAAAGGTTGTCAAAACAAATGCATATATACAAACAACAATCATGGCCTATTATATAGTAGATTTCAAGTAACTCCAACAAAGCAACCAAGCCCCCATAAAGTGGAACTTGGAAGATGTAAGGAGTTCATTTGTTTCTTTACTACGCTTGTAAATATATTGATTGTATATATCACTTGTCACATAAAAGTATAAAATTCTTTGATATATATGTATGTGGATCTCCTTGGCATTACTTGGTTAGTTTTATTGATTTTCTATTTCCACAAAACCTTTGACATGCATTATTACGTGTTCTCTCTAGCATTATTTATTTGTAAAGTTACATACAATTTTTATGACCCTCAGCTCACATTGTAACTCATTTGTCAGAATGAATGGAGAGTCTTTTCTTTGGAATCATATTGGTACGGATTGGTTGCATTCCATTCTTGATGATGATGTAAACCATTCTTATTAATTTCAATAAAGCTTATCTCTTGTTTTTTTTTTTCAAAAAAAAAAAAAAAAAAAGTCATTTCAATCGAAGATTGTTTAGTCATTCAAATATATAAAACAACTCGACACCGTAGGTACCAAATAATATATTCATGATAAACCATCCATTTGTTTGATACGTGTGAATAATTAGTTGTTCCCTATTCGAATAAATTTTTGTAGGAATCATCTTCAAATAAAAATTAATTAATTAAACGGCATATATGAGGGCTGCAACTAGTTTCCTCCAAAGCCCGTACCCAGGTGGGATCAGATATGAATGGGACCCCATGCTCATTGTGCTCTCAATTGCTATACATTCCTAGGTTTGTTGTAAAATCGACGGTAGGTGCAGTGGAATAAGTAAACAAGACACAAAATTTACGAGGTTCCTCTACAGTCAGTGTGACTAGAGTACATCCTCGGAGCAGCAGTGATGCTTTCATTATAATTTGAAATAATAGAAGTACAAAATAACTCTTTCTATTCTCTCCTCTCATCTTCCTCTCTTTCGTTCTCTTCCTTCCTCTCTCTGCCATGAGCCTTGTGGCTTCTGTATTCTCTCCATATCCTCTGAAAGCATACAAAGTGCTCTATTTATAGAGCAACTCCAATATTGATGCATTAACTTTACATTGAAATTTATAGCATCCTTTTGAAAAATATGATCTTCTGCATCCCCAAAGTCAAGTTCAATTTACCTGGGCATTGAAAATCTATGTGTGTGGCATTGAAAACTCTACCAAGGTACTGTGGGCATTCACTAACCCACCAGCTTTTTCAACACTCCCCCTTGGATGCCCACATATCAACATTAGTTGCCTCGTTAAAACCTTGATCTGTTTTGGATGCTCCCCCTGATGAGTATCTCCCCCTGATTTCAAATTCTTTAGGCTGATATTTCACCCAAAGATGATGTTCCCTTTTCACATGCTTTACTTGTTGTTGACTTTCCACAGCTTGATCTTGAACTGGACTGGATGGCCTTCTGCTAGACTTCCTACAAAGGTCTGAATTTACTCCTTTTATCTGGAGCTGAATTTGATTCAAGGGTGGTGGACACTTGATCTTGAATCGGACTTATGATTCCTTCAAAGGCCTTGGGACTTGTTCTTGAATGAAATGGAACCACGAGCAGCTCCATGTGACAAGTGATCTTCGGCTCCGTCGGGGATGGATCAACACATGTTTTGCTGTGCTTGTCTCTACATGCTTCAATGTATCATTTTCACTTGCCTTATCTGTTTCCCTTGCATAAGTGGTATTTTCCCTAGTTTTCCCTCATGCATACGTGGCATCTTTTCTTGCAGTATTTGCCCTCCGATGCAGAAGTTGAATGCAAACCTTGCATTTGAATGGTCCTTCAGAACATCACTTCTCAGCGGTTCATCATGCTTGGCAGCTTCAGTGTAAGGAGCCAACAACGGACCAATTATTATGCGGTGTTGGTGACTTGAGACCCAGCTCCAACAACAGCTGAAAATGGCTACTTAAGAGCAAGGCTAGGTAAGAAATCAAGAAAGGTTCCAGGCAGTCGGTTCCTTACCGGAAGTTTGAGTGGAAGTTCCGACATATTGCTTTTCTTTATCCTTGTCTTGCAGGTAAGAACAAGGACAAAGGAAAGGACAGGGAGATTACATGATATGAGATACTCTTGCTCTCGTCCTTGATGATATGAGATACTCTTGCTCTGGTGTGACTTGTTATGAAGAGGTATTCTCAGATACGAAGAAAACTGAGTATGTTGAAAGGTTTGGTTGCAGATGCATTCTTGGCAAAAAGAGAGAGAGTTAGGAGTTTTGGATATATGCCTTGCCATGGAGGATGAAGGTCGACATATATAGGGATTTCCCCAATAACAGATAGTGGTGTTGTGCCTTTACTCTTGTCTGCAACTATGGTGTAATTAGAACAGTAAGATTCACGCGTTTTTAACTTTGTCAGAGATCTTTGACAAAGTTGCACGTGATATCTGGAAAAACTGAGATTGCGTCAGAAAAATGTTGACAGACTTTGTGCAAGAAAATCTGGCTTTTGAAATTCGGAGAGCGGTGCCTCTTCGATCTTTGAACAAGTAGCTCTGTTGCCTCTTCTTTTTATAAAGGCATCAATTGTGCTCAAAGTGTATGCTCGGAAAACTGCTACATGTAGAAGTTTCCCCTTCTTGCACTTTTGAGATATTATCTGACCTCTTTTTTTCTTCATCATTTCTGAAAATGGCTTGCCCATCTAACCTTTGTTTAGATTTGAGTCTCGGGAGGGATACAGACAAGTCGCGTCAGGATAATATATGGCGCTCGTCCTTCTTATCTTCTAATGGCCCTCTTACAGTTGGAAACTCTGTGATGAGGGATGATACAACTGCTACAGTAGTAGCTAGGAATCTTCTTACTCCAGAGGATAACATAATCCTTTCAAAACGGTCTGATGAGCTAGCCGTTCAAGATTCTTTGGCTTTCAGTGTTTAGTGTGCTAGCTCCGTTTCCAATATGGGTCAACGCCTACTTGCCCGAACTCGCCAAGTTGAATCATTAATGGCTGAAGTGGCAAGTCTTAAACAAGAGATCAGAGGGCTCAAGCACGAGAATAGAGTGTTACACATGCTTACAAATAATTACTCAACGAGCATGAAAAGAAAGCTAGACCAACTGCTGGAATCCGAAAGTAGGACTCAAAATGATAATTAGAGGTTCAATGCTTTATCCCGAAAACACCTATTGCCTTCGTCATCCGGAGTTTTACCAAGGATTGGGGCTCCAAATAATCAATCTCCGGTGCTTCCCCCTTCTGGGGTGTTTCTGAGTACTGAGGCTTCACATGAGCAACCTTTGTGAAGGTTCCCTCCTGTTTGTTTATTTTAACTCATGTGTATGTACATGTCTGTAATTTCTCGGAGATATTAATAGATAAGCTTTATCTCATTCAGTGTATTGTGCTAAATACAATAAAGCATATACGTCACTAAGATGTGGTACTTCCGGACCAAACATCAATTCATCTTTTCCCTCACAAGGATGAATGATTGTTCTTAGTGTCTACATCATTTGAGTATTCAACTCATAATCTTCAATCCATATGAACTTTGAATATCATAAACATCATGGATAAGATTTGTGTTGGCATATTATTCGATCTGCAGTTCGAGACAATATTCCTCTCAACACTTTATAAATTTTCTAGACTCTTCAGGAGTTCCAATCTAATATCATCGACTCTTGCAAGAGATTTTAGTATTTTGCAACAATATCATAATGATAGTACTCACTAAGGCGATTTATACCATCCATTGGTATTGAGTACATAATTTATGCTTTTACCCTTCGGGGGCTTACTTCAAGCAATTTGAATTCTTCAGGAATTTTCTACACTTCATGACACATCTTTCTTTGGAATTTATACAGGGCAATTTGCTCCCATGTATAATTGAGGGATTTACTTATGGAGATATGATGTGGGTGACTCACAACCCTTCGTATATAATTCTCCATTCAAATGACCTAGTGTCATATCATGTGAGTGTATTTCACTGTATTACAAATGCCCATATGTAACCTCCTTGGTTCAACATCTTTTGGCTATTTGTATCGTATTCAAGTATATAGGTCCATTTTTCCATGTTCTTACAAAATGGTAATGGAATTGCCTTTCTCCATTTTGGCCAATAATTTTCTTTTCGTTAACGAAAAAGAACGGGACTCAATATAAAACACGGCTCATTGATGAATTTAGTAGCTACTTATAAAAACCAAAATTACCATTGGTTATCATCAATTCGTGATCCCATATTCTCATGTGCATGCGCATGCATAAAAGCTTTTCATTTCTTTTGGATATCCATTGCCTTTTCAAGGGCATTACACTATCTCTTCCAGGATAGTCGTAATTTAGAGAATGCGGATCATAACCTCTTCTTGAGCGTTATAGAGCTTGGATTTTAATCTCCACTTCCGGGATTTGAGTCATTGGAATCTATACGTCTATCATGCTTCATGCATGAGACATCAAAATTTCCATGTTTGCGGATTGTCCTTTCTGGGACGTGTATCCATGCGGCGACTGTCATGCTTCTGGCATGTAACAGTTAAGTTATTTACTGCCTCATTATATTGTTCAACAGGAACATCAATTTTTGTAGGCATATTTGCAACAAGTATATGTGATTTCATCACTTTCGTTGCATCTTTAAATGTATTTGGCATTTGATTTGCACATCGTTGCACCATTCAATTATTCTCACTTCATTTTCATATTGATTGCTTCGTGAATCAAAATAAGACAAATTATCTTCGTTCTTCTGGAACGGTCTTTTCTCATCATTCTTCTGGAATGATATTTTCTCATCGTTCTTTTGGAACGGTGTTATTTTCTCCTCCTAACGGCGAGAAAATTGTCTTATCAAAATGACAGTCCGCAAACCATGCGGTAAACATATCCCTAATCAAGGGTTCTAAATATTGAATGATAGATGGTGTTCAACATCAATGCCCAAATGGCGATGATACTTCGTTTCAGTACGTTGTGGCAGTGCAATAAACACATAGATAACACAATCAAAAACTCGTAAATGTATAATGTTTGGTTGGTTCCCAAACACGAGTTGTACTGAGAAGTATTGATGGTTGGTAACAAATCTCAACCAAACTAATAATGCATTATGTAAAATGGTATGTTCCCATCTTGGAATTTCCTTTTCATGAGCAGAACGCGGGTAATCAATTTCATCCGCTTAATAAATATTTCTGCTAAACCATTTTTGAGTATGGACATAAGGAACTTCTGGTCCTTATTTAATAGTCTGTAGACTGAGACTCATATGACTTTAATTACAATTAAGTTGAGGCACTGCGGCACTTCAAACTTATTGTACTCATTAAGGAATTTCATGTCCTGATATGAGGATCTAGGGTCTTCATGCCCGATCTTTTTATATGATGGAACTTCAGGTCCAATCATTTTTATGTGATGAGGATCAAGAAACTTCAGGTTCTGATCTGATCAAAGAACTTCAGGTCCTGTATATACTCATCGTAACAAAAGATAAGTACAATAAATAAATTAAAGCAAGATGCGGTAATTTTAGCCATAGTAAATAAATTGCATTTAAGTAAATGAAGCTTGTGACAAGGGTTTTAATTCAGCACCATTCACATAAATCAAAACTTAAAGCAGTAGGCGGTAAAACCGTCCATGATAAATAAATTACTTTAAAGTAAATAGAACTTGTGAAAGGGTTTTAAACCAACACCAATTCACATAAATAAATATATATATTTTCTTCTTTCTTTTCAGATGGTACGACATCATCCAAAAAGTCTTCACCCTTTTGTTTTTTTGTTTTTATTACTTTTTCTTATTTATGTATTCATTTTTACCAAATGGTCCCGTGCACCATTCAAATCCCTCCTTCCTTTTTCTTCTTTGTCTGTCTCTACCAGTCTCAAAACCAGAGCCATCTGGGTTGTTGTTAAGGTCAGACAGAACCAATTTAATCCAAAAGGCTATCAGAGACTGGCGTTGTTCTTGCATGGCCTATAGAACATGGCATCGCGAAGCAAGAACTTCCTTATAGGGACATATATGACAGCGGAGTTGATGGAGGTACAAGAGAGGGAGGCCTGTGTGGAGTTAGTCCTGCCATCACCATCTCAGACAACGAGGATTCATGGTAGTCCTCGAGATCCGTTGAAAACAACGCGATCTGGGTTTCTAAGTTTGATGAGATTCTTCTGGATCTCTGGAAACCAGTTGTCAGGTACGAGTTTTCTCATCTCGTAACGACTACAGGTCGTAAATTTCAATTTTCACCGAAATTCGGTGGGGCGCTTCTGGCGCTGTGGGAGAGACGGAAAATAGACATACCTTTTGTTCTGTGAGATTTTAGCTGACAGAGGTGAGAGGTAGATAGTGCTTCACCGGATTTATGGTGTTGTGCCTTCCACTGACATGAGAGCTTCTTTAGCTGATAACGTGTTGTAAAATCGACGGTAGGTGCAGTGGAATAAGTAAACAAGACACAAAATTTACGAGGTTCCTCTACAGTCAGTGTGACTGGAGTACATCCTCGGAGCAGCAGTGATGCTTTCATTATAATTTGAAATAATAGAAGTACAAAATAACTCTTTCTATTCTCTCCTCTCCTCTTCCTCTCTTTCTTTCTCTTCCTTCCTCTCTCTGCCATGAGCCTTGTGGCTTCTGTATTCTCTCCATATCCTCTGAAAGCATACGGAGTGCTCTATTTATAGAGCAACTTCAATACTGATGCATTAACTTTACATTGAAATTTATAGCATCCTTTTGAAAAATATGATCTTCTGCATCCCCAAAGTCAAGTTCAATTTACATGGGTATTGAAAATCTATGTGTGTGGCAATGAAAACTCTACCAAGGTACTGTGGGCATTCACTAACCCACCAGCTTTTTCAACAAGGTTGATATAGGAACACGTTCCTCCCTTATTAAACAACCACTTCTTTCCTCATTTGTGATGGTCTATGTTTTTTGATTTACAGACCGAAACCAAACAACTGTTCAATTGCATGGCTTCATTTGTGTATTTAACGGGCTTTAGCCAGGATGACAAACTTTCATAAGTACATATTATACTATATACTTTATTTTATTCTTAGTTATAATTTACTTGTTATTTTAATAATTTGTGCTATATTTTGGAGGAATTTTGGAGTAAATCCAATTGGGACGGGTTTGTGAATTTTTCAAGATGATCGTGTTAAAAATCCAGATTATAAGCCATTTCACTGTGATGAAAAAATAAAGACCGACTGCGCAGCTCTCCCAAATTGACGTTTTTGGACGTTTTGGCCATTTTGATGATCAAGATGGCATTTTTAGAAAAAGGTTCCTTCTAAGGATTGAAAGAGGACACATTCAGCTTTAAAAGAAGATTTTTTGGGACCAAATCGGAGCTGATTTGGTCGGTCAAAAGTGTAATTTTCTTTGCCGTCCGAATTTTACTTTGAATAAGAAACCTTTATTTATTGTTCTAATTAGATTTACAGATTATTACAAGATCTTGTCTAGGTAGGATAAGGAATAAAGCGCTATAAATAGTGTAGCCGTGTATTATGGTTACTTTGGAAACTCAGCATAGCCTTTGGATCATACACGCATTCATAACAAAGGGTTCACAGACAATCGGCACTTCACAAACTTGAGGATCCTGCATGGGAACAGGAACCTGTGCACATACAACTTCAGAGATTGACTTTCGGTAGTTTTGATAACGTCGATAAGTTAGATACAGAACTCTCAGAAACATGAATCCATGGTAAACAAAAAACACATATGTAGCAATACGATAATAAGACCAGCCACCCGTGACGTCCCGTCCAGCCCAAAGATTTACAAATCCTTGCACTCCAAATAACCTGGTTGCCGTGGATTTAGCCTTACCTTCATTCCAAATTCATAGACTGTTGGATGGAAGGCATCACAAGGCATATTACCGGCTAGTTCCTGTTCCTGCACTTCTCCATGGCCCTCGGAGCTGCACAGAAAACGAACAAATATAAATACAAAGACAAGAAGACCAAAGTTCCATCCTAATTATTTGTTCAATTTAATTATGTACTAATGAAAAAAAAAAAAACACCATAATCAGCAACCAATTAGTTCTACCATTTCAATGCTAACATGGAAAAATTCCAAATTTACAGATAAAACTAAACTCCGATTATATAGCTGGAAAAAAATCAGCAAAGTGCATATGTCAATAGTAGGGGAAAGTGAAAGGCTGACTTAATTATGTGATACTGATTAATAATAATCCGTGGAACATATACTATGCGCACCTAGGCCGATGGCATCTGAGCTCTTCATAATCCTCATCCTTTTGCAGGTATCAGTAAACATGCTGTCAAAAGTTCATATTTGCATCAGACTTTAAGGAAAAAAAAATAAAAAAATAGCCCTGGTACAAATTCAAAATTAACAGGACAGCATTACACCGGAACATATTTTATTGAAGCAAAATGACAATTAACTATATGCAGGCACATAGTAACATAACCCGTCCATGCATGGCAACACATTAAAGCACACCATGCCCACATTTTGAAACACTCCAAACATACCTATCCATGACCATTGAGAGGTCAGCGCTATAAAAGAAAAGAGATCACATCCCTAGAATAAGAAACAATCTATCTTATTAATGGTTAAGACGTTTCTTGAAAACTGTAGTAGAGCAGAACTTGTCAAAAGACTCTGGATTCCTTTTTGCGCCATAATGCATAAGCTGTTTTGGGTAGTTTCCTTCTCGGTGGTAAAGCTAATTTTCTCTCATCATTATGCAAATACGAGTTTCCCATATATTATTTATTATGATAGTTGGCATTTTTAAAGATTATGTCTATGCATATCATAAAATAACATCAATGAAATGTTGGCTTACAGCTAATAGATATAACAAAGATGCCAATCTTGGTGAAGCTGCCTTATTGACTTCAATCGGTGGCGGACAAAGGAAGTAAAATGCATCTACATCTATAGAAGTTGATGGTTAACTAGGTAAATGCAACTACATCAACATTCACATCTTTATGATTTTTTAGATATACTTTAATCGCATTGCTCAACAGAGTGCCCATAAATATCAAGTTCTATGGGTTACACATTAAAATATCACGTTTTGCCTCCATTCCCCATGGTTCATCAGTTTTCCACATGTTCTTCAAGTTCAAGCCACCCCAAGTTAATATCAAACTGATGGCCCTAATCTTCCAATGGAACAACTTTAATGAGAAAATTAAAGTTACGTGCATGTTGTATGCAGTATATAGAAGCTCATATAAATAATCCATGAAGATATCTAACAACCATCCATGAAAGTTCACCGTTTTTCTCAAAAATAAAAGTTCACCAGTTCATTGACTGGCAGGATTTCAAAATCAATTCAGATTTTATATTGGGAATGTTATTAGCACTCAAAATAGTCATCCTGCACTCCTTCCGCCATTATATTTTTCATTAGGGCGGAGTGCGGATAACAGCTCCCTTAGCCAAAGTAACGTAACTCTCTTTACCAAATAAGTAACGTAACCCTATGCTACTTGATACAAAGTGTTAACTCCATTGCCAGCCTATGGACAAAAGTTAAGTTTTAAAGGGGCAGTTTTTGAGATTTAAGCTTTTTTGAATCACTAGCAAGTCAATTACGTACATAACAAAATGAACTTAGTAGATAAACAAATGTGCAGATGAATGAGAACTTACTCCCAAGGAACATCGCCCACGAGCATCCAGTCACCATCTTTGTCCTCGTAAGTTAGAACATATTCTGAGCCATGAAGCAGATCTTTCAGCTGGCTTTCACTAATCTCTCTGCCCGGAGCTCCATGAGATCCATATTGACCTGAAATCATACAACCATAGCAGTAACTAGATCCATGCAAAATGCAGAAACTTTCTAGTTAAACTCATAATTCAGCCAGCGTAAATTAGATATATGAAAGAATAGACTAAGACATCTGTAGACATTGAATGTTTACAACTGCTCACCTATGGTAAAACAGCTGAACATCTTTTCAAGAGCAGAAGAAAGTTCCTGGTATGCAGAGTAGTTTTTCAAATCTACTTTCCTCAAATAAGGTGCACCATCCAAGCTGACCTTGACAAACAGAGCACCAGGGTTCGATTTTCGATCTACTTCCTCAGTGTTTTTTGATGTAGTGGCCAATGAGTTCTTCCTAAATGATCTTATAGGTGGCCAACCCACAACCTGCGCCCTGACATATAAGGAAGCTGAGACTCCATTTTCATTGTGAAAGGCCAAAGTACAAATTTCTGCCAAATATATTTCAAAGGTATGGCAATTTTCTTGAATCACTTACTTGGAAGCAGGTGCACTGCTAGTACTATTTCCGGTATGATTCAGTCTGGTATCATTGACAGCATGAGGCCTCTCTTGTACTACCTTTGCTGGTGCCACCTCTTTTGTTTTGGGTGGTTGAGTCCCAAGGTTCTCAAGTGTAGAACCCGATTTCAGTCCCAAGTTTGGTGAAGGTCTGGGTGACACCAACAGGTTTACCTCTGAATTAGCATATTTCCCCTGCATCACAAATCGGGTGATCGTAAAGCTAGACATAATAAAGAAATAAAAAAACATATCCAATTCTCTCTTCAAACAAACCAGTTGTTTTACCTCTGAGAACTCATCCATAGCATCGGAGAAACCTCTCTTGTTTCCCGAAACAACTATTTTCTGTGATGAAGAATAGTGGCCATCCTTAAAAGGATGCAGCGGGAATAGAGGCTTCTCATCAAGTTGAGTGGAGATTACCCTCGAATCTGAGTCTCTCTCAGGAGACTGGGATCCAGGAAGCCCGAGTCTAAGTTCTGTGGCCTTCAAATTCAGAGTACTTTTACTTCCATCAGAGGCAGTAGAGACTTTTGAACTGCCTACTGAAGAACAATCAGATAATCCCATGTAATTTCGCTCCTCCAATTCTGAGCTGTTTTGGCATACACTCTCCATAGAACCCGAAGAAGACAAAAATGTAACATCGCTCTGACCCTCCTCCTCACCAACACCAAGCAGTGGCAGCGACATCACAATTCACAATGAAAATCACTTTTTAAGGTTTATTTTAAACCAGCTAAATGGAATGAAATTTTTTCAGAAAAACACCTATAAAACAGAAGTTAATGAGAAACAAAAGAACTCAGAATCCTGAAAAGAGGACCAAGAAGCACCAAAAGTTGCACTTAACAAAAGCTGTCCACCCTTAATGAGAAAACAAATCCAGCAGAAGTAGCCGAAAGATTCAACTTGAAACCTTCTTCATTTAATCAAGCATCCCTTAAAATAAAGATATTCTTGTTTTCTGCCCAGAAACCATGTTATAATATTCTCAGATAACAATTAATCAGTGGATACACTAAAAAATTAAATAGCGTGAAGCTGAAGAATTTGTTAAATATTAACATCCCGGGTAAAGGGTTAGCATATCTAATTAAAAGACAGATGTACAAAACTGAAACTTTACCACTAAGCATCGAATTTGTTTCAGGTCAGACAACTGAAGAAAATTAAAGACTAATCTACTGATCAAGTTGCAATCATCATATCTACAGAAATTCAGAACCCGAATCACAGCAAACAGCTGAGGAATTATAAAATAAAAGAAAACAAAACAAAATAAAACAATTTGATGGTGGGTTTTACAGATTTCAGGACATATGGTTTTAGAACTTTGAAATAAAATTAGGAAAAAGAAATTCAAATTGACGAGCCTTGATTCTCTGTGTGCTAAAAATAAATAAAGGGTTTTGTGGGGAAATTCAATGCAAGTAAATAACAGAATTAATACCAGTTAAATTTAAATTAAATTTCAAAACAAGAGACAGAGAGAAACCCAGCAATAAAATGGAAGAACCAGACATTCATGCTTTTGCTGAAAGGCAATTTAAAATTATAAAAAGTAAATTAAAATCCGTGCATTTTTGTGAGATTATGGGTAAAACCCCAGAAATTAGTAAACTAAACTAGTCAATGTACAAAGCAAGAGTGGATTTAAAGCCATGTTACCTTTTTTTTCAGTTCTTCCCTTCAAAGCCTGAGATACCCAAAACCAGAGCAAAAGAAAGAAAGAGAGAGCTGAAATCAAAACAACCAAAAAAGAAAAGAATACTCACTGGAAGTGAAGATTACCAGAAACCGAAATTCCAAAAATGAAACCATTCGGCGGAGCTGATTGGAGACTACGGCGAGTATACCTGAAACGACAGGGTGGATCAGTGGCTGAACAAAAGGCAAAACAAATTTTGGATTGAAGAAGAAGAGGTCTTTGATTTGGCTGGCAGTAAGCTGAGAGTAGAGCTAAGGACCCTCCATGCTGCACAAGCAGAAGCTTATTGGCTGTCCGATGTGTACCTCTCTCTGCGTATTAAAATAACACGATTTTAATAAAACAGGGGTAATATTGGAGGATCCAAATTTTAAATCAAAGTGTCACGAAAATCTGGTTTTATTTAAGTTGATTAGAATAATGTGTCGCTCTCTAGACTCAAATCTCTACACTTGGAGACCTGAATCTTTTTTTTTTTTTTTTTTTTTTTTTTTTTTTCAGTTACTCAATACTACGGTCTGATGGCATTCATCTTTATAGAAACTCAGAGTTCTTGAGAGAGGTTTTCTTAGGGATGAAGAAAGATGTACTTTCTCATTAATTGTAAATGAATATTACAATTACATATTTGGCTATTGACTCTTAACTATCTAAGACTAATTACATTGTGTAACAAACTAATTACATTTGTAACAAACTTATAACAACTAATAACCAACTCTAGTCATGATGTGGCATCTTCATCTTTACACCCCCTCAAGCTAAACTTGGAAGAATCAAAGGTTCCAAGAGAAAGCTTGGACTACAGAAGCAGAAACCTACTTTTAGACAAGGCTTTGGTATGAATATTTGCAATTTGATCCTGGCTACAAACATATTGAACTGCAACCAAGTTTGCAAGCACTAACTCAGGAATATAATGATAATCAATCTCTACATGCTTAGTTCGAGCATGAAATATAGGATTGGATGCAAGTGAGATGATCGACATATTATCACACCAGATAGTAGGTTTGTGAGATAGAGGAAAACCTAAATTTTTTAGCACTTTGCATATCCAAGTGACATCTGCAGCAATGTGAGCCAATGATCTATACTCAGTCTCAGTGGATGAATGAGCTACAGTGGATTGTTTCTTGGCATTCCAGCTAACTAAATTAGTGCCCAGAAAAACGTAGGAACCACTTATAGACCTTCTATCATAAATACAACCAGCCCAATCTGCATCAGAGTAGGCTGACAAGTACATTGGACCTTTCTTAAACCAAA
The DNA here is from genome assembly GCA_036320875.1 of Cotoneaster glaucophyllus. Taxonomy (NCBI): domain Eukaryota; kingdom Viridiplantae; phylum Streptophyta; class Magnoliopsida; order Rosales; family Rosaceae; genus Cotoneaster; species Cotoneaster glaucophyllus. The sequence continues at coordinate 43,208,980 of CM070073.1, forward strand.
GCCCATGAGCAATGGTACCTTTGAGAAATCTCAATATGCGTTTAGCTGCTTGCATATGGATGACAGTAGGGGCATGCAGACTTGATTCACTGCAAATGAAATGTCAGGTCTTGTCCAAGTTAAGTATTGAAGAGCACCTACAAGAGATATGTATTCAGTGGGATTGGCAAGTAATTCACCACTGTGATCTAACTTGGTAGAGCTAAGAAGAGTGTAGCTGGTTTAGCTTCAACCATGTTTGTTTTCAGTAACAGATCAAACAAGTACTTGCTTTGATGAAGAAACATAGCATCAGTAGTTCTTTGGACTTCTAAACCCAGAAAGTAATGCAATGCCCCCAGATCTTTGCCAAGAAATAGAGTACTTAACTTTTCTATAAACTGGTTGCAGACATTAGAATCAGGGCCACTAACCAGAATATCATCAACATAAACTAGTACTATAACTAGAGTTGGAGCTTGAAAAAAAAACAAAAAAGCATCAGATGAAGATTAACTAAATCACAAAGATTTGAGAGCTTGAAATAACTTGTTAAACCGAGCTCTTGGAGCTTGTTTAAGCCCATAGAGAGACTTTCTGAGCTTACAAACATGATGTGGCTTGTTGGGATCTTGAAAACCAGGAGGTTGTGTCATGAAAACATCCTCCTTTAATTCACCATGCAGAAATGCATTACTTATGTCCAGTTGATTGAGAAACAAGTTAAATTGGACATCAAATGATAACAAAAGCCTGATAGTGACTGGCTTGACAACTAGACTAAAGGTTTCTTTATAGTCAAGACCCTCTTTTTGGTGAAAACCCTTAGCAACAAGTCTTTCTTTATATCTCTCAATGGATCTATCAAGATTCTTTTTAATTCTAAAGACCCACTTGCAACCAACTACATTTTGAGAGGGTGAGGAAGGAACAAGAGTCCAAGTACTAGTAGATAAGAGAGCGTTGAATTCATTTTGCATTGCCAATCTCCAATTTTTAGATGTAGAGGCTTGAAGATAAGTATTGGGAATGTAGTCTATGGAGGAAGGAAGTGGATGCTTGGTAGCAGTGAAGACTTTGGGTTTATAAATGCATCTTTTTTTATTGAGTGTATAGGTTGGTGTATAGGCATAGGTTGAGGAGAATGCACAGATTGTGAAAATGCATTATGTTGTGGAGAAGTGGAGGAGGATGGTGATGAAGGCACAAGTGTAGTGGATATAAGTGATGTGGGCATAGAAAAGTGGAGATCAATAGGTGATGACAGAGAGGAAGAATGATCAACAGAGGATGAAATAGGCTTGACATCTTTAAATGGAAAAATGCCCTTATCAAATGTGACATGCCTTGAGATATAAACCCTATTGGTGTCCAAATTCAAACATCTATAACCTTTCTGTTGTAAATTATAGCCTAAGAAAACACACCTCTTACTTTTTCCTTCAAGCTTAGATGAGATATATGGTTTTAACCATGGATAACAACTGCAACAAAAAACTTTAAGTTTGGAATAATCTGGATACTTATGGAACAACAACTCCTAAGGTGATTTAGTGTTTCTAGATATAAGCAGCCTATTGATGAGATAAATGGCAGTGGTAAAAACTTTAACCCAATAGTCCGAGCTGTCTCAACAAGGTTCCTTTGTTTCCTCTCCACTTAACCATTCTGTTCTGGTGTGTATGGACAACTAAGTTGATGGACAATACCATGAGAATGTAGAAAAGATTTAAATTGTAAGCTTGTAAATTCACCCCTTGAGTCTGAATGTAAGATCATGATTTTATTACCAACAATATTCTCCACATAAGCTTTGAACAATACAAAAGTAGAGTACAACTCTGATTTAGTCTTTAAAGGAAAACAACAACTATATTTGCTAAAATTATCAACTATGAGAAAATAATACCGAAAACCACTCACTGAAGTGACAAGGGCTGGTCCCCACAAATCACAATGTAATAGCTCAAGAGAATGAGAGGTTGATATAGTTGACGAACCAAATGGCAATTGATGATATTTAGCTATAGCATACTTGGAGCAAAAGAAATCAATAGATGTTGTACCTTGAATAGCAAGCTTATTACTAGAGATTACTATTTGAAATATAGTAGAGAAAAGATGTCCCAATCGGCTGTGCCAGAGTGTAACTGAACCTTAAGCACTAACAAGAGCATAAGAAGATCCTTTACAACAAATCCATCAGAGTCAAGAGTTAAGGCACAATAGTTATCTTTAGAAATTGGGATGCAGATAATAGATTATGTTTCATTTAAGGAACATGAAGCACAATGCTCAACTTAAAATCAGCATTAGAACAATGCAAAGAAGAATGACCAATATGGTGTATAGAGAGACCTTTACCATCACCGATGTAAACTTTGTCCTCTCTAGTGTACGGTGTTGGTGAAGAAATGTTGACAGTGTCATTAGTGATGTGAGATATAGCCCCAGAATCTAGAAGCCAACATGTGGAAGGCTTAGAGGTATAATGTGCACACATTGCTACAAGTTTTGCAGGAGGAATCTTCCCAGAAATGTCAGGGTTCATGCGATCGAAGCAGTCAAAGGCTTCATGGCTTGTTAGGTTTGGCAAGGAACATGAGTGCCAGAAAACGAAAAGTTGCGAAACCCTTGCAGATGATTGCGATTAGAGTATTGACCACGATAATTTCCTCTGTGTCCACGATTGGTGTTGAACTGGCTAGTATTGTGATATTCATTGCCTCGATTATTATTCCTTCCACGATTAGAGTTGAATCGGAAAAATTGTTGAGGTTGTGTAGCATAAACTTTAGGCAACGAAGTTGAAAGAATAGGCGGTTGAGACTAAATAGAAAACGCCTGAAAACCCTAAAAGGCTCAGTACTAGAGGAAGAAAGCTTCTTACGACGAGACATTGAAAGCTCATTGGTGAGTAGAAGGCCGTGTAACTCATCCAGAGATGTTGAAGAGAGATGTAACATGATAGAATCAATAAATGATTCGAAATCATCAGGTAATCCAGCGAGAGTAGCTGCCATTAAATCTCGATCAAAGATAGGTGCACCAGCAGCAGAGAGAGAATTGGAGATTTCTTTTAGTTGTTGAAGATAATCTGCCATAGATTGAGTACCTTTCTGAATTGCTTGAAGGTGAGACCGAAGTTGATGGATGTGAACATCAGAGACTCCACCAAAACGCTACTCAAGCTTGATCCAAATATCTCAAGAGGAAGACACACCAACAGTGAACGGAATTACATCTTCCGAGATTGTAGAATTGAGCCAAATCAGAAGATTCTGATCCTTTTCATACCAGAGCTCCATGGCTTAGTACTGTTAACAATTCGGAGAAGTTTGTATCGCCGGAGAATCGGTGCAAACAGAAGCTTAATTGGAACCATGCTTCCAATGTTCTGAATTGTGAAAGAAGCATACGAATTCGACAAATTAGGGTTTGTCGAGGGATTTAGGGCCAAATTCTGAAGAGATTCATGAGGAGAAGAAGAATCAGACGGAGAAGCCATGGCAGTCAAAGGCAAGAACTATAAGAACAAATCATCCAGAATCAGATAGACAAAGCGGAAGTGAAGATCGAAACAGTCTTGAGGCAAAAGGCAAAGGATACCATATAGAAAATTGAGTTCTTGAGAAAGGTTTTCTTAGAGATGAAGAAAGATGTATTTTCTCATTAATTGTAAATGAATAATACAATTACATATATATAGCTTTTTGGCTATTGACTGTTAACTATCTAAGACTAATTACATTGTGTAACAAACTAATTACATATGTAACAAACTTATAACAACTAATAACCAACTCTAGTCATGATGTGGCATCTTCATTTTTACTCTTCACTTCAAAGTGAGAGGTTTTAGGTTCGAATCTCGTGGATGGCGAATTCGATACCAAATTAGGCTGTCCATTTTGTGGCTTTGCCGAACTCCCCCTCCCCTTAATGTAAAAATATCGATGTACTAAAAATAAAAATAAAAAAAAAAAATTCCTTATTGTTATCTCTAATAATAAAATTCGATGCTGAATATCGCCACTCAGTACTATGGTCTGGTGGTATTCCTCTTCACTTGTAAGTGATAGGTCTTAGGTTTGAATCTCGTAGATGGCGAATTCGATACAAAATTAGGTTACCAAAGCCTCTCTAGGGCAATCATTTCTTTTTGGATTTGCTCATAGCAACTCAAATCACATGCATGTAGTCTAATATCCTAGTGAATAAGGTATTGAATTTCTACACATACATTTCGAGTCTGAAACTCCCTTCAAATTAATGTAATAGTTTTCAAACTCTCATCCTCCCTGAACATAATGATAAAATAATAATAATAATAATAACCACTAATAACCACAACGACAACAACAACATTTATTAAGAAAGTAATAAACCACAGAAAGCCAAAGCCAAGCAGAACGCGCCTCAGGAGGAAGAGTATGTCATCAAGACCAACTATTAGAAGAAGACTAACCAATACTAGCAAGAGAGCATCCGTCACAAAAACTTGCTTCACGATAAATAATAAGAATAAGATATCTTGGAATTTGCAAGCCATTTTTGGATATTGTTCATACAAAAGATTACTACTCCAATGGCGGAACAAATACAATAGAAAAAGGTCAGGTTGCCTTTATCTATAGATGAAGAAAAGAGAAAGGCTAGCAATCTTTGCATTAATCTTTGTATTTGGACATTTTCACTTCTTCACATGATACATGTTATTTTTACATAAAAAAGAACATAATTATTTGTTTCTTTCTGCAATTAATATTCTTCAACTAATTATTTTTTTTATTTCTTTCTGCAATTAATTTTCTTCAACTAATTATCATTATTTTTATTTCTTTTTGCAATTAATTTATTTCTTTATGTATATCTGCATATTTTTTTTTATTTCTTTCTGTAATTAATTTTCTTCAACTGGAACCCAAATAAGAGTCTGATTGAAAAGTAAAAATTCACGTGTAAGCAAGCGCAGTAGACTCGCTTTTTGAGCGAGTCTTGCTAGCATTCCCCTTATATTTCATATTTTTCATCATTAATTCCTAGTCTAAAATAAAAGTCTTGTTTTTTGTGAAGAAAAATAACACATGCCATTTGAAGAAGTGTAAATATTTAAATGCAAAACTTAGTGTAAAGGTTTCTAGTACCTCTCGAAAAGAAAAAGTTAAGTTAAAGAGTAATATTGAGGAGATTAAATTTATAGACAAAATTTACAAACTAAATGATGTGTCAGCAAAAAGAAATGAGTATGTTTATCATTGCTTAAGCAATAATTTAATCATCAACTTCCATGTCATTTAGTGTACAAAATTTAGTCTCCCTAGTATTACACTAAGTTAAACGATTACCAAATCATTTTTGTTCATTTATTAATTTTGTTTTAAGGATAGAAAAATGATTAAGTTCAAGACATTCCTCGCTAAATAAGTTCAATACATTCCTCACTACATAAAATTCCTACATGTTATAAATACAAATCGATTTTATGAAATAAAAAGTTTGGTAAAACTTCAAAGACATAAAGCTCAATAAACAACACGAGCTGATTTTTAAAATTTTTATTTTGGTTGAAGTGGTACGAGTTGAATTTTTTTATAAGAGTATAAACTCGAACTAAGTTAGTTTTTGCAGATCTAGGTTTAGTGGAGTTTAAATTCATTCTTCTGTTTTATTCTGTTGTTTTGATAAATTTAATGTAATAATATTATCATTTGTTAGAAAAAAGGAATTGAGTTAGTTCTTAACGTAAATATTTATGTACTTTAATATGAAGAGCACATTTGGAGAAGGGGACCAACGATTGAGAATTTCGCACTAATTAAGTGGCTGTTTGATATCCTAATTAGGGATTTGAAATAATAATCTTATTAAGGGCTTTTGTGTGAGATCCCCATAATACGATTCAATAATGCGATTTTTTTGTTGGAACTAAAAGATAGTTTGGTATCTTTCTTTGATCTAATTTTTAGTTTCTAAAATATAATAAATGTGGCTAAATTACTTAGGATACGTTTGTTATATTTTGCAAAACAATTCTTGTTTTACAAATACAAAAAACGAAAGGAGGGTCAAATGCGCTTGTCACATGGTTTTTAAAGAATGAACTCAGAAAATGAAACATGCATAAATCAACGTTTAAGCTAAGGTTCGTAGAACATCACATTAATGTTTCATATGTTATTTTTTAATTGAGAATCAGGGGCATGACTGTGTAATCAGAACCCCCCCCCCAATATCCAAATACTAAAGAATATGATCAGATATTATAATTCATTATATAAAATTATCGATGCAAAACTTAAAAGAAACATAAAATCATTTAATCCTCGAACTGTATAAGTTATAGGATTAGAATCGGTTGTAGAGCCAAGTATCCATGTTATTTCAAACACCTCCTCCCCTCTTTTCTACTTCACAAGGTGAGTGTAGAACCAATACCAATTTGCGAGTCTCAGTATTTAACTTTGTGAGATAGGAAAAATGTCAAACATGGATTAAAGTCATTATTTGCCACAATGAAAACAAATATCTAAGTATGATATTTTTGTAATTGTGCATTACTATTTCAAGTTTTTACATTATGTTCTTCTTTCGACCTATCGAATTCATACAGGGACCTAGGTGGTCTCAAGATCTTTCAAAGTCTGAGAGAAACGCGTGTGAGGATATTTCTGGCGCCTCTAATTGTCTGGGCAGGTTGTGGCGGTGGTTGAGAGTTTTTGAATGTATGCGGTTGGTTCAACGGTTCCTTCACGGAGCAGTTTTAGCCCAACTATTTTGGTACATCCATGAAGGAGGCATGCTGTGGCGTCATTGCATGGAAGAAACATCTGAAACTCTTTCTACTTTCTCCTATACGTCATCATTTCTTGCTTTTATTAACGTTAAACGAAACAAGTGTTTTGGATGTTGAGGTTCTTTAAACCACATGGAATTATTTATTTTGTTCTATAAATGTTTTGTAGAGACGGATTATGTGAGATTAGCTCTTTGTCAACGGTTGTGTGCGAGGCACCAACCATTTCCCGAAGGAGAAAAGACCATTGCACAAGGAAACTCCAGTCCGTCCCCCTCTACTAGGTTTTATTAATAATATGAAGAAAAAAAAGGAAAAGTAAAACAAGCGGGGGGAACTAGGCCAATGCCTGCTAAAAACAATTAACAAAAATTATATGTTCTAGTTTAAGACTTCTTCAGCTTCAATCACCTGAAATTGATTTCCCATAATTATGCTGCTTATATTTCTTTGCCAAAATCCACCTCCACAACAACAATTTGCTTTGACCTCGAACGGAAGAAGGGAATCCCGACACAGTCTCTTCTATAAGACGCGTCAGCAAATTCAGGTACCAAGACGCACCACGTAAAACTACTATTCATTGCACCAAAATTAGCAAAAGTAACCGCCAAACAATTCCCTTCCCTGAAAATATGGGAAAAATGCAAGTGCAAGCGAGCAATATGCCATAAACAATGTGCCCAAGAAACTTTAAGAAACTATGGAACATCCATGGAGTGAGCTGATAGAAAGCTAATGACATGCATAGAATCAGTCTCTAACCAAATGTCATGCCATTCTTTATCCCAAGCAATCTGAATTGCCTCGATCACAACTACAATCTCTGCAACAACTGCACTTGGATAAGAAGATGAGGAGGCAAAAGCTCCTTAAAAATACCACGGGAGTCATGAAAAACACCACCAATACCCTCTTGACCATTCCCTTTACAAGCCTCGTCTGTGTTAATCTTAATTCACCCAACGGGAGGCGGACGAGCAAAGACAAGCACAAAACTAAGAGCATCCAAAGAATTAGTCCCACTAAGTTGACATTTTTATTTATTTAAATCACCTAAACCTACTAGAGAAAATTAGAAAGAACTCTTTTTTCTTTTGTTCAAAAAGGAAGAACTCTCTTTACACTATGTAGAATATAGAAAGCTTTCAACCTTTGTAAATAAAGACTTATATAGGCATAGGCTGTCGTACATTATAAACTTGCACACTTCAAATCCCAACTCTAGCCCCAAACCAAACCACGTGTTGTCATGCCGCCACCACTCAAGCAGTTGCCTTCAGTTGCTCACTTCGCGTCGGTCATTCAATTTTTCGTCTAAATTTTTTTTGGGGATTCCCTAAAATAATTCTGAATCCGTCCCTGGACAGGGACCTATTAATTCTATTTCACATGTATTATTCTTATTATTCCATACTTTTTAACTCTGATCACATTGGACACGCATTATGATTGTGTACACACGTATAATGTATTAAGAGTAGTTTTGTAAAAACAAGTTGACACTTTCTATTAGTACTTTGTTAGGAAATATAAATTTATGTTAGCCTTCTATTAGTTTCCTAACTGTAGATGAGCTGTCATTAGCTAAGTCACTTGTATTTATATATACTCCAGAATGTAATCTTATTGATTAAGAAATATACAAACAGTTTTCTCTTCATGGTTTCATCGCCATTTGTCTAACGACTTTTCGATCCTCACCGCTGCATCGTCTTTCTCCGCTGTCTCTGCGCCCAAAACCTAACCCTAATTGTCATCCATGGCAGCTTCTTCCTCTCCCTCTGCCGATGTCCCTTCTCCCCCTGCCGATATTGCCTCTCTTGTCCCTTCTCCGTCCCCTACCCTCTCAAATTCTTCCACCACCTCCATTACGATTCAGAATATTGGTTCTATGGTGTCAATCATACTCACCACCACCAATTATCTTACCTAGAGCGCTCTCTTTGCTCCGATCTTCGGGCGGTACAATCTCACCGACATAATTGATGGCTCTCAAGTGGCTCCGCCTAGGTATATCTGCGATTCATCTGGAAATTCTTCTCTGAATCCGGCATTCACCGCCTGGTACGAAACTGATCAGAATATCCTCATCTGGATAAACTCTATTCTCTCTGATTCTGTGATTCCTTACACTGTTGGTGTGAATTCTTCTCGAGAACTTTGGTCCAAACTTGAATCGAGACTTGTGACGGCTTCGCAATCTCACATTCATGAGCTTCGATCTCGACTTCGCTTTATCACCAAAGGAGATTCATCTGCTGCTTCCTATCTTGAAAGAATTGAAGAAATTACTGATGCTTTGGACAGCGCTGGTGCTCCGGTCGAAGATTCTGAATTAATCTCAGTCACTCTTCACGGCCTACCTCCTGAGTTTGACTCCTTTGTTGATGCGATTCAGTTTCGCCTTGGATCTACAACTATTGATGAGCTTTATGGCCTCCTGCTGAGCAAGGAGATTCAAATCGAGAATCGCAAGAAAAGTACCACTGCACCGATTCAGGCCTTTAATACCTCTGCTGGAATCCTGCCTCTTCCTTATGATCATCACATATCTCAGGCCTACATTACTCAGAATTCTTCAAACTCTAACTCTCATCAAGGTCGTGGCTTCGATCGTAGTTTCTCAAACCCTAGAAACTCTTCTCCTCGAGGCAATTTCTGAAACAATAACCAGCGGAATAATTTCAATCAGTTCAATAATCAGAGGTCCAATCAACATCGTGGCTCTCGCTTTCACAACTCAGGCTATACTAATTCTGGCAGAAAAGTCACTTGCCAAATCTGCAAGCAATTTGATCATGAAGCTATTGAATGTCCTCAGCGTCTTAATCCTAATTTTGGCAATTCTTCACAATCTGCTTTCTGTGCTAATGCCTCTGCATCTCAGCACACTTGGTTGCTTGATTCTGGAGCATCATCACATATGACCAATTCTTATACCAAATTGCAGAATCCTGAATCTTACACTGGACCTGAGCAAGTTTACATTGGAGATGGAAAAGGTTTGCCTATTCTGCATCTTGGTTCTTCTAATGTACCTACTACTACTCATTGTTTTGATCTTAAACATGTGCTACATGTCCCTGCATTAAAGCAAGATTTGCTCTTTGCCAACAAGTTTATTCTTGATAATCAATGCTCAGTACATCTCTATCCTTTTCACTTTGTTGTAAAGGATCTTATTTCGGACAAAGTGCTTTTTAAAGGACCTGTACAAGATGGATTCTATCCTTTTCACACCACAAACTCCATTGCTGGACAACACCATGCTTTTGCAGTAACTTCCAAAGCAACTCAGGATATATGGCATCAAAGACTTGGTCGTCCCTCTTATAAGATACTCAATAGAGTTGCATCAACTTCTTGTATTTCTCTTTTTGGTGGTATGCATAAATATCTGTGTTCTAGTTGTGCTATGGCCAAATGTTCCAAATTGCCATTCTCTACTGTTTCTTGTTCTGCTAGTAAGCCTTTAGATCTTTTACATACAGATATATGAGAGCCATCACCAATTGTTTCTGTACAAGGTTTTAGATACTACATCATATTTGTAGATGACTTTACGAAATACTGTTGGTTCTTTCCTATTAAATACAAATTTGCGGCTTTCTCAACTTTTGTTCAATTCAAGTCCATGGTTGAAAACTTATTGTGCACTAAAATAACTACCTTGAGATCTGATTTTGGTGGAGAGTTTCTTAGCACTCAGTTTTCAAACTTCTTAAGGACTCATGGAATCAGTCATCAACTTAGTTGTCCTCATACTCCGGAGCAAAATGGATGTGCTGAAAGAAAGCACAGACGCCTAGTTGAAACAGCTCGCAGTTTACTTGTAGCTTCACAAGTTTCACATGTATACTGGGTAGATGCATTTGCCACAACTCTATATCTTACCAACCGGCTTCCCACTGCTCAAAAATGCTCTCTTTAGGAGTCTCTCTTTCACAAACCACCGGATTACAATTATCTCAGGGTGTTTGGCTGCAAATGTTTCCCGTGGCTAAAGCCATATACCAACTCTAAACTTGATCCCAAGAGTCAACCTTGTGTTTTTCTGGGATACAGCCTCCTTCATAAAGGTTACAAGTGTATGGATCCTGTCACTGGGAGACTGTATATTTCACGACATGTGCCTTTTGATGAAACTCACTTTCCATTTCATCATCTGTCAAGTTCTTCAGCCATACCTCAGTCTCTCAGTTCTCCATCCTACCCTATACCTATTTCCTTAACCTTTCCTTCACCTATATCTCTTATAACTTCCCCAACTACTACAACTTTCCCAACCACTACGACAACTACACCTATACCTATTTCACCAACTACTACAACTCCTACACCCATACCATCTTCTTCTCCTCCTATTCCAACTTCACCTACTCCTTCACCATCAAATTCCATACCTATTAACACTCACCCTATGCAAACCCGAGCCAAGTCTAGAATTATTAAACCTAAGGCTTATTCTACCACAAACCATCATATTCCTACTCATCTCAACCTAGACTATGTCCCATTTACCTATACTCAAGCCTTTAAATACCCTCACTAGAGACAAGCAATGCGGGAGGAATTTAATGCATTGCTTAGCACTGGTACTTGGTCACTTGTTCCCCCCAACTCTTCACAAAATCTGGTGGGTTGTAAATGGGTTTTTCACATCAAGAGGAAACCAGATGGAAAAATGGATAGGTACAAAGCCTGGCTAGTTGCTAAAGGGTTTCACCAACAACAAGGTTTAGACTACACTGAGACATTCAGTCCCGTAGCCAAACCAGTCACCATTTGATTGTTTCTTACATTAGCAGCAAGATTCAATTGGTTTCTTAATCAACTGGATGTTAGCAATACTTTTCTGCATGGCAACTTATCATAATCTGTCTTTATGGTCCAACCTCCAGGCTTTGAAGATCCCACCAGGTCTAACTATGTTTGTCATCTGCATAAATCTCTGTATGAACTAAAACAAGCCCCTCGGGCTTGGTATGAGAAACTTCACACTGCCTTACTTTCTCTTGGATTTACTGGCTCTCAAAATGACCATTCCTTATTTGTTAAAAAGGACCCAACCTTGGTTTTTGTCTTAATATATGTTGATGATATATTAGTCACTGGTCCAAATCCTCAAGCATGCAGGGACACTATTTCTCAACTCAGCAATCTCTTTCCTATCAAGGACTTGGGACCTTTCCACTATTTTCTTGGCATTGAAGTCAAAAGGTCTTCATCTGGGATTTTTATCTCCCAAACAAAGTACATTCTTGATCTACTTCAGAAGTCTAATATGATTGGGGTAAAACCATGTACCACTCCACTTAGCATATCCTCCTTGGATCATCAGTCTCCATTGTTATCAAATCCTTCTGAATATCGATCCCTAGTTGGTGGGTTACAGTACCTCACCTGGTCACGGCCTGATCTCTCTTTTGCAGTCAATTTAGTTTGCCAATTTATGCATCAACCTCGAGAGGCTCATCTTCAAGCAGTCAAAAGGATTTTAAGATATCTTAAAGGCACTCTAGAACTTGGACTTTGGTTCCCCACATCTTCCAATTCTCTCAGCATCAATGCTTTCTCAGATGCTGATTGGGCAGGCTGTCATAGTGATAGGAGATCCACAAGTGGTTTCTGCATTTTTCTTGGTCAGTTTCTCATCAGTTGGAGTACTAAAAAGCAACCAACCGTGGTCAGATCCTCCACTGAAGTAGAATATCGGTCCTTGGCAAACACAGCAGCTGAAATTACATGGCTTTGCAAACTGTTAGTTGATGTTGGTCTGCAACTCCCATGTGCTCCCAAGCTTTGGTGTGAGTGTGACAACATCTCAGCTATCTCTCTAGCCAAGAATCCTATTTTTCATGCACGGACAAAGCATATCGAGATTGACTACCATTACATTCGGCAAAAGGTTCTATCTAAAGCTATTTTAGTTCATTTTATTTGCACTCAAGACCAAACTGCTAATATATGCACCAAGTCACTCCCAAAGGCTCAATTCAAGCTTCTCATAGACAAACTTTCACTTCGAGACCCTTCGTTCAGTTTGAGGAGGGATATTAAAAGTAGTATTGTAAAAGCAAGTTGACACTTTCTGTTAGTACTCTGTTAGGAAATATACATTTCTGTTAGCCTTTTGTTAGTTTCCTAACTGTAGATGAGTTGTCATTAGCTAAGTCACTTGTACGTATATATACTCCAGAATGTAATCTTATTGATTAAGAAATATACAAACAGTTTTCTCTTCATAATGTGCACACTTTCTAGTTCTAAACAAGCAAATCATTAGAGCTTAATTTCCATTACGAAATACAAACCAAAAACAAAGACATTCATATCAATAGCCAGACATTTCATAATTCAAGTTCAACCACCCCATTCGTTGCTTTCCCTATTCTCCTATACTAAACAAAAGATTCCCCTTTACTGATTGCCCTATGTTACATCCAAACTCTTACTTAAAACCATAAACACTCTTCACATGACACGAGTGCACTGCTACGTGACGTCTCATATTACTATTTAAGAACATAGCAGGGGTACACCATTATGTGGTGTTTTATATCAATAAAACAAAGACATGTGAACAAAAAATTTACACATACTATTATGTTATTGATATGAAACGTCACCATAACGGTATACGCATGTCATGTAATTTCTTCTTTCGAACTCACATGCATGACTTGAGTTCCAATGAATCCCACGCCCCACAGGCTGCAATCACATGCCCTATTTTGTACCCAACCGGGGCCCCACCTTGCATTATGAAAGGGCAAATATGGGAAACCCTCATCATAATGTCCTATATTGTACACACAACTTGATGCCTTTGAGAAGATTGTGATGCCAAATCATTTTTAGACATGCCTATATGGCAAAGAATATTGGGGAAAAAAACTTGGGGTGCAAGTGGAGTTACAGAAATGCATGCATTAGTATTAGTTTAAAGATTAGTGAGGAAAGAGATTAAGAGGGGGATAGAGAAAAACAGGGGCCAAGCGAAATGATGTGTTGGGGGACAAAGAAAGCGACTTTTATTTTTGGGAACTTTAACGAAACACTCTCAGTACTGTTCACTTTAACGAAAAATCACATTTTTATTCTAAAAAGTCAATCTTGGTACTATTCACTTACAACACTTTTTTGTCATTTTCGTTAAAATTCACAGTTTTCAAGCCCCTTTCATTAGTTTTCCTTTTATTTTTAGTATTGCCAGCCTCAGAACGAGACACATAACTTGCTTGCTTCACTCGCCACCTTCTTCATAGGCTTGCGCACGATACGGCGGGTGAAATTCCTACATAATCCAATCGATTCTAGGTTCAAATTACCAACTAAACCGCACATTTTGATTTGTCTAAATTTTAAACCACAGGGCTTAAAACTGATGTGATCAATTCATCAATATTGCGGTTTGGTTTGATTCGTTTTGCGGTTTGTCATGCATTTGCTACTAAACAAAAAAAAGAGTTTTAACGAAAAGCCCGCGGTACTGTTCACTTTAACGAAAAACCACATTTTTACACTAAAAAGTCAAACCTGGTACTATTCACTTTACCCTTTATTTTGTCTTTATCGTTAAAACTCAAAGTTTTCAAGCCCTTTTCATTAGTTTTTCTAACAAAGGATCCATAGCCATGTCGAAGTACGTGTTCAAAAAACTGTAAACTTATCAATTTATAAAAAAACTCATCATTAAACTATCAACTTCGGAACTTAAATTTACAATCTCATAACTTTAAGATACATAATCTCAAAATTGAACTAAAAGGTTCAAACTTCTAATAATTATGTAAAAGTCTTCATATTGTCAATTGATTTTATAATGAACTTCTTTCATGCTAACGAAGCAAGTTGACTCACGTGTTAAGCCCAACGGCTAGACGTGCTCCATACCACTCAATTTGTGTTGTCCACATGTTAATCTTTAAAATTGCCATATGTGAAGGGGTGTGTTGAGAGTTTGAACCCTCTATCGGATAAAAAACAGGAGCATTACATGTGCTTGTAAGGAGTTTGAGTATTCCCTATATTGTCAATTGATTTTATAGTATAACTTCAATTTTCATGCCCATCATAGAAAAAAGAGCTACATCACGTTGTAATCTATATAGATAAACAGAGAAGGCAAAAAGGATGGAGCTTTCATAATACCCAAATTGCTCTTCTCCGATTAAAATTCCGAAAAATAAAAATTAACAAAAAAGACATGTATGTTGCAATCCAATAAGATTAGGAATGTGATTGTGTAAATCCTAGTAGATCTAGGAATATTGATAACTCATATATTTCATGCATTTTTACCAGCCATTTCTAGTCTCTTTGTGATGTTTTTGAGTTAAACTGGTTGCATTTTACCCTATTTTGTGTTAGTATGTAGTTACATGTATCTTATGATCAATTTGAAGGCAAAAGAAGTGAAAACATGCCCTTTTTGGAGCTGATCCTTATTCAAACGTGGAGAGACGATTAGTGGCCTGTTTTGGTGCCCAAATAAAGTTGTTACTTTTTTTGAAGTCCAAATAAAGAATCCAAGATGAATTTGGCTTGTTAGAAGATCAGGAACATAATGGGAAAGGAATTGAGATATCTAGCTTGATTTGATGGTGCAACATAAGGCAAAAACGTGCAAAATAAATGCTAAGTTGCTGGGATCACTTTCGGATATCTTCCAACCTCTTTTACCCCATAAAAACTTGCCTTTTAGCCATTTTTACATGCCGTGTTTATTCTGGGCGAATTACACAATTCGGATGACCTACTTTTCCTCTCTTTTTCATTCACTCTTAAAAAAGCCTAGTCGTTCCATACACTTTCACCACTACTGAAGACTCATCGCAGAAGGCTGTTCTTGGAGAAGTTCCACATCAGATTTGCTTCAAGGGTTTCCTTTCCTGAATTTATTTTCACTCATGTTGTGTATTTTCGTTTTAATTTATGTGAACATGATGTGTAACTAAGTTCATAGCTAGAGATTTCGATGTAGCCTTGCAAAATTGATCCGTGTTTTTAAGTTAAAGTATTCAGTTCATCAATCTACCTCTTGTTTCATTCACTTAATATATTGTTAAATTTGTTTGTTGATTTTAATGTTTGATCACCATTAGGGTTTCTTACAGATTATTTGATCAAGAATATAGTACACGCCATGCTTAATCTTTGTAGACATGGGATTGAATGAAGAAACTGCTATGCATACATCTTGCCATGTATTTTCTTTGGTTCTTTGACGCTTTCTTGCATGCTAAAGACTCTTAATTAGGAACCAAAGTTGAACATCCCAATTAGGTTGTAGATTAGGAGAATTTGATCAAAACCACACATCATATGGTTGATCATAAATGAGTAAAACGAACCCTAGTTGCAGATTAGAGAGTTGAATGCATTTGGACTTGATAAACATGGAATTGGTTTTGTAATGGTGAATTTGAATCGCTGGCCTCATCTCCATTGCTTCGACTTCAATATATTATTCGCTGCTACATTCTTGCATTTTAATTTAATTAAGTTTACAACACAAAAGTTACTCTCAATTGGTTACTTTCATTCTTTAGTTAGGGTTCTTTCAAAGTAAGTAAATTTATAGAGGTCCAATCAGTCCTTGTGGTTCGACACTCTTACTCGTGCCATTATTCTAACCATATTTTTGCACTAGGAAGGAACACAACAAATATCTCTTGTATTCCTATAGGGAGTTGATTACCTATTAAGATTTGTAATCCTAAAAGGGTAATGATTTTACCTATCCTACTACTATAAATAAAGGCACAATGGGATGTAATAGAACACACCTCACAATTACACATCTCTCTCTTCTCTCTCTATGCCGCACCCTCTCTCTCTTTCTGGCCACCATAATTGTTCAGTAAATTATGTCTACAACACGATATCAGCACGTTCTTGAAGTTGCGCTAACAAAAGAATTTATTCTTCAATTAGGGGAGTATTACGTTTTAATCATTCTTTTTATGATTAATTTATTATTTTATTAAATTGATCTACATGTTATTGATTCAATTTAATTTTTTTTGTTGAACGTGACACAACGCATTGGAGATGCAATTCCGGCTTTTCGAGAAGGATCTT
Organism: Cotoneaster glaucophyllus; assembly: GCA_036320875.1. NCBI lineage: Eukaryota > Viridiplantae > Streptophyta > Magnoliopsida > Rosales > Rosaceae > Cotoneaster > Cotoneaster glaucophyllus. Next base: position 43,225,844 of record CM070073.1, read on the forward strand.
CTACAAATTCAAAGGCTTTTGTTGTTTTCTACCAATCAGGTACGCTTAAAATAAATTTCCCATGATGCATGAATCCCCTAAATTTATATTTACCTTCCAATATAGATATATATATATATATATATATATATATATTGTATATGCTCATATATTTGTCAATATATATATATATATATATATATATATATATTTGTTTCATGCACTGCAACTTGGGCTGTTGTTTTTGTTTCACACCCCAGGCCAGCTTTTGCTGGGCCTTGACCCATGCCCCCTTTGCAACCCAAAAAGCCAGCAGTTTGTTGGGCTTCATGCTTTTGGCCCGTGGCCTAAAGCCACCCCTATGGGCGGCTATTGCAGCCACACCCGAGTTTTTTTTGCTCATGGCACTTAGCCCAAAATTTCGGGCTATGGTATTTTCGACCCAACGCTATTATTTAGCATTTTAAATAATTTTAACCCGAATGTTATTATTATTTTTGCTTCTACGATCGACCCCGTTTGGTCTCAATCTATTGAATTAATTAAAAGTGACCTACAGTCCATTAATTTGATAATGAATCTAAAATTATTGACCTGAAGATCACTTTTGGACATTAATGATTCAGTAATTTATTTTTATACTTTGAACCGTTAACATACTTTCGTAGTAACGAAGTTCTCACACTTAGTTCCCGAAGAAACTCAAATCCATCCACTAAACGTTCATAAACTAAATTGAACCTATAGTTTCAAATTTAGTGCCTTTAAAACCCGAAGTTTTCATAAAAGAATACACCCATGAAAACCCAACGTTTTTCATGAAAACCATGTCTTAGAACTCGAATGTTCTAACTTTAATGCTTATGGATGATTCCTTCCCATATCATCTAGCACAATCTTGTACCCTCAAATTCAATGGATTGTCGAACCGTCACAAGTTCGATTTCCCTTATTTGGACATTTCTAACAGAAACCACTTTAAGTGGGGTACAAGATGTGAATCTCCACTTGACTATTATGAAGCTAAGAAACCATTGTAGCCAACAATTGAATGGAAGAGCTGAATAAGCCTCTGCCATGATCTTCATTCGAAGACTTATGCCCGAATCATTATAACCGGAAGTACCTCCTAAACGAGGATTTCATGGCTCTTTGTCATTGCCTACATACTGTTTAATCATGAAAGGCATTGCCTGAAGCACACCATGATTACGTCCATGAATGAGTACAATTCTGAAATTTATAAATCTGATTGAATTTTGACTAGAGAATCATTTTCTTGTCTTCCATGTTTCTAACTTGCCCCTGAAGCAGTAATGTAGAAAGCGGAAGTTTACTAAATTCTCGGATCTGATTACTACCACAACATATGGTAGAATCAAGGCCTGCCAAGGTGTGGCATCATGCTCGAAGCATAATCCTTGGCACCTAAGACCTAAAACTTCAAGAATAAAGGATAGTATTCCCAAACCTTAACCCTGCAAAATCTACTTCCGTCTTGATGTAATAGATCATTGGTTATGCACATGTTCGTGCCCCTACCAATGTTGTTAAGGAGTACCATTCTAGTAGTCAATATATACTAATTTTTCTCCATCAAACACCATTTGAAGGCAGAATTTTTACTTGGATGGCTTTGTTGGCCGAATCCACCCTAGTAACTTTGGTTTACTTTGTGACCATTTTTCCATGTTCTTGGATTTAAGTTTGGTGTATGTTTTACTTATGGATAATCTTATTGATACTGTCTTCGAATATGAGTTAATTGAATCATGTTTCTTAATACATGTGACCCAATTCAACTAAACACGTGATTAGGTAGAAATGGGGGAAAGTTAGTTGTCTGGATGAATGCGATACTACGCACACTGACTTTACACCTAAACCACATCTCTAACAACGACTTCAGGTCTATCCAACTTGATTAAGAGCATTGGCACGCTCTTCGTTGTATGAATGATACTGAATTACCATTTAAGGGACCTTAAATTCTCTTTGTCGTTGAGTTTTTAAGGATATTCAAGAGAACAATGATCATCAATGAAATCACTAAAGAAAATAGAGTGAAATATCTTTGCGCCACCTCCAAAAATGAGCCTGAAGCTTTGATTTGGGGACAATGGGTTGTCTCCCAACTGGAAACACGGCACATATGGTCGACCTGGAGCCGGTTAATTCGAGCAGTTTACTTATTTTGGCACAACCTTTTAGGACACTTGGGTCGAACAATGATGCTACGACGTATCTCCTTACCCAAAGTAAGGATCTTGTGCCTACAAGCACACTTTGCCAAAACCCCCTTGTTTTGGGAAACTTGATTTCTAAATCATCCCTAGCATAGATCTCTTTTCTTAATGGATTCAAGGGAATATATGTGGACTAATCCAACCAAAATGCACACCATATAAATACTTATGGTTTTGGTTGATGAATCGACAAACTAGTCACATGTTTGTCTACACACATTGCTGTTAAACCCCCTGGCTGATTAAAAACTCACCACCTTACTTATCCCACAAAGTCTGGTAGACTGGATAATGTCGGAGAGTTTATATCGACAAGGTTTTCGATAAAGTATTGCATGTATTTTGGGTTTATAATTGAATATCGAATTCCCATGATTCACCCCAAATAGCCTCGCCTAGTGATCATAAAGCGCAATTTAAATGACCGCCCGGATTTTGGTAAACGTACCAAGTTTTTGGTTTCTGCCTAAGGCTATGCAATCTTGTACGCAGTTATGTTAGTCCGCCTTGAGGCCCATTACCACCCAACCTATATGATGTTACCGTTGGTTACTGGGTACGAACTTGACGTTTTTTGTATTTACGCATTTGGATGTGCATTCCATGTGCCAAGTTACGCCGCCGCAATGTACCAACATGTGTCCTCAAAGACGGATGTGAATCTTTGTCAATTTTGATTCTCCTTCACACTAGCTTTCTTCGAGCCCTTTCATGCAATCTCTTTACTGCTCATTTACGGGTTGTCACTTTAATGAGACAGTCTTCCCGTCGCTAGGGAGAGATAAGAACGTCAATGTTCCTAGAGAACGGCGCAAATTTACGTGGACATTGCCCACTATGTCTCATCTCAATCCTCATACCGCACAAGTGTGATAAGCAAGGGCGATAAATTCTAGCTTTCAGATTGTTGCTCCAGAAACATTCCTCTGATTTAGCTAAGGTGATGAGATCATATACTAGTTGCAAACATGCCTGCAAAGATAGACGTACTTAACATACGTCGAGTTAACATCCCTGAAGGGTATGCCGCCCCTGTTGAACGGTCTGGTAGACCAACGGATAACCAATCAATCTGTCTTGGCCTGGAGCACGACATATCATTTGGTTTATAGGATTCACTTCCCTAGAAGAGGAAGGCACGGCACAACAATAAATCTAAATTTGATCGCTGTCCCAAATCATTTCCATCTCATGAGATTAATCTGGATTACTCCCGAGACTTGAAGTTCTTGGTCCAGTATACTAGTTTGGATGAGCTAAATGGAATTGAAATGAGATTACGATCGATGATCTTTTCACTTATATGGTAGCTACCGACATAAATGAAAAACGACAATATCAAACCGTGTTCCGTTAATTAAGTGACAACGTAGAACTGATTGGGCAACCGAAATTACAATCTAGGTCAAATTCCTTACCAAAGTGTGTTTGGACCTGTCGTTCCTACACTTCCTAAGGTAATCCTATTGTGTTACAAATGGGAAATGAAACGTTATAAGATGAATGAAATAGTGTGATATGATGTATGCCTTACGACACAAGGTTTCTCTCAATCGTCCGACGAATGTGGTATACCCGTTTAAGTGATTCTTTGATCAGTCAGGGATATGAATTATGCCCATGTGTGTTAAACTATGAAGTCTTATTCCAAATTGCTAGAGTTACAGTTTATGTTGTTAATACGAATCTCATTAAGACTCCGGAAGAGCTTGAGAAAACTGCCTCGCACCTGAAGATGGAATTTGAGATGAAAGATCATGGAAAAACTCGTTTATGCCTTAACCTGAAGTTGAAGCATTGTTTTGACGGTATTTTGGTCTACCAATCGAACTACACCCCGAACGTGTCACCTTTGAGTATACCCATGATCGTCCATACGTTATATACAAATGAGACCCTTTAAGAGGTTATGGAATCCGAAATTCCATATCTAAAGTTCAACTTTACGCTTCATTGTACTTAGCTCATTGTATTAAGATATGACATCTTCTTCGATGTTGGTAAAGATGTAGCACCGCGCCTACACGCAACCACTGAATTGATTTTAAAGACGTACCCTGAAGGTACTGCAAGGGAAAATCCCAATGCATCTCGAGCGGATCCAACCCCCTAGTCCTCGAAATGATGCTTGCCTTGTTTGTTATGTTGACGCTGGTTACTTATCAAACCCGAACAAGGCAAAATCCTCAAATGGTTTTGTCTTTACAGTTAAGGATATCGTAATATCTTAGAGGTCCACGATATGACTTTAGTTGCGAAATCTTCGAATCGTTCCAAGACTCACCTCACTTCACTATGCCACAAGTGAGATATGGTTAGGAGTTACTATTGGGCATATTCGAAGTACTTGCTATGTTTTCATCCATCGTTGAGTCCCAACGACGATCCATGAAGATTATGGCACATGTATCAACCCGACCAAGCCATGATACATAAACGAAGTCAATGCCAAGACATATTGCGTCTACATCTACATCAGCAAAGCATCAAGAGATTGAAGTCATGCAAGCCGATTCCAGACAACCTTGCCGACCTCTACACGACATCTCTGCCGAAGTTAACCTTCCAGAAACTTGTCCGAGGAATTGGTATGCCTAACTATCATATGCAATGCTTGTAGTTCTCATTTGGAAGTTATGTCAAACTCAAGGGGAGTATCCAAAAGTATACTCACTTGATCTTAATGTACTCTTTTTCCCTACGATTAAGAGCATTTTTCTCATTGGGCTTTTGCTACCTAACTAGGTTTTAACGAGGCACCCATCCTTGGCTGATCATACCCTTGTGAGCTCTTCTACTTGCGTCCAAAAGACGTATAGTTTTGACTTAATGCAACTTCTCACTTTTCTCCTTAGTCTTTGGGTTTTTCTCCCACCTTAAGTTTTACCATAGCGAGGTTTTGTGAGTATTACCTTTTTATGCATTCTTTTGTTGATATAAGAGTCGCATTCGCTCATTATGCCGACGACTTCATAAACTGTACTTGCTTCATCACTGAAGACCTGATGCACCATTTACTTGAGTATTTACACACTCAAGGGGAAGTGTTGCAGTCCTATTAGATTAAGAATGTGATTGTGTAAGTTCATTATTTTCTAAAATATATTTTAATAAAAAATATATATATATCTATAATAAATAAAATTAAAATTATAAAAAATGGCGTATGGCAAAAGGTTACTACATTAGGAATTCTGAAAGCTACTTCTAAAGATAAAATGTTGGCCATCGCCACAATAATTTACAATTATCATTGACTCCTTCACGAAATTGACGAAGCACCATCTCACCACCTTCATGTTTTTCTTTGTTACTTATTCTTTCAACAAACTTCACGTGTTCTCTCTTTAAATGCATAAATGCTCGGGGGAAAAAAAGGAATAACCTTCTAGAACAAACACTTAAACTAAATAATTTTGAAAGTTAAATTATAGTTGCAGTAGTTTTATATATTAAAAGTTTGAGAAATCAATAGTGAGAATATATTATGACAAACCCCGACCTAGGAAGGTCGAAGCATGTTGGACATCATCTTGAGATGACGTAACCATAAGGGTAAATGATGTGAAAAAGTGAATAAATTTAAAACCAAACTAGAACTAATTTAAACTAAATAGTGAAAGAGTGTGCAGTCGTGGGAAGAATTACAATTATTCAGAGCATAAAAGACATTACGACTACAAATCAAAACCATAAAACAGGCGTGGATACAAATCTCCCATACGTTCTTCTGTCTCCCAAGTGGCTTCCTCGACTGAGTGGTTCCTCCACAAGACTTTCACCATCTGCATGGTCTTGTTCCTAAGAACTTTATCCTTCCAATCAAGAATAGTCACTGGAACCTCATCATAGGTCGAATCTGGATTGATCTCCAGTGGCTGAGGAGGGATCACATGTTACGGATCAGAGACGTATCTCCGTAGCATCGAAACATGGAACCCATTATGCACCCTCGATAACTCTGGTGGTTGTTACCCTCCGGGTATCGCCCAACACAACTCGATTCGGAATCCAAGTGGACCCTCCAGGTCGGGGTGTGTCATATTCTATCAAATGGCAAAAGAGTTACCAATTTATAGCTTGGAACTTTTTTTCAGTTACAAATATTTTCTTATAAACATCATGCATGAATCAAAGGAGTACAAATTAGATATGTTGTCTTTTAAATTTGTCACTTTGCCAGAAAATGATCACAAGAGTACAAATTAAACTTGTCTTGGCAGCAACAAGGCTCTTAGATGTACTTCACTCACCTTAACTTTTTCACTTGTCTCGGCAGAAGAGTTACCAATTTATAGCTTGGAGAAAGTTTGGTAACCCAAATTGTCAAATGATGATAAACATAAGGTCTATATTTCAAGTGGTTAAAATTATTAATGGGAGTTTTAACGAAACACTTCCGGTACTGTTCACTTTTAACGAAAAACCACATTTTTACCTTTACCTGACACTATTCACTCTACCTTTAAAAAGGATTTTTCATTAAAATGGAAGTTTTTTTTTTACTTTTCATTAGTTTTCCTAATTATTATTTATACGTCTTTGCATATGAGGTCTTCTATTCTCTTTAATTGCCAAATAGTGAAAACAGGATAATAGTAGTGGGACAATTGACATTAATAAACTTACACAAATTATTCAAAAATATAATATGTTGGAGGGAGAATCCAAAATTTTCCCAAATTAAGACTGTATACCGCTACTTGTATAACGTATATATTATTTGTATATAAAAGGGAGCAATTTCTCATTTGCATGCAATAATTTTCTCTAGAATTATAGGTAAACCATATATTTGTATTATATTGATGTATCACGTGATGCGTTAAATAATTCATGCAATCATTATTTAATTAGGAAAATTCATTAACTGATATGACATTTATATATAGCCGGTCACACCAATATAGTACAAAATGTAATCTACTTAATTTTACTCTTTTTCCTTTAAAAATCAAATTTCTAACCAAATTTTGTTCATTAATTTATCCTAGGTTGGACAGGATTGCAAATTGGGCCATAAAAAAATAAAAAATAAATAAAAAAAAGGATCTAAGAGCCCGGCTAGATAAATTTAGTCATGTTTGCAAGATAGAATAGTATCTAAGGCTAAGGACAATTTGGAATTGTTGTGTTTTTTAAATAAAAAAAAAATATTTATATTGTGTTTAAAGAATAATTAGCTGTAAAATAAAGAAGATGAACGTTTGATAAATTGTATTTTTAAAAGTGTTGTGAGTATAAAAAGCAGTGTAAAAACGTTTGGTAAAATTTTAATGTAAAAGTGGTACAATTGTATATAATAAAAAATGTGGACATGGTAGTGGGGGATGGTAGCGTTGACAGCAGCGGCAGGTGCAATGGTGGTGGTGGTGATGGTGGTGTTGATGGGGTATGGTGATAGTGTCAGTAGTGGGGTGTGGTGGTTAGAGCGCAGAGGTAATGATGCTGGTAGAGGCGGTGATGGTGGTGGCTATGGTTGTGATGATAGTGATTGTGGTGGTGGTGATGGTTGCGGCGACAACAATGGTTGTGGCAATGTCGTGGTTGTGGTGGTGGTGGTGGGGATGCTAATCCTGGTGGCAACAATGGTGGAGATAATTGTTGGAGAACAATTAAGAAATTAAAATAATAACATAATTTGAAATAATATTCTTTATTAACGAAATATGGTTGCAATACAGAATGAAGAAATAACAAAAATAATTAGAGAAAATAAAATGATACTAATTTGATTGATAGATAGAAGCTAGCTCAAAGCCATGTCATTCAAACAGTATTTTCGTCCCACACTTGTGCTTGTGGTTTGATGACTTCTGCTTGACCAAGATACAACTATTTAATCCTACAATCTGCATTGAATTATAGAACTCTGGCGAATTGCTTTTGTGTGTTTACTCTCTGAAATGTTTTGTACGGCGGAGAAAGAAAAGAAAAGAAAAAAAGATGATCTTTTTTTTTCCAAAGATAGAAAAAAAGATAGAAAAAAAAGATGATTCAACGTTGAAAATGAAACTATAAATATATAGATTGTTTCATACCCTTTCAAATACCTCTTGAATGTATCTGAAAGTAACCAACTCTTTCAACCCAGTTTTGTCTCTTAATCAGAACGTTCTTAATATTAATTAAAAAATTAATCCGAAATTAAAAATTAATTAACACTAATTAATTTAAAATTCCAATAATGCCCGCTTGTGTTGATTAATTAATATTAATTAACATTAGGTATAGTTACACAAGCCTAATCTACAACCAGAGGCCCAACCGTCAATTCTCATTCCAAAATGGTCCAAATCCTAATTGTTAACAAACGAAAGAAAACTATTATAAGGACTTATGGGAAGCTCATGCTTCCCGATGTGGGATAATGGAGGACAATGGAGGCTTAAAACTCCAACAATGAGTGGTGATGGTCATTTTATTCTTCATTGGATAAAATGTGTGTTGAAGTATAAGTAATGTTATTTTTAAAAAAAGCTAATGAGGGTTCTACAGGAATTAAAAATATTTATTAAAAGTTTAATTCCGTTTTTATAAAGATAGCTTTTAAAAGCTGCCTATATATTGTTTTCAAAAGCTATACCATTGCTTTTAAATAAGCGGTATATTTTAGTGTTACCAAACACGTTTCATTGCTTAACTTTAAAAAGAAAGCAACTTTTAATGAAAAAATATAATATTGAACGGGGCTAAATGTCCTTACTATCTTCCACTCGATTTGAATGAGACAGAATAATTCGTTTCATAAAAATTATGGAGGAGATAATAATATGGTAGCAACTAGCAACCCCACTTGGTAGGGAAGACCCCTCCGGATCTCTCCCACCAAGTTCTAGGGATCCGGAGATCTGAACCTTTGAAATTTAATCAAATGGCTACAATTATTATAACTTTAAAATGGTTCTTTGTTTGTAACCGTTGAATCAAATTCAAGGATCTAGATCTCCGGATCCCTAAGATTAGGTGGGAGAGATCCAGAGGGGATCTCTTCCCCACTTGGTAAGGAATATGCTGTGGTTTTGAAGAAATTGGTGCACAAACACAATGATGAGTTTGCAGATAATCACAGTGATGAAACCTTCTTCCCTTTTCTTCTTTTCTGCAATTTTTTTTGTATTTTTGTTTTTTTGTTTTTTTTGTTTTTTTGTTTTTGTTTTTGTTAAGTTGAGTTCTTCCAACGCCATGGCCATGGCTGTTCCAATTTTTGCTGAAGTCTCATATAAAAAAAGGTTTTTATCATAAATGGTCTTTGAAATCGACTCATCATATCAAAATGGTCCCTCAAAATTGAAAATCGATCAATGTAGTTCATGAAAATGGTGTCACAAATCAATATGGTCATTCCGTCATGATTGTATCAAAAATTTTGTTATGTGCTGATGTGGCACATAACTGGACCTACAAATCTAATTAAATATTGCCATGTGAATTAGAAAATATTTAAATAAGTTTTTTTTTATAATTAAAAACTTAGAAATAAAAAGAAGACGACGACTGTTCATCATCTTCTTCCCTTCCCCAAAAACCCAACCGCAACTCCTACAGTGACACAGGCATCAACCCAAGCACTGTAAAAACACACAATGCAATTGCCATATGCATATACCTCCACACCCACCCAACATTGACCACCAAACCCATCACCAATGTCTTCCTCTTCCTCCACCTCTGCTCCCAACCTCTCCCCGCCATCCAATGAAACCACCACCACCACCACCACCCCCACCCGTCTAATCACTCCAAGCCCAGCCACAGGCCCTCCCCAACCTACATCTCTCGTCCCACGATCGTATCGACGTTGTCGGCTCCAGCCAGTCGAATAGGTCGCACCCCCATTCTCACGGTCCTCGTGCTCTCCAACGTTGATAATCGAATTGAAACTTTTCTGGTGTCGCTTGACCCGGAGGTGCAGTCGACAGGGTGGTGTGGGGCTGTAGTGGTTGCTCGATGGGAGAGGAAAGAAGATGGTGAACAGTCATCTTTTTTTCTTTTTTTCTTTTTTGTAAAAATAAAAGTTTTTTTTTATTATTCAAAATATTTTCTAGTTTATATGGTAATATTTAATAAATTTGTGGGACCTATTTATGTGCCACTGCAACACTTAACAAAATTTTTAACGAAACTCTAACGGAAGAATCACATTGATTTGCGACACCCATTTTCAGGGACTACATTGATCGATTTTCAATTTCAAGTACCATCTTGATGGCAGGTGTCAATTTCATTGACTATCTGCGATAAAAAATAAAAAATAAAAAAGATTGAACCATACAGCCATGGGTAATTGTATACAGCAATGATGAGATAAAGGGCATATTTGATTAATTGCAGTCTGGATAAAGATGGGAACATGGTGACGAAAAATAGTCGGGAGGGTTGGATCGCGGACGGCGATCTCTTCCTTAGACGGTGTCGGTGATGGTGAGTTTAAGTTGGGCGACAACTCTCGATTTGGCTTTTAATACATTTGATATTATATGTATTTGTTGAGGAATTTGGGTAAACCTCACAACGAGCTAACCGTATTAATTTGGTTAAAATTCGCCTTTGGCTGAACCAAACCTAAAAACTCTCATGTATAAGTAAAGAAGAATACCACTAGACCGTAGTACTAAGTGGCAATATAAATTAAATTTAAAAGCATCTTTAATGGAGCTGTTAAATTTTGATTGTCAAATCCCATTGGATGGCTGATAAGGTAATTTGAAGTTAAACGTTAAATTTCTTCTTCTTCTTCCTTTCCTTCCTTTCTTTTTTTTTTTTTTTTTTTTTTTTGCCCTTCTCTGTTCTACTCAACTGCCTCCGCACATGGACCAAATCAGTGGGATATGCAGACTCTAGATACCTATCTGATCCACACCAATGACGCTCCCAAACCGGGTATGTATTTACTTCTGTAATACGACAATCCCATGGAAATCTACCAAACAATATATGGTAGCTACTTCATGCAACTATGCAGAGATAATCGCTCTCCATGAAGCTAGTAGATAATGCATTTCTTTAAGATCTCTTGTCAACTTTTACTTTCCTTTTCTAGATAAATTTGAGATAAATTGCCTCAGCAAATACTTTTGTTAGTTCGAACTGAATTATTTTGTTACAACTTAGCTTAAAAAATTCAAGTCTATGATCAAACTCTTGAAGAGCCTACAAGGCTATTTGCATATATGGTTTATATTTACCATGAAGTTTTATACTACTCATAGTTTATTTTATATTCTAGATTTGTATGTCCTTTGCAGAAACACAAACAGCTTTTATCAATTCTGGAAAAACTTCCACGCTTTATGTCAAGATCTACTCAAGCTTAATTTTTTGAAGACCAAAGTCACATTACTTCAAACTTGACGGTGATGACCAGTTAAATCAAGGGTCACTATCATCAAATGGAGCCACTTATTTAGCAGAGTTATTCATCAAGGGGAGTCTTTGGCAATATGATGTAATGGACATATAAGAGCGTTGTGCCTTTTTTCTTCGACCAAGTTTTTATCCCACTAGATTTTTCCTGTCAAAATTTTAGTGAGGCAACATTATGCAAGTCGAAGACAATATCAATATTTCATAACCATAGAGCCCAATTATTTTCCTTCGCTTAGGTTTTTTCCCACTGAGTTTTCAAGTAAGGTTTTATTGAGGCAAATACCATTGATTGGTGAACATCCAAGGAGGAGTTTTATAAATAATATTTATTATGTGAATGTTCACATTCTAGATCAATATCTAATATGTAAATAGTTGAGATATTTTCTATGTAAATCCGAAGCCTATATATATGCACTGTAACAAGAAAGAAATGGACTTTGATTCATCCTCCATTTTCTATCTTGTCTCTCTATTCTCTCATATTCCATACTTTATTTCGGGAGACTTTGGATGCGGTCCTTATGACACACCCCGACCTAAATCAAGGCGTGCTAGCCGTCACGTGAGGGTGACGTAGCCATGTGAGTAGTGCGGAAGTGATAAGAAGATAAGAATGTGAATAAATAAAAACCAACCTAGGAACTTACTAAAGAAATAGCATGAAAATGCAAGTGTAGAGAGTTAAGAGTCACAACACAATATCAGAACATAAATGGCCAAGGAACAGTCCAGCAAAATACGACAAATTAAACCTCGATGGCTAACAAATTTACATTAGCTAAGTTTGGAGGGGCGGAACACAAAAGCGTGAGTGGGCAAAAAAAAAAAGGTTTTCCAAAAACATTGACTTCTCAAAAGTTCTAACCCCTCATTGTAAAACCTGTATAGCTTTCCCAGAAATATAACATATGAAACGATATATGTATAAGTCAAAACAAATCTCAAATCAATGCCAAGGTACGATGCCATATGATATGCCAACAATATAATCAAATTTCATAGAAGAATAGCTCGTATGAAAGAGAATGCACCAACAATAAATGAATATATAAGTCAGCCGGATCCACCTAAGGTGGCCTGTATGACTGAACCTATAGCTCATCTGACATGCATGTAAACGAGTCAGAACCACCTCTAGTGGTCTGTACGACGATACTATGTCGGAACCATCACTAAAGGTCTGTACGATGAGAATAAATATGTCGGAACCACCTCTAGTGGTCTGTACGACTATATTATGTCGGAACCATCTATAATGGTCTGTACGACAAGAATTAGTATGTCGGAGCCACCTCTAGTGGTCTGTACGACAATACTTTGTCATCAGGCAAAACCATAATCGTACATCCTAACCTTAACCACATAACCTTACCTAGGACTTACCTGAGCGTCTACAGCACCAATAATAGCATGAAAGAATTTATAATGCCATTCTAACATAATGATAATGCATGATGGCAATTGAAAGAATAAAACTACTTAAATACGTTTTCTGGGAAAAACACTATGCATATACATATATATACAAAATAAATGCCCACTCACTGGTATGTGGAAGGGTCCAAACAACTATATAAACATTATTTTTAAAGCACCTAACCAACATTAGGTAATAACTTCTCATACATTGCTCAAATGGGGTGTTTGAATATACCAAAGTGATATACACAACCTCAGGAACAACCCCATATTTTTTAAAAAAAATTTCGATCACCCACGCGCCGCCACGCGCCGGCCAAGGCACGGCCAGACGCGCCACCCACGCGCGGGCACGTGCTTGGAACACTGACAGTGTCAACTAACTTCGTCAGGAATATTCCGTTAAAATACGAAATATTCTGTTTAATCTAACTAACGTTGTTGGAATATTCCATCAAAGTTGACGGAATATTCCCCCTCATTCTCGGGCGAGTCGCCGAACGCTAGCGACTGTTCGCCAGTTTCTAGAAATTTTCTAAACTTCGTAACTTGCTCAATTTTGCACCATTTTCTACGAAATTAGTACCAAATGAAAGCTGGAGATGAGTGGAACTCAACCATACCTGTCTTTGGTCCTAAAACCTACGAGATCTCGCCGGAGAAACCTCGAAAGTCTGCTATCTCTGCAACACTTTGAATATGGGCTTCCCGACGTCCAAAACACACTAACGACACACTCCGAGCTTCGTGAGGACGTCCTTAAGCTCCCTATAACCTTAAAATTCAAAGAAACCTACATGATTAAAAGTTGGTGAATAGTGACCAACTCGGGGATTTCCAGTTTTTTGGGTTTTCCTACGTTAAACCTAACTAAAAACAACCCCAAAACACTAGGGAAGGTGAGTAGATACCTTTTCAAGCTTTAAAAACTTGTGAACAAAACACGATCACCACGGGGTCACTGTACCCCTCGTCGGAGATCTCTGGTTCTCGTGTTTCCGACCACCTCACGTCCAACAAGTGGTAGGAACTGGTTCAGGAGCTCACAAGCAGTCCAATGGTAGCCATAGAATCTTCGATCTGCCGTGATTTGGAGGTCAAAGTTCACATCCGTACGGTTTGCAGATAAGGAGAGATAGTGAGTTCGAAGGAAGGAGAGAGAAAGGAAGGTTTGGTTTCAGTATGCATGAGTGGTGTACCCGTGTCCTTCTTGGGCAACAAAACCAAAAACTTGGTTCTAATTGGTCCTAAACTAAGTACTACAACCTAATTAACTAAACCTTAATAAAAAATAACACTTACCCTAATTGGTTCCCACTAACTTGGAAACACAATAATTGGTCCAAAACTAAACTTTGGGCCTTACACTTAGCCTTAAATAAGAACTCAACCCAACGCTCAAGGGTAAATTCGTAATTTCACATCCTCGACGAAGAAATAATATACAATGTTCGGGACGGGCTGTCACACCTTAGCTATGAATATTCCTTGATTAAAACCTTGTTGGTTTTTAATTTTTGATCGAGGTCCCTGAAATTAATGTGATAATTTATTTCTATATACGTTACTATATTTTTTAAATTAAAAATTAGAAATTTTAGTTGTTTATATAAATGAGATTTTAAATAAAAAATCATAATTTGTGGGATTAAAAATATTAAAATATAAATATACTATTGTGTGTGTGTGTGTGTGTAAATATATAAACATGGGTACATCCATCAAAATTAACCAAAACAATTATTGTATCAAAACATGGGTTTATTCTTCAAAATCACAAAAAAAAGAAGATATTATGTTTAATAACATTAGTAGATTTCTTCGATTAAGCTTGACATGGATACATTTTAAAATCAAAGAAAAAAGAATGTACCCATATAAGTTTAAAAATGGATTAGAAAAAAAATTGAATAGATTTTATATAAAAAAAATGGTACATTTTATATATAACAAATTGGTATATTTAAGAATGAGTACGTTTTAAGATTAAAATGTTTTACATGAATGGGTATATATAATTAGCATGGGTACATTTAGCAAAAAAATAAAAGTACAAATAAAAAAAAATATATGGGTACAAATACAAATAAACTTTAAAAAATATAGGCACAAAAAGAAATTAATATATGGGTACAAATTAAAACTGAAAAAAAAATTGGTACAAATTAAAAAAGAATAACAAATTAAAAATGGGTACAAACTAAAACTAAAAATATATGATAAAAAATTTAGTCATAAATATAAATATACTAATTGTAACATTTTTACCATTAAATGAATATATTTAGAAATAAAAAAATATTTTATTATTGAAATAATTAATGATGTTATTAATACCCAAGGACCTTAATCAAAAATTGAAAATGAATAGGATTTTAATCAATGGAGTAGCAAAAGGAAAAATGAGAACCTAATTTCTCCCTTTATTTCTAACATTTTATTATATATTGTGGGCCTAGTGGTACAAAAATTGTAAAAAGCGTGTAAATTGGTTGGGGTACGGTATGTGATTGTGGATGGTTGGAGACATTTATTAAATAAATCAAATTAATGGATTTGACATTATTGGTGAAACACCCCGACCTAAATCAAGGCGCAACGGTCAGCACTCCTTGATTGAGGTCGGGGTGTGCCCATTCTCACTTAACTTCGGAGTTCCTACGGAACCCGAAACCAGTGAGCTCTCAAAAGGCCTCGTTCTAGGTAGAGATGAGAATATACATAGTTAGAGCATTCCCAGGATGGGTGATCCACTAGGAAGTTCTGCTCGCGTGAGTTCCTAGAAACAAAACCGTGAGGGCGTGGCCAAGGCCCAAAACGAACAATGTTGTCCTACGGCGGAGTCGAGCCCGGGATGTGACAATTGGACTATGCTGTGGAAAAAGCCTGGGATATTAGGCCTCAACTCCACTTCAGATAAAACTCATATGTTGGAAGAAACTGTCGTTTTTATACCATTTGGCACTTTTGACATCTTTTTTGGAGAGGGTCAATGTGCTCAAATTCTTCATTTATTTGAACATTTATAGGTTTCCAACTTTAAATTAATGCACTTTAGGGCTCGTTTGAAGAGTACTTTTAAATAACTGAACGTGCTTTCAGTGAAAAAAAATTTGGGTTCCAAAAGCACTTCAATTGCTTTTCCAGGATTAACTTGCATTCTTACTAAGGATTGTGTTGAAACCAAATTTATGCATATCTGCAGACGAAGGCAAAATCCAGTCGGAATCCGCAAGGGGAGAATATGGTTGATTGAAGGGGTGTGATTAAATCAAATTAGACTACCTACATATCTCCAAGGATGGAGAATCAAATTATGCATACAGTTCTAAATAAGAACTAATGCGATGTGCAGTACATCATGAACCATCGTTGACGAATAGCCTATGACGGGGCTTTAAGAAGATGAGTTCTCTATGGACGTGTCTATGCGTAGATGGTGGCATATATGAAAGAATATGTGTACGGTAGTCATGTAGAGAAGATGATGAATAGTCTTGTAAAATATATAAGGCCCAAGAGATATGTATATTTAGTTATGGTTGATTAGAGAGATAAATGTCCAAGCTAAGGTATTTATAGAGATCTTGAGAGTCCTTGTAGGGAAAGTAATCCTAATTAAATCAGGAAGGAATCTAGGATAAGATATCCAATCCACCCAGGATTGTGATTACGTTGCTTAATTCCTAAGATATCCTAATTTGACATAAATTAGAGTTTCCTTACTTGGGAGACAAGTAATAAAAGTTGTGGAATGGTTGTTTGACTAGTCCAATCGTCTGAATTTCATAGGCTATAACATTCAGGTCCTTCTTGCCACCCAAGGTTCCACGTGTCATGGTCCCACAATTGCCCATAACTATGCTTCTAAGAGTGCGCTTTACTGGTTTGATTCAGAGCTAGCCAAGTTTGGCTAGTCCTTCTTGCTTATCTCTTAAATATCTGATCTTTCAGAGTTTTGAACCATATTATTGACCCCTGGTCGGAGTTCCAATGCATAGCTAAAAAGTTGGATGCAATGCGGAATGTGCCTATGTATTCCTAGAAGGACTTAAATGACTTAGAAAATAATTTCTTAAGTTTAGTTTACTCAAATCATTAAGCCTATTAGAGTAAAACACTTGAAACTTTCATCCTTTACTTCCTTATTGTGGGATATAGCTTAATCCGACAAGTAAGAGTCAAACACAAATAAGCCTGTAGACCTGCGACCCGGAAAGTTCACTAGGACTCCGAATCGAGCCGTGTTGGCTGACACCTGGAAAGTGACGAACCCAAAAAGTGTAATGATGTGTGAAAATGTGAATAAATTTAAACCTAAAAGTGTCTATATAACAGAGTGTGCTGTGAGCGGGTAGGAACCCAATTCACACGCAATGGCAGAGCATAAGATTAGTGCAGTAAGATAGGGTGAGAATTATACCATCAAAAGTATCATCTACACCCAGATTTGCCACGGCTCCTCGTCGATATGAAAGCTCAGCTACTAACACCTGGAGGGGCGCAAAACAGAAAATGTGAGTGGGCAAAAAAAAAGATTTCAAAAAGATTTCTTTTTCTCAAAAGTTATAACCCCTCGCTGTAAAATTTGTATAGTTACCCAGAAAATAGAACATATATATATATATATATATATATATATATATATATATGTATCTCAAAATCATCATCAAACTCAAAATCAAAACAATATGCCATGCGATGTATCATCAGAATAATCGAATCAACCAAGTATAATAAGTAATATATGAAAGAATGCATCATCGATGAATGAAGATGTATCAAACGGATCCACCTAAGGTGGCCTGTAAGGCTGAGTATATAGCTCATCTAATATGCTTGCACACGAGTCGGAACCACCTAATGTGGTCTGTACGACAAGGCTAGGTGTATTATATACGCTCAAGTGCTACGATCACGTGAAGCCTGTGCGAATAATCGTGGGTCACCTACATGTCGGAACCGCCTATAGTGGTCTGTACGACAAGACTGTGCACCTAACTTGGATCCATGGTGAGCGTATGGTGCGGGAGGTGAACATCACGTGAAGGACTGTGCCCTGGCCACGGGCGGGAGCACTAACACCGGGGTGCAGGTTAATGAGCTTTCAACGCATCTAGGTATAACCATAACCATGTAATTTACCATTAACCAAAAATAACCTTACCTGGAACTTACCTGAGCGTCCACAGCACAGACAATAATATCACTAACTAAGAAATGCAATTTCTAAAGAAATAAATATGTGGCATGGCAATTTAAAGAATAAAACCATTTAATTATGTTTTCTGGGAAAAACATAATGCATATATATATATATATAAACCAAAATACCCACTCACCTGGAGTCCCCGCTACGACTCCCTAACACAATCATCGAGGCGTCCCAAAACGATTGGCGCCTAAACAATTATCAAACTACATCTTATAACTTTTAACCATAGAATACGTACATCACATAAAACATATCCTCAAGGATATTCTAGAATCATTTGAGACCCTTAATCAAAACGTCAACCGTCGATCTAGGGTCCACAGCCCTACATACTTGATTCGGAAGATCCGTAACTCAGATCTCCAATCCATAACTTCCCAAGATGCACATTATGCTTCTAGAACAACATACTAAAATTTCGTTACGATCCAACGGTCGGATCTCCGCCAATTGCCAAAACCAAGTGGCGGTTAACATTTTATTTTATGAACTTCCAAATCCAATTTAGGAAGATCCGTAAGTTCCTATATTCTTCAAATATTACGTACTACAACGTATCAAGGTTTGGTGACGATCCAAAGGTCGGATCGTCGATTTACATAATTACATGTTAACGTAACGTAATGAATTTAGGTTCAATTGCTCAATCTACGTCATTCAATTATCAAAACTGAACTTAAGACGTCAAATATCGCCTAAAAATAACATTGACAGCCCACTGGCCACGCGCCGCCCAGACTCGCGGGAAAATCCAACTATCTCGAAAAATTACCAAATTTTGCAGAAATGAAGATCTCAACGAGTAGAGTAACTTTCATACCTGTGACTAGGGCCAATTTGGCCTAGAAAGGCTCCAATTTTTCCAAAACCGTATGAAACCCTTGTTTTTTGGTGTCTTTCCGACTCCAAAACTACTCTGCCGCTCCCAAACTTGTTTGGGCTTTGTTCTAGGCCTCAAGAGAATGCTATGGGTGGTGGTTATTGGAAGAAATTGTTTTAGAAATGAGAGAATCGGCAACACGAACCCACCGCACCCACCGGTGCGTTTTTCCTCATTTCAAGACCAAAACTCTCCAAATTTGGGATGGAATGGATAGAGGGAAGGTCATAGAGTTGATTCTAGGTAGTTGGATGGTGCAATTTGCCGGAAAAACAGGTGAAAAGTTGTCGGAATTCATGGGTGCCGCGAGTTGGGTCACAGGTCAAGGGAAGACCCGCCGTTCCCCCGATTCTCTCCTTTCCTTGTCCTCTCATTGGTCATTATATTCTCTCTATTCCTCTTATTCCTCCACTTATTTCCCAACTCTCTTCTTTTCTTTTAATCCTAACCGCCCATTTCTTTCTTTCATTCCATCCTAGCCACACACGTGGCTTTCCTGATATCTTTAAAAAAAAAATCTGGAATTTCCCGGAAATTAGTTAATTACTAAAACACCCCAAACTTCAAACGTTAATATCTTCCTCGTTATAGCTCCAAATCACAAACCGTCTGCGTCCACGTGTCCGTAGCGATGAGTACTACGAGGATATGCCAAGAAAACAAATCTTAGGTGACACGACACTGCAATTAACCCCAGTCAACACACATGCCTCGGAGGGCATTTTTGTAAATTCATTTTATAAAATTGTAAAATCAGGGATGGGCTGTCACAATCTCCCCACCTTAAAAAATTTCATCCCCGAAATTTAAAACCATTTATTAAACAAAAGTAGTGAAATCACAGTAGAGAAATAAATGTGTAAAGAAGATATCAAGTTAGAGTGGTTGCATAAAAGAGAATGTCATTCTGTCGCGATCGGAGTGCAATGATTCCTCTTTCATGCCTCCAGACTCCTACCTTTCTTCTTCTTCAACACAATATTAAAATAAAACCTTTCTTAAAGCATAGTGATAAAGAAATAGGCGTATAGCCTTAAAATATATGTAAAGAATTCTAATTAAAAATAGTTGTATGAAAACCAAAACCGATCATAGAGAGAATTCGCCCACACTCTTGTAGCGTAACAACTTTGAAAATAAATGTAATAATATTGTTGGGTTAAGCCCAACCAAAAAGAAACTAGTAACTGTAAACAAACCTAAATGTTAACTTGCTTAATGAGTTCAACAATTAATTCTCAATATTACGGTCTGCAGCCCGTAATACTGACAATTCACTGTCGTCTCGCTGAGCAAGTAACAATTCCCGGAGATGCACTATTACCATCATGCCCCCCATTGGGAAATACGCATACCTCGTCCTAACAAAACTCGATCGTGCTCAGACACTACCTTCTCGAACCATAATAACATTAACCAAACACAATTCTTCTATAAACAATTCTTCTATAACATACTCTTGCTCAATTAAATACCTGCTTCCAGTACTCATCTGCCAATTATGTATTATGTACAGTGTCTCCATATCAACTCTCTGCA
Source organism: Cotoneaster glaucophyllus (assembly GCA_036320875.1). Lineage (NCBI taxonomy): Eukaryota > Viridiplantae > Streptophyta > Magnoliopsida > Rosales > Rosaceae > Cotoneaster > Cotoneaster glaucophyllus. Next base: position 43,246,494 of record CM070073.1, read on the forward strand.
GTAACATACCCAAATCAAAACTTGTAACCGTAGCTACAAACATTCAAATAAGGATAAGGGTATGTCATCACTATACCCACTGTAGAACAAATAAGATGCAACACGTCCACTAAAATCTAGTAACCCTCTTCAGACCAATTATTCGTCTAAGGGTGAGAGGTGTTATTAGACAAACTAAGTACTCATAACCTTCAAAAGACTTTCCAAACTAGGAAAACAAAATACATAACACGCGGGAATATACACTTATCAAAGTGATAACCTATTCAAGTTTCCATTTCACTGAAATTGTATAGAAGTCCGCAGTTTCCTCATAAAGTCTTTTCCACTTTAATCCAAAAGTTGATCGCACATAAATTGAGGGTTCTTTTTCAATCACATTAAGTTGAGACTTAATGTTAATTCCTTTCATATCTCCAAATCTCCACCTCAAATCAAACATCTGATGAAAACTTTTAAATCACAACTTGTGGGAAATTAACAACAGCCCATTTTTCTATCATAGCTGGTTCCACAAGTGCCTCGTTGATGAAATTCTAGCACTCAGTTCTAGGAAAGAAATCATCACCATTTCCAATCTTAAACTTTAAAACTGGAGAAACACGAAATTTCACTTAAACAAGGTTATCTCCAGTTGAAACACCACCGAAGTGTAGCATTGGTTCAACCTTTTAATTGTGGCTTCCCAGATTCTCAATATGTATGAAATACCCCGTACCAAGAGTATATGATGATACGTCTCAATTCCATCTACATACAAAAAAATAATTGTAATCATCCAACTGATTTCCTGATGATTGAAAATAATGCCACGTCAATACTCGTAAATTCCAACCAAAATGGAATACGACGAGCTGAAGATGCGAAGTGACTACTTCCACACCACTAAGATGATGCACCATAGTATAGTCATAAGAGTTGATTCCGTTCTTCTTCCACTACCACCAACAATTTTGTTATGCTCAAGGGAAAGGGTATTTGAAATGCTCTATGGTTAATAAAGAATTTGGTCACATTTTCTTATAGAGATGAGCCGACTGATTTTCGAATGAGAAGAATCACTGTATCGAACGAAAAGAATAATTGTCGATCTCATATTATGTATACGATGATTCCTTTCAACAATTCCCATCGTCCAATCATATGAATGAGATTTCGCCGTACTACCTCTGCACAGTTGAGATATTCCGAAGAACACGCCAACATGAATTTTCCAAAATAATCAACGTCATTGAAAGACGTGAAACAGAGTTGAAATGAGACAACACTTTAGTTGTCAAAAACTTAATTATATACGATAACATCCCTCGATTGTAAGCAAGGAAGAGCATTAAAATTGAAAGATTGCTGAAAAATTGTCGATAAAGTCGACAAAATCAAATATGTCTCGAAATTTACCACACTTGATAAGAGTTTCAACCTTCTTTCGCTAAACCTGGTCGTGATGCATGTACACAGCCAAAACCCCAAGGAAAACGTCATCATGGATTTTCGAAATTCTCAGTGCTATCGAAGAATGTAAGAATCATATTTGGAGGAAAGACAACACTTAAGCTGTCATAAATTTTTATTTATAACCCACATCCACACTAACCAACTTCGTCGGCCAAAAGTGATGAAGAACACTATAACCGAAAGTTCGCCAACCAACATTAGATAATCACGACAAGACTAAGAATATCTCAAATCTCACAACACTTAGTGAGAATTTCGACCTTCATTCTTAAAACTCTTTTTGGAATAAGAAAAGAATACCTTCTGTGAAGATCACGTCTTATGAAATAAATACCAATCTAAGCAAAGATGATGCTGAGGAATATGGTCTCACTACCGAGGTAGATAAGAAAGTCGTCAAAAAGGCTACTACGAAGTAGCCAATTAAGAAAGAAAACTCGAGTTACGAGGATAGGTCAGCTAGATCTTCAACTCGAAGTAAGGGAATAATGGTTTTAATAGTCCCTAAATGAAGTGGCTAAATTCTAGGTATAAACTTAAGGTTCAAAGTTCCCTAAATTGGGACTTGGTTGAATAAAGTCCTAATCGACAAACTTTAGTAATTAAGTTCTTTCAAATGGTGTGAATCACTCGAAAAATGTAAGGAAACTAGTTTAATATGAGAAAATGAAGCAATGAAAATATCTCTGGTAAGACTTTGGAATATGACGCCTGATTGTACGTCCTTACACATACCATAATATTTCTTTTTACCACATCATGGCTAAAGGGTCTTCATGGCTTTCTCAATATTCCCTTCACTCTAACTGCGAGAAATTAATTCGTACTTCGATTCTACTGTCTACCAGTGAAGGTAATTGAAAAGGTGACCAATAGGGGGGTTATGCTTACCTAGAGAGGTGATAAGGTGAAAACAACTACGAGTTTACTATCCTAATACAAGGCTTGCTTTTAGCTTTCCGAAATTTAGTTTTTTTTCAACTTTAGCAACCTCTGTTAATCAGTCTATTGGTCACGCTCTAATTAACAAGTTCAAATTATTTTTAATATTATTCGTTACCCAGAAACTGTGAACCAACATTCCGTATAAGGTATCACTCCCATATACTAGCACCTATGTCTGGTATCAGAAATCATACCTCTTGGATATTGGTTGACAGTTCCTGGGTATCGAACAATATCGTCAATTAGTAGCGCCACCATAGACCGATTTCAGGCTAGAGTCCACTCAGGTAGAATGTTTTAAATGTCTAAGAAGAAACTGGTCCTGTAAGGGAGGTTTCCTAATTCTAGGGGAAAAATTCACTAGTTCGAAGATTTCCTACTAAGCATAGGTATAACAACTCATGCTTAGGTGCATATACTCATCAAACTGACAAGTACATCACCAAAAGAAGTTTGGAAACTAGTATTGACTAGGATGTTCCAGAACCAGAAAGAGGAATTTACCAATGATCCACTTTAGAACGGCTTAAATGGAAGTCGAACATTCTCTTGAAAAGCCGTAATGATGACTAGTGCTTAAGAAGGCTAACAATAATGGGATTGATAAGTGACTGTCTCCCAAACGTTTCCTTCGTCGAGTGCTACCACTTTAGTACCTTGTCATCGCCCTCAACAACCTTGGAGTCTCGATGAAGTAAACATCGTAGGAATCCTAATAAATGGTATGCTAAAGGATACTGCCAAGGAAACAAAACTAATTTTGGTTTCCTAACTCGAAAAGATCGATAATGATGACATGAAAATAATAATGGAATTGATTTATAATTCCCTGGTGACACACCATCATCGATACATTAGCCCGGCTTTACTTGTCTCGAATCCACAATTTTCCCTTGGTAAAGAAGTTCTCCACTTTAAATCTATAAGTATTAGCCAACATGCCTTCTAAAAGGTCGACGAGTCGACAAAACTACTCAAAATTCAAGAAAAACCAACACATTTTTCATATTCAACGAGGTGGCAAGATTCGAGCTTTAGGCTCAAGAACTGAAAATGCTCACATCACGCGTGTGATGAATGCAATAATGCCCAACTTATGTTCGGATACCAAACTGACATACCCCGACCCGAAAAGTCCACTAGGACTCCGAATCGAGCCGCGCTGGCCGACACCTGGAAGGTGACGAAACCAAAAAGTGTAATGATGTGTGAAAATATGAATAAATTTAAACCTAAAAGTGTATATATAACAGAGTGCACTGTGAGCGGGCACGAACCCAATTCACATGCAATGGCAGAGCATAAGATTAATGTAGTAAGATAAGTTGAGAATTATACCATCAAAAGTATCATCTACACCCTGATTTGCCACGGCTCCTCGTCGATATGAAAGCTCAGCTACTAATACCTAGAGGGGCGCAAAACAAAAAATGTGAGTGGGCAAAAATAAAGATTTTCGAAAACATTTCTTTTTCTCAAAAGTTATAACCCCTCGCTGTAAAACCTGTAAGTTGTCCAGAAAATAGAACATATATATTAATATATATGTATCTCAAAATCATCATCAAACTCAAAATCGAAACAATATGCCATGCGATGTATCATCAGAATAATCGAATCAACCAAGTATAATAAGCAATATATGAAAGAATGCATCATCGATGAATGAAGATGTATCAGCCGGATCCACCTAAGGTGGCCTATATGGCTGGGTATATAGCTCATCTAATATGCATGCACACAAGTCGGAACCACCTAATGTGGTCTGTACGACAAGGCTAGGTGTAATATATACGCTCAAGTGCTACGATCACGTGAAGGCTGTGCGAATAATCGTGGGTCACCTACATGTCGGAACCACCTATAGTGGTCTGTACGACAAGAATGTGCACCTAACTTGGATCCAAGGTGAACGTATGGTGCGGGAGGTGAACATCACGTGAAGGATTGTGCCCTGGCCACGGGCGGAAGCACTAACACCGGGGTGCAGGTTAATGAGCTCTCAATGCCTCTAGGTATAACTATAACCATGTAATTTACCATTAACCAAAAATAACCTTACCTGGAACTTACCTGAGCGTCCACAGCACCGACAATAATATCAGTAACTAAGAAATGCAATTTCTAAAGAAATAAATATGTGGCATGGCTATTTAAAGATTAAAACCATTTAATTACGTTTTCTGGGAAAAACGCAATGCATATATATATATATATATATATATATATATATATAAACCAAAATGCCCACTCACCTGGAGTCCGCGCTACGACTCCCTAAGACAATCATCGAGGCGTCCCAAAATGATTGGCGCCTAAAACAATTATCAAACTACATCTTAGAACTTTTAACCATAGAATACGTAAATCACATAAAACATATCCTCAAGGATATTCTAGAATCATTTGAGATCCTTAATCAAAACATCAACTGTCAATCAAAGATCGATGGTAGGGTCCACAGCCCTACATACTCGATCTGGAAGATCCGTAACTCAGATCTCTGATCTGTAACTTCCCAAGATGCACATTATGCTTCTAAAACAACATACTAAAATTTTGTTACGATCCAACGATCGGATCTCTGCTAATTGCCAAAACCAAGTGGCGATTAACATTTTATTTTATGAACTTCCAAATCCAATTTAGGAAGATCCGTACGTCGAATTCCCAATCCGTAAATTCATATATTCTTCAAATATTACATACTACAACATACCAAGGTTTGGTGATGATCCAACGGTCAGATCGTCGATTTACATAATTACATGTTAACGTAACGTAATGAATTTAGGTTCAATTGCTCAATCTACGTCATTCAATTATCAAAACTGAACTTAAGACGTCAAATATCGCCTAAAATTAACATTGACGGCCCACTGGCCACGTGCCGCCGTGGGTGGCGGTCGGCCGCCCCAACTTGCCAGAAAATCCAACTATCTCCAAAAATTACCAAATTTTGCAGAAATGAAGATCTCAATGAGTAGAGTAACTTTCATACCTGTGATTAGGACCAATTTGGCCTAGAAAGGCTCCAATTTTGCCAAAACCGTACAAAACCCTTGTTTTTGGGTGTCTTTGATCTGACTCCAAAACAACTCGCCGCTCCCAAACTTGTTTAGGCTTTGTTCTAGGCCTTAAGAGAATGCTATGGGTGGTGGTTGTTGGAAGAAATTGTTTTAGAAATGAGAGAATCATCAACAAGAACCCACCGCACCCACATGTGCGCTTTTCCTCATTTCAAGACCAAAACTCTCCAAATTTGGGATGGAATGGATAGAGGGAAGGTCATGGAGTTGATTCTAGGTAGTTAGATGGTGCAATTTGTCAATCTACGTCATTCAATTATCAAAACTGAACTTAAGACGTCAAATATCGCCTAAAAATAACATTGACGGCCCACTGGCCACGTGCTGCCGTGGGTGGCAGTCGGCCGCCCCAACTCGCCGGAAAATCCAACTATCTCCAAAAATTACCAAATTTTGTAAAAATGAAGATCTCAATGAGTAGAGTAACTTTCATACCTGTGATTAGGGCCAATTTGGCCTAGAAAGGCTCCAATTTTGCCAAAACCGTACAAAACCCTTGTTTTTGGGTGTCTTTGATCTAACTCCAAAACAACTCCGCCGCTCCCAAACTTGTTTGGGCTTTGTTCTAGGCCTTAAGAGAATGCTATGGGTGGTGGTTGTTGGAATAAATAGTTTTAGAAATGAGAGAATCATCAACAAGAACCCACCGCACCCACATGTGCGCTTTTCCTCATTTCAAGACCAAAACTCTCCAAATTTGGGATGGAATGGATAGAGGGAAGGTCATGGAGTTGATTCTAGGTAGTTAGATGGTGCAATTTGCCGGAAAAATGGGTGAAAAGTTGTCCGAATTCATGGGTGTCGCAGGTCGGGTTGCGGGCCAAGGGAAGACCCGCCATTCCTCCAATTATCTCTTCCTCTCCTTTCCTTGTCCTCTCATTGGTCATTCTATTCTCTTTCTTCCCCTTATTCCTCCACTTATTTCCCAACCCTCTTATTTTCTTTTAATCTTGACCGCCCATTTCTTTCTTTCATTCCATCTTAGCCACACACGTGGCTTTCCTGATATCATTCTAAAAAAATCTGGATTTTCCGGAAATTAGTTAATTACTAAAACACCCCAAACTTCAAACGTTAATATCTTCCTCATTATAGCTCCAAATCACGAACCGTCTACGCCCACGTGTCCGTAGCGATGAGTACTACGAGGATATGCCAAGAAAATAAATCTTAGGTGACACGACACTGCAATTAACCCCAGTCAACACACGTACCTCGAAGGGCATTTTTGTAAATTCACTTTATAAAATTGTAAAATCAGGGACGGGCTGTCACAGACGAGCTCTAGGCCCCTCGAAAACATTAAGTCTGGAATGTCATCTCTCAAACTCAACGTTTATAAAGATTTCCACTACGATAATCGAAGTATCACCCTACTTCGACACCAGGACCCATGAAAAATCATTTGCTTGGAACTTGTTCTAATGCCTTGATCAGATTAAGGATGAGAAAATGACCAATTACGTCCAGAACGGTCTCTAGATCTTAATGTCTGTTCAACATTTGAGATGCCTTGTTTGCTGAGTAGGAACAGTTGATAACACTTGTAGAAAATTAATCTAAGTGTTGTTGTGAAGAGCTTGATTATAATTTCATTTGTTCTTTCACCTTGCCCCATTTTGTGTCCGGGGATTTTAATAGTCACAACATGTCACCAAGAAGGGGTTTCCTTCTCAGTCCGAATTGCATGTTTGTCCCTAATGAATCTTTAACAAAAATTAGTTAAGGAGATTCCTTTTTTTTTTTAGACCCTATATGTTGGATCTGAGAGTTTCTGATCGGACTGCACTTAACTGACTTGGCTAAGACATTTTTGCTTATCGAAGCTCCACGTAATAAATGATGAAGTTGATAGCGTTAAGTCACCAGCCTTAAGTGGTGACTTTACCAACATTAAATAATGAAATTAATAGCATTAAGTGATGACGTGCACAAATATTAAAATTGGCTTTCACTAATTATTGTTTTCGGAACTCTAAATTCTCAAATCGCCCACTTTAGCCAAACTAAACCCTAATTTTGCTTTGCTATAAGGGTTTAATTTGCATATTCAAAATTTCATTGATGACGTGAGAGTAAAGAACTCTTTCAACATTTATCCACGTCAACACTTATCGCTAGCGACTTAACATATGTTTAATTTTCAAAACGTTAGGTAGTTCTTTGTAATGTTATAAAAGATTGAAGAACAAATTTAGAATCACCCCTAAAGACAAACTTATAGAGTACCCACAAATCTTATTTCAGACCTATCAAATAATGGTAGCTTAGAAGGAAAATTAACAACTAAATACAAGCAACGTTCTAAAAGATGCTAGGCGCTAGTCGGGCAGCATGCTAGGGCCTAGCGCCTAGGCAGCAAGGCGTGGCCTAGGCGAGCGCCTACGCGGACTAGGCAGATTTAAGTAAATCTATTATATTTCGTGTATATAAGTGTCTGTTTATACTTAAATTATACATAATTTCATGATAAACTACAAAGTAGAATTATATATATTATGAAGTATTAGAACATAATGAAAACATGGGGAACAAGCATATAATATGTGTTCATTTAAGTATACAACAAGTCCCTAATAATTTATTATAAAAAATAAAATACAAAATGAAAGTTATCTATTTTCTGTTTAAGTGAGTCGCAACCTAGGCGGGTCTGGGCAGGTTAGGTGGGTGCCTCAGCAAGTTTATACACCCTTTCTTAATTTTCAAACGTCTAGGCATTAATTAGGGTGGTGGCCAACCGCCCAACGCCTACACAGTGCTAAGCAAGGATTTTTAGAATAGTGAATACAAGATTAAGCTTTATGTGAACATTTTGACGTAAAAAAAAGAAAAAAAAAAAAGAAGCTTTATGTGAACATTGACATCCTCACACATTCTACACTTTGTTGATTCGCTAATGATTTGGGTTCCAACAATCTGGCACGCCACTTTCGAATCATCGGTGTAGAAAACTATTGATGATCTGGTTTTACAAATTCAAAGGTGCGTAGACGCACAAACAAGTTTGTAAGTTTATATTTTTTTTATTTTTAATCAACTAAATTATCTGCACTAAAAGGGGAGGGGAGTGTATTTAAACTTACAATTGACTAATAATAATGTAATTTTTATCAAATATAGTCAAAATTTATACCATAATTTCAAAAATATCAACTTTTATAACAACTTTCGTATATAGCTAAAAACACACTTAAACAGACTCAATTGCCCTTAAATTTAAAAACTTAAAAGTGAATGAAACCACAAACCAATAAGCAATATGTAGATGACAAACCCTAAGCCTTAAAATTATAAATTCAAAACCCAACTCGTTTTTCAGCCTATGGCCATGAGGAATTCATCCTTTTTCTTTTTTCTCTCACCCACTCGCTTTTGTTTCTTCTCTCTAAAACTCAAAGAAACAATTTTTATTTTCGATCCCTTAACTAATTTGGTTCGAACTTCTTTGTAACTGCGTGTTGGAGAAGACTTGTTGACTTAGACTGCTCTTTTCATTTTCCTTTTAAACTTAATTAACACAATTTTTGCTATTATCTCAAATTAAAATTAAAAAGAAACTGTATTCGTATCCAGTTGGGATAGAACAACCAACAAGAGACTAATATACATTGTTGAGATCTTGCTGCTTTTCTCTCAAAGGATTCTAAGTCCAAAAATCTTTTTAGCTAAAATGGTCCCTGAGATTTGCATAACAAATCACTTTGGTCTCTGAGATTGAAAATTAATAGAAATGGTCCTTCAGATTGTCCACCATCCATTATTTTGGTCCTTCCATTAAAAACTTTGTTAATTGTCCCAGATCTCTTGGCCGAAAGTTTGGGCAATTTTCAAAGCTTCGTAACTCAATCGTTTCTTAACCAAATTCTACCCATAATATATCAAAATGAAGATAGGAAAGTGTAGAACAAGATTCTATTTGGAAGCCCAATGGTTACCAGAGATAGCCAGAAAATAGCCTGAAAGGTGACCGGTCCGCAGGAAAACTGGAAAACTCGCCGGAAATTGGGTTAACTTTAAACGTTCATAACTTCTTCAATAATCACCAAAATCAAGTGAACAAAAATCATACTTCTAGATGAGATGAAGAGAATGGTACCTTTATCGATGGCTAAATCGCCGTGGTTTGACCGAAACGGCTCGAAATGATTGTCTTGGTCTCGAGTTAGCCACTTTCGAGCCGTTTTCAGGCCAAACCAAGGCGAATTAGCCATCGAGAAAGGTACCATTCTCTTTGTCTCGTTGAGAAGTATGATTTTCGTTTTTGAATCACTCAATATCATTCAATATTGAAGAAGTTATGAACGTTTAAATTTTACCCAGTTTCAGCGAGTTTTCCAATTTTCCCGTGGACAAGTCACTTTTCAGGCTATTTTCCGGCCATCTCCGGCAACCATTGGGCTTCCAAATAGGTATAATCTTATTCTACACTTTCTTATCTTCATTTTGATATATTATGGGTCGAATTTGGTTAAGAAACGATTGAGTTACAAAACTTTGAAAATTGCCCAAACTTCTGACCAAGAGCTCCAAGACACTTAACAGAGTTATTAACAAAGGTCCAAAATAATGGATGGTGGACAATTTCAGGGACCATTTCTATTGATTTTCAATCCTGGGAATCAAAATGATGTGTTATGCAAATCTCATAGATCATTATGGCTAAAACATCATTCCAAATTTTGGCTGAAGGCGTTCACACATTATTTGATTAAAGACATAAACTTTAGTTAAACCCTTATTAGTTATCCCAAAATAAAATAATGAGATTTTGATTTTTACAAGAAGGAAAAAACAATCTGATATCTTTATGGCCTTGGGATCTTTTTGAGTTTCCTTGTTTGTCTTGTGGTGATAATAAAAGAAAGAAGAAATAAAATCGGGAGTCATCTTGATGAGGCTTATTATACGTAATTGAGCTTTAATTTTAAAGGTACTTAGGTCTATTTAAATGATAATTCGGCTATATTTGAAAGAAATTGCAAAAATGTACGAAATTAGGGGTTAAATTTTAGTTATTTATGATGAAAACCCACAATAATATGGTTTAAATTTGCATTTGGTGAGAATCGAACATAATACCTCACTTACAAGTGAAAATGAATACCACTAAAATATAGTACTAAGTGGCAATAAGTTTGTAAGTTAATTGGTGGCTAAACCACTACATGATATTTTTCATGATCTAAATATAGTAATATACTACGGTCTAGTGGTATTATTCTTTACTTATAAGTGAGAGGTCTTAGACTCGATTCTTGCTAAAGACGAATTTGAACCACATTATTGCTAGCTCATTGTGAGGCTTAGCGCACTCGTCAATGAAAAATCATTCATATATAAACTCACTCAATTTGAAAAATATCTGACTATGACAAATAAAAAAGTAGAGGGACACAATCGCGTCGGTGATAATGTTGATAGATGAAGAACTGGTAATAAGTAAATAGTGAAAAAATTTCTGATTTAATTTATCTTTTTATAAATATAATTTTTTTAATAATGACTTAAAAATGAACCTTCCAGTCCATAAGATTCAATTATGAGGTGAGAACCCATAAGATTCAATTATGAGGTGAGAACAAGTTATTAATTAGCGGTGCATTAACTTACTAACTAATTAGCACTCGAGGGATACTTCTACAAATTAAATTAAAATCTTTAACATCTTACGAAAGGTTACTGGGTGGTTGTCATGTATTCAAGGAAAAAAAAAAACTGAAAAAAAGAGAATTAAGAACAAAAAAGGAAGTTAAGGATTAGACTCAATATATATGCAACTGATTTGCAGTAACTAGCCGGTTACTAGCTATATACAGTAGCATCATTACAGAAAAAGGGTAGGCTGCTGCACAATCACAGTGAGCTTCTCCATTACTGGAGCCTGACATGGACAAGCAATTGCTATAAACTTTGGCACCTGATCTCCTGGCATCAGCACTGTCAGGCTCTTCGGCTGATTTTGCTTTTCCATCTGTCACATGAACAATTAAAGCCAATCAAAACACAACACTTAATTTTTATTTTTATAAAAAAAAAATTGGCACAGATTTACTTATTTGCGTACGTACCATGTTTGGACGAGTAGATTTCTGATCTAAATCTGGTGGGATATGATCGTCAGGGTTGCCTTCTTCCACAGAGGACAGAAATAGAGACCGAAGCTTGTCCCAATGGAGGCAACACAAGAAGAAGATGCTGATGCTCAATAACAGCAACACAAGAAGCGCCAAGCTAACAGGAAAAGCTAGCGATGGCCGAGTTGAAACTTCATCATTTTGCTCCATACTTGTTCCCTTCTGCTTACTTTCTCACTTGTTTTTTATGACCTAGAAAACATTAAAGATTGACGAAGTGGGTTTGCTTTATATAGATATGGTTAGATCCGGAAACACGTACTTATAAGCATTTGACACATATTTTGTGCACTGTTCTAAAAATTTCTACCTAGCGCCGTCTAGCGTCTAGGCGCTGGTCAGCGTCTCGATTAATGCCTAGGAGTTTAAAAATTAAGAAATGACGCCTTGACTTGCTGAAGCGTCCGCCTAGACCGCCTAGACACCCGCCGAGGTTGTGACATAGATAACTTTTATTTTGCATTTTATTTTTTTCAATAAATTGTAAGAGACTTGTTGAATACTTAAATTAATACACATTATATGCATGTTCCCCATTTTTTTATTATGTTCCAATATTTCCTAATATATATGTCATTCTTTTTTGTGGTTTATAATGAAGTTATATATATTTTAAGTATGAACATACACTTATCTACAAGATTTATAATAGATTTACTTAAATCCGCCTAGTCCGCTCAGGCCCCGCCTAGACGCTAGGCCCCAGCTCGCCGCTCAACGAGCGCCTAGCGTATTTTGGAACCTTGATTTTGTGTAGCTCATATGTATTTCAACGATTCAAATTGTTGATATTTTTAAACTTCATTCATAAATTATCTTTGCACAAAATTAGGCAAATCTAAAATTATTAAGGCATTTATTTGTAGTGAAAATTTTGACAAATATGATTCTATAAGGAAACACTAAATTTAATCAACGCTTATAAGGTTTCGGATGTGTGTGATTTTTTATAAACATAATCTTTGAAGAAAAACAAAATATAAATAATCATATTTTTAAAATGCATTACAAAATGAGCTCTACAAAAATACATGTCAAACCGAATCCTAATCATATATATGCAATTTATGTGTAAGTGGCGCTGCAAATTTTTGCTGGGTATGAGATGAGATTCGATGCCTGTCTGTGGGGGCGTGTGTCTGTGGGTTGGTTGGGTTTCAGTATAAAACTATAATATATGAGATAGTGGCAGTTGTGCTCGTACGCTCGTATGTTACAGTACGGAAAGGGACGCAATTTTCGGTTTTGAATTGAAAAAGCATGCAATATCATTGATTAAAAAAAGTAAAAGGAAAAAGTTTCTTTAGGGAAGAAACTATGAATCTTACTAGATAGACTTGCAGAGTCGTTATTGGATGACCAACAGATATGTATTTTCGATTAGCGGTTTAAAGTCCACAGTTATTTTATTTATTATTATGTGCCGATGGGTAGAAATAATAGACATACGCGCATTGATTTAATTGTCACATATAATCAAAAGTTGTTGACTATTATATATATAGAATTGTATAACTAAATGAATATCATTGATAGCACAAAGCGCGTTTATATATGCGTGTAGTATTTGTCGTACAAGAAATAATAGCATACAGTACAAAAATATAATTATAATTTGGACTTCTAAACAAGGAAGGCCGGTTCCCTTAAAGATCACGCCATCTTTATAAATATGGGCCGCATCAACATCTATGGTATACGACGATTACACTTTTAACAGAAATGAAGTAAAAATCACAAAGAAACATTCATTTGATTTAAAAACTGTTTTAGTTACACATACATACATATATAGGAAGATCTTATGCAAAGGGATCCTCATTTTTAAAAAAAAATGGGGATTAGGTGTGGGGCCCACTCCACATCGAATTTCAACGATCCGAACCGTCTATTTTTCAAGTTACACCTCATAGATCATCCTTGCAAAAATTCAATTCAATCTGAAACCATTTGCCTATTTAATTATCACGATAAAATTTCATTGTTTCTTATATAACAAAGTATTCGTTAATTTCTTTAAACCCAATTAGAGGCCTTAAACATTTCTGATTTGTCTAATATTTTGCAAGGATGATCTATGAGGTGGAACTTGAAAAATAGACGGTTCGGATCGTTGAAATTCGATGTGGAGTGGGCCCCACACCTAATCCCCATTTTTTTCTAAAAATGAGGATCCCTTTGCATAAGGTTCCTGCATACATACATACATATATATACATATATATATATATATATATATATATATATATATATACATACGCACACATATAAATGATTACACAATCTTTTATATTATCTTTATGATTGATATTGCGTAACCAAAGATCAGTACTTTATCAAAATCAATCATTTGCTTGCCATCTAGGTCGTTTAGATGATTGATGAACCGTACAAGATAAACTTACGTAAGGTTGACGCCACTAATAATCACTTAAATGTTGACAACGAAAGCACTCACAGATGGATACAATAGATCATAGAAATTGATGGCTATCTAACTAGCCAGCTATAAGAAAATGAACGAATAAGTATTAAGAACAGTATATATATATATACACCAATTGTTTGAGACAAAACGTGGATGGTCCCTCGCACAGCTCCTTAAGGGCCCGTTTGTTTGAACTTTTTAAGTTTACTAGACTAGATTGGCTTACTAGTCTAGTGTTTGGTGCAAGCGGGACAAAGTTTAATGGGACTAAGTCGGACTCGTGCCGACTAAGTCCTTCACTGCGTGGTCTTAGCGAGGCCCCTCAAAACGTTTGGGATTGCTAATCCCGTCTCCGAAATTGCGTTGTGTGCAACAGTGTCGTCTACAAGGATGCTCTCTGCAACTCCATTTGCCTCCATGCCCAGATCTTAAATCCAGATTTGAAACCCAGCCCACCCATGCCCATATCCAAAACAAAAAAGCAAAACGAAAACAACAATCCCATTAAAAATTCTTCCCTCTTCCCAGAAAATTCTGAGGCGTGAGAAACAGAGGCAGCAAAGTCCATGGCTATGGGTACCGAGAGGACGAAGCCTCTGCATAATTTCAGCTTGCCGTGGGATGTGAAATGGGTGATGTTGATTGTCGGCGGCGAGTGGGATGAGCTTGCCGTGGGATTTGAAGTGGTGTAGTTAATGTGAGAGGAAGTGAAGAGAGAGAGAGATTGACAAAAGAAAAGGGAATCTAGAAGTTTGAGAAATGTGGTTGGTTTGTGAGTCGGTTCTCTTCTTCCAATGGTAGAAGATATTTTTATGGAATGACATAATAATATTTGTTTTTTAAGGGCAAAAGTAAATTAAAAATGACAATTGGCTAATGTTAACTCGAATTTTCATTAGTTTCCAAAAAAAAAAAAAAAAAAAAAAAAAAGAATTTTCATTATCCTGCTTCTTAGTCCGACACTACACCAAACGCTTCACTAAGTTAGTCCAGCTTAGTCTAGTCTAAGCCAGTCCAGCTTAGTCCCTGCAGCTAGTCTAGTCCGAGAAAGTCCGGTGCAACAAACGCACCCTAAGGGTTTATAGCACTTTGTGTGTGTATGTTTGATAGTCGGGTTCTTGCTGCTCGGTGTGCTGGAAGAAGAGTACAAAATTAGCTTTGAAATGTGCCTTTGTAGGGCCTTAGGTGTAGGCCTTGAGGCTCGCAATCAAAATTAACAAAATGCATAGGCGTGTCACTGCTATCTCAGTATAGCAGATGTAGAAAAGTGTGTTTTAAGTTGATTACTTGTGCCCCAAGTTACCCAAACTTCTTATTATCAAAGGATTGTCGCATATGGGTTAAGTATGCATTAAGTTCTTTTTCTTGCCTTGTAAACAAGGACTTTTATTTCATGATCTTGTATGTTCGAATGGAGGGAGTCTAGAGCCCTTTAAGTCATTTGTTTGATTCCAAGTTGCTCTTAATGAAAACATATCTACTAAGTTAACCAGATTCAGATGCAAATGGAACTCTTAAAATAGAGAATAGGTAGAAATATCTTGGATACATGCTGAATAGTGCATTAAGTAATAGATCTATTAATTTAGAGGACAAATAAAGAGACTCGGGGCAAGATTTCACCTTGTCTGGCAAGGTTGAACCTCATGCAGCTACTTCTCTTTAAGTTTACAAGGGTTGTATGCTAAAAAGAGATGGATGGTAAACAGGTTTACTCGAAGGAATCGATACTACAACACTAAGGGAGGTAGCAGAGCTTTTATACTAGACAAAAGATAGCTTTTGTATGGACACTATTGCTAAAAAGACTGAATCTGGGTTGATTTCAGCTTTCTGGATGCAAATCTGGCTTGAGAGCAGAGTTTGTATATTTGTTTGATTGGTTGAGTGTCCTTATCCTTGATGTTTGCCTCCCTTTTATAGGCAGTTTGGCCTGACTGCTTTGAGTTCTACTCTTGCCCGAAAGCTCTTAGAGGGTAGTGAGTCATCATTTTTTTACTTGTAGTGCCACTAGAAAGTGCTTTTTGGCTAATAGTACGTTGGTCTCCATTACTTGTCACTTCAGTTATAAACACGTGGCTCATGTCTTGGTTGAGAAGGCTTCAATTTGCATGAGGGAAAAAAAATATGGTTATCATTTCTTGATTAGATTTAGAACCCATCACATTGCAGCAAATGTATGAAAAGACGTTCTCCTAAATTTGCATTATTGCCATTACTTGTTATACAAAACCATGAGACAAATTTTATTTGAACCCATGTAACATTTTTCTACACTCAACTTACTCTCTTCACCCATATTATTTTTTTATTAAAGAATTAATATCTCTTTCAACCCAAATTTATTACCTAAACTACCCTCTTAAACCCAATTCAAAATGTAAATTATCCTTACACACATTCCCTTTATAAAATAACATCTCTAATTGAATGTTTTTTTTTCTTCAAAGAGGCGTCCTTTGCACTCTGATGAGTAGATTTTATATTATATATTCAACCCTATTCTTAGTATATTTTGGTTATTATTTTGGAAGAATTTTGATACTTTGAATTGTATTTTCAATATAGGACTTTCGATTCTCTGGAGCAAAACATGACCAAATGAATGAATTTTGAAGTATTTCTAGTTGGAGGACGTTCGTGAGTCACTTGGCTTGATCGTGTCAAAATATCAGATTTTTTCACCAAGTGGTTATTTTTTGGTGATAGAATAAAGGAGCATTGTGCGGTATTGGAAAGGTGATGTTTTGGGCTTGAATTACATTTTTGGAGTCCAAGATGACCTCTGATGGGTTCGTGGCCTTCGAGAGATGTGTTCAGAACGTCCTGATCTTCAAAACTATCATGGGCTGGATTTGGAGGATATTTGAGGCTAAAACGTGGTTGGACAAGTACTTGGGAAATTCTCCAAACTTAATTAGGACTTTATTTTCTAAGATATTTTTAGGACTTTATTTTCTAAGATATTTTATTATTATTTAGTTTCCTAGTTGGAACAAAAGTCTATTTTTATTTTACTCTTAGGATTATGTGACTAGGATGGGATTTAAAAGGTTTGGCCGGTCTAGGTTACGAAGGCTTTCTTTTATTCAACTTTGGAGATAGAAGAATTCCTAGGGTTTTCAAAGGCTTTTAGATTTTCTATTTTAAGGTGTTTTCAATCTTTTTCTTCATAATAATATTTTCTATGATTTTAATTATGAATATGTGTAACTAATTCGTTTTGCTAGGGCCAAGCCTTGAGCCTTAGCATGAATATGTAATTTTTATTTAATTGCTTATGATTGATTGCATGCATACTTTGAATTATTAATCACCGTTTTAAACTATCTGATTGTTTTGATGCCTGATCACCATTAGGATCTTTATAAAAGTAATTTGATGCAATTTTGGCCTTCAGATTCCCTGAAATTGATGTTGGCTTCTTGTGGTTAATAATTGTAATTTCACTTAGGATGAACACCACTTTTTAAGGGTTGCATGGTTTTTCAAAGGGTTTTCACAAAACTTAAATGAGTCTTTCATGTTCATATTTAATCCGAATGTCCGGACAGATTGCATGTTAGATATACGTTCTATGTTGGAGGTTCCAAGTAGAATATAAATTAGGAAAACCTAACCTTCAAAGTGGCATGTGTAGATCATAAGTAATTGGTAAAAATGCATAGGATTGCTAGGTGATGATGGAACCCTGGTGCTTTTATAAATTGGTATTTAAAACTCTTTTCTTTTATCATATTAATTTAGACAAATTTACTATTTCTTTTAATTAAAATTCATTTTTAATATTACCCAAATTCAAAATCTTTTTTTTTTCAATTTTTAATTTTAAGTAATTGATTAGGAATTGTTTTTACATAAATTATCCAAATAGTCTTTGTGGAGGACGACCTTGCATGAGCATCTATACTACAATAATCTTGTATTCTTGCAAGTATTTTGTGTGATTTTGCCCCAATTTGCGTAGACGGTAAAAATCCTATCACACCTCTCTTCCCACTAGCATTTCCATGACTGCTTTTTTCTTTTCTTTTTGCTACTAAACCCACATTCGCTTTTTTTCTCTTTGCTGATACGGATAAGCAACAAAGCAAACAATTGATCCCCTTCTATTTATCAACAAGTAAGCAAGTTTATAATCTAAGAACATTGATAAAAAGTTTCTTCTTGGAATTTTCCAATTACTAGGAGAATTGTAGAAGTGTTTCTGGCCAAGTTCGAGTTAGCTAACCCATTGCAGAAGTGTTTCTGTCTTTCGCAATCTGTCCACCTAACCCATTGCTGATACTCTATGATGACACATTCATTTGCTTAAAGTTCAGAGGAAGTTTGTCAATCATCTCATATACTTCGTCGGATTTAGGGGTGTAAATTGTAAAAAATAGTAAATTCATGGACCTCTTTGTCCACCTCTATGGAACTAGCCCCAGGAGGTTTTTGGACTCCGGTACTCCTCATTTGCAGCCTCACACTGGCAACATTGGCCTAATCACCAGCTGCAGCATAGATATTTGACAATATAGAAAACCCTAAGATTTAAAAAACCAAAAAGGCCCTGCAATTTAAAAACCCAGTGTTAAGGTGTAAAGATTATTAAGGTCCTTTCAATGTCTACAAGTCTGAAAGTCCTTGCAATGTGCTGCTTTGTGTTATAGGTAAACTAAAAAGGGAGTTTTAATAAAAAGGGCTTGAATTAAGTTTATTTTAACCAAAAACCATCCTATAACTTTTTTTAACCAAAAACCATCCCATAACAAGGTAAAACCCACCAAACCAACATACAGCTCGACCACCAACCAGTCACTCATGGGCTCTCCTTTGGCCTTCATCCTCCTCCTCATCCTCCTCCTCCTCTTCGTCTCGCTGAGTACTACAACTTTCCTTTTTGAATCACCCTATTTCGTTGAGTATTGAAGAAGTTATATCCATTTGAATCTTACCCAGTTTCCGGCGACCTCCGAGGCTTTCGAAGCATTTTCCGGCCAAACCACAATGAGTTAGCCATTGTGCAAGGTACCATTCTCTTCGTCTCTTCGAGAACTACGATTTTCGTTTTTGAATCACTCGATTTCGTTGAGTATTGACAAAGTTATGAGCGTTTAATGTTTGTCCAACCCAGTTTCCGGCGACCTCCGAGGCTTTCGAGGCGTTTTCCGGCCAAACCACAACGAGTTAGCTATCGTGCAAGGTACCATTCTCTTCGTCTCTTCGAGGACTACGATTATCTCCGGCGAAATCCGGCCGAAATCCGGCCTTCCCTTCCGTTTATCTCCGGCGAGCAGCAACCACACCAAGCCCTTTGGGTCGTGCACAAACAAACATTGTATCTGGAAGGAAAATGAACATTAACACTGTCGCTGGAAAAACATAACACTGTCTCTGCAAAAAACTAACACTGTCGCTGGAAAAATAACACTGTCGCTGGAAAAATTAACACTGTCGCTGAAAAATAACACTGTTTCTGGAAAAATAACACTGTCGTTGGAAAAACTAACACTGTCGCTGGAAAACTAACACTGTCGCTGGAAAAATAACACTGTCTCTGGAAAACTAACACTGTCGCTGGAAATAAACTAACAGATTCCAGAAACAGTGTTACTTAAATTCCATAAACAGTGTTACTTAAATTCCATAAACAGTTTATTTTTACATTCCAGAAACAGTGTCCGTCGAAAAGAACCAAAATCCAGAAACAGTGACTTAACTTATAACATGGTTTTTTATTAAACAAAACTTATAACATGGTTTTTTATTAAACAAAACTTATAACATGGTTTTTTATTAAAACTAAAACTTATAACATGGTTTTTTATTAAACAAAACTTATAACATGATTTTTTATTAAAACTAAAACTTTTCAAGCCCTTTTCATTAATTTTCCTAACTATTCTTGTATAAGTCGAAAAATTGAAACAACAAAAATCTTGGTTCTTTCTATTGCGTTTTCATCTCGAAAAGAATCTCAAAGGTGGGTTCTTTCTCTTGGAAGTGGTGACGGAGCAGCTGGCGTGGTGAAGTGTGTACTCTTCTAGATCTAGGGTTTTTCTTGTTGTAGGCTTGCTCTTTTTGGGTTTTTCGTTTGTTTTTCTTTTGGCTTATGATTGTATTTGGATTGTCTTTGGGCTTTCAATTTCTTGTATTAGTTTTATTAATGAATTTTATCTATTTGACCAAAAAAAAAAAAAAACAGATCATGTAAATGCGAATGAATCCTCCCTAAAGAAGCATAAAGGAGAATGCAGATTCAACAATTTAGAAAAAAAACCATCAGCACTGTAATTGAACACAATGACAATCACTTATTTTTTCAAGCTTTTAGGTAATAACAGGATAAGTTATCGCCTATTTATCAGACTATCACACATATATAGGCGACTCTTAAACTTAGATTATCTTATTCATCTTACGCACTTCAATTAGAAAATGAGGGAAATACAAGTTTAGTTTTGGAAAATTGCACATTGCAAACCTATACACCTTTTGCACTTTTGCCATCTCTCTACTATAAAGGTTAAAACTGCAATTTGCTTTTAAGAAATAACGCTATTCATGAAAAATAAATTTTAACAGTATATCAAAGATGCATACAAAATATGAATTTCAACATAACTGTGAAAGCAACAATTCTTTTTTGGTTATCAAAAGACGATATTGTATTTCTTTAAAGGCCAAATGGCTAGCTAGTACAAGGAAAGGATCGTTCCCCATCAAGGAGATCCCATATAATAATCGGAGGATCATCAATTCAAGTACAATCAACCCTTGAATGGAGCCCAAAACGAGAAGCCTATGAGCTACGTTGTTGGCTTGACGACGAATGTACGTAGCATTGACTTCAGCGATCTACCACAACAAAGTCTTGGCATCTTCTAAAGGAGACAAACCCATAGATGAACCATTCAAGGCTGTAATGAGCTGAAGCGAATCACTCTCAACAATAACATTACGAAAACCCCTTTCAACCGCTAATTCAAGCCCAACACGAATAGCCAAAACCTCAACAAGAGCAGGAGAGAAAACATCAATAAACATCCAAGAATGAACCACATGACAAAGGTCATCAGAGTCCCTTACCACAATCCCCACTCCACCTTCCTTGGAATTCATGGTCCACACACCATCAACATTAATTTTGAGTCTTCCAGATGGAGGTCTAACCCATTTTGGCGTGATCAGTGGACCCTTAGAAGCAGTCAGAGTAAAAGCAATGCTTAGGAATTCTTGCCACCAGTGGAATGCCCGGTTTACTGCAACATGAGGCAAGGGATTGACAACATTATCCTAGAATTTCGAGTTTCTAGCAGTCCAAGTAGCCCAAAACATCATAAACCCCGTTAATGTCTGCTTGCTTTAAATTTTGTGACAAAATGAGTGCCCATTCAAGCACAGAACCACCATCAACATGAAGTGGTCGGACGCCCAACGGAGAAGAGAGCAAAAGGCATCGCGCAAAATGACAATCAAGCAGAAGATGAAAGGTGGTTTCAGGTTCAACACCATAGAAAGTACATCAGGGTTCTACTAGGATATGTTTGCTTTTCAAGTTTGCTCCCATTGGGAAGATATTAGACATCGGATGCCAAGCCATCATTTTGACCTTAAGAGGTAAGCAAGTTTTCCATTGTTTATCCCAGAGCCTACCAAAAGGAGAGATCGAATAGGAGGAAGCTGACACTGAGGATGGGAGAATCCAAGTGCAGGTAATATGGTAAGCACTTTTAACTTAGAATAGTCCTTTCTTGTCATAATGCCAAACAAGTTTATCTATAGTGGGAAATTTACTCAATGGAAGAGATCGAACCATGGCCGCTTCTTCCAGCGATAATACTTAGTTTAAAAGGTCCCCATTCCACCTATACTCATCGGTAATAAAGTCCTAAACCACCAAGATAAAGATACCTAATGTTTTGGGAGAAAAGACCTGCAAAGAAGACGGTCAAGGAAACCAAGGATCCCCCCACATCGAGATAAACCTGCCATCGCGACCCCTATTTGTTGATTCCTTAGCGGCACATATGCTTCTCCAAACGAACGAGGCATTACAGCGAACCTCTAAATCCATAAATGAGGAGTTCGGGAAATATTTCGCTTTGAGGAGCCTTGCAAAAAGAGAAGTGGGGTTCAAGATAGTCATTCAACCTTACTTGGCAAGGAGACCAAAGTTAAAAGGTATAGAGATTTCGGAACCCAAGACCACCATCCGCTTGTGGCTGACACAGTTTATCCCAAGACATATAATGTATTCGCTTTTCATTCCCATTTCATTCCACCAAAATGAAGCCATGATTTGGTGTAGCTCATCGTAGAAATACTTAGGCAGCAAATAACAGTACACCGAGTACAACGGAATAGCTTGGGCAACCACTTCCACTAATAGTTCCTTACCGGCGAAACTGAGACATTTTCCTTTCCACCCTTGTAATTTTTTCCAAAGCCTTTCTTTAATGTAGCTAAAGTAGGCTCCACGGTTACGCCCCACGAAGGTTGAGAGTCCCAGGTACTTCTCATGCCGATCAGCCATATTGACATCGAAGAGATCAACCAAGGCATTTTGGTTACAGCGCTTTACATTTCAGCTCAAGCAAATTGCCTTTTTTTTTTTTGCCAGATTTACTTGTTGCTCTGATGCCAATTCGTAGCTATGGAGAAGGGAGTTGACTGCTGAAAAATCAACCTTACGAGCTCTAGCAAAGACAAAGAAGTCATCGGCAAATAAAAGATGGTGGATGAGAGGAGTCGCTGGACAAATAGAGATCCCTGAATGACACCACACTATTCCTTTTTTTCAATTATGGTAGAGAGGTTTTATGCACACAACAACAACATATATGGTAAAATAGGGTCTCCCTACCGTAGTCCACTAGATGGAAGTACGTAGCTTTTAGGCGAACCATTGATCATGAAAAAGTATGACACAGAGGACTCACACATCATAAAAAACAAAAAAATTCATCCACTTGGTGTTGTAACCAAGGAACAAAATGCCGATAATATCGGCGATATTTCGCCGATATTATCGGTTTTTCACGATACCGATATTTTAATTACTATCCAAGCAGTTTTCGACAAAATATCGCGATATTTTCGATAATATCGATAATATCGCGATATTATCAAAAATATCGCGATATTTTGGATACGTGCGAATCGGAGAAGAACGCCGGAAATGGGTGTGCCGATTTCGTCCCAAAAACCTTGCAAAAACACGATTAAGATCAAGATCTAAGCTACAGAGCGATTGAAAACACAACCACAATTCATATGCATGAATCAATCGAAGAGGTAAGAAGGTGAGGGATCGGGAGTTGACCTGACCACCGACGGCGATGGCGACGACGAATGCGCTACCTTCGCCATAGTCCCCTAGAGCAGTACAAGCTCTTTGGATTTTGTTCACCAACGAGATCAGGTTCTCCATTCTTGGCTTAGGAAGTTGGTGGCGGCGGCGACGACTACGGCGTCAGAATCAGATCGCCTGGATCTGAGGTGCGCTCGAAACTTTGACGTTCAAAGACCTAGATCTGCGGTGGAGACGATGACGAGGGGCGAGGGGCGAGGTCTCTGTGCGTGTGTGTGGGAGACGATGACGATGACGAAGGGCGATGTCTCTGTGCGTGTGTGTGGGAGAAGGGAGAAGAGAGATCGAGAGATCTCTGTGTGTGTGTGGGAGAATGGAGAAGGGAGAGAAGAGAGAAGGATCGAGAGAGAGAGGGAGAGACCTCAGTCTCTGTCTGCGTGTGTGATGTGTGTATGCGTGTGTGATGATGTGTGTATGCGTGTGTTGTGTGCGTGTGTGATCTGTGTGTGCGTGTGTGTTGGCGTGTGAGAGTCTGTGTGTGTGTGTGTGGGTGGCGTGTAAGAAAAAAAAGCATCTAAATAATTCAACTTTTACAGCTTTTACATGTACAATTTTTTACGGTCTGTGACTGTGTGTTTAAACTTCTTTCATTAATTACTACATATTTTCTACACTCACAATGTTTGCCAGCTCGCTATATAATCAATTTAAATCAGTTAAATCCATCATGCAATGCATTTCCTTCCAATTTTTTGTGATAAACTAATAGATAATTGACTAAATAAACATCCTGCAAAGTTTCAATAAAAATTTCCAAGTTTTTCTTACAATTTCCGTGGTTTCCATATTATTTTTATCGATATCGATAATATCCCGATATTTCCATTGATATTTCCGTGTTTCTGGACTACCGATATTACCGATATTTAATACCTTGGTTGTAACCAATCTTCAGCAAAACACTCTCCAAATATTGCCACTCGATTTTATCATAGGCTGTACACATGTCGAGCTTAAGTGCAAAAAAAACTTCTTTTTTCCCCCATCTTTCGTTTGTACAGGAAGTTGGCTATCTCAGAGGCTAAGATAGTGTTGTTCGAAATTGTCCTTCTCATCACAAACGCATTTTGGTCTTGAGATATAATATGGGGCAGCATTATGTTAATCCTGTTGCCCAGAACTTTGGAGATAACTTTGTACACTACATTGCAAAGACTAATGGGGCATAGCTTAGACATATCACGAGGGTCCTGCTGTTAAGGAATTAGTGTCATGTGTAACAACCCGTCCCTAATTTTACGAATTTATTAAATTTTAAAAAATGAATTAACGAAAATGCCCCTAAAAGCGAGATTATTGACTTTCATCATTGACCGTCATTTCGTGATGCATATGATCTTTATTTTATCATATTCTTGAAGTACTTGACTGTACGAACACTTGCGCATAAGCAAAATTGAATTCGTGAAGATTTTATGAATTACAGAGCGTGAAGGGCGTTTTGGTAAATTCACGTTTATGGGTGATATTTTTTTGTATTGTCTTTTGTGACTTTGTGTTGTGTGCCGAGTGGGATCCACACCATTCCTTCCCCACACTTTCGTGTCTTCTCTCACTGTATCAACCTCTCACTTTCTCTCCAACTCTCTCGAATCACTTTCTCACTATCTCATTTCCCCTCATTATTTCTGTCATCTCTCAGACTCGTCATTCCCTCTCAACTTTTGTCTCTCTCTGCAAGTGTAGATTTCCATCCTAACACCATCAACCCTCACCATATTCTCTGGCCACCCATAACAAGTCACTGTCTTCACTTCTTTTCTGTGAAAACACAAAGGAATCCAAGGCCACACCCTAGACCCTCTGTCTCTTCTCTCTATCTCCTTCACTGCACAGATGCAAGTAGGGTGACACCGTCGCACTTTTACACGGCAACATTCCACAATGCACAATCAAGGTAATCATCGAGACCCCTAACCACAAATCCTTCTTATTTTAAACTTCTGGTGATGTTTTTAACCTTAAATATGAGATTTGGGGGTGATCTAATGCAGAAAGCATCTCGGGGAAGGA
The DNA here is from genome assembly GCA_036320875.1 of Cotoneaster glaucophyllus. Lineage (NCBI taxonomy): Eukaryota > Viridiplantae > Streptophyta > Magnoliopsida > Rosales > Rosaceae > Cotoneaster > Cotoneaster glaucophyllus. Next base: position 43,271,919 of record CM070073.1, read on the forward strand.
TTTCCCCAGATTTCTGGAAAATGGACCATGGCCGTCAAGCCATCTTCAAGCCATTTTTTTGGCCAACTTCGACAATAACTTGGCAAGACTTTGGTATAGATCTATTCCCTACATTTCCTGGTTCATTTAGGTCTTTCAATCATTGATGTTTGTTGAGTATCGAGCTCGAAATGGGCTTTGGAAGTCGGACCAAAAACTTGCAAAACCAGGGCCTTCGAGAGGAAGACAAGTACACTGGTACTCGCGCGCGCATGAGGGTGCGTGTGGGTTCCCCTGTCCTAGGCGCGTGGCTGCCTGTGTAGCCACCTTGTGATGGCACGTGTGGCGGTGCATGGAGGAACCCGAGGTCCCTCCTTAGGTTTCTCGACGTGTCAAACCCGAAGCCGCCCTCCATTTTTAGAAATGCGATCATTTTAAAATAGTTCTTTTATCAGCCGAACTTTGTACAAACACACGTATTGACATTAGTAAGTTATATATTTATGTAAATGGTTTCGTTTCTAGGTGAAACGCATCGCAAGAATTTTCGGTGCTCGCAAGGTGGGTTCGACCTGACGACATGATTTGTGAGTGGGTCCTTGCTTTTAAATATTATATATTTATTTAGTTTCCATATATGCTTAATAAAGAATTTTCTACATTATACCTTGATTAGACCAACATTTTAAGAATTACGTATTGACAGAATTTATGAAATTTATCTACGTCATGTAGGATGTATAGTTATGCGTATTATTATGGGATGCCTTAATCATATTTGTGGCCATGAATAGTATTTTGTCGACTAGAATTATCAATTTAACATTGCATGTTCATATATACTTTATATGTTCATCTTGTACTACACTATTGTTAGTATTCGTCTGGGCCAGGGCCAGTCTTCATGTGTATATTCACATCACACTGTACACTCACTTGTGATCATTCTAGATGCCAGTCCTGTCCTAGATGGCTATAGGCAATTAGGACTCGTATGTGATGCCTATAACGCCAGTTTTCAAGTGATTGTAGTACTATAGCGTAAATCATTTCTTTACACCCAGTCATGTTTATGTCAGAATACCTCTGCATGAACTCATGTTTCAGCATCTGTCGACGAGCATTCGATATGATATGTTTGTTTATATATATCATGACTATCGAGTGTTATGTGTTTATTTACGAATTATTGTGAAGTATTGCGTTGTTGGAATATTGCTGGCTACGGTAAGTATTTTTACTATACATAGTATGTTATATGTGGAAACTATACTTGTTTTACAACGAGGGGTTAATATGTTTTCGAAAAGGTTTTTACAAAGCTTTATTTTTAGGCCCACTCACCCTTGTTTTTCGTCCCTCCAGGTTTTAGTACCAAAGCTTTTGTGTCGACAAGAATTCTTGGCAAATCTTGGTATAGGTGATTACCTTCGATGGTATAATTCTTATCCTATCTTTATTGTACTTTACTTATCCTTTGGCATCACATGTGAATTGGGTTCAATTCCGCTCACATGTGCACTCTTGCATTTAGACACTTTAGGTTTAAAATTATTCACATTTTCCACATCACTACACTTTATGGCTTCGTCACCTTCCCAGCATCAGCTCGCACAGCTCGATTCAGAATCCAGGTGGACCTTACGGGTCGAGGTGTGTCACACGTGCGTGAAATTAGTTTTTCCTCAACATTTGGTGGGACGACAGAATAGAAAGCACCGCCTTATTCACATCCACACCAGTAATAGGCCAATACTTAGGGCTGGAAAATTCCCGAATTACCCGAACCCGACCGAAAAATTCCCGAACCCGAAACTGAAAAATCCCGAAATCAAAAATCCCGAAAAATTATGTAACCATACCGAAATAATCCCGAGACCACGGTATGGGAATCGGGAATGGGTTGTCAAATGTTCGGTAATCCCGAACCGATATATATACATATATATATATATATTTATTTATATATTATTTATACTTGAATAAACCTTAAGCGTTGGATTCGGTTGAGATTAAATCTCAACCGTTGGCTAAAAGACCTCACTCTCTCTCTTCTCTCAAATGACTCTGCGATGCTCTCTCTCACACACTCAGACAGAACCCTCTCGGATCTCTCTGCACTGTCTCATCTCCTCCTCTGCTATGTCAACACTCAACATGCTCGGACTCAACACTCTCTCGAATCCTCTCTGCACTCTCTGCTCTCCTCCTCCTCCCCTTGTCACAAACTCAACACGTCGGCCGTCGAGTCATCGACCACTACACCATATTCCAAATCCAAACTTCAACAGGTTCCACCTCCAACGACCTCCATATCGAATCTTCTCTAATATGAAGGTGCCAAATTTCATGAAATTATTGTACCTTGATTTGGATTTGGATTTTGAAATTGAGGATTAGGGTTTTGAACTTTCAATTTGGGGATTTAGAATTAAAATTAGGATTTCTGTTTTGAAAATCCCCTAATTTCAGTTACTGCATGCTTGATTTCTTTGTATTTTTCTACTTTTGAATTTTGATCAATGACTTCTTCTATGCTTGACTGTCTGATTTTTTATGGGTTGTCTGCAAATTTGGGATTAGGGGACTGGAAATTTGTTATTTGGGGACTGCATTCATTTGATCTTCCTAAATTAGGTTGATATCTTATGACTGCATTCATTCCCGATCCCGAACCGAAAAACCGAAACAATTTCGGGATTCCCGAAATTCGGGAATACCAAATTTCTAGTACGGTTTCGGGTTTTAGAATCCTATCCCGAAGAGAGTCGGTTTGAGATTCGGGCTTTGGGTTTCGATTCGGGATCCCGACCCGAACCAGCCCTACCAATACTACTAAAAGAAAAACGGAGACATTCCGTCCAAACCAGGTGATTTGCTAGGGTGCATCTGGAACAAAGTAACCTTGAGACATTCCGTCCAAACCAGGTGATTTGCTAGGGTGCATCTGGAACAAAGTAACCTTGACCTCTTCTGCAATGAATGCAAATTGATATTACCGATCATATCCTCCGTAACTCGAGTCTCCAAGGCCTTAATCACCTCATCAGCCGAGGAAGGATAAGACAAAGAGCGAAAAAAAGACTCAAAATAATTAATTGCAACCCTTTCAATTCTATAATCATTGATCTGCCAATCCTCATTCTTATCCATTAGAGCAACTCCACCCATGGAGCCTTCCCCCCAGGCAACTCACTATGCAATCCACCCTAATGAACAGTAACTGACTTAAATGAATAGTAACTGCCATAAATGAACAGTAATTGCCATTTGCATCTCCACCCATAGAGCCCTTCCCCCAGGCAATAAGCAATTAAAATATTAGTTTTTTTTCTCACCTAATCATAAAATATTATTATTTTTCTTTAATAATTTTCTCTCTCTCTCTCTCTCTCCCTCTCTCTCTCCCTCCCTCCAGATCCATCCTCCCAAAAACCCCCCAATCTCTCTCTCTCTCTCTCTCGCTCCCGCTCCCTCCCAGATGACCCTCCAGCTTCCAGCTCCAACCTCAGCTCCTGCCAAACAGATGACCCTCCAGAACCCAGCCCCCGGCCGCGACACCCCCTCCCCCGCGACGAGCGACGACACCCAACCCCCCCCCGGCGCGACGACCCATCCTTCCCCCCGCTCCGGCGCGACGACACCCAACCCCCCCCCCCGACGCGACGACCCATCCTTCCCCCCGCCCCGGCGCGACGACACCCACCCAGCTCCGGCCTCGCTCCCGCTCCCTCTCTCCCTCTCTCCCTCGCTCTCGCCCTCTGTCTCTGTCTCTCTGACACAAAGAAAAAAAATAAAATATTCAAAGGGCTCGGGCCACAGGCCCGTGGGCTACTGACTCCCTCCCTGCTCGGGCTCCACTTCTGCTCGGGCTCCCAAACGGCTGGGATGCATTCCACTGGCCCTCGGGCCTTTTGAGGGGCCTCTCCCCCGAGCACCAACAACGGCTGGAGTTGCTCTTAGGCCCTCAATTCTGTTTTTCTGTTGCCTAATATTCACTCGCTGGTGAAAAAAAAAATGGGTGTTCATGTCACCCGCTTTCATCCACTTCACATTTGACCGCTGTTTCCAATGAGTCTCTTCAACAAGGCGAAGAGAATCAAGTCGCTGCATACGACCAAAATGCTCCAAGATCGAAGAAGCCGAGAAGGGCTAGGCGTCAATCGAGGAAAGCTGATCCCGTACTTGCTCAATCTCATTTTCACAAGCCCTAAATTTCACCTATTGCCACTCAATGAGGGCCACCCTAGTCGCCTTAATCTTTTCACAAACTTGAAACATGAGATAGCCAACCACATTTAGGCTCCAAGCCTTTCTAATAACCTCCTCACAATCTTCATACAATCTTCATGATGAGTCCAAGCCTCTTCGAATCTCAATACGCGATGATTTCGCCTGACATAGGACTGAACAAGCTCTAACAGGACCGGTATGTGGTCTAATTGTCAAATTTAAGTTGGCTCACCTTCAAAATATGGAACATACCCTTCCAAGAAGCCGAAGCACAATATCGATCAAGATGTTCTTTGATGCCTCCCCCACGAGTGGTCTTCCCTGTGAAGGGGTTCCCCGAAAATCCCAAATCTGTAAGTTGGCAGTCCGCGATTGCTCCTCTAAAGGCGAACATGTCTCAAAGGGCGAGGAGGCCCACCCTTCTTCTTCCACTGATAAAACATGAGAATTGTCTCCACTCTTCTTCCTTCCAAGCCAACCTTAAAGTTCAACATCTTTGAATTCCTTATAGGGGCTAATGCGCACCTCCTTGATATCCTCATCAGCAGCCTCCACCAAAAGTTTCTTGTTGCCCCTTCCACCACGCCTACCACGGCCTCCATGTTTCTTAGATCCCCTATTACATAGAATGGATGAGCGGGAGAGTTTGTGGTCCATGTTTCCCCAATCGAGCAGTGACGCCTTCCTCGGATAACGTCCCGCCACGTCAGCTACATCAGTACTACTCTGTGATGTCTCTTCTGCGGAGTTTGTCACCACAGTACCAGAGCCAGCAGACAGCGGGGTACCACGAGTATTCGTCCTACACACGACCGTGGCATTATCCCTATGATGCTCTCGTACCTTATTGACTGCATATGCACCCTCCATGCGACAATCCAGCTCTCATCTCTTTTGCTAGAGGTTACTATTTTTCCGGGCCGGGGACGCTGAAAAATCCATCTTCGGGAACAAGTTCATGGAAGCCTTAGAAATGGCCACCGTACGAAGCTCCGCACTATACTTGTTTGCACCGTTCCTTCTCGTAGGAACCTTCCAACTGCAATTTCGGACATGACCTAAGTGTCCGCAAGTGTGGCAGCAATCCCTCAAATCTTCATATTTCAAGATGAGTGTTATGCTACACTAGGGCATCGAAAAATTGGTAAAGATGGGTTTAGTAGCATCAATATCTACCTGGATGTGAAGAATGCCCCAGAACCCAGTAGAGGTTGGGTCTTCCACCTCAAGAACCGAACCACACTTCGCACCGAGCATCCGAGCATTTTTTGTAGTACGAGAATTCCTCTAAATTTCATGGACGTGGATCTAGAAAACAGCTCTATTGGCACAAATCTCATCCAGCAATTTATACAGATGCCAAAATTTAAGGGTAAAAAGGCTCACCTTTGATAAACCAGGGCCCACTTCAATCGAGTAGACGTTTGGTTTGGCCTTAGAAACCTTAATATTGCCTATTTTTCTCCAAATACTTCGCAGAACATCATTCACAATCAGTTGGGAAGGCTCCTGATCCGCAATGGGCCTACTAAATGCACCGATTCCATGTTTCTTTCCTCCAAATCAAGACTATCCTCAAAGTTCACAAAGCGGAAGTCAACATATTCTTCATCAATGGGTAGGTCTAAGTTCGCTATACTGGGAATACAAAATCTATTAGAAACCCTAGGTTGAACTCTCACAATAAATCACGTAAGTGTATGTTTGCATAAACACTCAAAGCTCAGGAGAATATCCGTATTATTCAATAGAGTAAACATGGCTTTTAAATAGCCTTACAAACGGAACTGAAAGCTGGAAATGTGCAGCCCACGTTTTCACAACCCTACAACGTGGTATGAGACTAAATCAAATCAAATAACTTATCCCTAGAAACTAGGGCTTATTAACAGCAACTGAAACAATCCCTATAAACTAGGAAACCTAACCCTAACGGCTAGGAAACCCTAACTTCAACATCCTCCCTTAAACTGAATGCTATTCAGCAATCAGTTTATACCCATGAGTGAGTGAACACCCAACAGCCCCCGCAATTTCTGAAACACGTCCAGCTTCAGAGGCTTGGTCATGATGTCTGCCACTTGCTCCTGCGAGGAACATTGAACCATCTCTACGACCTCATCCTTGGTGAGCTCTCGAAGAAAATGAAATCGAACATCTATGTGCTTGCTACGCCCATGCATCACCGGATTCTTTGAGAGCTTAATGGTAGAACTATTATCACAGTAAATGGTTGTAGACTTTTGCGATTCATGATTGAGCTGCTGCAAGATCCTCCTTAACCAAACTGCTTGACATGCACACGAAGCTGCAGCTATAAACTCAGCTTCGGTGGTAGATAACGTGACCACCGGTTGTTTCTTTGAGGACCAAGCGACTGCCCCTGAACTTAACATATAAACGTACCCAGAAGTACTCTTCCTATCATCCTGATCTCCAGCATAATCACTGTCAGTGTACCCGTAGAGTTCTTCTTCTCCTTCCTTCTTATAGACCAACCCAAAATTCACCGTGCCCTTCAGGTACCTCAGCACCCTCTTTGCTGCTTTAAAATGCAGTTCAGTGGGTCGTTCCATGAACCTACTTATCAGACTAATAACATACATCATGTCTGGTCGTGTTGCAGTCAAGTACATCAGGCTGCCCACGATTCGTTTGTACATGGTGTTATCCACTTCTAACCCCTCTTCATCCTTCATCAATTTGAAACCAGGGACAATTGGATTATGAACTGCATTGCATTGCTCCATATTGAACCTCTCCAATATCTCTTGAGCATATTTCCGTTGACTTACATAGATGCCCTCAGATCTTTGAAGCACTTCTAAGCCAAGAAAATAGCTCATTCTCCCAAGGTCAGTCATATCGAACTCAGTCATCATTGAAAGCTTGAAATCTTTGAACATTGACTCATCATTCCCAATAAATATAAGATCATCAACATAAAGGCATACAATTAATATTTTACCTCCATTCATGTTCTTGACAAACAAGGTATGTTCATGTGGGCACTTCATGAAACCTTCCTTTATGAAATGAGACTCGATGCGGCTATACCAGGCTCGGGGAGCCTGCTTGAGACCATATAAAGCCTTTTTGAGCTTATAAACTTTGTGCTCCTGCCCCTTTTGTTCATAACCTGGAGGTTGCGCTATGAACACTTCTTCATTTATTTCTCCATGGAGGAAAGCTGACTTGACATCCAACTGGTAGATCGTCCAATCATTTCGTGCTGCAAGTGATAGAATGATACGAACTGTGTCCATCCGTGCCACAGGTGCAAACACTTCTGCATAATCCACTCCATATCGCTGACTATACCCTTTTGCAACCAAACGTGCCTTGTACTTATCCACCTCACCCTTCTCGTTGAATTTAGTTTTGTAAATCCACTTTATCCCAACTATTTTCCCTTCTGGTGGCATCTCTGTCAGTTCCTATGTATTGTTTCTTTCTATTGCTTGTATCTCTGAATCCATGGCCTTCTTCCATTTGTCGCTTTTCATGGCCTCCTCATAAGTGGTAGGATCCGACTCAGCAAATAGGACTAAGTGGCTCATATCTTCTTCCTCTGAAAGACCTTCTCCACTCACATAGTCTCTCATCCACACTGGTTGCCGTCTAACTCGCCCTTCAGTAGTGGTCATTTCCGTTTGATCATCATCTGCTTCCTCGTTCTTCAGTATTTGTTCATCAGCCACATCCTCCCTTGGGTCTTCTTCTCCATTCATGTCCCATTCAAGATCAACCATGGTGGTTCCTTGGGAAGTATCACTCCAGTCCCAAGCTTTGTCCTCTTCAAAGACAACATCCCGGCTTATCACGATTTTCTTCGAAACTGGATTGTACAAACGATAGGCCTTGGATTCTTCGCTGACCCCAAGGAAAGTACACTTCATACTTTTGTCATCAAGCTTGATCCTCTTGCTGTCTGGAACATGCACGTGTGCTAAACATCCAAAAACCCTGAAGTGGTCCACTGATGGTTTGGAGCCACTCCAGGCTTCTTCTGGTGTCACACTCTTTACTGCTAGGGTTGGGCTTCGGTTAAGCACATGAATGGCCCAATTGACTGCTTCTGGCCAGAAAGTTCTTGGAGTTCTCTTCTCTGTAAGCATGCTACGAACCATGTTCATGATGGTTCGATTCTTCCTCTCTGCGACACCATTCTGTTGGGGAGTGTAGGCAGCTGTCAACTGCCTTTGAATTCCATGCACGTTACAAAAATCTGTGAATTCAAGTGAAACGAATTCACCTCCACGATCTGTCCGCAGGGTCTTTATGCTTGAACCTGTTTCCTTCTCAACCCTAGCCTTAAAGCTTTTGAAAATGCTAAAAGCTTCTGACTTTTCAACCAAAAAGAAGACCCATGTTTTTCTACTATAATCATCAATAAAAGTAATAAGGTACCTCTTTTTACTATTGGAGATGGGATTGATAGGCCCACATATGTCTCCATGCACGAGTTGGAGGATCTAAGATGCTCTCCACGTACTCTCCTTTGGAAATGGATCCCGTTGTTGCTTTCCCACCAGACATTCTTCACAAACTTGTGTGTGTGCTGTGAATTTTGGTAAGCCCTTCACCATATTTTTCTGTTGAAGGACCTTTAGACCACTCCTACCCAAGTGTCCATATCTACGATGCCATAATTGATGTTGATCATCTGTACTCACATTGAAGCATTTCTCCCCTTGCAGTTGTGTGCGTGTCAGCAAGATGAACATACGATTTTCTGCCATCGTGGTCTCCCAAATCAGCCCTCTATCTGGATGATAGATCCTGCATTTGCCACTTTTGATGAAAATGGCAAGACCCTTCTCTTGCAATTGCCCGATGCTCAGCAAATTGTTCCTTAAGTCCGGCACATAGAACACTCCAGTGATGACTTGCATGACTCCATTGACCTCCATTCGAACATTTCCCTTCCCTAGCACGTCTAAGCTCGAATTGTTCCCCAGTTTCACAGACTTCCTGAATGTGTTGTTCAAATCTATGAACAACTCCTTCTTACCACACATGTGGTTGCTGCATCCCGAGTCCAAAAACCACAATTCTTTCATGTCGTCCTCTTTGATATCTACATAGGCCATCAGCAACGTTTCTTCACTGGTTTCTGCATAAAAACCTTTTGAATCCTTCCCCTTCTTAGGACATTCCCACTGAAAATGCCCAAGTTCATGACAGTGGTAACATTCGAGGGTGGATTTGTCATAACCATTTCTACTCCTTCCTCGTCCTCTTCCTCGGAAGCTGCTGCATCCCCCTCGTCCACCTTGGTGTGTATCATAAGTCACCTTGAGAGCTTGCTCCTCTATTGTGTGTCTTCCCATCCTTTGCTCATGCACGAGCAGACTACTTTGCAGTTCATCGATGGATAGGATGTCGAGATCATTTGACTCTTCAATGGAACATACCACATAGTCATATTTAGAAGTCATCGAGCGTAGAATTTTCTCAATGACTACCACATCTTCCATCTTTTCCCCATGAATCCTCATCTTGTTGGCTATGGTGAGAGTGCGTGCAAAGTACTCATTCACTGATTCACCTTCCTTCATATGCAGAATCTCAAACTCTTTGCGAAGAGCTTGTAACTAGGCACGCTTGACTCTTGCCGTGCCTTGGTACTTCTGTTTCAAAGAATCCCAGATGTCTTTTGCAGTGTCCTTCTTCAATATTGTCTCCAGGATCGAACGATCAATGGCCTGGAACAAGTAATTTTTAGCCTTCAAATCTTTTAGCTTCTGATCTTCAATAGTTTTCTTCTGGACATCTATGATACTACTCTCATCCGCTGCTGCAGAAATGCCAGTCTCTACCAAACTCCAGTATTCCTTGGAGCGCAAGAAGTTCTCCATGAGCATACTCCAATGATCATAGTGTCCGTCAAACCGAGGGATTGCAGGTTGCACAAAGCTACTTTCAGTAGTCATAGCGTTGTTTTGAACTATGAAACTCACTTCAATCAGGCCCCGTGGTGGGGCTCTGATACTAGATGTTAGAAACCCTAGGTTGAACTCTCACAATAAATCACGTAAGTGTATGTTTGCATAAACACTCAAAGCTCAGGAGAATATCCGTATTATTCAATAGAGTAAACATGGCTTTTAAATAGCCTTACAAACGGAACTGAAAGCTGGAAATGTGCAGCCCACGTTTTCACAACCCTACAACGTGGTATGAGACTAAATCAAATCAAATAACTTATCCCTAGAAACTAGGGCTTATTAACAGCAACTGAAACAATCCCTATAAACTAGGAAACCTAACCCTAACGGCTAGGAAACCTAACCCTAACGGCTAGGAAACCCTAACTTCAACAAAATCACCTAAAAGCTTGAATCTTACACGGAACATCAAATGGTCACCAGAGCTCCAAATAGGAGACAACAGTAATCAGATTCTTCTCACGACAGAGGGAGGCAGATGAATTCCCTCTCAAGTATTGTTTTTAGCTTCTAAGTTCTACAAAGAATTTCCTCATATCTGACATATTATAGTCAATGGCAATCCAAAGTTTAAAGACAGAACGACGTCATTCCCAAACACCAAAACATCAAAATTAAGCAGCGAGGGCGTGAAGTAGAGGATGTATAGATAGGTGAAAAAGATTGTCTAGACGAAGAGCATGCAACTCGCTATGTTGATTGGGTTGTTGAGGTAAGCTTTGTAGAAAGCAAAGTGCTTATTAAGATAAAAATAAAAAAATAAAAAAAATATGGTCTTCCCTATTTGAGAATTTTTTGAGAAAATTAGGACTTTCTGTTCCAAATTTTATTGGGAATTTTTTTGTGGTTGAAGGGCGATGGCAATTTCTTTGGCCGGAAGAAATTGGGTTTTGGGATTTCACTAAACTAACAATTAAAAAACTCATAATAGAAAAATGTAGCATAACTCACATTCTAGCCCACACAACCCAAAACAAACAAAACCCGAGGTGAATCTATAACCTAAATCATAACTATCACTACGAATCTAAGTTACACCGCCATTGAATCCACCACTTCTAACAAGGGGAAGATTTGGAGAATAGTAATCACTAATGTTTCAACTGTGCATAATAGCGGAAAGTGCGTAATAGTGACCATGAGTCGTCATTAGACAAAGTTGGCCAAAATTAAATGGGCAAATCACACTGAAGTCCTTCAAATTGACGACAGAATTAGTTAGCAAAACTGGAAAAATATAGAGATGGCGTTCTTGGGGAAAGATTGAAACGAGGGATGAGCAAAACAGAGGTGATTATTTGGTACTAAAATTAAGTATAGTCACCCCCCGAACCCTACAAGATAGTTTTTTTTAATCAAGAAAAATATATTAAAGGGAAAACCCACAAGTACAACTGTTCCCTATGGAATCCAACTGAAGAGCACGAAGAGCAAATGAAGGAATACAATGATCCCAAATATGACAATCAGCAATAAGAAGGTCTTGGCGAGCGAAGGCATCTGCCACAAAGTTATGTTTCTGGTCAATGCAATCAAAATTGGTCGTCGTCCACTTGATATCTTCAATTATAAGAACCAGATTCCATGGTGTCATACCCCAGCCCAACACTAATTGAATGACCAACTTAGAGTCACCTTCAACCATAATCTTTGTATAGCCCTTCCTCTTAGCAAAAAGAAGGCCATCTCTGAGAGCCATAGCCTCCACTTCATAAATAGTGGCACTATCCAAATTTAAAACTCCACCTCCAATAATATGCCCATTATGATTCCTTAAGATAAATCTCACCGCCACTTTGTCCCCAGCCACCGAACCATCAAAATTTAGTTTAACAAAACTCTTATGCGGCAAATGCCATTAAACAATTGTGGATGTATCATTAGTATTTCTTCTCAAACCTTTACCATTGGCTTTAAGATATCGCTCACCCATAGATATAGCCAATAACTTAGATCTTGCCAGGATGGGTAAAACATTTCTGAACACCATATTATTATGGTCAGTCCAAATTTGCCAACAACGGAGCAAGCACAAGCTCAAATCACTAGGAACTTCCTTATCAACATGCTTTAAAGAATTTAGCCAGTCTACTGCCAAGTCGAAGTTAGCATTAGTGAAATTGCCCAGTTTAATTGAACAAAGGTCCCAAATCAATTTAGTGACACCACAATTAAAAAATAATAGCATTTGGTCCTCATCTACAGAATTACAAAAAGAACACATCTTATCACTATTAATTACAATATGACTTAATCTTCTTCTCGTTTGAAGTCTACCACGAATGAACAACCACGTAAACATCTTAACTTTAGGAGGAATATTAAGTTTCCACATCTTATTAATTAACTTATGCTTTGTAGATTGATTCAACGTCCCTTTTCTGGATCCAAGTAGCTGATTTAACAGAGAACTTACCATTTGTATTTGGACCCTAAGCTAGCACATCTTTAGAATCCTGCAAAGGAATTGTAATGTTACAAATTTTCCTCACAATCTCATTACTAACCACTTGCGAAAGCTTTCTCCTATCACAACAATAATCATCAATAAATTCATTAACTTTCAAGTCTCAATTAATGTTTTGGTTGTCAATATTGGGTAAGAGATGGAACAACGTGTAAGGAAAACCCCCAATTGTGGGACCAAAACAAAATGTCCTTACCATTACCCACTCTCCATCTCATACTCTTAAGAATAACATCCTTACTTTCCAAGATACCTTTCCAAGCAAAAGAATGATTTTGTCTAATTTTATTATCTAGAAAAAATTTCTTTCTAAGATACTTACTTATCACTAACTTCACCCACCAATTATCCTCCTCAGTCATTACCTTCCAACCCAACTTAGAGAGACAAGCATTATTAAAATGATCAAGTCTTATAACTCCCAAACCTCCCATTTTCTTAGGAGCACAGACCGAGTTCCAAGCCACTAGAAAGATTTTCTTGTCCCTACCCCAGAAAAAATCCCAACACTCTTTATTAATCTTATTGACAATCTTGTCAGGACACTTAAAGCAAGACATAACATGATTAGGAATACCCGTTAGATTAGAGTTAATTAAAGTAAGCCTCCCCGCTGTCAAAAGAGTGCTTGCTTTCCAACCAGCTAATTTTTGCTTAAACCTCTTAAGTAACTCATTACCATTAACTTGGTCTTTCCAGAAAACAATATTATGAATTCCTACATACTTACCAATAGTAGTTTTATGTTGAATATGTAAAATATCAACAATATCAATTCAAGTTGGAGAAGTGGTATTCTTGAAAAAAATACAAGGATGACTTATGAAAGTTTATTTGTTGGCCCGCTACTTTAGAAAACATATTAAGGATTTGTAGAATATTCCTCGCACCCTTCGGTGTGGCCTTAGCAAATAGGAGACAGTCATCAACAAACACTAGATTTGAGATTTTAAATCCTCTAGGTGAGGACAAAATACCAATATGAGACTTCGGATTATTTGTTAGGGTATTGAGGTGTCTAATTAACAGTTCCATACAAATGATGAAAATATAAGGAGACAAGGGGTACCCTAGTCTAATTCCCCGCTTCAGATAAAAATAACAATGAGGTCGCCCATTTATAAGCACAGAGAAGGAAGGAGAAGTAATACATTCCATAGCTAATTCAACCCAACGATTATCAAAACCAAATCTAAGAAAAACATACCGAATGTAATCCCAGTTTAAGTAATCTTATGCCTTTTCCAGATACAGCTTGACACCCATAGCTCCAATTCTTCTTTTCATCCTATTGAAACCAGCAAACATTTTGTGAGCAATAAGAATATTATCCTGAATTGCTCTACCCGGAGCAAAAGCACCTTGATTTTGAGAGATGCAAAGATCCAATGATGATCTTTGTGATAATTTTATAACTAACATTACACAAACCAATAGGCCTATAGTCACTAACAGTTTCCGGATTATCTATTTTAGAAACTAAAGCAATGTTAGTATGATTTATGAGTCTTAAGCTGGAACCATTTTGGAAAAAAAAAATCTTTGACCAAACAGGAAACAGAGTCCCTAATTTTGTCCCAACAACCTTGAATAAAGGCCATACTTAAACCATCAGGACTCGTGGCTTTAAGAGCTCCAATACTAACTCACAGCATCCCAAATTTCCTCATTTGTAACAAGAGACAACAAACTTTCATTATGATGATTAGAAACACAAGGTTTAATGATATCTGCTAAATTACTAAGGTTAACACCCAAGGGAAGACTGTCACACGAAAAGTGCTTTTTAAAATCGTGTACAAAAACCTGTTCAAGGCCTTGACCAACAGACCACCAAAAACCATTCTCATCTTTGACTTTTGTAATTTCATTCATTTTCTTATGAATAGTAGCCACAGTTTGAAAGAATTTAGTATTCTTATCCCCAAGTTGCAGCCAATTAGTTTTAGCTCTCTGGACCCACATAATTTCTTCACAAAGTAAAACATGATTCAATTCATCTCGAAGAGATTTTTTCATCATCAAATCAACAGAGTTGTTACTCATAATTTGCTTTTGAAGCTCATCAATTTCATTTAACAATTCTTTCTTTTTCTCCTTTAAATTGCCAAAAGTGTCCTTGTTCCATTTACAAACTAGAAATTTAAACTTGCCAGCACACACTCTGAATTTATCTTTAGGATTAATAGTAGGGTCACAATGCCCAGAATTTTGCACAAACGTTTTAAACTAAGGATGATTAAGCCACATAGCCTCAAATTTAAACGATACGTAGTTATTCTTCTCCTCGCTAGAATTTAGAGATAATAAAATAGGACTATGATAATAACCAAAAATAAGATAGTTATGCAAATAATAATTAGGGAACATATTTAACCATAAAGGGTTAGCCACCACCTATCCAATCTCTCGAAAACAACCGTATGATCCGTATGACAATTAGTCCAAGTAAAAGGAACTCCAGATGCATTTAAAGACAAAAGGTTGCCAAGATTAAGAAAATTGAATTGTTCATGTTCGTGGTATGGGTTTGATTACCTCCAACCTTCTCTGAAAGATCTACAATATTGTTAAAATCTCCAACTAAGCACCAAGGACTATGAATTGGATCTAACTTGAGGACCTCCTCCCACAGGTCACACTGCATATGTTTTTGAGGAAAAGTATGAATGAAAGTAACTAATTGCTCTAAATTAGTAACTAAGTCCTTCACAGAACAATGGATATATCTCAGACTAGTTCCCGATAAGAGACTTGTTTGTAGTCGTTTTTTCTGCACTTCAAATGTAGAAGACACTCCTTTACTCTTGGAGAAGAAAATAGAAAATACATTGTCCATGAATTAACATCTCCTACTACTGAAGCAAATGCTACTCCATGAAATGACACCAATTATTTAATAAAGGGGTTATATCACTAATGGTCCCTGAAATTGACCCCATCAATCATGATGGTCCCTGAAATTGAAAATCGATCAATGTAGTCCCTGAATTTTAACTCGCGAATCAATGTGGTCCTTCTGTTAGTGTTCCGTCCAAATTATCTTTAAAAAAAGGTTAGAGAACCAATTTTTCATGGTAAAATGATCAAAAATAACCATATTACTTATAATTTTACTTACTACCTCTCTTTTCTTTTTTCCATCTTCACTTTTCTCTCCATTTTTTCATGGATTTGGTGTTAAAACTAAAATAAAAACAAAAAAAAGTGGTTCTCTAACCTTTTTTTGGTCATTTTACCATGAAAAATTGGTTCTCTAACCTTTTTTTAGTGTTAATTTGGACGGAACACTAACAGAAGGACCACATTGATTCGCGAGTTAAAATTCAGGGACTACATTGATCGATTTTCAATTTCAGGGACCATCATGATTGATGGGGTCAATTTCATGGACCATTTGTGATATAAACCCTTTAATAAAATACCAAAAAAAAAAAAAGAGCATTATAAACTCTCAGTTGCAACTGTCACTGAAATTCCAGAGATTACATAAAAAACCATCTCTTCCAAAAATTTACCGCAAAGTTCTTACTTTCTTGCAATTACAAGCATCTTCCTCCATATCCTGCATTTCTATATAGTGCTTGCTTTATGTCTTCAGAAGTTACCATTGTTCTCTGATCAAAATCCTGTTTCCATAACATCAATGAATCACCAGACAATAAAAAACATTAATTTAAAATTTTTCCAACTACACAAGCCACAAACAGATTCTATAAATATATATTATTGGAAAGCCAAAAAAACCTATCAAAACAACGGTTCTTTGGTAGCTTGTGGATTTACCAAGTCGACAATATCACTATCGTTTACATTAGCAATATTCTTGGTTGGTAAGCTGGGAATCTGAATAAAAACTGTAATTTGAGGGTGGCGACATAGAGCCCCATCCAAATGCTGGTACAGGGTGTTTGATTTCGCAGCTTTTATGAGATATTGTATCCTTGTCCAAGTGTAGTAATGGATTGGTGCCACACAATGTGTAAGACACACGGCCGCAAAGGATAACTACTCCGTTAGTGTTTTATATATATATATATATATATATATATATATATATATATATATATATATATATATACATATACATATACATACAGGTTGCTTAAGGAGAGGGATCCCCATTTTTTAAAAAAAATGGGGACACGCTCCCCACCGTTAGATTGGCTTTAATGAAATTGTGTGGTTAAGATTAAAACACAAACCATACAATCTCAACCACACAATTTCATTAAAGTTAAATCCAATGGTGGGGAGCGTGTCCCCATTTTTTTGAAAAAATGGGGATCCCTCCCCTTAAGCAATTCCTATATACATATACATATATATATATGTATACATATATATATACATATATATATATATATATATATATATATATATAGGAATCCTTTCACAAGAGGGATCAAAATGGGGACACCCTCTTGACCGTTGGATTTGACTTTAATGAAATTGTGTGGTTGAAATTGTGTGGCCTGTGTTTTAATCTCAACCACACAATTTCATTAAAGCCAATCCAACGATCAAGAGGGTGTCTCCATTTTTTTTTTTTAAAATGGGGATCCCTCTTGGTAAGGGGTCTGTATATATATATACGTATATAGGAATCCTTTCACAAGAGGGATCTCCATTTTTCTAAAAAAATGGGGACACCCTCTTGACCGTTGGATTTGACTTTAATGAAATTGTGTGGTTGAGATTGTGTGGCCTGCGTTTTAATCTCAACCACACAATTTCATTAAAGTCAATCCAACGGTCAAAAGGGTGTCCCTATTTTTTTAGAAAAATGGGGATCCCTCTTGGTAAGGGGCCTGTACGTATATATATGTATACATATATATATTCGCAACATAAACATTTATTGTTAAAATCATGTTTCTCCTTCACCAGATAATACTAAACCCTGTATGATTGCTTGTATTGTTAAAGATATATATATGTATATCTTTAACAATACAAGCAATCATACAGGGTTTAGTATTATCTGGTGAAGGAGAAACATGATTTTAACAATAAATGTTTATGTTGCGAAACTGTAAACTTAAACTGTATATTCAGGTGAAGAATATCAAACGACTTAATGATATTAAGTTCAGTGTACATTTTGTTCTCAAATGGAATGATACCATGATAAAATAATATTTTTCTTTAATTGTGTATGGGTAGCGAAGGCCTTGGCGAGCGAAGGCATCTGCCACAAAGTTAGCCTCTCTACAAATTTGTTTCTGGTCAATGCAATCAAAATTGATCGCCGTCCACTTGATATCTTCAATCATAAGAACCAGATTCCATGGTGTCACACCCCAGCCCAACACTAACTAAATGACCAACTTAGAGTCACCTTCAACCATAATCTTTGTATAGCCCTTCCTCTGAGCAAAAAGAAGGCCCTCTCTTAGAGCCATAGCCTCCACTTCATAAATATTGGCACTATCCAAATTTAAAACTCCACCTCCAATAATCTGCCCATTAGGATTCCTTAAGATAAATCTCACCGCCACCTTGTCCCCAGCCACCGAACCATCAAAATTTAGTTTAACAAAACTCTAATGCGGCAAATGCCATTTAACAATTGTGAAAGTATCATCAGTATTTCTTCTCAAACCTTTACCATTGACTTTAAGATATCGCTCACCCATAGATATAGCCAATAATTTAGATCTTGCCGAGATGGGCAAAACATTTCTGAACACCATATTATTATGGTCAGTCCAAATTTGCCAACAAAGGAGCAAACACAAGCTCAAATCACTAGGAACTTCCTTATCAACATGCTTTAAAGAATTTAGCCAGTCTACTGCCAAGTCGAAGTTAGCATTAGTGAAATTGCCCGGTTTAATTGAACAAAGGTCCCAAATCAATTTAGTGACACCACAATTAAAAAATAATAACATTTGGTCCTCATCTACAGAATTACAAAAAGAACACATCTTATCACTATTAATTACAATATGACTTAATCTTTTTCTAGTTTGAAGTCTATCACGAATGAACAACCATGTAAACATCTTAACTAGGGGTGGGTTCAAAAAACCGAAAACCGAAAAAAACCGAAAACCGAACCGAACCGAAACCGAAAAAACCGAACCGAACCGAATTCTTTTGGTTCGGTTTGGTTTTAGTGGTCTAGAAACCAAACCGAACCGAACCGAACCGAATTAATTAAATTAATATCTTTTAATTTTATTTATTTAATTATTTGTTTTGGGTATTATTTTTTAACCCCGATTTGTAAGCCTAATGCTCTCATTGTACATACTATCATGATAAAATAATTCATCTCACGTCCACCAATCTATACTAGCTCTTTGTATTATTCATAGTTAAGAGTTGAGGTGTGAAGAAAATGGTAGAAAATTTTACTTTTCTAAAAAAAAATCTATTTACAGTTAAACTTTAAACCCAAAATATTATAAAAAAAAAAACTTTTATGTTATAATTCTAGTTGAACTTTAAATGTTTCCTTTCATTGTCTTTGATTCTAGTTGGAATATTTATGTTATGATTGTGTTGGAGATGTTAAAATTTAAGATTTCAATTTTTTTCAATTTTTTGAAAAAAAACCGAAACCGAACCGAAAAAAATCGAACCGAAAAAAAAAATGAACCGAACCGAAATTTCGGTTCGGTTTCGGTTTTGGCAAAAAACCGAACCGATTAGAACCGAACCCACCCCTAATCTTAACTTTAGGAGGAATATTAAGTTTCCACATCTTATTAATTAACTTATGCTTTGTAGATTGATTCAACGTTCCTTTTATGGATCCAAGTAGCTGATTTAACAGAGAACTTACCATTTGTATTTGGACCCTAAGCTAGCACATCTTTAGAATCCTGCAAAGGAATTGTAATGTTACAAATTTTCCTCCCAATGTCATTACTAACCACTTGCGAAAGCTTTCTCCTATCACAACAATAATCATCAATAAATTCATTAATTTTCAAGTCCCAATTAATGTTTTGGTTGTCAATATTGGGTAAGAGATGAAACAACGTGTAAGGAAAACCCCCAATTGTAGGACCAAAACAAAATGTCCTTACCATTACCCACTCTCCATCTCATACCCTTAAGAATAACATCCCTACTTTTCAAGATACCTTACCAAGCAAAAGAATGATTTTGTCTAATTTTATTATCTAGAAAAAATTTCTTTCTAAGATACTTACTTATCACTAACTTCACCCACCAATTATCCTCCTCAGTCATTACCTTCCAACCCAACTTAGCAAGACAAGCATTATTATTAGGGAGTAAAGATCAAGTCTTATAACTCTCAAACCTCCCATTTTCTTAGGAGCACAGATCGAGTTCCAAGCCACTAGAAAGATTTTCTTGTCCCTACCCCAGAAAAAATCCCAACACTCTTTATTAATCTTATTGACAATCTTGTCAGGACACTTAAAGCAAGACATAACATGATTAGGAATACCCGTTAGATTAGAGTTAATTAAAGTAAGCCTCCCCGCTGTCAAAAGAGTGCTTGCTTTCCAACCAGCTAATTTTTGCTTAACCCTCTTAAGTAACTCATTACCATTAACTTGGTCTTTCCAGAAAACAATATTATGAATTCCTAGATACTTACCAATAGTAGTTTTATGTTGAATATGTAAAATATCAACAATATCAATTCAAGTTGGAGAAGTGGTATTCTTGAAAAAAATACAAGGATGACTTATGAAAGTTTATTTGTTGGCCCGCTACTTTAGAAAACATATTAAGGATTATTAGAATATTCCTCGCACCCTTCGGTGTGGCCTTAGCAAATAGGAGACAGTCATCAACAAACACTAGATTTGAGATTTTAAATCCTCTAGGTGAGGACAAAATACCAATATGAGACTTCGGATTATTTGTTAGGGTATTGAGGTGTCTAATTAACAGTTCCATACAAATGATGAAAATATAAGGAGACAAGGGGTACCCTAGTCTAATTCCCCGCTTCAGATAAAAATAACAATGAGGTCGCCCATTTATAAGCACAGAGAAGGAAGGAGAAGTAATACATTCCATAGCTAATTCAACCCAACGATTATCAAAACCAAATCTAAGAAAAACATACCAAATGTAATCCCAGTTTAAGTAATCATATGCCTTTTCCAGATCCAGCTTAACACCCATAGCTCCAAATCTTCCTTTCATCCTATTGAAACCAGCAAACATTTTGTGAGCAATAAGAATATTATCCTGAATTGCTCTACCCGGAGCAAAAGCACCTTGATTTTGAGAGATGCAAAGATTCAATGATGATCTTTGTGATAATTTTATAACTAACATTACACAAACTAATAGGCCTATAGTCACTAACAATTTCCGGATTATTTATTTTAGAAACTAAAGCAATGTTAGTATGATTTATGAGTCTTAAGCTGGAACCATTTTGGAAAGAAAAAAAAAAATCTTTGACCAAACAGGAAACAGAGTCCCTAATTTGGTCCCAACAACCATGAAAAAAGGCCATACGTAAACCATCAGGACTCGTGGCTTTAAGAGCTCCAATACTAACTCACAGCATCCCAAATTTCCTCATTTGTAACAAGAGACAACAAACTTTCATTATGATGATTAGAAACACAAGGTTTAATGATATCTGGTAAATTACTAAGGTCAACACCCAAGGGAAGACTGTCACACGAAAAGTGCTTTTTAAAATCGTGTACAAAAACCTGTTCAAGGCCTTGACCAACAGACCACCAAAAACCATTCTCATCTTTGACTTTTGTAATTTCATTCATTTTCTTATGAATAGTAGCCACAGTTTGAAAGAATTTAGTATTCTTATCCCCAAGTTGCAGCCAATTAGTTTTAGCTCTCTGGACCCACATAATTTCTTCACAAAGTAACACATGATTCAATTCATCTCGAAGAGATTTTTTCATCATCAAATCAACAGAGTTGTTACTCATAATTTGCTTTTGAAGCTCATCAATTTCATTTAACAATTCTTTCTTTTTCTCCTTTAAATTGCCAAAAGTGTCCTTGTTCCATTTACAAACTAGAAATTTAAACTTGCCAGCACACACTCTGAATTTATCTTTAGGATTAATAGTAGGGTCACAATGCCCAGAATTTTGCACAAATCTTTTAAACTAAGGATGATTAAGCCACATAGCCTCAAATTTAAACGATACGTAGTTATTCTTCTCCTCGCTAGAATTTAGAGATAATAAAATAGGACTATGATCAGAACCAAAAATAAGATAGTTATGCAAATAATAATTAGGGAGCATATTTAACCATAAAGGGTTAGCCACCACCTATCCAATCTCTTGAAAACAACCGTATGATCCGTATGACAATTAGTCCAAGTAAAAGGAACTCCATATGCATTTAAAGACAAAAGGTTGCCAAGATTAAGAAAATTGAATTGTTCATGTTCGTGGTATGGGTTTGAATACCTCCAACCTTCTCTGAAAGATCTACAATATTGTTAAAATCTCCAACTAAGCACGAAGGACTATGAATTGGATCTAACTTGAGGACCTCCTCCCACAGGTCACACTGCATATGTTTTTGAGGAAAAGTATAAATGAAAGTAACTAATTGCTCTAAATTAGTAACTAAGTCCTTCACAGAACAATGAATATATCTCAGACTAGTTCCCGATAAGAGACTTGTTAGTAGTTGTTAAGTAGACCCGCTTGTGTATTTATAGGATTTGAGTTTAATGTTTGGACTAGGCCTGACATTTCCTGACACGACCCGATAACCCGACCCGACACAACACGAAATTAACAGGTGTTCGGATCGACACGATAACGAATCGGGTCGTTATCGGGTAACTCGATAAGCACCTGTTAAGATAACGGGTTGGTTCGGGTATACACGTGGGTAACACGATAAGCAAAATATTAATTTTATAATTTTATAACCCTAAAAAAATACTATAATAATTATATATATTAATTTAACAATTTTATACCCCTAAAACCTATAATAATTATATATATATATATATAAATTAAATTAAATTTTAAAAATTGGTGACCATTGGATCAACTTAAATATACATACCATTTAATTTTTCAAGTGTTATACGTACAAAATAAATAAATTCAAATCTACTTAATATATATATATATATATATACCATTGAACTTGATGGGATAAGAATTCTACGAAACTAATTTCAACGATCCAACCGTCGAACTTGCTTGTATATGCTTTGAGATCGCATACACCAAAAATAAAAAAAATAAACATTTAGAGATCAAGTAACGGGACAAAACTTTACGACGGTTATAAACGAAAAATCACGATTTAACGGTTATTTTAACTCCGATTTTGATGATTTTTTACAGCTACACTCCTTTACCCTATATGAATACAATGAATGAATTCAATCTTCAATTTATAATATTTACACAAGTAGATACCACAAAATCTTATGTTATACTTAATGAAAGGATAAATAAACTCTTTAAGTGTTAGTGAATCTATCGTTTTGATGAGATACGTATTCTACGAAACTAATTTCAACAATCCAACCGTCAAACTTGTTTGTATATGCTTCGAGATTGCATACACCAAAAATCGCAAAAAACAAACATTCAGAGATCAAGTGATGTGACAAAACTTTTCGACGGTTATAAACGAAAAATCACGATTTAACAGTTATTTTAACTCCGATTTTGATAATTTTTTACAGCTACACTCCTTGACCCTATATGAATACAATGAATGAATTCGATCTTAAATTTAAAATATTTACACAAGTGGATACCACATAAACTTATGTTATGCTTAATGAAAGTATAAATAAACTCTTAAGTATTAGTGAATCTATCGTTTTGATGGGATACACATCCTACGAAACTAATTTCAATAATCCAACCGTCAAAATTGTTTGTATATTTCAAGATCGCATACACCAAAAATCGCAAAAAAACAAACGTTCAGAGATCAAGTAACGGGACAAAACTTTTCGACGGTTATAAACGAAAAATCACGATTTAACGGTTATTTTAACTCCGATATTGATGATTTTTTACAGCTACACTCCTTGACCCTATATGAATACAATGAATGAATTCGATCTTCAATTTAAGATATTTTACACAAGTGGATACCACAAAATCTTATGTTATACTTAATGAAAGGATAAATAAACTCTAAGTGTTAGTGAATCTATTGTTTTGATGGGATACGCATTCTACGAAACTAATTTCAATGATCCAACCGTCAGACTTATTTGTACATACGCCAAAAATCGTAAAAAAACAAACATTCAGAGATCAAGTAACCGAACAAAACTTTTCGACGGTTATAAACGAAAAATCACGATTTAACGGTTATTTTAACTCCGATTTTGATGATTTTTTACAGCTACACTCCTTTACCCTATATGAATACAATGAATGAATTCGATCTTCAATTTAAAATATTTACACAAGTGGATACCACAAAATCTTATGTTATACTTAATGAAAATATAAATAAACTCTTAAGTGTTAGTGAATCTATCATTTTGACGGGATACGCATTCTACGAAACTAATTTCAATGATCCAACCATCAAACTTGTTTGTACATGCTTCAAGATCACATACGCCAAAAATCATAAAAAAAAACATTCAGAGATCAAGTAACGGGACAAAACTTTTCGATGGTTATAAACGAAAAATCACGATTTAACGGTTATTTTAACTCTGATTTTGATTTTTTTTTACAGCTACCTTCCTTGACCCTATATGAATACAATGAATGAATTCGATCTTCAATTTAAAATATTTACACAAGTGGATGGCACAAAATCCTATGTTATACTTAATGAAAGTATAAATAAACTCTAAGTGTTAGTGAATCTATTGTTTTGATGGGATACGCATTCTACGAAACTAATTTCAACGATCCAACCGTCAAACTTATTTGTATATGCTTCGAGATCACATACGCCAAAAATCGCAAAAAAAAAACATTCAGAGATCAAGTAACCGGACAAAACTTTTCGACGGTTTAAAACCAAAAATCATGATTTAACGGTTATTTTAACTCTGATTTTGATAATTTTTTACAGTTACACTCCTTGACCCTACATGAATACAATGAATAATTCAATCTTCAATTTAAATATTTACACAAGTGGATACCACAAAATCTTATGTTATACTTAATGAAAATATAAATAAACTCTTAAGTGTTAGTGAATCTATCATTTTGATGAGATACGCATTCTACGAAACTAATTTCAACAATCCAACCATCAAACTTGTTTGTATATGCTTCAAGATCACATACGCCAAAAATCGTAAAAAAAAAAAAACATTCAGAGATCAAGTAGCGGGACAAAACGTTTCGATGGTTATAAACGAAAAATCACGATTTAACGGTTATTTTAACTCTGATTTTGATTATTTTTTTACAGCTACCTTCCTTGACCTTATATGAATACAATGAATGAATTCAATCTTCAATTTAAAATATTTACACAAGTGGATGGCACAAAATCTTATGTTATACTTAATGAAAGTATAAATAAACTCTAAGTGTTAGCGAATCTATTGTTTTGATGGGATACGCATTCTACGAAACTAATTTCAACGATCCAACCGTCAAACTTATTTGTACATGCTTCGAGATCGCATACGCCAAAAATCGCAAAAAAAAAAACATTCAGAGATCAAGTAACGGGACAAAACTTTTCGACGGTTTTAAACGAAAAATCATGATTTAACGGTTATTTTAACTTTGATTTTGATAATTTTTACAGCTACACTCCTTGACCCTACATGAATACAATGAATGAATTTGATCTTCAATTTATAATATTTACACAAGTGGATACCACAAATCTTATGTTATACTTAATGAAAATATAAATAAACTCTTAGTGTTAGTGAATCTATCATTTTGATGGGATACGTATTCTATGAAACTAATTTTAACGATCCAACCGTCATACTTTTTTGTATATGCTTCAAGATCACATACGCCAAAAATCGTAAAAAACAAACATTCAGAGACCAAGTAACGGGACAAAACTTTTCGATGGTTATAAAAGAAAAATCACGATTTAACGGTTATTTTAACTCCGATTTTAATAATTTTTTACAGCTACCTTCCTTGACCCTATATGAATACAATGAATGAATTCGATCTTCAATTTAAAATATTTACATAAGTGGATACCACAAAATCTTATGTTATACTTAATGAAAGTATAAATAAACTCTAAGTGTTAGTGAATCTATTATTTTGATGGGATACGCATTATGCGAAACTAATTTCAATAATCCAACCGTTAAACTTATTTGTATTTGCTTCGAGATCGCGTACGTCAAAAATCGTAAAAAACAAACATTCAAAGATCAAGTAACGGGACAAAACTTTTCGACGGTTATCAACAAAAAATCACAATTTAACGGCTATTTTAACTCCAATTTTGATGATTTTTTTACAGCTACACTCCTTGACCCTATATGAATACAATGAATGAACTCGATCTTCAATTTAAAATATTTACACTAGTGGATAACACAAAATCTTATGTTATACTTAATGAAAGGCTTCACAACCTTGAAAACAAAAACTCTTTCATTTTGCATATCCTTGCACATTTAATATTTTGTAATAGACTAGTAGTGTATGAATGTTTTTTTATTAGGCTCTTATTTTCGAGTGTAAATGTAGTACTTAAACGAGAAATGTGTTTAAATGTTTTGAAGTAATATTTATGTGGCAATGCGTGGTATGTGCAAATTTAAGAAAAAAATATATTTTTCTTAACGGGTCATAATGGGTCATAACAGATCGGGTCACTTTACCCGTTGGGTAAAGTGACCCGACCTGTTAAGGACCTGTTAAGATAACAGGTGTGACACGACACGACCCGTTAAGATAACAGGTGTTACACGAAAACGGCACGAACACGACAGACACGACCCGTTTGCCAGGTCTAGTTTGGACTTACAAGTCTTGGTGGTTATTTT